>OZ007593.1:318363902-319566402 GCA_963931845.1 Maratus michaelseni | reverse complement strand
AGGGAAATAGTTCAAAATTATAGGGATATTTTTGCAAAACATAAATATGATGTGGGTAAGATAAATATTGAACCACAACGCGTTTTACTAAAATCTGACCTACCTATATCTTTGAGGCCCTACAGAACTTCCCCCTTAGAGGAAAAAGAAATAAAAAATCAAATTCAATCTTTGTTAGCGGCTGGTCTCATAAAAGAAAGCAATAGTCCTTATTCTGCCCCCGTCACCTTGGCTATGAAAAGAGAGGAAGGTAAAAAGACCCGACTATGTATAGATTATAGGAAATTAAATGCAATAGTTAAAAACGATGCAGAACCTTTACCTCTTATCGATGAAATTTTAGATAAATTGAGTAGTGCCCAGTATTTTTCCACTTTGGACTTAGCCTCTGGCTACTGGCACATACCAATACATCCATCCGATACAGAAAAATTAGCTTTTGCCACCAATTTTGGCCTCTTCGAATGGCTGGTGCTCCCCTTTGGTATAAAGACAGGGCCCCCGATATTTAATAGAACCATTAGAAGAATCCTCAATAAGTATAAAATTGATTTTGCTTGCCATTATTTCGACGATATCATAATTTTCTCCTCCTCTCTAGAAGAACATTTAAATCACTTAGCAAAAATCTTTGAAATCTGTAAACTAGAAAACCTTAAACTTAAACTTTCTAAATGTAAACTAAATCAAAATAAAATTAATTTCTTAGGCTATGAGATCACCAATGGGACTTTAACTCCAGCTAATACCAATATTGATACAATTAAAAAATTGAAACCTCCCTCTAATGTTAAAGAACTACAACGATTTTTAGGTTCCATTAATGTTTATCACAAATTCATAGATAAATATGCTGAAATTAGATACCCCCTCAATAAATTACTTAGGAAAAACTCAATATGGGAATGGAACTCAGAATGTCAAAACTCTTTTGAGAAATTAAAAAATACTCTAATTGCAAAACCAATTCTAAAAATTTATGACCCAAAATTACCCCTCCACATGTTTGTAGATGCCTCTCAGGTAGCAGTAGGTGCAGTTCTAAAACAACCAGGGAAAGATAATTTTTTGCATCCTATTGCTTACCATTCTAGAATTTTGAAGAGTTATGAACAAAATTACTTTATAACTGAATTGGAATGCCTTGCTATCATAGATACTCTTGATAAGTTTTATCACTATTTTCATGGTACTAAATTCACAATCCATACCGACCATGCATCTCTGGTATGGTTAAAGAATGTTAAAAATCTAAGAGGTAGACTTTTTCGATGGTCTTTAAAACTTAGCATGTTCGATTATGAGATCAAGTATCAAAAAGGTTCTACAAATGTCGAAGCGGACATGTTGTCACGAAATCCTGTTGCTTATCTTAATCAACATGTAAGTTTATTATTGGACAAAAAAGAAATTATAGCGATGCAAGATAAAGATAATGTTTGTGACAGAAAATACAAAAAAGAGAATGGGATTATAATTATTCAGAGAAAAGGATTCAAAAAAATAGTAGTACCAATGTCACTCAGGAGAAAATTATTACATATTGCTCATGATAATTTTGGACACTTAGGAATACAAAAAATGCTTAACTTAATATCTCCAAACTATTATTGGCCCAACATGACAATAGATATTACACAATTTGTTAAACATTGTGATACATGCCAGAGAAATAAAAAACCAAAACAAAAAAGATTTGGCTTGTTACAAGCTCTGCCAGCCACAGATCAACCTTTTGAATGTCTTTCTATTTATACTGTGGGTGGATTTAATTATTACAATTCAACAAAAAAATTCTTACACATAATAATAGATCATGCAACTAGGTTTGTTTGGGCTTTTCCATCCAAAAGTGTTACTACCGAAACATATACTAACTGTTTAAAACAAATTTTCAATATTCAAGCACCTAAAACAATACTTAGCGATAGACATAAATCTTTTAGGTCTCCAAGATTCAAAAAATTCCTCAGAAAATATCATGTTCAACAACGTTTTACATCATCACATCACCCCCAAACCAATGGGAAGGTAGAACGAGTGAACCAAACTATAGTTACTAGACTTAAATGTAAAGTTAATTCCATTTCTTCTAAAATACCTTGGACTAGATTATTAGACCAAGTCATCCAAGAATACAATAACACACCACATTCCATAACCAAATTCCCACCTGCCTATTTATTTTATGGTCAATTACCTTATGAATCTCCTTTAAAACAAAATTATTACCCTCCTGTTAATAAAGCACTCAAAATTGCAAAAGCGTGAACTTGTGAATTCCACCTTAAAAGTAAAAGACTCTATGATAGAAAATTTGTTGAATCTCCACTAGAAATACAAGATTATGTAATTTGTGATGAATTTAAATATCCTAACACTAGAAAATTAGAACCGACTTTCTCTGGACAATACAAAATAATAAATAAACTTTCTGATGTGACCTATGAAATAGACAAATTTAATTATGAGACTAAATTAAATTCAGTTATTGTACATGCGTCTAAATTACGACCCTATTTTTCACCAGATAACTTCAGACTATTTCATGAGCAACCCAAACAACAATCAAAATCACCACAGACATCACAATCACCATCACAAAATCAAACTAAAGTAAAAACAATAGAATAAATTCTAATTCTTTAAATATCTCTTATTACTCTAGTTTCAACATTATCAGGTATGTCTTTGGTGTACAACAGAGATATTACCCATTTTTGAAAGTTTAATATTTTAAAATTTAAAATAAATGTCACAGCTTTTATTTCAACATTGTGGTTACATTTTAGCCTGATCAACTAAAATATTTACTTGTTTTTCAGAGTTTTTGAGGTTGAGTAGACACCTTATGCAGGCATAAGATGTGTATTTTGATTTTAGGAATTATCAAATTGATGTTGAAAAATGAAATTAAATGTTTTAATTCTATATCAAAATAAACTATTTTTACTTTATTTACTTTTTCTTAAACCAATTGTTTCAAAAATCTAATATTATGTTATTTACTTCAATAGATAATCAAATAGTAACCGTTTATAAGTATTTCTATAATTATATAAATGATTGGATAGTGATGATGTGATTTTACAGTGATTGTTTCGGTGTGACAATAGAAAATTAAGTATCTAAACTAATTGCCTTTGTATTCCATTTCTCAGCTAAAATTAACATCTTTTATTTGTTATTTATTGTCTTTATTTATTCTAAGTTTGCCAAAAAAAAAACAACTCTCTGCATTTAGGATATGAATACTTATAACTTAACAGTATAATTTTGTAAAAGGGTATCAGAGGAAAAAATTATTGTAAGGAACTAATGGTTGAGAGTTCAATTTCTAAATATTTAGATTTAAATTTATTTGGATTTTGAAATTAATATATATATTTTTTTGTATACTTTCGACTGGCAAAAATACTTTCTTATATAATTAAAAAATAAGAAATTTATTTATTTGCTATGTAATTATTTTATCCTCAACCAATATTTTCCCTAACAATAAATAAACAAACTGTGATATTTTCTTAAATTATACTGATGTTATTATATTATTATTTCTACTATTGAATTAAATTATGAATTACTACATATGTTGAGAAGTATTAGTTATATTGAAAGTTATTATTGTTATGTTTATGAATTGAATTTTATTATAGCATTTATTTATATTATTGAAGAGTTATATTATTTATTAGTGAAAAAATGTTTGACAAATATTAGTTAAAGATGGTGGGATCCCAACAGAAATATAACAAATCCCACAGGAATATAATAAAGATAACATATTCCAAGTACAATAAACGACCAAGAGATAATTTGACTTGTTTATTATGTGAGAAAATTAATGTGATACTTAAGAGAAGATGTTGTGACAAGTGCTAGCATTATAAGGTCATTATAAAGTATTGGTAAGAATGACTACAGTTTTAAAATTTTGATGGAATAATGTCTTTATTTTCAGCCTTTACATAAAAACTGTATTTTTAAGAAAGGGACTGCAGTAACCATTTTTTTAAAAAAACAAAATGAGGACTTATCACGATCCAAGAAAGAGACTGAAATAAAACAGTTGGATCTAATGAACTCAAATTTGAATTAAGTCGAATTTTTTTTTTAAAACTTTGTTTTAACAATTTGCTAGTGACTACTTATTCTAAAGCTTGTGAACTTGGTAAAAGCAAAATTCTGTTACTATTATTATCCTGTTTTTCTTGTTTATTATTATTTATTATTTATTGTTATTGTATTTTTCTTGTGCACTTACAAATGGTAAGTGAGATTGTAACCATTTCTTGTATTATTTTACAGGGGAAATGCTCGTAGCTTTATTTTTATTTATCTATTAATTTTAATTGATTACTATTATTTTATTTTTGTTTTTGTTTTTGTCTTCAAGTTCTTCAGAAATTCCCCATCTCCTTGCTGGCAGTCTCTAAATTTATACTAGCCAAAATTCAAATTTCTAAAGTATTAAATTTATATTGTCTGAATTTATAGTTACTTAACTATTAACTTCATCCAAAATCTTTAGGGAGGGGGGATAATATTACAAAATTTAAATTTTTTCCGCAATTATTCTATAAAATTTGTCCATTCAATAATATTCGGTATATAACCCAGCTTATTAAAATAATTCTCATTCTTAAAATAGCCTTTTACTATCCATATGTAAAGCCAATTATTCCTAATCCACTTAATAATATTTATTCGAATGTAGTTATTCTAAAAATGGCGATAGCTTTTTTAATTTATTCTTTAAATAGAACATCTTTATTTTAATCCATTATTAAAATTCATTAGTATTATTCCCGTGTGGTCAAATTGCTATAACTTCTTTATTTAAATGCTAAAATATCGTATCTCTTAAAATATTCCGCTCAAAAAACCTTATTTCATAAAGTTATCCTATTATTAAATATCAAATGTCTATTAAAATATTTCCGAAAAACTTTAATTCTTTCTTTTTTTTTTTCCCTTTTATAAAGATTCATTTTCTTTTCTTCTTATTATTTTTATTACGTATTAAATTCGAAGTTTAGCTACAGCCTCAAAAACAGATAAGCTGGTTTGTTGATATGACAGGCATCTGGTACGAGATTATGGAATATTCTGGATGGGCGTAGAAAGTTTTTGCATTTTACAACAAAATAAATCCGCCGGAAATATTGATAAAGTTCCAAAAGAGACCTTTTGATTCGATAGAAGTGGGTCACGTGACGTATTCTGTATTATTACGCAAGCTAGTTTAAAAACACGATCATCCTGATTCGGAGAGGATTTTTTGACGCTGGTGTTTGCTAAAAGAATCGGGACGGATTCTAGAAAATAATGTAACGTTGTATTTTTTTTCGTTTAGCGTTGGCTAATGAGCATTTTCCCTGAAGAGATGTCTTAAACTGGAAATAAAAGGTTCTTCGACAAAAATATGGACTGACATTTCTTGTTGTTGATGATACCACCCGGCCGCCTGATGCGAACTAAAAGGGAAACCAATAACATCGCTAACCCTATTTATCACGAGCACGACTGCCTTTTTCCCGGATTTGAACTTAGAAACACGACATATATATATATATATATATATATAAGCACTAACCATCACATCTCAAACAAAACAGCTATATATTCGTGTGAACAGCGCCAGATGTTGCATATTAGAACACACAAATTCAATATAATCCAGCAAAAACATGATTTTGGCCTGAACTAGCACAACCCCCCTCACCAGAAACAAGACAACACAAGAAAATACTGTAGAAAATATATGTAAAAAAATAAACAGAAACAAGCTGCGGTCTCATCAGCAGTGGGTAAATTCAAAGGCAGCCAAGCATCCGAACAAAAAGATTAACAATTAGTGGCAGTGGGTTTCGGCCAGATCGCTGCGTAGAAAAAAATTCAAAATGTACATAAACATATTTGAATACTACTTAACAGACGCTCCCCCCACCGTACCCTACTTCACAATATGAGCGAATGCTGTACCAATATCACAATACTGAATCACCATAGTTGAAACAAATGTCTCTTCGAAAATACACACAACCAATTCAGCCACGTTGCCACAATTAAAAAAGTAAAACACGATAAACAAACCAATATCCGTTATTCAGTACACAATCCAGATTCGTTCCACGTCGGATGCCAACAAACACAGCCATCCTCATAAAACCGTCCTTTTCAGGCTTTAGGAATTACGAGTCATTTACTGTTGAATATAAGCAATCTATCAGTAATGGAGTCAGTCTGCAAAATCTGAATATTTTTTGATAAATTTTAGAGGGATATTGTTTTCATAATATAAATGACTGATAAAATAAAATAGTTCCTTATTGAACAGTTTTTTATTTGAACAAATTCTGTAAAAACGGTAAAGTTGACCAATTATAATATTTATATATATATACGTTTGTGAATATTTGAAGACCAATGAATTAATTGATTTACAGTAAACGAAAAACTGGTACGCTTATGAAAAATTGAAATTTGTAAACCATTTTTAATCAAAATTTTTAGATCAAGATAATTAGCGAGCATGTTATCATCATTAGTTTTCTTTAATACTAAAGAGTCAGGGTAAATTTCTTGAGAAATCACCCCAAAATCCCCATCGAAATTTAAAACAATTAAATCATCTATGTATCTGTATGCAATAAATCGGACATCAGCTGTATTGATATCATATTGAAACTCATAATAAAATAAAAATAAATTAGCGGCCGTAGATGAATAACTCGTACCCATCCCGATACCATTGATTTGCGAGTATATTTTGGAACCTGTATAAACATAATTGTTATAAAGACAGAAATGACATAATTTGAAAAATAAAGTAGAGTTAAAATCCATGGCATCTAAAACCAACTCAGCTGTCTTTAAAAGTGCTTCCTTTAAGCTATTAATAGGGATATTTGTAAATAAATTTTCGAAATCATAAGTTTGGATGGAATGCATATTATCACTTTTTATTTTCCTTGCTATTTCATAACTATTCGAAATTATCTAAAAGCAGTTAGTATCTTTGTATTTGTATTTTAACATGTTTAAAACTTTTTTAAGCAGATCTTCGAATTTCTTATTGAAGTTATTACTAATACTATTGACACTACTGCATATAAACCTGTATTTAACCGGTATTTTATGAAATTTGGGAGAAAAAAATGAAAATGGAAATGATAAGTTTTTATTGCAAGGAAAAGGAATTTTAGTTTGTTTAGAAAATGCCAGATGCTTTTTAATAAGTGTTTGTACTGAAGAGTTATACATTTTGTAGGTTAAAATATTCAGCTCTGCATTGAGCATTTCAGCATAATATTTTTTACAAATAATTGCAAAATTATCAACAGCCTTATCGACTGGACAAAAAACAAAAAATTCTTTCAACTTTGTTATTTCATTTCTAATTTCCGCATTGAGATTATGATATGTATATGCAGAATTATTAATAAAACTATTTTGAAAATATTTAAAATCATTTAAAATATGAAGTTTCCAATGAGTAAAATAGGGGATTGGTTTATTTGTGTTTATTATTGGTTTGTTGTCTTGTTTCTGGTGAGGGGGGTGGTGCTAGTTCAGGCCTAAATCCTGTTTTTGCTGGATTATATATATATATATATATATAGAGAGAGAGAGAGAGAGAGATAGATAGATAGATAGATAGATAGATAGATAGATAGATAGATAGATAGATAAATAAATAGATAGATAGATAGAAAGATAGATAGATAGATAGAACTATATTCCGAGATTACCTTTTTCAACACACATGCTTGCCATTTTTTCTACATAGCTAAGAAAAATGAGCATAAATTAATATTAAATCATTATATTGAGCTACGTTTAGCTTACTTAATCAAGGAGAACTATCATAAGATATCATAAATATGGATAAACTTTTTAAAAATATGCATTAGCCTCCACTAATAAAACAATTGTATACAAAAAAATTAAATATTTATATTTATGAAATAAATGGCTTCGAACAGAAAAATATAATATCTGATTACATTTATAAAAATATAGCGTACGAAATACTTATGTAAATATTTATTCTAGAAATACCATTAAGTTGTCAAAGACAGTAATCTCATTTTTTACACAAAACAAAAATGTTGTTAACACAAAATAAATGTTTGACACTTTATTCTTTCATTAGGTGGTGCCCTTATTTGCATATATATTTTTATTTTTTTTAAATTTACTCCATAAGACAATTTTTTGTTTCCTACATTTAAATCTCGTTAGAGAAATCTTTTTGATATTCTACTTGTAATCAAATAAAAAATCCTGATCTTAGCAATGTTTCAGCAGAATAATAAAAATCTCGTTAGGTTTCCACCGAGGTACTTTAAAGAAAAAAACACCGTTTATAAAGCGATCCATCTTCTGGAGAGGACTCAGAAAATAAATATAACAGGATTCGCCACGTGTTTTCAATTGATTAATACTTTTTACTTGTTTGAATTTAAAAACATTTATAAGAATTGTATTTTTTTTTATAAAACTTATGTGCATTTTTATAATCGGATTTGTATATGTCTATTTTAATAATTTAATAGAATTTATGTACTATCTATAATATTCTGCAATATTCACTCACTAACAAAAACAAGATATGTTGAATAAATGCATTAATATGTATTTTATTAAAGGTCCATTCGACGTATTACTGTAATATGACAGTTTTTAACATTTTAATGAAACCTATTTAGCCGCAATATCATAAACTGAAACAAAAATATTGAAAAGCTAGCTGATCCGCCCAGCGTTGCCTTATACAAAAATAGTAGGAAACGCGAAAACACCCTAAAAATACCGGCAAAACCCCCCTTCTCTGATAACTCTTTTGTCTATCGGAAACAAAAGAGAAAGACGGATCCCTAAGTGGAAGTAATATCCAATGCAACCCTCACAAGAGTTTTGGTAATTTTATTCACGACGGGTCACTTTCGGTCAACATTAAGATAAGTTACCATCCGATTTTGACAAAATGTACATTTTCGGATCAAAAAAAGAAACTACGGTTATACTATGAGATTAGAAGCAATACATTAAAAAGTTTTCTTAATATTCGAGGATAAGGGAAACAGAGAATATTTCGTTCTCTAGGATTATCAAATCTGTAATTTTATTTGGCGGTGGCGATAAAAATAGCCATTTTAGGCACACGTTCCAGAAAATCTTTTACTTCCACTTTACACCGCCAGGGGACACAATCTATTCCAAATTAACCTCCTAGACGTGTCGCCGCTGCATATGGCATCATATAGCAGGTATGATCCGAACGCGCTGCAACATCTTTCAGTTCCGCTTTCCACCGCCAGTGGACAATCTCTGTTCTAAACCAACTCTTTCCGAACGAAACTCTGGCATGTGTCTCCGCTGCCTACAGCACCGTTTTAAAACATGGCACTGAAAACTTTTTAATTCCACTTTCTTTCGTCAGGTGGGAACAGATCTATATTCTAAATACTTATCTATACCTTAATTACTTCATGTTAAATAAAATGAACCAATGCCTGTAAAAATTGAGTCCATACAACCCAAGAAAATAAATCCCCTCTCTAAAGATTAATTGCTAAGAATAAACCTCAAATAAAACCAAAATCAGTGATCATTAACGCGATATTTAATTAAAGAAATGTTAAACCAAGCTAATTATCTTTGATTAAGTAGATAAAAAAATTATTTTCCCTACATATTTTGATTTATGGCTTTTATTAATTCCATCCAATGTCAATTTGCATTTTTTTCAAAAAGTAAATGGAGATATGTGCCCCGAAGCAGAAGTAAATTGAATACTATTGCAGGAGCCGGTGATCTCCTCCGGGTGAATCCGACTCGGCCCCCTAAGTGGGGAAGATGACAGGAATCCCGGCATTGCGAGTTCTTCGATACGACGGGACAGGAAAGCGAATGAATCGCCACCTCAAACGTGCGCCGGAGATACAGGAGCGTCCGAAAAAGTGAAGGTGCCGCAAAGTTTCGGTGACGCGGGCCACCGAATCTGGGCCTCCCCCTCATAAGCGCAGGTTTTCTGCAGTGTGGTGACTCGGCCAATATTGGGATCATCCTCCTTAGATGGTGAAAGGGCGCATCAAAGGTTAATCCCAGTTTCCCGACCAGGATTCTCCGAGTTGGATTGTTGACGCTGGGCAACAGACTAGCAAACGGAGACCGTTTTCCAGAATTTATCCGGTGCGATGACGGAGTTGAGATCGGACTCCGAAGAAAATGATGCGTGGTGACTTTGTATTGACGTCTAGTTAGTGCGTGAGGTGGTCTGAAGTAACCCTCGGTACTGGCAGGCGGCAGATAGCAGATACCGGTATGCAGATGTTTTGAACTGCATGGTTCGCATCCACCACGTCTCCCGCTGCAGCTGGAGTAAATGTGTGTCGACCTCAAGGCCGGTCAGAAAGCTGATTGCCCGTTCGTACCAAGTGTGGTGCGTGTCTTAAGGTGACCATTCTGGTCACTGTGGCTTTTGTCACATTTTGGGAGGGGTAGATGCCTTTCCCTGGACTCTCCGACAACGGGGAACCAGACCAGTGTCTCGAAGACTAACGCGGCGGCGATCAAACCAAAACCCGAACCCATGATCGAAAACCAATACAGCATGCTTATGCGTAGTTGGAGCTTTCTGCGTCCGACCGACGGTTGGATCAGCTGGAGTTTCAGAAATAACTTTTAAGTTACTTACCTCGATCGGAAATGATTCTGTTTTTACTTTTAAGTACGGAACCCTAAAAATAAGCAAATTGCTTCGTCGAGTCCAAAATAAAAAAATACAGAGCACTATATAACGATTTGTTACTATTTTTGGACTCGATAATATTAATTTAGAGTATATGGTATCTCTGAGTATTTCTGTCTGTGATTTAGAAATGAGGAACTAAAGAGGACAGATTGATGACGGCTCTTGTCGGTGGATTTCGTTGGAAAATTATTTTCTCATTTTTAAAAAAGAGAAAACGCATGACTTTATATTGACAGATTTTAGTTGGTGATACAGTTTTACCCTTCACTTGTAAAGAAAACTGCTTATCTGAACAACTCAGTCCATATAATTATAGATTTCGTATTCCGGTGCAAAAGTATATTTAATTTTACCATGGTGACAAATTCTCGCTTTAAAATAGTAAAATTTTTGTCATGAAAATTTCTGTACCTATAAAAGATGAGGAGTCAAAATTAAAAAAATAAAATAAAAGGACATATGTTTTGGTGAAGCTTTTCATAAAAATTTAAGAAATTTTAACTAATATGAAAAACATTTTTTTTAATTCTGTTCCTTGTAGTATTTATAAAGCTATATAATAGTATTTATAAAGCTGTATAATAGTATTTATAAAGCAACATTATATTACATTATGATTTTAATAATTACAATTCGAAAGTTTACTTTTGCATGTCTGTAATATTTATCCATATAAAGAAGTTTTTGTGCAAAAGGATTTTTAGTCAAAAGTAATGTCCAGAATTCAAATTTAGAAATTTTAACTGACCAGAAATCAAGCCTTCTTACATAATTATATTTCAATAGCCCTGACATCACGTGAGGGCTATAAGCTCATGTAAGCAGGTGCGCTATTTTCGTATTGACTGTTCAATCGTTGTGTTCATGGAACGCGTACTTATTGTTAGTGCTTTCCAAAGAACGACAATTTGTAATTCTATTTTGGTCGTATTGATGTTATGCGGAAAAAAAAATAATTTCAAAAGAATTAAAAGACAAACGTATGTACTACCGTTTTAAATTTATAACATTGTATTCGAAGTTAATAATTAACATTCCTGTAAAATGAAATATGTATAAAATACAATTTTAATGCATATTTTAGCAAACAGTGATGTTTTAGTCACAGTGTTTTTATGTCTCAAAAACAAATTACTGCTCCAAAGAATATTGTACACCTAAAGCATTCTATTAGAGAAGAAATATTTTCATCATCTAACTGCCTTATTAAAAAAAATGTCTTTACTTAAACGTGAAGTTATTAGGTAAGTATAAGATGTATGGGTTAGGTAAGTATCAGTGTCTTCTTCCCTATGCAGAAACTGAAGACAGTGTTAATCAATTATGTAGAAGAGAACTCTGCAATTATCTAAAGAAGTTTCTTGTACGTTTTCTTGACATGCGAATAAATTATATGGAAATTTGTTTTTGAAAATCACAATTGGGTGAAGTCAACTTCGGTGATTTCCAAAAGACAATATATTTGTAATTTATTTACTTGTCAAGAGAATGCACAGAAAACACCTTAAGAAAGTCACAGAATTCCTTTCTACATATTCCATTAACATTTTTTTGGTTTTTGTAAAGCGAATAATGCTTTCAGTATTATTTCTATTTTTATTTATAAACATCATGTTAAAAGTAATCATTTAAATTTAATATAAGGAAGGCAGTTAGATTAAGAAAATATTTCTTCTCAGTGTATGGCTTAAGGTCAATAGAGTGAAACTTGTTAAGTTGGCCACATTTGTAATTTTGCCATCTGTGTATGTTGGAAAATTTTATAAGGGACCTAAAATCCTGTCTAATAAACATTATAGAGACCTTCATAATTTGTCTATCTAGAATATTGGACAGATTTTACTCTGTACGTTAATGTAGGCAATTCCCCTAAATATGTTGACCGCAGGTTTTCTAAAATACCTTCGATATTTCAATTTTTTTTAAGTGGAAGAACAATAAGATAGTATGAAATTAAAATTCCCTGATAATATAGTGCTAACAGAGTGATTGTCATGTAAGATACTTTTAAATACCAGATATAAAAGAAAAGATGAAGTTCCGAAATGAATAGATAAATAATTTAACGTAACACGCAACACCTAAATGACATTCAATGTGGAGTTGGTATTATTCAGAAAACAATATTTTTTTCATCAATAGTTCATATTGTAATGCTATTATTTTTATCCTTGTTAAGTTATATATTTCAATATTGTAAGTTAGTGTAGTTTTTAGGGTTCCGTACTTAAAAGTAAAAACGGAACCATTATAAGAACACTCCCGTGTCTGTCTGTTCATCTGTCAGAGCCCTTTTTCTCGTGAACTATGGGACGACGGGACGTGGAAAGTTCAAACTTGGGAAAGTTATAAAGACTTTTTTACTCACATATTTTCACATTATTAGCCATTCACAAATATGTTTAGGAAAATTTAGGGTGGGTAATTAAGTTACTTGAAAAAACAAATTTTCTTTTTGTACACAGAACTGAAAACATATTTGTTTTAATTTTGTAGTATATTTTCAGAGGTATCATCGAAAGTGTACTGCAAAAATATGACTATCCCCTCCTATTTTCAAACCTGCTGAAACTAAAACTATGAAATAGTTAGAGGTAGTAGAAGTTTGTTAAATAATAAATAATAATTAATAAATTTAATGTACGGAACACTGTTAAAAAGTTGCAGCAAACTGTCCAGTCATTTGACCGTTTTTGTAGAAAACGGTTATTTAACCATTATTTAACTCTATTTTGACCATATTATTACCCATATTATGATGAAAATAGAGTTAAATTACGGTTATGTAACCGTTTTCTGTAATGACTGAACAGTTTGCTGCAAATTTTTAACAGTGAACCCTTTTAACGCGATTTATACTCGCATTTTACCGATTTATTCATTATATCGTTTATTGAATTTCCCATACTTGCTCTTTGAATGCAGGTTTATTCATGGTAGTTTATATTTATGGAAACTAAATTTGTGAAATAACAGCGCTTAAAGCAAATTTTTAAACTTTTATATTACTAAGTTTACTTGCATACACTGTAAAACAATCGCAGCAAAGTATCCGGTCATTCGACCGTTTTTATTGAAAACGGTTTCATAACCGTACTTTAACGCTATTCTCACCATAATATTGCATATATTATGGTCAGAATACTGTTAAATTACGGTTATGTAACTGTTTTCCATAAAAACGGTGAATGAACGGATACTTTGTAGGGATTTGTTTTTTACACTGTACATAATAAACGTGTTATGGCTACAAAGCGAAAGTTAGTAGAATTAACAACTGAAAAAATAAATAAAACAAAGAATAAATGAATCAAAGATAGTTGATAAATTGATATTTTCATAAATTATTATTGCAAATATTATGTGTAACTATAATAGGATTGGATATTTGCAACACTTTTAAAAATTTGCAGCAAACTAACTGTCCAGTCATTAGACCATTTTTATAAAAAACGGATAAGTAACCATAATTTAACACTATTCTGACAATAACATCGACAATAATATGGACAAAATAGAGTCAAATTTGGTTATGCAACCATTTTCCATAAAAACGGTCAAATGACTGGACAGTTTGCTGCAAAGTTTTAACAGTGAATAGAGGAAGACGAAGCTGAATGGGAGATACTGAGAGAAAACATAAGGTAGAGTTCAAGTTTTAGAATTTCATTAGGAGTTGCCGTTAAAAAAATCAGTCTCAGGGCAATATATAACAAATAAAAGATGAACTGGGAATCAATAATTTTTAAATCATCTAATAGATAATTATAAAAGTTTCGTATGCTAAGCAATATATACATCCGTGTTCTATGTGGTTTATCAGCTTCAACTGATCAAAATGTGGCAGATCATTGAAAAAAAAATTATATTCCTCTAAAAATCAATTTAATGCAATCAAATTTTTTTTTTTAATTTAATGACAGCTGCCAACAAAATCTCTTCTTTGAGAAAAATGAGAAATGTTTCGGTGGGAAATTCCCAATAGAAAAACTTCTATTGTTATAAGCAAAACTGTTCTATTCTGTTGCAGTAGTACATTTGAGAATTTTACAACTGTATTAATTTCAAATGCTGACAACTCCCGAGCTCTTAACTCGTAAATCGCATCGTCAATTTTGCTTGCATTGTGGGGGATATGCATAGCACTCCTTGAAATCTAAAAACTGGGATTACAAGTTAATAAGAATATAATTTTATAAAAATACCATTGATATGGAGATGTAATTAAATGTCATGGATTAATTCAAAGATATTAGAAAAACTGATGAAATCTGAAAATTCATAAATGAAATTCGAAAGAAGAAAAGTTTTTTTATTAATTGGTAATGTATATATTCTTAATTCAGTAAACTATATGAGGAGTCTAGAATTTGCCACCAAATTTAATATCTCTATTCGATCCATTTGATCAAAGTAAATTTCATGCAGGGAAATAAATTTATGGTAAATTTATGTTGATCTGTATTACAATAAAATCCAGAGAATGTAAATATGTGTTCGATGTGACTATATTATGCCATCTTGTTAAAAGAGTACCAACTTCAACGATTATGAAATCTTTCTATAGTGTTATAATTTCTAAAATGGAAGAAAGATCGAAAACTGTGTAAAAATAAATTGCAGAAGAAATTAGAGGATTTATAACATTACTACCGAGGTATATTCAAAAGTAATTACTAATAAACGATACCCCAATTTCATCGTTTCACAATAAGCTATTTATTAATGAAGGTAGTATTACAGATAGCATTGATGGAATACTTTCTGCTTTGCTGTTAAAAAAAAGATTTAAATGATGTGCCATTAGAAAGTGAAAGCAGTAATGAGGAATCAAATCAAGAGGTTTGAAGTTGAGAGTACCCTAATAAGCTTAAAAGAAGCATCGATTTTAGTAGAGAAAAAAATGGCTATTTCGCTACACTGAAACAGCCGGAAATTACAGATAAAATCATTTTTATAGTAAAATAGTGAAACATTTGGCACAATCGAAACTGAAAGCATCTCATCGAACTTACATCGCTGACTTAAAATAAATAAATAAATAAATAAAAATAAATAAATAAATAAATAAAAATAAATAAATAAATAAAAATAAATAAATAAATAAATACAAATAAATAAATAAATAAATAAAAATAAATAAATAAATAAAAATAAATAAATAAATAAATACAAATAAATAAATAAATAAATAAAAATAAATAAATAAATAAATACAAATAAATAAATAAATAAATAAAAATAAATAAATAAATAAAAATAAATAAATAAATAAATAAATAAATAAATAAATAAATAAATAAATAAATAAAAATAAATAAATAAATAAATAAATAAATAAAAATAAATAAATAAAAATAAATAAATAATATATTCAACTCCAATGCATGCAAGTATGGTATCAATGATTATGCAATAAATAAAATAATTATAAATGTATTAAAAGTAATTCTTTATTTAATCATTTTTTCTGTGCGTTTTCTCTGATGTGAATTGGCTGTGCCATATTTTATTGATTTTATCTACAGCAAAATTAGTGATTTATTGTGTGATTTTTAATACATTTTTATCCCAGTAAACTTTAAAGAAGCTTCGATTTTGGTGGGGAAAAATGGAGATTTAGTGTTACTGATGCAGCCGGAAATTACACATAAACTTATTTTTGTAGTAAGATAGTGAAAAATTCGGCGCAATCGAAACTGAAAGCATCTCACCAAACTGACATCGCTGACGTGTAAAAAACAACTAAAATCTTCCCCTGCAATACATGCAAGTACGGTAACATTGATTATGGAATAAATAAAATATTTATAAATGTTTTAAAAGTAATTCTTATTTAATCATTTTTCTGAGCGGTTCCTGCGATGTGCATTGAGTGTTTTCATATTTTATTGGATTTATCTACAGCAAAATTAATGCAATTTTGTTTGATTTTTAATACATTTTTATTCGGATTGTTTTAGAATAATAAGTAATTTTTTAGTTGCATTCGTGCATTTAAATTTATTATCTTGGTCACCTTTCTAATTTGATACTGTTGGTGACCGACTTATACAAGTTTCACTGTATTATGTTTTGGAGTAACAATTTCCTTTTTACACATACTGATATTGTGACTAAAACACGTTGATGTGAATAAGGACGGGTGGCGTGTGCGTTCATGTATGCCCAGTTGTGTGCATTGCGCGCATTGAAAATGCCTTCTCGACTGAAACTGCATTCATCGGTGCAGCAAAAGCGAAGAAGGAAAAGGTGTAGGGGGGAGTAGTTTCTGCCTGGTCTACGACACCAAGATCGTGAATAACTGAATTGTGATCAGGGGATGTGGGGGGGTTCAAATTTCAACTCCTGAACACAGTTCCGTTTGCGCTACTTAACCAATCCCAACGATTCAGATTTTGAGCTCAAAATTTAAGTCTAAGCTTTTGAAAGCATTTAATGAGATACAAAAAATAACAGTAAACGGTTATTTGTTTCTCCAAAGTTGAAAGCGTCCTCTATCGGTATTTTTTTAACTTTATCTTTAAATTTTATTTTCAAGAAAGTGCTGACATAAAGAATAGTTTTAGCGAAAACCTCAAACAAATCGACCAAATTTTCCGTTTTTATAATCATTTGAAATTTTGGACCCTAAACTTTAATGGTGCCTATATTCTTCGTAAGACGTTTGGGACCCTTAGTTTACTATATAATATTGCTTGTCTTGATGTGTACTATTACTCCTTAAAGTTTTGCCCAAGAGTTTAGATTCACCCTGTATATATATATATATATATATATATATATATATATATTCTTTCTCATACTAAACATAAATTTTCATAAGCGTAATACGAACATCTTGTTACACAAATAACATTTTAATTCTTGGTAACATAAAAGAGGCATAGGGTTTTTTAGGAGTTTTCTACACACACACACACATATATATATATGTATATATATATATATATATATATATATGTGTGTGTGTATGTATATATATTTAAAATGAAGATAAAATAAACAGTTTTTATATAAAGCAGGAAAATTAAAAAAAAAAAAAAAACGTATACGTGAGTTTTTAAAATGTGTTGCTTTATCTGAAGAATGTAGTGTTAAAAGGAGGGGCGATTGAACATCGATTACCGTTACATTAAATAATAAATGAACATCTTGGAAACAACACAAATATAAATATATGTGAAAACGGCAGACAGCTGTTTTGGAGCTTCTAAAACTTCATCATCAGTGATAATGTTAAAAATAGATGATTTAAAAACTTGATTTACCAACCCCTCCGAACGTAAAAATCTAAAATCATAGTCACTTGCTGGTCTGCAATCGATCATATATTGCGGTCTGTGCCATAGGACTTGTTAAAATGTTGAAATGTTTTCACAAATTATAAAAATAATGTAAATTTACACTAACAGATTACGATATCAGGTCCACGTTCATAAAATATATGAACAATATTGAGATGAACAATATAGATATTCATCTGTGAATGAAAATATTATAAATTATAATATTGTCAAATGCAAATAAAAACATATTACCTAATAACTGTATGTTTTCTCTTTTAATGATACCATAATAGTGTCATCCATACTGTAAAAAGAGTTATTTAATCTAGGAAAATATAATATTACCACAAACAAAAATATACAAATATCCTCTTTCGATTTAACCAATATTCCGAAAATTTTTCTTTATATTTAGAAATCTTATAAACTAATGTATTCTCGAGATTTAAAAAGGTATTTGAAAATACAAAGTTTCGTTTGATTCCAACGGTTTTTGGAAACTTTTCCGAGTAGCTTTTATTGTGTATAAACTACTTTTATCAACTTTTTTTTCGGCTGTTATCAATTCAAGTAAACAATTTGCAAGTAAACAGTTTCATCATTAAAAAGCATGTTTTACAGACAAACTTAATAAAATAACAAAATAACTATTTACATTAAAATTAACATTATTTGGCTACTCTTGCAAGTATAAATTCCGTTACATAGCTGAAAAATTTTAAATGAGAAAGATAGCATTACAGAATCTGATTTTCCAGTTTGAAAAATTGTTTAATACACAGTAAAAAGTACTCAAATACTCAAAAACGTTTACGAAAATCTGTGGCAGCAAAATAGAATTCGTTTTTTAAAAATGTTTCCTTCAATGGTTCTTCAAAATATATTAGTTTCTAGTGTTTTTACAGGCAAAACACCTTTTTCGGAATCGTGAGTAACCCGGATAAGGTTATTACATATTTTCGCTCGTGGTTTTATTATATTTTCGTAGATTAAAAACACTTGTCTTTTTTTTATAATTTTTATCTAAAAAAAATCTTTGACAAGTGTTTGCATCCAAACAAGCTCTGATATAAATATTTGTTTCTATACGATTTTTTTTAAATTTTACACTTAGTTTAATTTTATGCAGACATGCTGTAGATTAAGCACCTTCCATAGAGAAAAAATGCATTTAATTTTTTTTTTTGCATAACGCATATATAATGAATTGTGTTTATTTACATCTTAAAATTATAAACGTAGTTGAGAAACGGAGGTTTTTAAAAGTACTGTACGTAGTAAATTAATATTTTCATGGACATGAGCAAATATCAAATTTTAAAATAATCGACCGTTTATATTTGACCCTTTATAGATATGTGTATAGAAGAAAAATTATCCTAATTCGTTTTTCAGTATATATTAATATAATTTCAATATTTAACGGTAAATATTATTAATCATACCCTATTCTTGTTTGTGCAAATTGTAAATAATATTTGTTTTTGGAAGTAGAGTCTTATATTTTAAACATGGAGATTTTAAAATTGTCGCCCTGTTCTCAATTTTTATGATTAAAAGATTTTTTTTTCATAAAGGATTTACATTTTGCGCAGCGTGAAAAATCGTTATATATTTTCTAAAAAAGTTTTAAAAGTAGAATCTTTGTGCGAGATAACTATTGCATATGTCAAAGAAATCTCCAAGGAAGATTATATTTTGAAAATAGTGTTAGCAAACATATACAAATTATAAAAAACACTGCCACCCCTGTAGTTACCTTTTTCAAGTCAGTGAAACAGCATCTCTTCATCAGTTCCGAATGAATAGTCTTGCTATAATGACAAACATATTTGAGATCGTAAATTATTTTAAAATGTTCTACGACAGGTTAATTTGTGAAAAAGAAGAATGGAAAAACATTTTTTACAACAAAAACTGCTAGTTGTTTTAAACTCTGACAAATACAACAAGTTGGAAATTGTACGTCAAACGTTACAAACGAGGTGCGTTCGTAC
Source organism: Maratus michaelseni (assembly GCA_963931845.1). Classification (NCBI taxonomy): domain Eukaryota; kingdom Metazoa; phylum Arthropoda; class Arachnida; order Araneae; family Salticidae; genus Maratus; species Maratus michaelseni. The sequence goes on along the minus strand of OZ007593.1, from coordinate 319,546,354 downwards.
GCACGTTTTAGAATTAAATTCATGATATCCCGTGCGTAGAACGGGTTAAACAGCTAGTTAAGTATATATTTTATGACACTGTTCATACAAATATCTTAACTAGTTATATAAATATTCAGATATATATGTATCAGCTAGTTATATAAATATTCAGATCTTGATGATTTTTAATTCTGTGAAATGAATTATATCGTCTGCAGATTAATTTCTGTCATAAAATAAGTATCTCGGTCGCTTGACGATTTAACATCCATCGGAAGCTCCTATAACAAAAAAGCACCGATTTAAAAAAAAAAAATCAAATTTCTTAATAAATATTTTTATTAATATCTCCTAAAGTTTTGATTCGATTTTAATAAAATTTGAAATGTCTCGACAAAATTCTGCAAAGGTAATATATTTTAAATTGCAAACCATTTGGTTGGGTAGTTTTTGCGTTGTTATATGCGGACAGACAGACAGACGGACGGACAGACAGACGGACAGACAGACAGACAGACGGACGGACAGACGGACGGACCAAACGACGACTATAGGTGCTACGTATTTATATAATTACGAACGCACCTAACAAACAAACATACAAATTTATATATTTCATAAACGCCCAAGTTTCATTTAATGAAAACAATATAATATAATTCTATAAAACAATAAGCTCTATTAAACTTTACCTAGATCCTCTAAATCCATTGCTTTCTCATAAGTAAGGTCTAACTAAACTCTTTATGCAGAGATAACAAATGATACAAATGCCATAGTTTCGGGTCAGGAATGTTGAACGAATCCTATGGTTTAATAATTAATTCACTGAACTGCGTTAACATAAATCTATTAAATATTGTCTGAATTTCTATATTTTGCTTTTAAAATTTTGGCAGTTTTCTGTTTGAATGTGTTAAATATTCAACTATCTTACTTTCCGATTAAGATATTGTCATACGAAAATGTGATTTTCATCTCATGAGCTCTTTATCATGTGGCTAAACAATAAAAAATTATAAAAAGTATGAAATTTTTAATTATTCTTTAAAATGATTTGGATACTTTAATTATATATATATATATATATAAACAAGAACGAAAAATCATGTGTCAGACGGCAGACAAATCTAAGTCATAACCACTTTTCAACAAGGTTGGAAAGTGTTAAAAACAAATAATAACTTAAAAATACCAGTGATTGTTATTTATAAAATATATATAATTTTTATTTCAATGCACGTTCGAAGCACGGTTCACTCAATAATTTATTCCTTCGTGGTAGTTAAAATAAGTACCACTCTTGCTTGTGAACTAAACATTGGGGGTTCCGTGTGTGATTTTTTTATACCGCTAATCAGGCCCCCACCTGCCGAGCATTAATGCCTAGCTTGACGAGTTAGAACCTGGACTCGAGACGATATTCACCTGATCACAGCATGACTGTGATCCACTTGCAAAATGCTTTGTTGGCATTGCTGCAGTGCTCTGTCACAGTTTTCGTTGTTTGCCGTTCATGCTTTCTATTTAACATTGTTGAATTGGCAGATTTAAAAAAGGACAAAATAAAAGAGAGAGAATGGAATCGGTCTCGTACTTTCGAACCTTGATCAGGTGAGGAGACTTTCACCTGACTAGGTACCCCCAGAGGTATAATTCACTGGGAACTTGGAGGACTTTGCACCCACGACGGATTTGTAATGCACCAGGCTCCATTAGCGCACATTAGACACATGCTGAAAAACACCCTCGTTCCCATGGTCAAGAAAACAGAGTTTGCCACTGTAGGCCAAGATACCTGGGGATTGCAGCGCCACAGAGTTTAGTTTAGTTGCAAGTCATATACAACTGATAATAATTAAAAAATAATAATATACCACTATTAAAAACAAAAAAATTAAAGTTATTTACATTGCCTGCTTTCACATAATACACATCACTCTAAAACATATATACAGCTATTAAAAATTCAAATATTTTAGTAATTTATATTTGCTAAATAACTAAATGTATTTTGTTCTTTTAAAAAAGTATCGACATTTTAAGAATCATCTCATCAAAACTTAATCATAAAACTGTATGTAAAACAAGTAATTATAATGAAAAGAACAATAGATTATAAATTATTTCTTAACTTATTTGGGAAACATTAATTTTGTCAAAGAAGATAAAACACAAAATAAAATATTTCTGACATACTGTTATTTTTCATATACCCCCATGTTTTTTGCAAAGAATGTAACAGAAAATAATTTCATAAAACAATAAGCTCTATCAAATTTCCGCCGAATTCTCTAAATTCCTTGCTTACTCATAAGTAACATCTCTCTAAATCCTTCCTACAGACATAACAAATGACACAAATGCCAAAGTTTTAGGGCAGGAATGTGGAACAAATCCGATAGGCGAATACTTAGTTCACCAAAATTCCGTAAAATCGAAACTATCCTCTCGCGCACCCTGGCGAGAACGTGGAGCAACCACGTGGATTAGAATTACGCTCCCGGACTAGAGTTTTAGTCTTTAAGAGTCTTCCGGACTGATAAGTTGTATTCCGGATTCTCTCTCTGAAACTCTGAGAGAAATGTGCCGAGCGTGGCGCGTTGAGTTCACGTTTGGATATTGGATAATAATATCGTGGCTGTTGATGCAATGTAAGTAGCACTAAAAAACATGTGTTAGACGTAGATAAATCATGACTTTTGTCTTTTGAATGTTTCGAAAATATTAAAGGTCCGGGTTGTGGTTTTGGGATTTTTCAAATAAATTTCAAAATAATAAATATATTCATATAAAAATAAATAAATAAACATTGTAATAAAATAAAAATATTATATATATATATATATGTGTGTGTGTGTGTGTGTGTGTGTATGTATATATATATATATACATACATATATATATATATACATAAAGTGTAAACTGTAAAACAATAATTTCGTAAAGCATACATGCGAATAAAATTATTTCTAAAACACATTTTGCACCAAATAATGCTGTTAAATTTTAAGTAAAAGATATAGTTATAGTAATTTATTTTTAGGTTTGAAAGTAATACTAAAATTGTAGATGTTATGATAGTGGATTATGTAATTAAAGTGGAATATGAAAAACTGGTTAGAAATAAGGTGTGTGTACTAAAAATATGAACAAATTAACATTTAATATTCTTCATTTTATAATATAATGCATATATGTGTTTCTTGGATGGTAGTTTACATGAATACGTCTTGCAAAAGTATAATGAAAATAATATTATTTAATGTAACATTTTAGTATATTCTAGTAAAATTTCATATACCAAAACATAATGGGACTGAAATAATGAAAATATATTTAAAAAACAAAAAGTTGTAACTTTGTAGCAGCAATTTTGAAGAATTTTTAAAACCTTCATGAAAAATATTTAACTTTTAATACCTCCTTCATTAAAAAAAAATAAATAAATAAAATAACGTTTAAGCACATTTTCCACTTAAACAATAAATTTTATAAATCATTTTTTTATTTTTATTTTGAATAAGTTAAAGAAAAGTTTTAGTAAAATCGTAAAATAAAAAAAAATAAACTGATGCAACTAACTTGAATAGCTTTAAAACTTTGATGCTACATATCGTATGTGTTTTATATATAGGTTTACATGTTATAATATATATATAATAATTCGTTTTACGTAATATCTAAATATAGCTTAAAATTTGGCATACAAATACGACTGAAAACTATTGTTTAAATATGACATGTAATAATATTTTGCATTAATTGTTGTAAATATATAACAACTTAATAAATAAAATCTCCAGGAAATTTCAATATATTAAGAATCATAAACCTTTTAAAGTTAGATGATGCCAAACAAAAAATGAAATAAAAAATGATTTAGTCATATATATATACTCATGGTAAATTTCAACTTAACAAAAATTGCAGTAATAAGTTATAAGAAGAACGAAAGTGAAAAAAAAATACATGTTTGCATATATATTATTATGAGGAATTGAACTAGTATTTTATTAAAAGAAGAGTTTTAAAAATAATAAAATAATATTTCATATTCTAAATAAAAGCTTACATAGTTTTAAAAATATTTTTTAAATTATTTACATTTTAACGATTTACATATTTTTTGTATGAATTATCAGGATTTTGAACTGTAATTCCTTTTCAAAACAGAAACAATATAAATATAAAAATATTAAGAAAACACTTTTCTTAGTGTAATTATAAGTATAAATACGACAAATGTATAATTAATGTTTAGTAAGTCAAAATTCAATATATACAACGTTTCATTCCCATCAAAACATTATAAATTAAATGATCAAACTTACAGTATTGTAATAGAAACCGGAAAGAATTTTATATAACTACATTTGCAATTTTACGTTAGTGTAAGAAACAAATCGGAATTGTGGAAGCCACGTGGACATACGTTCATATGTTTAAAGAATTCATGCCCGAAATTATAGAAATTCTCTCGGATTTCTAAATTATTTTTTCGAAACTTTATTAAAATATTTATTAAAGTTTTATTATATTATATTATATTAATTCAAATTAAATTAAAAAATTAAAAAATATTATATTGTCACCGGGAGCACATTACTGTACGTAATATTATGAATTTTACACATCAGAAAATGAGGAAAGCTTCTATTACAAAAAGCCATCGTCACCACGTGAAGTATAATAATAATTTGTGCATAAATAATTTGTGTGTTTAATAATACAAAATAAAATAATAATAAATTATGCTGAAAATGAAGTAATAATTAAGTCACGTATTCCAATTACATCTCGTGTTTTTTCATTTGTATATATACATCATAAAATAAAAATAAAGAAATACAATAACGTTTTGAAAAAAATTTAGCGAATATATTTTATATTTGTTAGGAAAAATATTATACTTAAACGAAATAATTCAGTTAACTAGCAGTGTTTCGTACAAAAAAAAAAAGGGAAAAAAAAGATATATCATTTAATATAAACCCATATTTTATGTATAAAATACACTTTAATTTAAATTTCCAATACTTATAATGAATTTTATTTCAAATTTTATTCATCAAATGCTTTCAAAATCCCTGAAACAGTCTAGCAGCAATCGATTTTTTTTATTGTAAAGAATATCAATTTTAAGAATTTAATAAATAAAAATTTTACAAGAGCCAACACTGGCTAGGAAATTTGTCTTTAAAAATTTGTGTAATTATCACATTAATATCAGTGTTCTGTTTTATTAAGAATTATTCAAATGTGCTTTAGAATTGTCGTTATCATTCGTACAATGGAAAATATATCCAGTACAAATTAAAAAAAACGTAACAATTTGTCGCATTTTTTTAGACGATAAGTATTATTATATTATTATATAAGAGAAAATTTGAAAACAAAAATGTGTAATTTACTCTTATATCACAAAAATAAAAGAGAAGTATTTATTATACTATGATTTAAAAAAGTATATTATTTTATATCCTCTTTATGCTCTAGTTTCAATCCCTGAAATTTAAAGTAAATTAAAGTAGTATTAAATATATATTTTAAAAATAAATTTGAGAAATAAAAGTGCTTAAAATTTTGATGTGCAAATACAGAAAATTTCTTAAATGAAATAATAATAAAAATAACATATTTTAAACCAAAATATTTTGATAATTGTCGTTTATCACCGCTCTAAAAGAGTCAACCTCGTGTTTTGAATTTTCCGTTTACTGATCCTTAAAATGTGATTTTTTCATTTATTATTTTTGAATTATTTATATAAAATTATTATATGCCATAATTTATACTTATAAGTAATATGATAAATAATATGATAGTAAGAAAACTGTAGTTCATGGTTATTTTTAGAATAATTTAATTAATAGAGAGTAAAATTATAGTCATGGAAATCATACTGCATTTAAACTTGAAAGAAATAATCGTTCTGCATGATAACAAACGCATGTGAAAATCATATTTTAGGAAACAAAGGTTACACATTTTCATGATTAATTTTAAAGTATACTTTAAATATAATCGACTCGCAATATCCTAAACATGCATTCTAAAATTTCAATTATTCTATATGTCGTTAGTATGATGTTAAAATTACCTATTTTCTACTTATAGCAAAATTAAAAAGAATCAATATAAAATAATTTTGTTGTTAGAGAAAGGAAAAATAAGTTTCCTAATATAAAAATTTTTACGATTCTATGAATTTCTGAAGTCCAACATTTGATTAAATTCTAAAGTTAAGACTATGAGATACTTTTTTAAGTAATTTAGATAGATATTTTTTAATATAATAAAATTACGAAAAAAAAACGTATGACTTTTCTCAAATGAATTAATTTCAAAAGGAAATTTTTATCAATATAACTAGTTCACTTAGGAAGGTTCATGTTAAATTAAACAAAAATCTCTTTTTTTTTGTTATCTTTAATTATTTTTAATTATTTTTAATTTTTACTTCATATGGTACGAATGTACTAAGAAATTATGTAATTAATTTGTTTAAAAAAAATGCAATAAAATGAATAAAAATTAGTTCAGTATCACTGGAATTGCTAATTAAAATATATTTATATTTTTGTCGGTAACTTTATATTAAAATGTACCATAATTTATTTGTAAAGTAGTAGTTTTAAGGCATTTTTACAGTGTATGCCAATTCACTTTTGTTTCAATTAAATACGATACGAACGTTAAATAGGAAATATATAATTTACAAGCAATTACGTATCTAATGACAGAGGTTTTGTAAACATTATTACAATAAAGCATATGATTTTCATCTAATCACCCTAACTCAGGCATGACATATATGCTGTATCAACTGCCACCAATATTCATAGAAGAGTGACATATGCTGGATAAATTCAATTTCTGTCGCAATTTTTCTATACTGCATATTTTTCCTATGTTATAAAACATTAATTTAATCCCGTAAATAAATGAATATATATATATATATATATATACATATATTAATGATATATGAGCTGTAAGAAGTGGTTGGGCAATCAGTTAGTAACTGCCTGCAGAGCTCTGTTAGATGGTGGAGAACATTTCTCGTTAACGATTAATATTGATAATTTTTGTCTGTTGAAAAAATAAATTGCGAATTAAACATTCGAGGAATGCATACACCAGTGACAACAGAACTTCTTGTAGGAGTACGCGCAGTGTTATGATTTTAATGTATTTATATAAGAACATTTCAAGTCATGAGATGGTCACTCCATGTAAAATTATCAGATCATCTATATGAATGAACAGAAAATTGCTACGTTTTTGAATGCATAATCTCGGAATAAATACTAAAGTTGTGATACAGCTTGCAGTTTACATTTTCAATGTCTGGACTGATATGTCACGAGTCTGGTCATGTAGTAGATGAAAAAGAAAGAAAAAGTATGAATCCCTTCATGGGCTAAAATGTACTAGAATAATTTAAGTGTATGAAAAATATAAGAAATCATTTTAACTATTGCAATTAAATTCCCCTCCATTTATTCTAGGACACAAATTCGATAATAGACATTTGCTGTTTGTTTTAATAAAAAAAAATCCAATATATCTAATTAGAGTCTAGTGTTTTATAATCCATGAATCCATTCAAAGGAGATTCACAATGCGTCCCTTGAAAAACGTACATTGAAAAAAGCTAAAAAATTAAATTAAATATCCAGTAACACGAAATGCGCAAATCTCACCATATCACCATCACCATGTACCATGCTTCAAAGACTATCCTCGTCTAAGGTGCAATATATAATTAATGAATGACCCGTAAATCAAACACCTATATCCCACCTTCTACTCAAACTTTAATACTTATATCTTGGTACGTTTTTGTAGCACCGAAAATATATTTTAGCTGCTTGCTTGAACAAGAATATAATTTTTTTTTTAATTTTTGTAATTTTGCGAAAAAAAAATGTTTCTCTGAAGTAAAGGACTTCCAAGATGTTGGAGAACAACACTTGAACATTTTTTTTCATTTATTTTAAAAGCATTACTCTAAAAAAAAAAAAAAAAAAACACTTTAGTATTTAGATATTAGATAAAGTTGAAGCGTGATTCGTTGCCTATATTTGTGTCTCTATAAAACTTTAAAACCAATAAAGTTAAAATAATAATTTAATAATCAAATAATAATTCTTTTATATATATATATATAATATTTCTAGTCATTTGAATTGTGTTTTGTGGAATATTTTATCCTATAAAAGAACAACCGAAATGCAAAAAATAAAATTTTAAACTGCACTTTCTCGTGTGACAATAATTGATATATGCCATCGATCAAATATTGATTTAGTATGACTTTCATTAAGATATTTTGATATTATGCCAAAGGTGCTGAATATTGACATTTGATTGCATGCATGTACATATTAATGCGGCAATTGGACTTTGGCTGTTTTATTTTTAAATTTGAATAAAACGAAGATCAAAAAGCAATCATTTGCGATTAGCGATAGCAGTATTTGTATAAATATATCTTTCCGATACTAAAAACTGTGTAAAATAAAAATCGCTTTATAACAACTCCACAACATTTATGTAAAAATCTAAATATCAATGTGCATAAATACATAACAATTTAACGTTCACAAATATAACAAGAGGTAAAATGTTTTAATATTGAAATTTATTTATACTTTAACATTTAATAAATTACTACACTGATAACTTTAGACATATGAGTCCTTGATTATATCCCAATAAAAATGTTTTAAAGTATATTTAATTTTCCCAGACTTTTGAGAAGAAAAACAGTGGTGATAACAACAAATTAACGAATACATACAGGCAGCATTCATCTAAATATTTGACAAAAAAATAGACGTTCCCTGTTGTGAAAGTTTAGAGATACATGCAATAAATTAATTTAGTTTCTACTAATTGTCGAAAAAAGGAAAATATAATTACCTCGCCGTTTTCTACGAATATAGTTTTCTTTATGAGAAAAACTATTTAATTAGCAGTCTGGAAATTTGAGATAATTACAACTACTGGCAATCTAATGAGCATTTATATGATGAAATTTAACAGTTGTGAAGTTTAAAAAAATTGTATTCATAATACTTTGATAGGTAGAGAATGGGGAAACAAATTTAAATAATATTATGCTTCTTTATAACGGTAGAAATGACTATTCTTTCAGTGACAAATGGTACGGAATCAACACTCTCTGTACGACAATTCACAATAAAATGTTTTAAAAAAATTTCAGAATTAAAAAGCTGTAACTTTTTTTTTCAAATGGAGGAACTTTAGCATTACTGCGATACACGCAGAAAGGAACTTGTTATAATGATTTTAAAAATATTTTTACAACATGTGCAAAATAAAAAACATATTTGAGATCATGTCGATTCGAGAAAAAAGTTTGGAATCACTGGCTTATTTATGGTGTTCTTTGAACAGCTTACTTTTACGGGTTGGTTTTGCGCAGTTTCCCTTAAAGTGGGGTATAAATAAAATAGGCCTTTTTTTCTATTGCTCCTTTAAAAAAATGTATGAAATGGCACCTGTATGAGAGCTGGATTTGTAATCCACATAGGTGATCTATAAGCTACTAAAGCAAAGAATATGACTTAGGAATGAAACTAATAAATTTTCGTGCTCATAATGTACTGCTTCGAAAATGTCGAGAAAGTTCATATAGTTTAAAAGTTAAAAATTCTTTCTCCATTCTGGCAGACCACGAGTTACATCAGCATGAGGGTGGTGCGAAAAAATCAAAATATCTATTTCAGATCCGCTATAGTGAAGAAATGAAGCCATTGTCATTGCTAAGAAAGACAAAAAACATTTTTGTATTTAGATAAGATCTTCTGATCGCGCATAAAGCATAAAATTTCCGAAACCTGTCTAATTTCAAGGTTTTTTTTTGCAATAATAAGAAAATTAATTCCAGTAATATATTCACACGATATAGCTTGAGTAAGTTGCCTACGGCATTGTTAAAAAATATTTTAAAAATAGTTTCGAAATACGTTAACATCTTCCGATTGCGCATATACTTTAAACTTTATAAAAAAAAATACGACTTATTTATTGGGTTGTTGGAAAGTTCTTTCCGTTTGGGAAAGTATTGGTTCGTACTGGAAAATTCTAGCATTTAATTATTAGACACCAATTCCGCTATCTAATCTCTAATAATTGATGAGCAGAATTTCCGGTACAAATTGATTTTCCCCAGCGGACGGAACTTTCCGAACAACGTAATACTATTTTTCAATTAGTTTTAAAAATGAAAAGCATTATATTTTTGATCAGTATAGTTGAAATTTTCTTTTCAGCTAACCTCCTCACTGCATAGGGAAAAAATGCATCTGTTAGCTTGTTTTGAAATTTAAAACATGATGAATCATTTTCCGTATTAACAAAACAACCCAGAACTCCTCACAGGATGGTTGCTGCACTTTAAGTTCCACTAACATTCTTCCTATATAACCCGCTAAGAACACTTGAATAGTGCTTCTTATCTATCTACAGTATATATATGTACATACAGTTTTACTTTCTGTGGAAAAATGTCAGTAATCATAAAATCGTCACATTTAAAGCCACCGGTATCGCCATTTAAAACTATCTTTTAAAGAAAACCAACTTTATAGTGTGTTTCTTGTGAAATTTGAGTTATGATTAATATGTATTCCCTTGACTCTCGTCCACAAACTTTTGTGATGCTTCTGAAACTATTTTTCCGTATGTTTATATAGGTTAAATGTAGCAGGTTAACTTTGTTACATTCCATTTTGGAACGCTACCAGATTGTATGAAATGTTTGATATCATCGTCAGTTATGTTTTAATGTATAATTTGACTGAGTTTGAATCTTTGAGTTAACTTTAATTAGAGACCTTGCAATTGAGAGTCAGAGTATCAAAGTTTCTGATAGCGTTCTCCATAAAAATACATTCTCTGGCTTTTAAAACTGTTTTCAGAAGAAGGTCACTTAATGTATGCTTTTGTGAAAATCTTAATCGCCAATATATTTCCATTGTTAGAAAAGAACTTATTTCATCGGATCACTGGTTCTATAGCTTTCTTCATGTTATGAAGCAAATAACAAGAAGTTACAATGTTTCTGTAAACATGAATAGGGCCATCCCTAAATATGTTGTTTAGGTTAATTTAGAACCAAGATGGCAGGCAAAATTTAGTTATAACATTAACTATGTCTTTTAGCTCATATTAGGGACTTGCTGTACTCACATTAACTCTCATGAGTATTTCGGCTTTTGTAAGCCTTCTCCGAAATAGGATGACAAAATTCATTTGGATAGTTGCCTGTTTTGATTGCTATGCAGATATGTAGAGTTTTTTGGTTTTTTTTTTATCTTGATCCACTACGTGTGTTGTACAATCCATTGATTGAAATACTACCTCTGACGCTGTGTCACACCTCACGAGTTGTTGTCCAATTAGTCCGCAACATGAATTAGTTCCCGTAGTTGCTCTTTCTGTATGCTATAACAGGTGGCGGATTGACAACTTGATGAAACGGAGAAAATAGACTCCTCATTGCTATGAAAGTCCAACATAGATTTCAATTTGATTTTTCTCAGACAATATTAATTATAGTATCGTAGCATCTAACAACGTCTAGGTCTGCTAGTGAAAACTTTTTTTATTCAGTCATCACACCATGCTGTATACAGTTTTTCTGCTAATGGATAAGTGTTATTTTCAATACTTTTTGAGTTTTCGTTAAGCCTTTATGTTAGCGACGAACAGCCCTCGATTGCAGTTGAGTGAAATATGGACTATTACTACCACGCAATTCATTGAAAGCTCTACAAAAGTTAATATTGAATTATCACGGAATTTTCTATATTCTGTAAAAATTTCAAGAACTTCTTAATACTTGGAAAATCAAAACAGAGCTTCAAATGAATAATATACATTAGATTTCTTTTAGAAGAATAAAACAAAAATATTTTCAATTTAAAAAAAAATTAAATTTAAGGTATAAGCGCGATAGCAGGTATAATATTCGATTTCAACAATCTCTTTTTATCATTTTTTCAATATCAAATGCAAATTTTAGACACTACAGTGAATGAAAATGTTATTGGATTTAATTTTCTTTTTAACACAACAAAATTTTGAAATTCGTCACATTTTTTTTTTATTTCAGGCGGTATGCGCGATCGGAAGATGTCATCCTTTTTCAAAAATATTTGTAAATATTTTTTTAACAATACAGTAGGCAACTTATCAACACTATAGCGTGTCAAGATATTACTGTTTTTTTACGAAAATTTTCGGCTGTATTCCCGATCAGAAGATATTATCCGAATTCAAAAATATTTTTGTAATTTTTCTTAATAATGGCAAAGTCAACTTTTCCGAGTTATAGCGAGTAGCAAATAGATATTTCAATTGTTTTGCACCACCCTAATCGGCATGTCAGGATCGTAAGGAATGAAAAATATGCAAGAATATCATACAGAAAACATGTAAGGATTAAAACAGGAAATGGAAGAAAGTAACCAAGGCCAAAATATGACGGGTCAAAGAACACTGCGACTGTACGCTAAACGATTAGAGGGAATTAAGGTTATCAATGAGTCAATAATTTTTAGTTGTGTGAATGATGAAAGCGAAAAATTTGTTTGGAGGTTGTTAAACGAAAGGGAGAGTGAAAACTGTTCCAATTTCTGTCTTACGTTTTCTGATTTTATTATGATTTGTGGCTGCATGACTTCTTATGGGCCTGGAAGACTATATTTTGTGAAAGTAAATGGGTATTTACAAAAATATGCTTCAATTTCAGCAATTTCCTGATTGCTTGTTTAGGAGATCTATTTGTAGATACTGATGGTTTTATTAATGGATGATAAAGCGTTGTGTCACGCGGGTAGTAGATAGATGCAAATTTTCTTTACAAAAATAATGTCCCTCGCATCATGCAGTCCATACATCAATCATATCGAAATACAGGGTATATTCTGAAAAAAAGGTATTTTAGCTCCAGCCACAGTAAAAATAGGGAATAAAATAACAGGCGCCATAGGTAGTCATCGATCCATCAATTGCAAAGAGCTTTTAAAGTATACGGCTGATAGAATAAAGACAATCATTAAAGTAAAAAAGTGGAAATACAAGTCAACCATGTATAGTTATCACATATTCTAAACTTTTATCTGAGATAGGCCGTGATCCCATAATTGTTTCTAACAACATTTGGAGAAATAAAATTATATAAAATAATTAAGTAGTTATTTCGCATTTATTTTGAGTCTGTGCATACTTTATATGTATATGAATTGAAAAAATTACACTGTGTTGTCAAAAACTGAAGTTATAGGCAATAAATTATTTTCGTTACAAATAATGACAGAAAAAGAAAAATAAAATAATTACTACACCAATTATTTAATAATATGTCTTTCATTATGAGTAAAAATAGGTTGTCAGAAATCCGAAAATTTTATATAATTACAATTATAAATTGCCTCACGCGTATCTTAGTAAAATTAAAGTATCATAATTTTCAAAAACGAAAATTACAACTGATTTTTTTATGCTTTATAATCATATACATTGCTTTAATATTCGTCCAAATATTTATTCCATTTTTCATTTTTTATTTCTTGTTTTATATAAGAATTTCTTCAAAGAAAAATATGCAAAGAAAAAATTATGTTAAAATGCGATACGAAAGCTTCATAATAATCAACAATATATGAGTGTAATTCAAGAAGATCAATATAAAAAAATATATAATAAAATGAATACTTCTGCTGACATAAAAGGGTTCAAAATGTTTCAGTATTGCTCTTTAAATTATCTCGCCATTTATGTAATTACAATGCTGATAACCTATGACCTAAGAGCACTTACTTATCTCCCATTTAAATGCTTTTAAATATTTTATTTTTCTCAATTTTCTGAAAAAAAAAATAAATCTTTATAAAAACAAATTAACGGGTACTTAGGCAGCATTCATCTAAATATTAAGCAAAGAAAAATGTTTTCCCCGTGTTGTGAAAAACTAAAGATATGGGCAACATTTTACTTTCATTACTACTAATGACAACGAAAAATAAGCTTTAATTACCTTACTCTTTTTTCTGCATATTTCTTTTTGAAGAGAGAAAATAGCTGATCAGAAGTCTGGAAAATTTAAATCATTACAACTAAGTGTCTCATGAGTGCTTAAAATAAAAAAATTACAGCACTTATTTTTTCTTTTAAGAAAAGTAAATTTAGAAACTTTCTGATGAGTAGGTAACTGAGGAGAATTAAAATGTTATATTTTTCTCTGTTAAAGTAAAAGGGACTTTTGTATATTTTTAAAATTTGTATAAAATATTTATTTATTTTTCTTTTTGTGAGGTTGATTCTGAAAATAATATATGTACAAGTAATTCCAAGTTAAAACTTAAAACTTAAAAATGTAAATCCACAACATTATTTATACTTAAAATTAACACAATACATTCTATCTTATAATTTGTAATATGTAAGTAATGTGTAAATTTTTAAATAAGTGTTTAACTTAGTTTTCCTGCAATGCATTTATTGTAGGTAATAACGATCACTTTTGATACAAGAAAATTTATTGAAATATACAAGTACGTATTATACGCCGGTTATAAAAATCAAAGTTTTTAAATTAAGAGAGCAAGGGTGTTCACAAGAACTATGACTTTTTTATTTAATGAACATGATATATATTTTCAAACTGACATTTTTGTCTATTTAATTTCATGAAAATTAATCATTTTTCTTTACGAAAATATTTAATTTATTTTTTGTTATGTATCTCTTGATAGCTTCGTTGAAGTGGTATGCTTTATACGACGAATAGTACTAAAATGTAAAAAAAATAAGTTTGACAATTGAAGTTCGAATTATAAAACGGAGTTCGTTAAACGCACGAATTTACGGTATATAAAAAAGAAGTACAGACTAAAAATTACATGGACTAAAGCAATGGATTTGTATCTAATAAAATAGATTTGGTTATGTTTATAGTTTGACGGTAAATAAATACAAATGCGTAAAAAAAATCAAAATTTTTTTAGAGACTGTCAATTTTAGAAACTTTACCTTGAAAAATATTTATTTCTTATTGTCTATAACATCCTAAAAAGTTCCTAGTACATCATGATTATCTGGAAGCAGGTGTTTTAATTTTCGGCCTGAAAAGCTAAGACATGCCTCAGTAGAACAATATCCATTTAAATACTCTTATATTTTTTTTATACCGGATTAGCCGAAGACATTATAAGAACATGATGCTCCTTGTGAAATGAGCGATTGATAAGTAGGCTCCCTCTCCTTTTTGACTCACAAGGAGAGGACCAAGCTTGGTAATAACACATTTTGATTACTTTTTTTATATGTTGTAGGGCAGAATCCCCTTAGTCTCAGGTTCAACGGATTTTATACAACGCTCCTTCGTTCTCTAGAAAGGGGGGGGGGGGTCTAATATTTTAACACAGCTTAAATACTTACTTTGTAACGAAATTACTTCGTTGGTGGTAGCTCAGATGTTATGGCGTCTGCTCGTTAATCCCAGGGCCCGGCTCGAAACCGAGACGAGATACGTTTGTTTTTCTTCCTTTGTTTTATAGATATACTTGCAATTATAATTTAATAAACTCAATTAAAAAATTTAATATCTTACATTAATTATAATAATAACATATTTAAATTTAAAACTAATTTATTTGATTTTTAAGCCTGATTTTGAGATATGTAATATTTCTCATCATTTAAAGATTTTTTTTTTTTTTTTAATGGATCCATTATTGACTAGTAAAATTAGAAAATCGTTACAAAATCATACTTTATTTTATTAATTATAAATTAATTCAAAGCGCAATCATACGTATTACAAATTAAAAAAAATTCAACATGCAAACAAATATGTTGTAATATAATTCTTATGCAAAATTTTAATATAATTGCGCTTTTTACTTTAAAAACAGAATAGTATTATCATCGCATTGACTTCCCTTGTTAAATCAAGATATAAATGATGTTTCTTTAAAATCACGAATTGACACAATTGTTCAATATCATTGCATCGATAAAGCATACATGAAATACATTTTAAAAGTGATTTAAAAAAATTAACTGTTTAATGAAGTTTTATGCAACGATTTAGTAACAAATAAAAAATAAAGAGATTGACATTAAAATTAATGCACAATATTATAATTTTTAATTAGGATTATTAAATAATAATTACGAGTATATTTATAAAACAAAAAATGAGAAAAAACAAGCGTAGCTCCCCCCTGTTTCGAACCCGTGCCCTCTGATCAACGAGCATCCGCCATAACAACTGAGCTACAACCAACGAAGTAATTTTGTTACAAGGTAAGTATTTAAGTTGTGTTAAAATATTAGACCCCATATTTCTCGAGAACTAAGGAGCGTTGTATAAAATCCGTTGAACTTGAGACTAATGTGCTTCTAGCCTACAACATATATAAAAATAATCAAAATCTGTGATTAGCAAGCTTGGCCCTCTTCTTGTCAGAGGCTTCTATGCCATCCGATGATCGAAATATAAACAACAGATTAATCTAATCTTAAAATTATTGGTTTCTTATTTCATAGTTTCATTGCCAATGAAATATATTTGTATCGAGTTTAAAGTTAATACATAATAGTCAATTTGGATGTTTAATGCAACGCTCAAAATATAATTGTACGTATAAAAGCAAGGTTATGAAATATCCTGAATTGTCAAATATCAAAAATACGTAAAAAAAAAAAAACTATAATGACTATACAATTATAAAAAAAATAATAATATATAAGTTCAACATGCATAGATGATAGCTCGTAAATTTTACGCATATTATATTAAAATTTATTTGGACGTTTAGTCAAAAGATGAGAATCCGCTGTTGTAATAAGTAAGTAAGCTCAAGTTCTGCAGTAATATAAAATCAGAGATCACTCAACCTCCACTTTTTAATTATGAAAATTCAATTTGAGGCTTTATGTAAAAATAGGGAATTCGTTTCGTTTCGGAAAGTGCAACTTCATCTGTTGGCAAAAATTTTAAATATTGTTTTTTTAATATATTCAAATATTTTTTTCAATATCCTGCAAACTGAATTTTTCCAACTGAGCGAAAAAATGCCCAGGTCTTAAATCGAACCCAAGAACTTTGATTTAAATTGCCAGGGCTCGACATATTGGGGTACCTGCGCCGCTAACTGACGGATACATTTCACTGAGATAACCTTATTGGCAATAGTATCTTATCTGCAATGTAGGCAGCTCAGCTGAATATGCCGCAGGTAATGGGACTCCATTAAAATATGGATAAGTACTACTGAACCCTTTATGTACTGAATTATGAATTCATGAAAATTTTATCTTCTAAAGCATTTTTTGTGAATTGTTGAATCTACATTAGAAGATTTCTATAATCATTTGAAACAATTTAGAGGGATTTTATAATGATTGAAGGATTTAGGAGGATTAATTAAATTTGAATATATAGTGATTTTGTGCAATATTTATAACCCCATTCAAATATTTTATTTTAATTATATTTCTTAGTATTTTGTATAATTAGGAAATGTACAAATATAATGTTTTTACAATAGAAATATAGAAATATTTCCAAATTGAAAATTTCCCCCCCTCCAACGCCAAGAAACCTGAAAAGATGCAAAGGCAAAATAAATCATCCTTTTAAAAATATTTTTGTTTTGTGTATCCAATAACGCTTTTGGAACAAGATAAATTAATGCATCTATAACTCATTCTAAACTGTATTACTAATAATCGATGCATTAAATGAATTTCATAACAAATTATTTTACTGGTACTTATAAGTACCGTCAGTAGATAAAGGGTTAAACTTGTTTCTACATATCCATCGTTTAATGGAATTACATTATAGTCTGTTAAGTTACATCTATGGTAGACTAGATGCTTTTGCCAATAACGTTATTTAAGGGAAATGTGTCCGAGTGTTGTCGGCGTGTTAGCACAATAGGTAGGGGATTAGCAATTTAAGTCAAACGTCTTGGGTTCGACTACCGGCTTGAGCCTTTTTACCCTCATTTGGAAAAATGCAGTGCGTACAATGTATTTACCTATCAGTGTGATTGAGTTAAACATAATAAAGTTTAGTTTATAGATAGAAAACCACTGTTGTAATACGCTCAAGTTTTTTGTAATATGAAATCAGAGATCACTCAACCTCTACTTTTTAGTAGTTGAATCCCAACGCCCCCAGTGTACCTATTAGGTGATACATTCCTCGTAGAGTTTTTCCATCTGGGACGAAAGAGGTGAATTGTTTATATGCGTAAAATTTTTTCGAAATTTAAAGCTTTATGTATATTTCAGGTATTAATTTCGGTTCAGAATGTGCAACTTTATCTCTGTCGGCCAAATTTTCAATAAGTTTAAAATTACTTTATACAAAATTTACGCGATACCTTGGTAATATGTCACATATTTAATTTTATTTTTTAATGTAGCTTATGAATATGTAAGTTCTAAATTCCAGAATTCAATTAGACAATTTGAATATAAATCCGATAAACTCCTATATTTATATTAAATGTATATTTTTCTGGTGCATTTAATTAGATTTTTTAAATTATTTTAAGATGAAATTACGAAATTTTCATTTACTTTTTAAGTTAAGAAATTTACTTCAATTTCTGAAAATGTAAATAACACATTAAATTTTTAGATATAGTTTTGTGACTTTAAGAAACTCATAATGACTTACATATCTAGTACTTTTGTTTATTAGACGAGAAATACGTTATCATTATGTACGTTTTCACGAAATTGATATGTTTAGGCACAGATATAATACGCGCTGAATTTAATTGCTTGAACTTTTTATTCATTTCTAAAGAATAATACATTTCAAATATATTAAATATAAATGAACAAGCTGTATTGCTAAAATAATGCGGATTGTGAAGCCGGATGACATAAAATATGACAAAGGATTAAACTGCATTATAAATTTTATGTAAATTTTTGATGGAATATATTTGACAAAGGAAAATATTTTGTTTAAAAATTAAAAGTTTAGCTTATGTAAAATAAATATTATGTAGTGAAATATAATCCTTTCTTTTTCTTTTCTTTTCTTTTTTCAAAATTCCAAGTATTATGAATAAGTCAAAATTTGTGTTTGGGATATTTATATTATAAAGTAATGTTTTAGCTTAAATTAGCTTCAGTCACCTTTAGGGAAATACATACGAAAAGAAAAACAAATATTTTTAAAGATACAAAATACTAAACATTTTTTAGCATATGACATACTTTTATAAATTATTTTTTTTTTAATTAAGCGGAAGAAAAAGGCTTCAAATAAAAAGTTAAGATGTTTCCCTGGCAACATCTGTGACAAGTGTAGTAAATCATTTATTCTAAAACCTTAGTAATGTGAATACGTTAAAGACATCATGGAAAATATGGTACAAATTGTACTTTCTCTCAAAACGCAATCTGTACTGTATATCAAATATACCGTACTAGCGTAAATGCCCGTCCTAGGACGGAGGATAGAATTCGTTGTTTTCACTTAAATTTTTAAATAATTAATGAAAATATTCACATACTATTCAAAATATTCAATGCTCGAAAGTTTTTATTTTTTTTATTTTTATCAAGGAATCCCAGATTTGAATGACTCACTACTCAGCTCATTCCTTTTACAATAGCAAAATTAAACACGATATCTGAGGAGTGGATCGGGGCAGCACGTTTGCTACTTAATTAACTTCCTTTCAAATTACTGTTTTGGCGCCAATATAAACGAATGAACTTTCTGCTAAAATTGTAGAGTTTTAGGAATATTTTACAAATAGTAAAAATTCAGAATGTATTCATTAAATTTGATATTAAGGTTTAAAAGCTATATATATATATATATATATATATATATATATATATATATGTAGGATTTCAGTTGAAACACTTCACGTAAATGATCATCAAATGAACTGACACTGAACTGACACTCTATTATTGTCCATGACTTTGATGCGCGAGTTGTAAATAGTTTGAATCGCGAGATTTGGCTGAGAGCCAGTGTTCTAATTTTTATTATGAAGCGAGATATAAAAGGGATATGGCCAGTAAAGGTATTATTAGGCCTCGCCGGATTGTTGTAAGCTAAATTGTTGTTATATAGTTTTTACTAAAAGTGTATTAGTTGAAATTAAAGTTAGTATTCTGTTGTTCATCGATTATTTGTCATATTGGTTCAGTAAAAGTGACTATTTATATATCATATACTCACATTTTTGGGGACTCGGATGCCAAGATTATTAAAAGTAAGAGCCACTAGTAGTGAAATGGAAACGGAACGTAAAGTATTGTAAAACACCAGTATCAAAAGTTGGGTTACGAATCAGCAAGGTGAAACCGTAATCGTATCACTTCAAGTACAATTTTTGAAAGATGGGAACTCTAAATAAAGCCAAGAAAATTGATCTAATAAACCTCTGCAAGGAATGCGGAATTGAAGCAACAGAAAATCCGACAATACCTGTCCTAATAAAGCTGATCAAGAGTTGGGAGAGTTACGAAGAAGATTTTATAAGAGATCGATTGAAAGTAGTGATAGCAAGTAGAAAAGAGAAAGAAGAAAGAGAAGAGAAAGAGAAAGAGAAGAAATTAGAAGCAGAACTGGAAGAGAAGAAATTACAAGCAGAAGGAGAAAGAGAAGAGAAGAAATTACAAGCAGAACTGGAAGAGCAGAAATTACAAGCAGAACTGGAAGAGAAGAAATTACAAGCAGAAAGAGAAAGAGAAGAGAAGAAATTACAAGCAGAACTGGAAGAGAAGAAATTACAAGCAGAAAGAGAAAGAGAAGAGAAGAAATTACAAGCAGAAAGAGAAAGAGAAGAGAAGAAATTACAAGCAGAAAGAGAAAGAGAAGAGAAGAAATTACAAGCAGAAAGAGAAAGAGAAGAGAAGAAATTACAAGCAGAGATTGAAGAAAATAGATTGAAATTGAAAATGGAAATGGAAATGGAAGAGAGAAAATGGAAAATAGAATCGGAGCAGAATTTTGAAATTAAGGAATTACAGATACAAGAAAATTCAAGAGAACATATTAATGAAGACTCAAAGACAAATCCAGGTAAGCAATTTGAATTGCTTAGATTATTAACTAAATATGATAGCTCGAATGATATCATTTATACTTAGCTATGTACGAAAGGCAAATGGCGCAAATGGGCATTGATAAAAAAGAATGGGTAAATTATTTAATTAATCTAATGCCGTTAGATGTGATAACTATAATAACAAGGGAAAACGAACCTGAAATTCACGATTATGATTATATAAAAAATATTCTACTAAAACGCAACAAGCTATCACCAGAGGAGTTTAGGCTGAAATTTTTCTCATCTAAAAAGGAGCCATCAGCCAATTGGCGAGATTTCGCTTATGAGATAAAGGTGTATTTTCAACAATGGATTGAAGGCCTTCACGTAAATAACTTTGAAGATTTGGCGGAATTAATTGTTGTTAATCAAATCAGGCATAATTTACCTACGGAAACAAAAACACATTTCATAGAGGAATTATTAGTAATAAAGAAAATTGATGACTTAGTTAATAAATTAGATAATTACGAAACAGCACAAAGGGTTTACAATAAACAATCAGTTAAGGATACAAGTAGCGATTTTGATGACAGAAGATCGCGAGTGGCTGATTACGCCAAATTGACAATAGACACAGTATGAATTATGGAAGCAAAGAGTCGCATATAATCTGTTTTGCGTGTGGCAACCCTGGTCACGTGAGTGCGAAATGTGCCATGGCGAATAATACAGAACAAGAATATTCAAATTTTTACCCGCTACGTAATCAAAATTGGCGAGAAACAAAATATCAAAATGAGACAAAAAACGCGCAAAGAAAAATAGTTAATATGGGCATGTTAAACGGTAAAAAAGGAAGAATCTTAGATATTAGCGGAATAAAAACAAGCGTAATAATTGATATAGGAAGCGATATTTCAATCGCCAGTTCAGGATATCATACTGCAATAAACGCGCCAAAACTAACCAGAGACAATATATACATATCAGGCATAGGTGGAGAAGAAATTAAGCCAACAGGTTTTTTCTGGCATAAAGTCTACGTGGATGAAACAGAAATCCAGGATAAATTTTACGTGGTACAAGAGGCGGACTGCGATTTAATAATAGGTAGGAAAGCAGTAGAAGGCATGACGTTAAAAGTAACGGAAGATAGTGTTAGAATAACAAGCGGCAACAAAGTTCGAGTAGGATACATTAAAATTAACGAAGTACCGACAAAAATTAATGAAGCAAGTATAAACAACGATAATCGAGGTTATGAAGATATGGTTAAAATCGACTGCGTAAATGACGGGGTGAATTTGACACAGATTACGAATTTAGCGAACAGAAAGAAAATAAGGAGATTAATAAAATCGTATAAGCCGAATAGGACAAAATATACAGGAATATCCGATGAATGGAATGCATCTCCAGAAGAAAATTATGAAAGTAGTAGTCCTGCACATGGTAGAAAATACTATGTGAAAGATCGCAATAGGAATTTTGATCATAAGGGAAAGAACAGAAATTTTAATAGGCCATTTGATAACAGAAGCAATAATAGATATGGTCAGATTAATTTTAAACAGTCATTTAACCATGGAAATAACAATAAATATGGATATGGGAAACAGAGTTCCGAGAATTCTTACCCAAATAAATCTGAGGTTTCTGAAAACTTTGAAACTGAAAATTCTTTGATACCTCAAGACATAGCAGAAAATACTTCACCTAATTCAAAAACAAGGTATAATCCAAAATTTTCCCCTACATACATGAACAGAGGCTACTATCATGGTCGAAATAATTATAATTATGGTGGCCGGCGATCGTACAAGGCTAGTTATAATGAACAAAGATATTCACAACCATCACATAAGAATAATTCTCATCATGGATTTAAAGGAGCTTATAGTGGACGAGATGCTTATTCAAATTCTTATCATTCTAGAAGCAATAGTTATCTAGTTTGTAAATATAGATAGCAATATCCGGAAAGGAATCACAGAGATATTAGATATGCTGATCCTAAAGACAGAGAGCAATACTCAGAAAGAAATAAAAATCTCAAAAAAATAACTGTTAGGCATGAAAAAACATAACAAATCAAGTTGCTGATGTCGAGACACCATTACGTCAGGATGACCGATTTGTAGGATTTCAGTTGAAACACTTCACGTAAATGATCATCAAATGAACTGACACTGAACTGACACTCTATTATTGTCCATGACTTTGATGCGCGAGTTGTAAATAGTTTGAATCGCGAGATTTGGCTGAGAGCCAGTGTTCTAATTTTTATTATGAAGCGAGATATAAAAGGGATATGGCCGGTAAAGGTATTATTAGGCCTCGCCGGATTGTTGTAAGCTAAATTGTTCTTATATAGTTTTTACTAAAAGTGTATTAGTTGAAATTAAAGTTAGTATTCTGTTGTTCATCGATTATTTGTCATATTGGTTCAGTAAAAGTGACTATTTATATATCATATACTTACATATATATATATATATATATATAACTTTGAAATTTTATCCAATATAAATAAAATGAAAATTGTTATTATTTGTTTCGAATAATTTTAAATACGTTTTATCAATTTGTAAGATCTTATCTTATATCCCCTTATTTTTTTTAAATTGTGTTTGATTGTAAACAAAATGAATATTTCTTATCATTAGTAATTAAAATATGAGGACTATATAATACCATGCATTACATACAATGATTATGTCAATGCCGGTAAAAAAATTATGCTTAACATATTAATATTTGACTTAATTTTGTAGAGAAAATAATTTGTATTTTAATAAGTGAATAATTTTCAGTCATACTAATGGAACGTAGTAATAATAAATACTTGTGGGTTAAAGATAAAGATGATTTTTAATGATCAAAATTTAGTTTTCTTTATGTATATTAAAAAATAAATAAACAATAAAAAAAAACTTAATTTGAGATAAAATTTTAAAATTTTAATCTATATGTAAGGTTTAAGCTTTACATAAAATTAAATACAAAGAAAATTATTATTATTATTATTATTATTTTCGTAAGTATATTTATTAAGTATGAAAAATTCAAATTGTGCGAATTTAGTTTTATAAATTTTTAAGAACTTAACTTTTACGTATTTCATTTTTTTTTTGTTTCCTTTATTAATAATATTTCTTTAAAAACGTAATTAAAATATAAGGAATATACAATAACATGTACTAATATATAATTGCAGATAAAGTTTGATTTTTAATGAAATATTTGAACTTAACTCTTAGGTGAAAATGTGTAAAAGTAATTTTCAGCCACAGTAATGCAATTAAAAGATTCAGTTTCTTTGTGATGTAAAGAGAAATGTGTTTTATAATGATCAAAAGTGATAATTTTCTTGCTTTAAAATTGAACTTTTCTTATTTTAAAAATATGCCTAGAAAACTAAATTTCAGCAGAAATTTCCCTCGTCTACCTTGACCGCCGATAGATGGTGCCAAAACAATATTTAGAAACGAAACTTAATCGAGGAACAAAATTGCTGTTCCGATCCACTCGTCGATTTCTTAAATGGTTTCTCAATTTCGCATATCGTTGAAATTTTGTTAGTTTTGAATTTTTTATAGAATATTATACTAAGCAGAGGTTATTTGTATTTAGGGAGATACGTTTTCACTTACGCATCTCAAACCGAAATTCAGCATAACTTGGCTCCATCTTATTGCAAACTGGTAAGAAGGATGGCCACTCCACTTGCGTATTATATAAATATATTTCCTAGTGTGTAATGCACACTGTAATCCTTTAAAGTAATATAATCCAATCGAAACAAAATATTTGAAAGTCTTACATATTAATTACCATTTTTACTGATATTTATTTCGCTACCTTATTTAACATACCAAAAAAATAATATTTATTTAATATGTCATTTTCTTTCAATTTTATTCTCTTTTTTTACGCATTTATCAATACCGGATATGTATTCCGTATATTGTTTCATAATACGCAACTGCAGTAAGATATTTCAATTATTTTACTTACGATATGCGCTTACAACCTATACTGATGCTTTGTAAAATTTTATCACAATATCTATGATTTGTGTTTATGTAATCAAATCCTGCGTGATTTCCCGTAGCTATCGAGAATATTTGTGTAAGATGCCAACTCCAACTTTAAAGGGCTAGATTTTTGGAAAATAAAATGCGAATTATACACGGGTAAGTACGGTTTATGTTAACAAGAAATAAATATCACTATTGCAGATTAAATAAAATATATATTTCTTTTATAATTGAATTGAACATATTGATTATAATTGAACATATAAAATATATATTCAATTTAAAAAAAATAATTTTCGTGTAAATTACTTTTTGCAGTAGTAATGTTAGTAAAGGGAATAAAAAAAATACATAAATTATAAGTTTTGTGATATAAGTATTATAATACTGATCAAATATTATAACCTTCAAGGAAGTAATTTTTTTAAAAAATCTTGAATAATTACCATTTTTTAAAATGTCTCATGAGCATCCCAGTTTTTCATACTCGTTCAAACTTTTTCCACAATAATCATTATAATCATAAAAAAATATAATTTCATAATCATAAAAAAATATAAAGTTTATAATTTTCTTTTCATAGATAGAGCCTTCATATAAATTCAGTCATTTATATAATTGTAATATAGGATCGATATTTACAAAATCATTCTCTTATTCACATTATTCAGCTAATGATGCATACTTTTGGTTATATCAGTGTGCATTAAGATGATATTTGAACTTCACATTTTGGAGACGTTTAAGTGTTGTATATTTTTTTCTAGCTTTCAATAAATACTTACACGTGCTGTCATATGAAAATATAAATGTTGAAAGTAAGAAACTTTATGGGAAAATATCCATTGTTATAATGCTAGTATTATGCTGAGGCCATCACGAAGGGCATTTTACCATCCCGTTCTGACGCAGTTAAATAGCTTAGTTATACAATAATAACTAGGAATGTGCAGTATAGTATACTTTCCGGATAGTTAATATAAGATTATAGTGATAAAAATCGTAGAAGGGTAGTCAAATCTATTTGATAATTAAAAGTACAGGCCAATAATAAAATCTACATTTTAATTTACTAATGATTATTGTTTAAGTTATAGCAAATGTTTATAGCGTTATTAGATATCATCAAATTGTGGTTACAATATATTTAATGGTTCTTGAGAAATAAAAATTTAAATGTTTAAAATCTCGAATAACTACCACTTTTCAAAATGTACCATGAACACTCCAGTTTTGTATGCATGTTCAAACTTCTTCCAAAATAATCATTTTAAACATAACATGAAAGAAAAATCATGCGTAAAGCATATATTATGAAACACTTTCCAACACATTCCGAAAACTGTAACGAAACTTCACCATTAAATAAGGTGAAAGAAGTAAGTATACAGTATAGGAAACATAACATATTTAAATGTCCCGTTTTAACAATTACCATTCATAGTCAAAAATTTAATCGATATATTTTGTGCAGCCCTGTATGTGATCTATTCATTTGGATATATACTATATAGCATGATAAAATTTAGTTTAGTTGTAAAATTCTCTTTTGGCAATTTTCGCAATTCGATGGAAATGCACTCGAAATCTTTTATACAACCCTTTCAAAACTGCAAACTTAAAACTGCCCTAAGCAATTCACTCCCATAGTCTGTAATACTTACGAATTCCCTGCATATAACAATAAATGAACAAATAACATGTAACTTACATTTACAGACATTTTTTTAATTACACCTACTAGTTTCTTCTGTAAGTCACATAACGGGGCAGATAGATAAAAATAAATAAATAATTTTAACAAAATTGTTGCTCTGATTTTATCTAATCAGATTTTAAGATGCATTTTTGCTTAACCTGACGCAAAAGTTAAATTGCCAAATACTTTTGAATTGCAATCTTTCACATTGAATGCTTTTTTTAAGCATTAAGAAAATTCCCTTTCATGTTTATATTGAATATGTTCATTTTATTAGGGTTTCGTTCATCTCACGAAACCTTATTACTCCCGCTGCGTTGTCTGTCTGTCACAGAGCCATTCTCAAAAACTATGTAACTTACAGAGTTGAAACTTTCTGTACATAGCTAAATACCAGCTATAAAGAGCTCAAAATATTAAAATTTGAAAAATTCAAATTATTTTAATAAATAGAGATAAAAACCAAAATTCTAACAGCATTTTCCTATTAAACTTAAACATTTTTCGTTATAGCAGATGCCAAAAAATGAAAATCCACGATGAAATTATTTCTACAATAATTAATTTACTATCAAACGATTTCCACGTGAAAAATGAAAATGAAATAAAAAGTTTCACCAATTGAAAAAAAAAGATTAATATGAAATAAAATTGATTGACGTCATAGTGATAATGAAACGAAAAGATTTCTCAATAATACAAAGAGTATGAGTATGTGTACGTACACAAAGCAGATTAATATCACGTCATTAGAGAATTAAAAAGAAAATCTGACGTCATATCGGAAGTTTAGCGGATTTTTCAAATGTTTCAGAATAATACAAAGCGAGTATCAATTTAAGCAATGGATAATATTAAATATATGAGTTTGAGGAACGTATTGAATCATGATAAAAACCCGATTATGGAAATATTCGAATATTTTAACATTTTGAAGGTATACAACATGTTTAATTTTAAAATTATTGTTTTTTCTAACTATCGCATTTAGTCCACATGACAGATATCATTATGACAGAATATAATAGCGGGCTTCACCCGCTATCGGGCTGGTTTAAATATTTAAAAAAAAAAAACGAGAAAAATAGACCGGTAAATTTTTACTTTATAAAAAAACATGACTGTTTTTTTTTTTTTTTTTTTTTTTTTGGTTGCTAAATGAAATTTATTTGGATTTATTAAAGAAAGGATAAAGTGTTTTGAAAGGAATATTAAACGAAACCCTTTGAGCGATCTTCGATCACACTTACCCACTTGTAGTATTATCTCTCATTAAAACTGTTTTTTTTTCTATTATTTTATTTCAAATAAAATTAGCAATAGTTTATTTTTTTGTGATGTGTATAGCCGTTTCAATTCTTTCAACAACGATAATGGTTGGCAAAAAATGACCAATGGTAAACTTTTTGCCCAAAATAATAGTACTCTCTATCATGATGCGAAAATGTATCTACCAAGAACAATATGTTACATTACTAAAAGCTTCCCTGAAAAATTATCTATCTAACAATGCAAATTCCATCAAAATTCATTCTACAAAACTCGAGTCACACGCAGTTCAAACTAAATTTCCACTTGCACTTTAAATATATAGTAGATAAGCAACTGGAATTTATGAAATAATATCAAATTAGACAATGTGTTATGTATAGATAAAATAGTAAAATTTAAAAATTTCTTATTATTATTATAAATTATTATTATTATAAGTTATTTCTAATGACATAAAAACTTTTCGCAATACCTGATAGACTCTTTTAAAGATGTAAAATCTCAAAATATTACATACTAATTTCTTCATAAATGTTTTGTCGTTAGAAAAGGTAGAAAAAGGAACTCGAATTTAAAAATGTAACACTCGAATTTAACCAGTGTAAAAACTGGTTAATAAAGTAACCAGTTGCATTAATAAAAACAATTTGGAGAGCATTTTGTATATTTTTTAACAGTAATATACTCCGTCACAGAATAAATATTCCTGATAAAAAAAAAGCCATTGGGTCTGCAAAAATAAGTCCACTGGGAGTATAAATTAAAATCAACACACATCTGTCAAAGGCATAGCTGTCAACTTTTACGCTTTTTCGTTAGCAGTAAAATTTAATTGAAATTTACGCCATACTATTTTGCTGATTTCGGCTATTGAATAATCTGAATTTACACATTTTAGAGGTAAGGGAAAAGCGTAAATGTTGAAAACTATGTGAATTGCATTTTAAGTGGGCGTGGTTGAAATATATTTGGCCTGCAACTGCACAAAAACGCGCATAACACACTTAAAAATTAACGTAATCATTTTTTTTATCCTTTTGCAATCGGAAGCTGTGATGATAATATTATAATTATGTTTAAAAATGTTATTTTCAAGCTTTTGACGGATTTGAATATCCGTTGTATCATTTAACATTTTGATTAAATGGTAGGACAGGCGATTAATTTTATATTCACTCGTACCTTAAAAAAAAAAAAAAAAGGGGGGGTAGATTTGTATGGTGTACAAGTGTATGGCAGAGATTATTTGTCAAAAAATGGTGCAAATAGAATAAACAAATAGTTGATGGGGCGACCTATGTCCAAGCCCCGTAATCAAAGCGCTAACCAAAAATAAAACCAACATGAATTTTTCATTTGTTTAATAAAATAAAACCAAGTATATTTTTAACAGTAGCAACTGTAGTCTATAAAGGGCAACTCAAACAGTAAATCATCGCAATCCTCTCTTTTGAAGGATTATGGGCGAAATCAAATCAGCAATGTGTTTCGTAATAAGCATATTATGCGTTATGTTTCGTGAAGTTACATCATGTATGCTTAAAAATACGTTTTGACAGAACAATTTGTTGAGAAATATGCACCAAGATCTAATCAACAGATTGTTTTCGTTTAATGTCTATGATAATTCCTAATAGCAGTTGCATCAATTTAGTTACAGCTACCACACATATTTCCTACCTCACACACGCCAGAGAGGAATCATAAGGACAGACATCAGTCCAAATACAGTCATTTCGCATTCAGGACATCCCAAAATATGTAAATCCAACAAGAATCAGACGTCCAGTTTTTCGTGGATCCGATTTTTTTTTTATATATAAATATGGAAAAAATAAATAGAGAACATTTCTATTCAATCATATTTCTTACACTACTTGTCTCAAGAACATGGGATTTTCTATATTGTGTTACATATTACTATGGCTTAAAATTTAAACTGAAAATGTTCGTTTTTTTTTTCTTATCAAAATTGGCGTGTATTTCGCGTAAAAATAACACCTTTTGTAAATTGATTGTAAAACTGAAATATTGCATGAAGTTACATTTAAAATTAAATTAAATTTAGCATTGTATTATTCACTTTAAATGGATGACCAATACTTTAAATAGATTCAAATAAATTAGATTTTTATGATTTTTATTTATATCTAACTAGGACTTCCCTCAAAGGGATTAGTCTGAGTGATATTGCTGAGAACATAAAGTTAACAATTACGATATAAAGAAGATATCAACAAGAATCTAAGTGAATATACAGCATATGATAGACAAGAGATAGATAAAGATACAACATATGAAAAATAGCAAATTAAATGATATAATTACAAAATATCATATATAAATTCATATACTGTTATGTTTTCATATGCATTTTTTTAATAACATTTGGCAAATAATCTCATTTTCTTAAGCGGGAATTGCTCAAAACATACAAAAAAAAAAAAACGCCGGATCTTTTAAAACGATATTTTTAAAGTCACATAATCAGATTTGCAGCCAATAGCGTATTTTAGCAAGCGTAGTTTACATATGCATTTTATTTTTATATAACATTTTCTTTGTGACAAATATCTAAATAAAATATTAAATCAAATATTTAATATTTGAATTAAAAAAATTTCCTTTGTTTATTTGTATAACTATTTATAGAAACTCGTATACTTCAAACCACATTGATAACATGCTTTGCTACAAACGTGTCTACCAGTCTAACTACTCGTATGTCTTAGCTGTGTCTCTCTCCGAACTCATATGTCTACTGTCTCTCTACTCTTCTGTATACCCGTCTCAGTATCCGTCTGTCTTTCTACCCGACTCTTTAATCGTGTCTCTACCTGTCTCGCTTCCCGTTACACTACTCGTCTATCAACACGTCTGTCTGTCTATATACCCCTCTCTCTACCCGTCTGTCAAGTCGTCTCTGTACTCGTCTCTCTATCCACCACGCTAACCGTCTCCCTACCCATCTCACTACCCCTCTGTCAACCCTTTTTTGCACCTGCCTCGCTACCCGTCTGTCTATTCGTTTCGCTACCCGTTAGCTTATCTCTGTCGCTATCCGTCTCTCTACCTATTTGTTTACACGTCTATCTATCTCTCGCCAACTCTTCCCAATATTTAAACAATTTAGTAAACGGAAGCCGTTTATCTGTTATTAAATGCAAACAGGAGTAATTTATCTAAAGAGTGTAATCAGATGCAATTTTTTTAAATACATACATAAACCAGCATAATAATTCACCAGTTTTATTTTCATAGTAGTTTATGTCATTTGACAGTAAATCTCAACTTCTTCAACCCGAACTGCGTCAAGCTTTTTAAAAAAGCCCCAAGGTCCGTATAACTGGGAAGGGGAATTGTCCTCAGGGCTATTAGATACATGCTATTAAGTTAAGTGAAAGTTTCGTAATCGGGTTCGCAGCCAATTTCTTATGTCAGAAAGGGTGGCTTCACGCCATTTTAAATTCATTTCTGTAACTTTATTTTTCTTTTTTTGGTGGGTGGTTTGGGGGGGGGGGGGGTTCCAAATATATACACTTAAATTCAAACTTTTGCCCCCATGTTAATATTAGTGTTGTTTGTATTATCAATTAATACTTTGTTGATCGAGCTTCATTCGAAACAAATGTAAAAGACTTCTACAGTTTTTTTTTTTTCTAGGAGAAAGTTCCGTAATCGGGCCCTAAGCTAATCGGGGAATTTAATATCATTATTGTTTCTAACTCTTATAGAGTTAAAACAATATTGTTGCTGGCATTACTCTTGTTTGTGACCAACCTCTTCTGTGTATCTGAATAGGGAAAAGTTCCGTATCATGTACTGGTTGGTGCCAAAGGCAGTTGTAGAATCTTACAAATTTTTCTAGAGAGCGGAAAAACATGTTTTTTAAAATATTTACAAATATACGTTTATTAAACCATGTTTTTGAGCCATTTTAAAAAATTAAGTACGGTGCTAAAATAAAATTTTATTGCCATTTTCGATATTTTAATAAGAAATGAAAATACATAACAAACAAATTTAACAAAACTAAGCCATTTTTGGGTACTTCTCTATTATCCCGTCGACCACTTTTCATAACAAAAAATTATCGCCAAACTAAGATTAAACGCCAAAAATACAGTCCCATTTACTTGATGCAAGAAGCATTATACGTATTTGTTATGCCATCAAGTTGTTTTTAATTCGACATTTGCGTGTATTTTTCATTATGTTTTACTGATTTATTAGTTATTTCATTCATTAAAGTAACAATTGTGTCCTTAAATTCTTATATTTTATTTATTTTGATATTTCAATGGCAACGTTCTCCCGTTTATTTAGCGTTACAGTTTGGCGATAGTTTTTTGTTATGAAAAGTGGTCGACGGGATAATAGAGAAGTACCCATTTTTTGTGATAAATAATTGTTATTGCCAGGGGGGCAAATTGTAAACAATTAATAAGCGAACTAAAAAAATTACCGGAAAAAACTTGTGGGAATCTCAAGAAAGAAATATCTGATATAAATAGCATTTAAAATCTTAAAATGGAGAAGTGGTCCGTATAAAAATGCAAAACATTATACACCTGATATAAGAATTTTTAAATTTTTTTATATTTCCGAAAGCACAGATAAAAGGGTAAAAATCCCGGCACAGATGCCATATAATCACCACGTTGGCGCGGTTTTTCCCCCGCCCCTTTGGCGAAAACTGTTTGTTGTGTTTGTTTACTTTTATTTTTTATTTTAATTCTGTAGATTATTTTTATATGTATATCAATATTAATTTAGGCACAGATGTCTTATACGCACCAGATTGGCGCGATTTTTCCCCCGCCAATTTGGCGAAAACTTTGTTTTTGAATATTAGTTACAAATACCATACAATAATAGCATGTAATTTTTTATTTCAATACTAGGGGGCCTACCCCCTGCGAGCTACGCTCGCCAACCCCCGCTCAGACTTCGAGGCCTCTAAAAACATGACAGCGTGCTTCGTTTTAAAAATATTGGTAAATCTGTAATTGGGTTGCCATGCTTTTAACGTTTTAATGGGGCATTTTTTTATTATCATGGCCTCATACACAGCTGTTGCGACAACTGACGACTGTTTTAGGGATTGATAAGTAAAATCAATTACACCTTGAAAACCAGCTTGTATAAAATGGTTAGGTTTAAATTGTGGCTGCATCTCGCACTTTTATAACAACGATCTGTATTCTATTCTTCCTTTGCGTTTAAGGATGAGAAAAATTCCATCTGCTTGTGAATAACATTAAGAACCACGGTATTGAAAAGTACTATGTTATAGACATTTTCAGTAACAGGTTTTGATTTTCTCTGTATTTTAGTGCACCATCATGCATATTTTCATGTTATTTTAAAAATGTAAATTATTTATTTTAATTAATATGTATATACGAATTTTCTAATAATTATTTATCATACAAAATTAATTAAATATTTTTGCATGCATGCCTGCATTTATTCGGCATCAATTGATGAAATATTTAAACAAATTTGCTATCCGCGATAATTTTATACCATGTTATGTCACTTGAATATTGTCCATAAGAAAATCGGGTACTTTTCCAGTATAGGATCCTTTGCTTTTAGGTTTGTCGTAATTCGAGTTTCAAAAACGAATAGATTCGTTAATATACATATATTTGTTGCCAAAAGTTAGGAAAACAAACCCAATGAACTTTTGGTGATTTTCTATAATAGGGGTCTTGACGCTTTTTTAAAAAGCTTGGCGCAATTCGGGCATCAGAAAGTGAGATTTGGTGCCAAATGACATAAACAGCCATGGAAACAAATTCGACGATTTTTTTTTGTTTATATGCGTATTTTAATTATACGTATATTATTATTGTTTTTTCTATATAAATTACTTCTGATTATATATAAAATAGCATAAATGACATTTTACGCTAAACAAATTGTATAAATATTGAAAAAATGCTTCTGTATACGAAATGACAAAGTAAATAGGTTGACAGAAAGTATGTTGCCAAATTTCCTTTTCCGCCAAGGCTATTTTCTCTGTTTCGTCAAGGCCCCATATACTGGAAAAGCACCGAACTTTTATGCTTGTTTATACATGTATTTATATGTATATATACAATTTATTTATAATTGTCTTTCAATTTACCCCTTTTTGTACATAAAAATAGATAAATGGCTTCTTTATATTAAATAAATTGTATAAACATAAATGACGTATTTACATAAATGACGTCATTTGGACGAATTTATTCAAAATATTTTCAGTTTATAAATTAAATTAAATGCTGACAGACGATTGAATCCTGACGGTAGAAATGTGATTTTTTTTCTTCAAATTTTCGTGAAAAACATAATTTAATCACAATCTTGTCTTCATTATCGATTGAAATAAAAGATAAATTCAATTTCAATTTGAAAATGACGAATAAAAATAAATCAATAATCCCTATCGGGATCCTTTTTTATTTTTTTCCCTTTTTTGTCACAAAAAAACTGAGTAATTAGTTGCCATCATTACAGAAATGTCATTAAAATTAGAAAAAAATTAATATCTCGAAAACTAATTCCAATTTCAAAATTCTATTACCAGTTTTGACATCCGCGGATTTTTATGGACAATTGGTATTAATTTCACCATCAAGCGTTTAATATTTTATTAAAAATGGCCCTGAAACATAATCAGTCGTTTAATCAGTCGTTTCATAAAATCGTTTCATAAATTCGTTTCATAAAATCGTTTCACAAATTCGTTTCATTAGGATTTTATATTTATAGGGTAGATAAAAATAAAATAACGTAATAAATGAAATAGCTCCTATTATTCAAAAATGGGAAATAAAAATAAATAAATGATAGTTTGATATAAATAAATATTGATATATATAATAAAAACAATTTATAGAATTAAAATAAAAAATAAAAGTTAATGAACAACAATTGAAACAAAATAACCGGGTTACCATGTGAGGCATAAAATTGCCATTTTGTTGCAATCGCGCCAATGTGGGGCGTATATGACATCCGCGCCTTTATTTATATCAAACTATTATTTATTTATTTTTATTTCCTTTTTAAAAATAATAGAAGCTGTTTCATTTATTACGTTATTTTATTTTTATATTGAAATAAAAAATCACGTGTACTATTTGTCACACTATTTGTAACTAATATTCAAAAACAAAGTTTTCCCCAAGCTGGTGGAGGGAAAAATCGCGCCAACGTGGTGCGTATATGACACCTGTGCCTTGTTTCATTTCACATAGAGGTACTGGCTCTATTATCCCGTCGACCACTTTTCATAACAAAAAACTATCGCCAAACTGTTAGATTAAACGCCAAAAATGCAGTCCCATTTACTTGATATCAGAAGCATTATACGTGTTTGTTACGTCATCAAGTGGTTTTTAACGCGACATTTGCGTGTATTTTTCATTATGCTTTACTGATTTATTAGTTATTTCATTCATTAAAATAACAATTGTGTCCTTAAATTCTTATATTTTATTTATTTATGTATTTTGATAGTTCAATGACAACGTTCTCCCGTTTATTTGGCGATAGTTTTTTGTTATGAAAAGTTGTCGACAGGATAATAGAAAAGTACCCACATATGTATTAGTACTTTTATGTTAACTTGGCGCAGTTGATAAATCGCCAAATATTTTTCTCATAACATCTTCATATTGCATTCATTTCATTTAAATATAAATCTTTCACTGATTTCATTTGAAATACATACATTAAAAATACACGTCTTTCACTCATTTAATTTAAAATACACGCCTTTCACTAATTCCATTTAAAATACTAAAAAGGAAAATAAAATAAGAAATAATGCCACAAATCGAAACCTTTTATTTAAACATCAAAGAATTGTTCCTAACATACACACGCGAAATAAAAAAGCTGCTAATGGTGTGATTTACGCCAAATCTCTAATACTAATACTACTCTTACTAATCTCTAATACTTTTCAAACAGAAAAAATTCCAGATTAACTTTCCATTTTTATTAAATTGAAATATATTTTATTGTGCTGAATATTAGTGCTTGCATATTTTTTTGCTCCATGTATTCCATGAATTTTTCAATTCCGATTGTCTACGAAAATCTCCCGCCGGTGAAAATGACGTACGCACAAAATTTAGTGACGTATGTACTTTAATTGTGCTTTTTTTATCTATTTTTTTAATATAACTTCCAAACGGTTCGACACTTATTCTTGGTAATAAATAGACGTCGTTGTCACCTTTATAGGTACCTGCTGTAAAAATTTGAACGAAATCCGTTAAATATTTTTTGAGTTATGCTTGACGAAAGGTTTTAATATCCATCGTAGCTATATATGGGGCAAAGTAATACTGCGCTGTGTATGAGTCTTCGTTGCACTCAGACAACTAGAATATATTATATCGCGTTTCTATTGGAGTTATTTGAAGTTAAATTAATTTATTAAGATTTATTTTTTAATTTATTTCATGATTTTAAGTAGATTAAATATATGCATGACTACATATATGCATGAATATATGCATGATTAACTACTTATAATGTTTCAACATACTCGCAATTTTACCATGTAGTTGCATTTCACGATTTTAATTTGTAGCATTACAAACATACTCCCTTTCATCCTTTTCTCTTGTAACGTCATTAAAAAATCACTAACCTTTGCATACAGATTCTGGTGTTCATTAGAAGACTTTTTCCTTCAATCTAAAAGGGAAACATTTTAAATCGTTGCATTCATTAAAAAAATATTTTATTGAGAGTGATACT
This sequence comes from Maratus michaelseni, assembly GCA_963931845.1. Taxonomy (NCBI): domain Eukaryota; kingdom Metazoa; phylum Arthropoda; class Arachnida; order Araneae; family Salticidae; genus Maratus; species Maratus michaelseni. Next base: position 319,509,500 of record OZ007593.1, on the reverse strand, counting down.
TACAGAATTTTTATAAAAATAAAATATTTTTATAAAATTAAAAGGACGAGTGCATATTCTAAAAATTTAAATGCTGTTTATGTAAACACGTTTGTAATTAATAATCATTATGTAATAATGACATTATTTATGATGTTATTGTGTTATATGGTGTTATTATGCATCTGAGGTTATGATCTCCAAATTAATGCACATTTTGTTTTTACTTCCTTTTATTTCTTAAATTACTTCTTTTGTATATGAATTGGGTATAATTTTTACATTATGTGTTCCTTACATTCGAAAGATAAAATTTAAAATAAGTTATAATATTCTGCTTTAAACACTCTGTTATATATAATATAATATTGCAAGAAAATTGTTTAAATATGCAAATATTATAATTTGTTGTGTAAAAAAAAAAAAAAAAATTAAATCAATAATATTAGCAAAAAGCTTAATTAAACATGAAAGACAAATATTTCGTAAATCATATGTTTTTAGACTCTCTAGCATATATGAGAATATTGTTGCAAAATATATTTTTTTTTCAGGATTCAACTGTCTGATATTAAATTGCTTTTGTATATTTACTTATATTTATCAAATAATAATAATAATAATAATAATAGTAATAATAATAATAATAATAATAATAATAATAATAATAATAATAATTTTAACATGCTGATTTCTTGGAAAAACATAATATTTAAAACAGTAAAAAATCTTCTAAATTGCAATAGTTTATCATTATTATAAATATAATTTAAAACATTTTCTGAATTATAAAACAGTAATAGTTAAACTGAAATCATGTTTCTGGAGATTTCTTATAAACGCATGCAAATGTTTAGCTTATTCCGCCAAGTAATTTTTCAGCTGTCTTCAAAGATCTATCAGAAATACATTTTTACATATATTCATTAAAATGATTCTCAATTATTTAATTGAATATTAAATTCATTTTAATTATCAGTTGCCTAACTTTAACAAGCTTTCCGAAATCGAAGCATTAACAATTTGTACAAGGGAGGATAAAATCCAGCAACTATTTTTTTGCACAATTTTTATTGTAAGGATAATGTTTGAAGACGTCTTTTGGCTGACTGTGCAGCAACTCACGCACCGCAGTTTTGATATCTTCATTAGACCTGAACTTTTGGCATCCGAGGTGATTATTTAATGGATAAAATATGTGGAAATCTAATGGTGCCAAACCTGGAGAGTACGGCGAATATGGGACTGCGGTGAACTGCTTAGTGGTGCCGCCATCTTTAATCAGCTGCTCCGCAACTCCAACCTTACATACCAACACTCCGTCATACAACCAGCTCGGGAAGACTTCACGGACCGTGTTTGCCCATTTCCAACTACCCAGAACAACAACAACAACAAAAAACATTTTTAGTGACATTTTTGCGGTTTTCATTTCACTCCTCCCCCCCTCATATTACCGTATATTCCTTCGTATAAGACGTACTCATGAAATAAGAAAATTCGTGAAATTTTACAGGTGCGTGTTATACGCCGGTTATAAAAATGGATAGTTAAAAATCAGTTATAAAGATTACGATTTCTATATTGGTGAAAAATAAATTATGTTATTATTTAAGTGAGCGAGAATACGATTAAAAAGGCTTTGCGGTGTCCTCGCTATTTCCGTTATGTTTGTAAAAGTTATTATACTTTTTAACGCTCTTTATTGCTTTTACATGGTACATATCTCAAATGGTTTCTTCGTAACAAAAGGAGGTCGCGTAATACGGCGAATCTAAAGAAAAATAGAAATATACAGCCTAAAATAGTAGGTGCCTGTTATGTGCCGGCGTGCATTATACGCCAGAATATACGGTATATGAATTTGATTTTTATACGATTTAAAGTGATAATAACTTCATTTTAGGTGAGTTCGTAATTATATAAATATGTAGCACCTATGGTTGACGTATGGTCAGTCCGTCTGTCTGAATGTCTGTCTGTCAGTCTGTCGGTCCGTCCGCATATAATATCGCAAAAAATACCCTACCTAGTGGTGTGAAATTTAATATATATAATATTTGCAGAATTTTGCTTAGTCATTTCAAATTTTATGAAAAACAAATCAAAACTTAAAAAGATATTAATAAAAATATTTATTAAGTAATTTGAATTTTATTTTAATCGGTACTTCTTTGTTATAGCAGCTTCCGAGGATTAATCGTCAAGCGACCGAGATTTATCTCAACGTTATCTGACATGTATGACGTTATAGTCATACATCACATATAGGACATTTTATAACCTCTATGACCAAGTTATAGTCACATTCTTTATTTTATTATATCCTAACATACATAATTAATTCAAGGATATCCCACGACAAGTAATGATCTAGGTTGCCATGGTGATTACGTCCTATTTAAGATGGAGTCCTATTATTTCCGTATTACTGAATTTTAAAACCGAATTTGTTTTTTAAAATTGTTCAATTATAGCAATTCTATAATCTACCGACAGTTTTTAAAATAGATGTATCCGGCGAAATAGGTATTGCATTGAAAAAGTGTCGAAATATGGATTTCAAGTTCAGAAATTTTCAAAGCCCATTGTAATTTCCAGTAAATGTCAACAAAATATAAATTTTGCCAACTTTAAATGTACTTATTTTATTACGGAAACTAATCATATCATAATAACAGACAATATAATTCATTTGACTGAAATAATAACAGGGCCAACGTACCTCATTTGTCACGCTTGATGTACAATTTCCACCTTGTTATTTAATTTACGTGGTGCATATCTCATGAAGATTTCTCTTTAAAAAAGTGTTGCGCGTCATACGCCGGAATATACGGGGTATCTGAAACATATATATTTTTTTATATTTGAGGCATCCCTAAAAAATACCTCAATTTTATACACTGAATATATTCTGAACAAATCAAAGGGGCTTGACCATTTTTTTTCTAAGTGAAGAGTATAAATATTTTATTGTGTTAAACTCGTGAGTTACTTTTGAGAAAAATAAAGTTTGTATTCATTTTAATATGAAGATAATCATCTAAGAAATATTCAAAATATCAAATTAAAATATATTATAATTTCTATCGAATAGTACTAGATTCATTTCCTGTTTATATTTTGTGGAGCGTTTTAGAAAGTTTATATTTTCATCGCAATTTACACTTTTAACATGTCCTTAAAAATGTATGAGTTCAATACGTATAATAAATTTAATATATATCATAAATTGGAATGCCGATCGATCAAAACTTATCCGTTATATTTTGTTCTGCGCTGTTAATAATAACAATAAAAGTTAAATACGACACTTACTATGGGAAATATTTATTATTATTATTATATTTATAATTTTTATGAACGTCATTTGTACATTAAGGTTATTTGACGATGCAGCATGGAAATTATTTTTTAATTGAATTTAAATTCATCTTTTAAATATTTGAATTTACATCTCAAATTTGAAATATCGTTTTTTTTTTAAATACTGATGATGTAAAATATTTTGATATGCTGTCTATACTTGTTTAAAAATAAACATATGATGTTTCCTGTCTATACATTAGGAAACACAACTTATAATTAAAGGTTGTCATTTAGTTACGCATAGTGATTTTTGGTTTAATTAAAATTAACTGCTGGGACGCTACAGATGTTTCTTCGGCCAGTAAATTGTCACCATATATCACGAAGGCAAATAGTGTTTTGAGGAATTTGCACAATATTTGATCTCTTCACTGGAATAATCATTTGCCTAGCTTGGACTTTCGCTAATGAATAGGTACACACATGTTAAGAAATGCACCATGGAGATAAAAGTACTTAATATAAACAGAATACATATTATTCAGTTCTGTTTATAGTAATGTAATTGTTAATGTAACAGATTTTTAATAACCGTTAAAACATGGTTCTCGGGTAAATGCTATTTCTTATAATATTTTTTTGTTATTTTGTTTCAAAATATCATTTTTGAAAAGACAAAAGATAGAATATATTTTCATGTGATTTAATCCGAAAATTTTAGACGTGGATTTTTTTTATATATATATTCTGTATTTCTAGATATTCTGATTAGGCAATCTGAGATATGCTTTGTTATATGTTTATAAAGGAGATAACATTGCAAATCCTATGCGTAAAAATCCGTTGTGTAAAATTATTACATAATACGTATTTGAAGCATATTAGATTTAAGGTGTTTATGTCTGTCTAAAGATAAACTATAAAAATATTGCGCTACCAAAAGTTATATTAGAAATTAATCTCTTTAACTATTTTTACTTCGAAAACATTTTACTTTTGAATATACCATTCCTTATGTTTCCTTTAAACATATGAACTTTATATATATATATATATAAAATTATATATATATATATATATATATATATATATATAGGGCCATCGTAATACTTACCCATCATGAATATACCATCATGGACCCATTCGAATAATATCATGGCTTGATGACGTCATAAACTTTAAATGCTCTATTACTGATTTGTGTAAAATAAACATCCTTATAACTCCAAAATTGTTAACCATATTAACTAACGGTTTACTGCGTCGGATTAAGTGTCTCAATTCCAATTAAAATATATCTTTGAATTGAAATTTGAGTGAAATACAGGGTCCTGAAAAATCGCAGAGTGTAGTAAATATGAATTACAAATATCTCAGCAATTCATTATCCGATGAACTTCATTCTTTATGCAAAATTTGTGTTTTTATATTTACTCCTTAAAATAAACAAATTTGAAAAAATTTATATACTTTTTATCAGAACGAATATTTCGAGAGTCCGAAAAAAATAGTTCCGTATAATCGAGGTTACTGAAATTCAGTAAGCTTCTTTCCATTATTACATACTAAGTATATACCAAATTTCAAGTCTCTATCTCAATTTGTTCGGGAGATAAAGCATTTACAGATATACAGACACACAGGCGAACGGCATTTTTATTTCTAAAAATATGTTTTTCGGAATCTCCAGTGTCTGAAATATGTAAATCCGAAAAAAATTATTTTCGATTTTCACAACGATTACAAGACTTACCCGATACTACGTATGATGGGTAAGTAAACGCATATGTAATGGAATGATTGAAAATCAGATTTTACTATCTGAAAAGTAAATTTTGTGTTTTATTATTTACTTTTTCTTTTTTTTCTATTTTTAAGAGACTTTCCTTATTGATATTTTAGTGAAAAATATTGCAAGAACTTACGTTCATCTTCCTATGGAGTATAATTTCGTTTTAATGTAAGAAGCTTTATTTACACTTTAAATTATTTAAACCTTAAATAAATAAATTAAGATTGATTCATTTGTGATACGAAATGTCAATACAAGTAAAAAACGACTATGATTAGCTAAAATTTTGTTTAATTTAAATTTCGTCTCTTTTTTCTTATCTTTTTCGTATAACTGTTTTTACGTAAAATATACACTATATAATTTTCTGAAAAATATACACTATACAATTATATACATTATTTTGTGTTCAACGTATTTCCATCCTTTATTAATAATATATATATATTTGTTCTACATTTCTACACTTTGCAAAACAATTTTTTTATTCATTTAAAACACAGACTGTGCATTTAAAATATTTGTGTAATGAAATTATAATTTCAGCCTTCTTTAGTATTCACACAGATATGAATTAATGAAACATTGTAAAGACAATTTTCAATTTATTTATAGAACGATGATTTATAGAGACAGTTATTAGAATAACTATTTGCAGAGTCAAAATTTACATTCATTGTATATCTGTTTGTAATGTCAACAAAAAATGTCAGATCAACTACTATTTAATTACTAGCTGACATGTCCGACGTTGCCCGGGCCCGTGATAATAACCTTAAAAATACTTAAAATCAATGTTGAATGATTTTATATTTTTAAACTAAAACCTACCCAAACGAACTGAAGGACAGTCGTTATAGTTATTACTCATTTAATTCAATTTAATTTCTGACGTTTTGATAGATTAAACTTTCAATTCTGACCAAAAGTTCCTGAGGACACCTAAATAATATAAAACGCTCCCCCACCTTTCCTCTTTTACACTCAAAAACATGTACAGTTTTGGTCAATTTATTAATCCTATTTGAAAAAATTTTCCAAAACCTTGTTTCTAAGATTATTATATTAAAATTAAATAAAAATCACGCACTCGTGGCATCATAATTCACTTTTATGTTTTAACAGAATATTAAGGCTGCTATAATTTGTGACTCGTGCTATAGCCAGTATACGTCAGGACTCATGGCCGTTATAATTATTTTTTACGCGTGAAGATTTCGCTATGGTACTCCATTGTGAAATTTGGTAATTTTTGAAATTCAATATTTGAAAAACGGTATTGTCATTAGATTTGAAATTTATATCAAGAAAAATACAATTGTTTACTTTTCTAACGCAGTTTGTCTAACAATTTTCTGAGAAATACATTTCGAACTATTAATTTTTTCAGCAACTTCAAATGTTTCATTTTCCGAGATTAATCTGTGGCAACGATTATTGAAAATTCCAGTCGTCAGCAACGCATAGCTTTTTATTAAAGAGGATGTAATGTGACAAAACGTATATTTACTGCAATTCTTTAACTATATGATTACTTCAACAAAAGGGAGAAACAATGCCCCAAAAAAATTATTTTGAAAAATTTTTGTTAATAACTTTATCACGATTAATAATGCATAGATTGATAATAGAAAATTTTATTTTATGCAATGCATTAATTACATTATTTTAACTTAAAAGCCACTACTAGTTAAAAAATTATAATAAAATTTCGATGGTTATACCATATTTGGTCAGCTACTTCTTCATAAACTGACGAGAAACACATACACACATATAAATATTGTTTTAATAAATGGGAAATATGTAATAACGCAAGTCTAAAATAATTTAATAAAGATGTTAGAAAGTAATAATTAATATCTTTGAAATATACATATTCAACTCTATACGCAAACAAATATAGATTTCTGAAAGTATCATGAATATAAAATTCTATGAATGTGTTCAGAAGTAAGTAGATAGATGTTTACAATAAATTTCAATTCAAGTGATATAGAATACGTCGCATTTTGTTGCATCTTCTCTCTCAAGATTTTAACAGTTTTTCCGTATAGTTGAATTATAAATTGTTGAAAGAAATATATCGCGTGTTTTCGTTTTGATGTAAAAATGGTGATTTGAAATATATGTAAAAAAAGTACGCTACAATTTTTTTATGTCAAGAAAAATAAAATTTTTAATCGTGTTTTAAAAATTGTACTGAATGCATTGTTAAATATATTTATATTATTTTTCATATATATACCTAGCATTTATATACGCCTTTTTGTGGAATGAATTATATAAATATATACAGGACTTCAGCGTATGAAGTGTGCAGCACAAACAGGTGTTTTTTTCCAGAGAGCCACTTCCTGGTTTTTATAAAGGTGCATACAATTCTACAATCTCAAAAATAAATTTAAATGTATACGGTAATATAAAAATTTCAGATCAACTATTATTTAATTATGTAATGTGACAAAACGTATATTTACTACAATTCTTCGTTTTATTATTATTATAAAGAGTAAAGATAATGTGTGTAGATCAAGCAGTAATTTCTTTTCCCACGGTTAGGCATTTTATGCTAGTCCAAGATCCTAATTACGCCAAATGCCGACTAGGTTAGGTCTTTAAGCCCACCACGAACGAGGTCCAAAAAGTGAGTAAAATGATTTTATATACAGGTTGTTTCTAAACTCATGGTACACACTTTAAGGGCAGGTAGAGCACACAGTAACAATCATTTATTGTATAGGAATGTATGGGTTCAAGTGACGCATTAAGGTAAAAACACCAGGGGGCAATTAGTTCCCTTTTTTAATTTTCAAAATTTCTCATTCATACCAGAAAATTTTTATGCTATCCTTTTCTAGACATTTCATAATTACTTAATAATAAAATTCTTTGAAAATGTTTGGTATGAAATCGAAATTTTTTGAATTGAAAATAGAAACAGAAATAGAATTTTTTTGAAATAGAAATGGAGTTTTTGGTTGATTCACTGGCGGTAGAGGGCAGTAAGTGACTGGTCGTCGTTCAATACCATGCATTAAAGTAGAAGAAATCACTATTTTTAATTGTGCTATCGTTCGTCATGGAAGACTTTACAAATGTCGAAAAAGCCGACATGCATTTCATGTATGGTCGTGCAAATGGCAACGCCAGGGCTGCCCTACGAATGTATCAGGAGCAGTTTCCTTGCAGAAGAATGCCTGATCATAGAATGTTTCAGCGCTTACACCATCAGCTTTCTGAAGCATGTTCTTTCCACATCACCAGACAGGAAACTGGGCGAGAAAGACCTGTACGCAGTGCAAGCCTGGAAGAAATTATTTTGAATTTTCTGTGTGAAAGGCCGGAATCAAGTACAAGAATTGTTGCACAGAATTTAGGTGTGAGTCACCCGACTGTTTGGAGATTATTAAATGAAAATCGATTTCATCGCTCCCGTTTTCAACGTGTACAAATTTTGAATCCGGAAGACTGTCTTATGCGGTTGAACTTTTGCCTGTGGGTTTTGCAGCAACATGTATTGCTGCCAGACTTTACTTCTCATATTCTATTTAGAAATGAGGCAGTATTTACACGCGAAGGTGTATTTAATGCGCACAATTTCCATCTTTGGGCAACCAATAATCCACATGCAAAGCGGCCACATGCTTATCAACAACGATTTTCTGTGAATTTGTGGGCGAGTATTGTTAATAATTATTTGATTGGCCCATACCTACTACCAAAGATGATGAATGGTCGCTGTTACCTTATTTTTTTGCAACAGGTTTTACCAGAACTGCTGCAAGATGTTCCGATCGCCATTCGTAACCGGATGTGGTTTCAACATGATGGAGCGCCCGCGCACTTCACCATTGATGTGCGCAGTTACCTGAATGCCACATTTGGGACTCGATGGATTGGGCGTGGTGGACCAGTTCCTTGGCCACCGCGATCTCCCTATTTATCGAGCCTTGATTTCTTTTTATGGGGACATCTGAAGAGTCTTGTTTATGAGACTCCAGTTGATTCAGACGAAAATCTAGTATCTCGCATATCCGAAGCTGTTGCACGTGTGCAGGAAATGCCTTACATCTTTAGAAGTGTACGCCAATCGTTCCACCGACGCTGCGGAGCATGTATCACAGTTGGTGGGCACAATTTTAAACACTTATTGTAATATTATTGTATGCATTATTATTTACTTGTAAATTACATTGTAAAAAAAACATTTTATCCTTTTTCTTCATGTATTTCGTTTGATAAGTTTGCCAGTTTTGCGCTTTTTTTTAATTCAAAAATTTCGATTTCATACCAAAGATTTAAGAATAATAATTTTATTGTTAAGTAATTATGAAATGTCAAGAAAAGGATAGCATAAAAATTTTCTGGTATGAATGAGAAATTTTGAAAATTAAAAAAGGGGCCCAATTGCTCTCCTGGTGTTTTTATCTTAATGCGTCACTTGGTCTCATACATTCCTATACAATAAATGATTGTTACTGTGTGCTCTACCTACCCTTAAAGTTTGTACCATGAGTTTAGAAACACCCTGTATATATATAAACCAGTTTTCTGGGATTACTTGCTTAAAAAATATAAAAATATTTCTGTCAATTGTCAACCGTAAGCCTCAAGAATATTTTCACATGTTTCAGGCTAACGGACAAATGGCGTAAAAATACTGGATTAGTTTAAAATTATGTTCTAAAAATTTTTAAATGCTGAGTGTTATCGGATACAATTACCTGTGTACATACTTTTTTTATAATTCTAACATATCAGGAAGTGAGTTAAAAATACATTACGGAATTCTATCTTTATATACAAAATCCGCATTGATTTAAATAAAAGAGTGTAATAAAAACTAAATATTATATTTTCTAAATACAGTCATATTAAGAAACGTAATTCAGTTTCTTCGATTTAATGAATTAATTTAGATACAACTTTAATTTGGACATGTGTAGCAATATCGGATTAATTTCACTATGGAATATGAAATACTTCTTGTAAGTTAGATACTTTTAAATAAAGCATACATGCTAGAAATTTTACTTACGTTTCTAAAAATTCGTTCTGCGTTATTCGACTCCTTGGAGACATTTCAGCGAGGATTTCTTGCATAAGTACTTTCATTTGAAATTTTAACGTTGTTTATTCTTTTATCTCGTGGTAATACATAGAAATTAGAAATTCTTCAAGCTTAAATATGGTGCTCCATTCATTTTTGTTTTCACTCCTATTTCACTAATCAGAACATATTTCTGAAATTTGTTTCAAACAGAGGATTCTGACTTATCTTAAAGTTTTTATGCTGTCCAAAACAAATTATGATACTTGCGATCGCAGTAAAAACTTGCGTGCATGCTTACTTTAAACAATACGATGACCAAATAATTTAAATGAATACAATACATTGAAAATTGCATACTTCTATTTCATTTAAAAAAAAAAAAAAAAAACATGTACTACTTAATATATTTACTTACTAAGGTTTACTATTCTAAAATATTTAACACTAATTAAATACTTATATTAATTATAGATGATAATAATATAGATGATAAAAACATATTTCTGATGATAAAAACTTATTTATTAGGATTATATCCTGCTGTGTAAATATTTTTTGTAAACATTGACACACAAGAATAAATGTTTCATTAAATAAAGTACCTTGTAGTCTAAAATGTTTTTTTTAAATGCAGTTTTACAGAATGCTCTTCATTAATAAATATAATTATTGTACATAGATAATAAGATCCAATGTAGGAAATGGTGTAAAAGAATGTCATGCGTAAATGAATTATTTGGCAGAAATATATTTATCCAGCGCACAAATGATTTTTTTAAACAAAATATCGTATGTTATTTATGCATGAGTATTTGTCCTATTTATGCCTTCTCGTTAGGAAAATAACATGGATGTTTGAAAACAACATTATCTTATTTTGCTGACAACATTCCGAACTGAATTTCACTGCTATTTACAAACAAATGCTTCATAAACGTAAAATTTATTAATGAGCTATAAAAACTGTGAATATTATATTTTTATTAGTATAACTATTAGTATAACTTATGAATATTACATTTTTTATCACTATAAATAAATGACGAATATTATATTTTAGTTTAGTTTAGTTCATAAAAAATGTCCTATGCGTCATTTAATAAACGTTTCGCGTGACTAAGTATTGTAATTATTTCTTTAATGTTATATCTAATGTGACTAGTTATTTTTCATTAATTTCATAAGTGATAGAAAATGAAAAGGGGTTTTCTATGACTAAACGAACTATTATTTTAGTCTTTTATTCCTTGTAAGTTAAGTTGATATATTGTTTTCTGATAACATTGTGGATGTAATGAGCAGTAAAGATTTTTTTTTTTATTATTATTAAGTTTTCCTTAAGAACTCTAATATATAATGAAACATATTATATTAGACTGCTGTATTTTTTACAACTTTTAAGTTTTTTATATTTAATTAATTATTTTTTTATAATACTAAATTCTTGATAAATTTCTTATAGATATCATGAAACTTTATAAAAAATTGAATGAAATTTAAGCAACACATGTTGTAATTTATATATAAATTAATATAATTAATAATGGGACATATAATCCGTAATTCAGATTTGTAGTATACAGTCAGGTTTAAAGACTTTTGCAAAAATAAATCGTTTACATATAAACACAGATATAGCTAATGTATCATAATGGAATTTGTATTTTTGGAGGCTTCATAATTTTATTTGGAAGTTTATTAATTCAGTATTATAGATATACATTAAATTATTGTTGTATGAATTAAAAATTTCAAAAAGATACACTCTCATCTGTCATCAAAATATAAGATTTAAGTTCAAGAAATGTTTATTTACTACTTACATATTACCAATATTTAAGTATGAAGTAATAAAGGAAATAGTAAAACTTGGATTAAACGTTGGTAAAAAATACAAAATCTTAACTTTTTTCCAATAACCACGATAAAATGTTAAAAAACTGATGTGATATACAAAAACGGTAAAAGCCTTCTTAAAATAACCATAAAAGTTAGAAATGCGTCTAATATTTCAGAGTCAGAAATGCGTCCAATATTTCAGAGTCAGAAATGCGTCCAATATGCGCCAGAAATTTTCCAATAATTCAACGCCTTCTTTGAAAACTACATAAGCATTTCAGAGGGTGTGCACGCGTAAATTTTGTAACAATACTCGTATTATTTTCACAACTTTTGCATTTCCCTATCTGTTTCTTCCCTACGACGTCCAATGCGAAATTACGGTTATTGTATTGTTTCATGTTATTTTAAGCGACTTTCTTAAATTTCACGAAGCCTGATCGCTAATGCAAGTACATATAGTAATTAATTTTTTCATGTTTCAAAGATTTAGTTCTGCTATGATTAAATCGATATGTGTTAGGCTGAGTTATTATATTGTTTTAAATTGAAAACGAAAACTAAATTATCAGATATTTTGAAATTATGATTTCCAAATAGCCGACACCTTTTGATTTAAATTATAACCTTTAGGCTTGCCCCCGAACTTATTTAAAATATTGAAACACACACACATACACACACACACACACACACATATAATATATATATATATATGTGTGTGTGCGTGTGTGTGTGTGTGTTTATATATTTTTTCTTGTGTATATTAAGAGTAAAATTACCTACACCAGCTTTGGGCTGTAGTCTAAGCTTTTTTTGTATATGATTTAAAAGGATGAAATCAAATTTATTGGTTTCCTGGACCTATACTTGTGTAACGGAGAGTTAAAAAATACAACGTTCTTTTAAATGCATCGTACGCTATTTATTGTTATATGTTTCCGAAGATTTTACCATATTTTGTGCATTACACATGTCTGTAATATTTTATTAAAATTTTAATAATTCGAATTCAATTTGTTTAAAAAAAAATCTAAGGTTTTAAAACAAACCTTCTGTTAACCAAGTATAGTAGCCTGAAACCAATAAATTTGATTTTGTTCATAGAAAACGTATGCAATAAAACACTCATAACTCATAATTACAGACACTTGTCATAGACAATAAGAATATTAACTGATGAATTTTCAATTATCTCAGTTATAATCATTTAAATACCCTAATGTATTTTAATAAAAACATATAAACATTCGAAAAATTTTTCGACTTCCGGTTTTCGAAGACAGACATTAATTAAAGTTATTTTTACAAAATGTATGTCTGTCCGTCTATCCCTCTGTCTGTAATCATTGTATCATCGTTTTGTAGATAAATGAACCAAAAATTTATGTTGTGTTTTTGTGTGTGGCCAGCAGGTTTCACTTGAATTTGGGGATATTTCGAAGAAAGAGATCATGCGATAACTACTTTTGTTCCATTTTCAGTATTGTATCATCGAAAAATGTATTAAGTAATGCAGATAATTGAACCAATTTTTTTGTATATGTTTTTGACTCTGGCCTGCAGGTCCCAGTTGGAAAGGGTCGCTGTGATAGTCATTTAAAGATTTTAAAATTTAAAAAATGTACAAAAAATTAGAAATTTTAAAAGATTTTTTCGTTAAATTTTTGGCCTTGATCCAGGGATTCCGGAGCAATTTTTTGTTTTGCCTCTTTTGTTAAAAATGTCTGAGATTGAAATTTGAATTTTTTTTTCAGTTTTCTACTTTAGGAAGACTGACATTTTGATACGAGACAGCAGGATACCTCCTTAAAACGACTTAATCTATGAGTTTTAGTGAATTTTCTCGCTATTTTTTTCTTTATTGTAACCATTTTTCCAACACACTATATATTTATATTCGCCAACGTCAAATTCTCGCCAAACATGGCGACACTTGGCGGAATTCGTGAAATTAGGCGACAAAAATAGGTTGTCATAAATGACGAGAAATTTTCTATAGCAGAATTTTTTTGGCGATATTCTCATTCAAATTCAATAATGAAGAGAATTGGGAATGATTCTTCTTTAATCGGGTTCCACGCATTTTAGCTTCGTGTTTTCCAGTTAAATTAGCTAAAATCTTAATACCAAGGAATGTGTTACTTAAAACCTATGTTTTCCTACCGGCCAGAAGGACTTTTCGTAGTTTAGTATACATCAGCTGATCGCATGCAGGTAACCCGACGATTTGCAGGCAGCTGACTTAGAACAAAATGACGAAATATATTGATTTTGTTGGCGATGCGATAGCGAATTTTGAAATATTAACATGATTGAGATAAAAGAAAGTTTTGGGATCTGCACATCCGACTAGTTTAGGTTATTTTTATGTGGTCTGAAATTGATTTCTATCGAAAGTGTTATAAACCAATTATATTGCTGCATCTCATTCCATGACACTAACACGTAATGATGCAATAAAATTATCAACATTTATATTATTATGGGTGTTTCATATACACATTTGAAATATACACATATTTTAATAATTAATTAAATATTATTAGTAGTAAATGTATTTTGTTGAAAATATTTATACAGACTGCATTTCTGAAACAGGCTGACGAACACAAAAGGTTCATATTTTTCGAGGTTAAAAATTAGTTACTTTTTAATACTCGTGAATATTTTACTAATATTAAATATTAATTTAATATTAGAATGCTTAAAGCTGTAGGATAAAATCCAAAACATTCAAATATACTATTTTCAAATATACTGTTTTTATTCAAATGTACTACTAAGCAGCAACCATATATTTAATCCATACTCCTTACTTATCAAACAATGCGGTAACTAGTGATTAGATAACATTACTAAAATGTGTCAGAAAATAATTGTTATCGGTTCCATCAGTGAATATGTAACTCAATTGTATTTTTACACAGTTGCATTAATGTTTGCAAAATGCTAGTCCAATAAGTACACAGCATGCCAATATTAGTTAAATCAATTATGCGCGCACTATTTTTTAATTCTTATATCCATTTATAATCTATTAAGAAAAACATAATCATTCTATGACAATAATACAAGACTTTGTTATTATAAAATTGCCACATATTTACACTGTAGAACATGCAAATAAATAGTAATGACGAATAACGTAAATGAAGAAACAAAATTTATTTTGTCAATATTTACATGTTTAACGTAACTTTAGGAATTCCATATCTTTGTTATTTTCTGTCCTAAATATAAAGTAATTTCAATACTAAATAATGTACTGAGTTTAATTCCCTTGAAATGTGTCATTTTTTTAAAAAATACCTTTACATATTAATATCCAGCGAAAGTTCTGAAAAATAAATTCTAATGATGCAAATATTGGAAAATTATTATTCAGCAAAATAAAGTACTCGTTTTTTTTTCTTACTGCAGGTAATTTGAATTAAAAAAATATTTTAGAATTGGTAATAATATAGTAATGCCTTTCTTGAGATGAAATGTGAATATTTTCTACATAATATGAATTTGGTTTTGAGTAATACAGATGAACATAATTTTAATATGAATCTATCTCATTAAAACGCTATATTGAAGTACATAATTCAAAAATTAAAACGTTCCCAGAATTCTATTGATTATTATTATTATTATTATTATTATTATTTTTACATTCGAATGAAATGCACTGTCAAGCTGTTAGTTACACAGATTTCTTAGTAAATTAAATTCCGAAACGAATTTTAAATGTGATTGTGATCATTCATGTTTAACTTTTATTTATTTGTATATTTTTTTGAGTTAGATCTGATAAAACAGCTACACCATAAATAACTCGACTTTGATCACCATTGTGTTTTGCAAACATGAGACGCAGATAACAAAAAGGCGTCTTAATTCATTCGCATTCACAAATCAATGGACATACCTGATGAAATTTTGATTTCAATTCATTTTTTAAATCTTTAGTTTTGTATTTCATCACCTGGAACAGATTGTCAAAGGTATTACTTAAGTAATTTAATTTCAATTTCTTTTCCAGTAACAATATTGAAAATTGCAATTACTTTATTTCTTAAACATTGATTCTACTTTGTGCCATCTTAACTGTTTACAACTAGTTCTTACACAGAATAATAAATATTTTAAAAAATGTATAAATAGATTCATAATAATTTTGATAAAAAAGTAACCGAATATTTTAAAATAAGAGAGAACAAGAAAATACTAGCGGACGTACAAGAATGAGGCTCACTAAAATGCAAACTCCGACAAATTGCAAATTGTGCGAATGGAAGTCCAACATTCGTCTCTCTGGTTCCGCATAAAGTAGTTTTGAAGAAATTTTCTTCACTTGCGTGTGCGATCTATACAATCATGGGCCTTAAAAAGATCTCTCTTATAAATCTTAAAAAAATTTCAAATTTTGAAATATTATGTTTTGTGTTTGTAATGTCTAAGAATTGAGGAGGGGGGTGGAAGATGCTCAACTTGTAAATATATAAATATTTTGAATTGTGTTTTTGAATTACTTTATGTATCTTGTTATTTTTTGGTGGGGAAGGGGATCCACGTACTCTTGTGTGACAATAGAAGAACCACCACGGATCGTACCTCATACGTATCTGTTAAACATCAATGTGATTTTAAATACAATAAGTAACTTGGAGAATCCTAATAATATTATAAATCTGATTGTGTGCAAATGTTAGGCTGAAGCCAGCGTCAAAATGGAGCATTTAATGATCCTGTTTTTTTTGCATATAGGTGGATTATAACCCTCTTATGAATATAGGCTGGTTTTTGTTCATTTTGTTCAAATATTTTTCTTAATAATTCCAAATTTCGTTATTTTCATAGAGAATAAATGGACATTTTTTCGTATAATATTTTAAAGTGGTTAAATTTACTTTACCGTTGCTAATACTTTATCATTGCCAAAACTAATTAAAAACCTGGAATAATAATTTTTACTCTACAATATAGATTCAATTGAAAATTTTTCACGTGAAATTGAAAAAGAAATAAAAAAATTAAAGAATTAAAAAGATTAAATAATATTATTAGAAATAAAACGTACTTTTTTTAGTTTTTGATAATAATACAAGGTTTCAATATGCGTAACCATAGGAAACAGGCTAATATGACGTCATACATGGAAAATAAATCGGATATGCTTTGATTGGTGAAATAAAAGTATCTTAGGTTTTTTCCATAATTTTTTTTCTTTTTTTTCTTTTGTATGATGACAATACGTGGTGTTTTACCGTCTGCGCACGGCTACTATAACTATACCGTATTTTTTATTTAAATTTTATAAAAGTAAAAAGAAATTTCAAAAGAAAATGGTTAGCAAATGCCAATAATATGCTCCGCAATATTATCCATGTCGAAAATGATGTCTTGGATAGCGATAAAAAAATATTTTCATTCTTAAAACTAAAAGAAATACCTCGATTACCTAAAAAAAAAATGACGAATGTTAATAGTTCTATTTTTGTTGATAAAACCTAAAGATTTAATATTATTTCGTTAAAATAACATAATTTCCCCTATGGCAGTATTGAAATTAATTGCCTGGAAAAGAAAATTAACAAGTATTATGTCATCTAAAAAGGATTTCTCTGGGGAAATATATATTTGAAATAAAACGGAAATTTTCCGATATGTTTTAAAATGAATGTGAATCAATTCCTTACATTAATAATACAAGGATCAGTAAGCATATAAAGTAGATGAGTTTCACGCCATATTAATAACAAAAACTTTAAATGGTTTTTTTTATCTATACTAGTTATTAAGCATGAGCATCCATTATATACAGATGAGAGTTTTCTGCTAAAAATCACATCATAATTTTAAGAATAGGAAAATGAACACGAATCCATTATATTAAAATCTGACCGTGTGTTTGTATTTCGAAACTACTGCTAGACTATCGAACGCAACGCGATTTACTTAATACCGGTTATCATTGATCCGAAAACTTAACTCTCAGAATTAAAAAATAAATAAATTAGATACCAAGATTTTTTTTTTTTTTTTTTTTTTTTTTTTTTTTTTTTTTGTAAATTTTAATGAAGTTTCTCTAAAAACGGAAAGTAACATACTCCATATTTGTGTATGAAAAAGGAGAAATAAAACAGATCAGTATATTTTTTACACCATTTTCTAATTAAAACTGAAAAACAAAATTTATTTTAACTTTGAATAGATAGATGGTGAAAACAAAATCTTGATTTCAGTAAATTATCCGAAAAATAAAAACATATTTTCACATATTCAAACTTCATGAATCAATTTATTCGGGAAAACAAAAATTGCCTGTCAACATACTGTCATTTAGAAAACAAGATTTGTTTCAGCTATTCATTAAACCACGGAGACAGAATTGAATTTAAAGAAAAGCATATACTAATTCCAATTAATGTTTTTTTTTTTGAAGGATGGCTGTTGAAACATTTCAAAAGTAAAATTGTTTATCAGCTAAAATTCACAGTTGTTTTTATCCAATTCGTCTATTTCCACGATTTTATTTGCCCCTCCTTTTTGCATTGGTTGCAATTTCAGTTTCGCGATTATTTGGCACAAAATTTCACTTTTTCAAGACTGAGTAATGTCAAGGTCCCTATAACAAAAAATACCGCAAGTAACTCCTATGAAATGTGATAAAGAGTTAGTTAATTATTAACGTTTTTAATTATCGGGAGTGAAATATTTTGCTTAATTAATGTATTTATTATTATTTTAATGTTGCGTGAACGAAGTCACGCGTAACAGCTAGTTTAAAAATAAAATCTTAGTTCTATTAGATTTTATTTACTTATCATGGATATAAAATTAAATTAAAATTTGTCAAATAATTTTCACGATTCCATTATCAAGTGAAACTTTGATGATTGAAATATTAGTTTAGAAAATGCATAATATTTATAATACTACGCCCGCGACGCTGGTCAATTTCTCTTAACGAACCTTTAATCAAACAAAATATTGACATTTCATAATTCACTTTTATATTTTAACAGAATAATAAGGCTACTACAATTTGTGACTCGTACTATAGCCAATATACACGTCAGGAAAGGTCGCCCTTATCATTATCTTTTTACGCGTGAAGGTTTCGCTGTGGTACTCTATTGTGAAATTTGGTAATTTTTTAAACTGAATATTTGAAAAACGGCATAATCATTAGATTTGAAATTTATATCAAGAAATATACAAATTTTTACCTTTCAAACGCAGTTTGTCTAACAATTTTCTGACAAATACTTTTCAAGCTGATATTTTTTTCAGTAACTTCAAATGTTTCATTTTCCGAGATTAATGTGTGGCAAAGATCAGCGAAAAACCCAGACGTCAGCGACGCATAGCTTTATATTAAAGAGGATTTTGGAGCAGGGATTGTCACCATCACTTTTGAAATCAGTTCTGTAGTTCCAGAGATTCCATAGAAATTGTAATTTACAATGATTTTAGAGCGCTTTTGCCTCATTTCACCCTTTTAAATTTCGAATTTTTTTTTTTTATTTATTCTTAGAGAGCATTTACATTTTATAAATAACTACAATGCCAAATTTCAAATTTCTAGCTACATCAGTATACAAAAAGTCGTAATTTTCGAACATTTTTCACTGCTGCACCCCATTGGGTTTAGTGGCACTGATATAAAATATAGCCTATGTTGGAGTAGGGATTGACATCATCAATTTTCTACCATTACTTTTGAAATCGATTCTGTGGTTCCAGAGATTCCATAGAAATTGTAATTTAGAATGTTTTTATAACGTTTTTCTCTCATTTCACCCTTTTAAATTTCTTAAAAAAAAAAAAAAATTAAATTTGTTTTTAGAGAGCATTGCATCTTATAAGTAACTACAATGCCAAATATCAATTTTCTAGCTCCTTCAGTATAAAAAAAGTCGTAATTTTGAACATTTTTTACTCCTGCACCCCCCTGGGATTAGAGGCACCGACGTAAAATATAGCCTTTATAGGAGCAAGGACTGTCATTAAAAGTTTGCCACCATTACTTTTGAAATCGGTTTGTGGTTCCAGAGATTCGATAGAAATTGTAATTTAGAAAGCTTTTAGAACGCTTTTCGCTCATCTCACAGTTTTAAATTTCGAATTTTTTTAGAATTTGTTCTTAAAAATCATTTCCATCTTAAAAGTAACTACCATGCCAAATTTCATATTTCTAATACCTTCAGTATAAAAAAATCGATATTTTAGAATGTTTTTCGCTCATGCATTCCCCTGGGGGTAGTGGCACCGACATGAAATATAGCCTATGTTACAGTAGGAACTCTCACCATCAATTTGCCACCATCACTTTTGAAAACAGTCCTGTAGTTCCAGAAATTCCATAGAAATTGTAATTTAGAATGTTTTTAGAACGCTTTTCGCACATCTCACCCTTCTAAATTTCGAATTTTTTTAGAATTTGTTCTTAGAGAGCATTTACATCTTATAAATAACTACCATGCAAAATTTCAAGTTTCTAGCTCCTTCATTATTAAAAAAAATCGAAATTTTAGAACGTTTTTCACTCTTTCACCCCCCTGTGGTAGTGGCACCGACATAAAATATAGCCTATGTAACAACAGAGACTGTTACGATCAATTTGCCACCATCACTTTTGAAAATGGTTCTGTAATTCAAGAGATTCCATTGAAATTGTAATTTAGAATATTTTTAGAACGCTTTTTGCTCATTTCACCCTTTTAAATTTCGATTTTTTTAAATTTTGTTCTTAGAGAGCATTTACATCTTATAAGTAACTATAATGCCAAATTTCAAATTTCTAGCTCCTACAGTATAAAAAAAAATTGCAATTTTAGAAAGTTTTTCGCTCTTGCACCACTCTGGTATTAGTGACACCAACTTAAAATATAGCCTATGTTGGAGCAGGGATTGACATCAAAAATTTGCCACCACCCATTTTGAAAAGGGTTCGGTAGTTCCAGAGATTCCATAGAAATTGTAATTTAGAATGTTTTTAGACCGCTTTTCGTTCATCTCACAGTTTTAAATTTTGAATTTTTATAGAATTTGTTCTTAGAGAGAATTTACATCTTAGAAGTAACTACCATGCCAAATTTCAGGTTTCTAGCTCCTTCAGTATTAACAAAATCGAAATTTTAGAACGGTTTTCGCTCTTGCACACCTTCCCCCTGTGGTAGTGGTACCGACATAAAGCATAGCCTATGTTACAGCAGGGACTGTTACCATCAATTTGCCACCATCACTTTTGAAAATGGTTCTGTACTTCCCAGACATTCTATAGAAATTGAAATTTAAAATGTTTTTAGACCGCTTTTCGTTCATCTCACCCTTTTAAATTTTGAATTTTTTTAGAATTTGTTCTTAGAGAGCATTTACATCTTATAAATAACTACCATGCTAAATTTCATGTTTCTAACACCTTCAGTGTAAAAAGAAATCGAAATTTTAGAACGTTTTTAGCTCCTGCACCCCCCTGTGGGTAGTCGAGCCGACATAAAATATAGCCTATGTTGGAGCATGGACTGTCACTATCAATTTGCCACCATCACTTTTGAAAACGGTTCTGTAGTTCCAGTTCCAGATATTCCATAGAAATTGTAATTTAGAATGTTTTTAGAACGCTTTTCGCTCTTCTCACTCTTTTAAATTTCGAATTTTTTTAGAATTTGTTCTTAGAGAGCATTTACATCTTATAAGTAACTACCATGCTAAATTACATGTTTCTAACACCTTCATTGTAAAAAGAAATCGAAATTTTAGAACGTTTTTCGCTTCTGCACCCCCCTAGGGGTAGTGGCACCGACATAAAATATAGCCTATGTTGGAGCAGGGACTGTCACTATCAATTTGCCACCATCACTTTTGAAAACGGTTCTGTAGTTCCAGTTCCAGATATTCCATAGAAATTGTAATTTAGAATGTTTTTAGAACGCTTTTCGCTCTTCTCACCCTTTTAAATTTCGAATTTTTTTAGAATTTGTTCTTAGAGAGAATTTACATCTTATAAGTAACTACCATGCCAAATTTCATGTTTCTAGCTCCTTCAATATAAAAAAAAACGAAATTTTAGAACGTTTTTCGCTTCTGCACCCCCCTGGAGGTAGGGGCACTGACATAAAATATAGCCTATGTTGGAGCAGGAATTGTCACCATCAATTTGCCACTATCACTTTTGAAATCGCTTCAATAGTTCCAGAGATTACCCCGTACAAACAAACACAAACAATCTTTTCTACTTTATAATATTAATATCGATTTCGCATACCCATGAGATTCATCATATTTTGATTGATCGGAATCAAAAGTTTAGAAACAGACTATCCGAATATATATTACGCATTGATATCAAGTATTATAAACAACCATTACTCCTTTTCTTCATTTATAATTTTCCTCCCGCGCGAGTACACTCATTAAATACATTCATAGAATTTTGGTCTGTTTTCCTTATGGTTGTCTCAGCTTCTTTAGCATAAGATGAAAGCTTAAAAAACGCCTTATGAAAACATGTTTGAAGGACAGAGTGATATAGTGTGCCTACTGTAACATGAACAATGTTTTAGTTGGCAATTTTTCCCCATTCTGGAAGAATTCGACATTCACACGTTTTTCTTGCAACACCCTTTCTGTTTTCAGCTAACATGAACTATTACAGCCCCGTAACACACATTGTCTGTAAACTAATGCACTGCGGATGTGTTTAATTACCGCAAATCAAGCCGCATGTACGTTAACAATAAGATAAAATAAATTGCATTTACTATAATTGAGGTTGGCAATATCAGTACACCCTCCGATTTATTTGAACGTAGTAGTATATATAAAACTATTTTAATACTTGGACAATTTTCCATAGAAGCCCAATTGTAGCTTTTCCAACGTATGATAGTGACAAGTGCCCGGCTGGGTATCGTTCGAAGTGGCTCAGTTGGTACAGTGCGCTAAACTGATGACCCGGGTTTGAGTCCGACTTGGATATTTTTCACTATGTTGGCTGTACGCCTTTTAATCAATTAAAATTTGAAGTATCATAAAATTTGAAGAAATATATATGTTTCATTTATTTATTGGATATGAAATAAAAATTCAAAGTTTCTCTCATAAAAAAATATATTTACAGCTCCTATGAAAAATCAAACAGGACTTAACAATTTAACGCATAAACAAATCACTTAATGGTAAAAATAAAAGTTATTTGTATGACACAATTTTTAATCCAATTTTGAATGAGTCTTTAATCAGAAATTTAATATTACTAAAATTAGTTTTTGAATGAAACCAATTTTAATTTTCGATTCTAAATACGTACGGTACGAATGTAAATGAAAAGGCTTAGATTATAGTCAAATATGTTGTCTTTATGTTCATGTATGTAATTGTTTCAATTATATTATTACTATTATCATTTTAACCCAGCGGCAGTCGCGTGTCGATCGCCTCGACCCACATATCAGTTTTTTTTCTTCTAACAAAACTTCATGATAAAATAAAGAAATTATATGTAGCTGAACGTAAATATTTGTCCATCCCCACAGTAAAGGTACAGTATATACCTGAAAATTGTGTGGTATATAGTGACAAGGAAATTTGAAATTCAGTGAAAATGCCTCGACGTGATCACCAGTGCCAGTTCATTTTTACCCGTCCACAATATTTCAATGTTCTTGAATAAAACTATATAATTTTAGTAAAATCGAACTATATAACGCTATCCAAATGTCGTATTCGCAAATTAAATAAAATGCCTCGCTTTTTTTTCCCGTTTTGCAACAGAGGACGTCAAAACACCGAACGTGATCATAGCGTTCAAAAAAAAAAAAAAAAAAAAGACTGTATGTTTATAAGACCTTATTTATTTTTACAGATTCAAATTTTTTAAGATACTATCAAATAAGAATTTCAGAATAAACATATCTAAAAAAAATTCAGAAAAAAACCTAATCCCTTAAAAATAACTCAAATTTCTGAAATTACAATTGAAATCTTTTAAAATATTATTTTAATTTGTACTTCTTACGGAATGATTTTAACTCCGATAGAAAAGTATTTAGAGATAATTTTCTTTTAAAAATTATGTAATTCCAGAAACATGTCACGAAGAACTATATTCTGAAAGAACTTTCTTTAACTTTTAAAAGCTTTTCGTTGAATTACTTAAATGTTCCTTTAGAATGTTGTCTACATTCCATAGCCCAAAAAGTTATTATATTTTGCATCAGTTTAACATTAACATATAATTTTCCTTCCGTGAAAAATGTTAAATATGTGAAACATTTCTTATTAAGTGCTTCAATAAGAGCAATATGTGTTGTCTTATCATTGCAAATTTATTTCATTACTCTGCGAAAAATTCTCTTGACAAATCGTTAGGTAGCGTAAGATCCAAAATTGTCGAAATACAGAATTTTAATAGATAAAAGAAATATGGCTAAAGTAAAGTTACTATTTACTAAATATATGAAAAGTTACTTTTTTAAATTACAGTTCTTAATGCAAAATTTGAGAATAAAATAGAAATATTTATACAACTTCTGCCAAGAAAAATTTAAAGTTTTACATACTAAATTAATACAAGATATAAATGAACATATATTGCACATCTCTAAAAAATTGTAGTGTTATAAAACTTTTCAAAGTATGTCTATTCGAAAATCCTTAAATAAACAAAGATTATAAAAATAACAAAATTTATCAAAATTTATTATTTGTCAAAAATTATTTAAATGCTAACATAGAGTGAAAAATCTTAATATAGTTTTACTTTTCAGCTTCTGTAAAATGAAAACGACTAAAATAAAAGTAACCGAACTTATACATCATAATAATGAGGTCAAAGACGTTTAGGTAGCTTTCATTACAAAAAGCTACCTATTGCAACCATTCGGAGGAAAGGAATTCCAGAAAATGTTGATACATGTTCACTGAACATGACACCCAGAGCCCAAACCACCCTCCTTTCAAATGTTGATTTATATATAGAGCGATAGATAGATAGATAGATAGATAGATAGATAGACAGATATCTAACATTTGTCATGCTGTAACTCTGTTATTTATGAACCTATTTGGATGTGACTGAGTGTGTGTATAGGGTATACCAAAGTCTCGACCGAGTTCGTTGGTCAGCTTTATCCGCCATTCTGTTTCAAAATGGGAACACGAAAAAGCAATTGCGCATTTTAACCGTTCTATTCTTCGCATTAATGTCCAAAAGAGGTTTTTTGTACTAAATCGATTATGAAATACGACTTTGTAAATCACTTGTTTTCCCTATCTATTTCCGTTTTCGAGATAGAAATGCTAACTCCGCAGTTTTCCACCAGGTGACACCATAGGCAGTTTCAGTCAATAGCATACGGCTATTTTACTATACCTAGACACAACTTTTATGAATATAGCAGCAGCCGTTCCGAAGTAAAATATATATAGTATATATATAAATATATATAAATATATATAGAAGTATATATATATATATATATATAATTATAATATCTTTGAATTTCAAAAAACATATCAAGTTCTTGTAACATTCTAATTAAATCTCCTAAGAGATTATATATATATATATATATATTCCTTTCACAATATGCATATAAAAAACCGCATTTTATATTTGGAATCCTTTTTAATAATGATTAATAAACATTATTAATTTCCCCTTTTAATAACTCTTTTAAACATTAGTTATTCATTTTCAAAATAGACTAGCCACTTTCTAGCACCATGCATATGTTTCATATATTTCTTTACAAAGTTCCTTTGCTTATTTTTTACCTCTTCTCTTTAATTTAATTTCACTTGAAGTGCTTAGGATAAAAAATGCCAAACGCTTTCTTTACTATTTTATATTCATAAAAGTATTGAAATGTATTTCTGTTCCGAAAATTACGAGAGTGGGAGCATTAGAAATTATTTAATAAGATAATTCACGAGAGTCTTATATAACTTTTTCGTGATAAATAAAATACCAAATATTCATTATTTATGGATGGCGATTCTTATATTTCAGAAAGATGCCCGCTTTAGGCGAAGTTATTTTTTATTACTGTAAAAAATCTGTTAGCTAGCGCTTAGAAAATATTCATGAATATTTAATGAATTTTTTTTATAAAACAAAATCCATTTTATAATTCAGTTACTTGAACATATATTCAAAGGAGAAACGTGATCTGTATTTTAATGCATAGCATAAACGTTTTACGATTAAAGCAGACCACTAAAACTCTTTATATATATTCTGTAAAGCTAAAAAGTATTTATCATAATAGAAAAAAAAAACATGTAGAAAAACGGATAAGCTCGGAAATTTACTTGCGAGAGACTTATTTAATTCAGTTGGAAAAGTATTTCTGGATAAATTAATAAGATTTAATCTACATAGAAGTAAATAAATAACTGAAAATATGAGATGGAAATATTCATACAAAATATGAATAAAATCCTTTTGTAAAATATAAATATATACACGAAATTTACACACACACACAAGTTAAAATACATACATTGTTTATTTCTATTTTCGTTAAATTAACAGAATGTTATCCGCAATATTTTATAAGGGATTTTTCAAACTCCACTTTGTCATTTTTAAATGTGATTATATTTCTACAAATATATATAAATACACAATAGCTTTCATTAAAATTTTAATGCATTTTTTTTTTTTTTTTTTTTAAATAGAAACAATTTTATATTGAAATGTCGTTAAAATATTTCAGAAGAAAAACACTTATATATATATATATATATATATATATATATATATATATATTTCAATTGTGTACATCTATAGATATTTTAACTTTCGACCTACAAATAGGCCTAACCTCATAGGTTTGAATGAAATGTTTAAATATTAATCCATAATGGACAAAAAAATATACTGGAAATTGTTAACATATGAATAAAATGGTATTTTATCGTTTAAATTATTGCATTTACTGTATTGATTTTGCTGCATTTTTGATAGTAGTATTTTCTTCGTGTTATTCTGGCTTTTATGCGTAAAAATTGGGTATCGAATGAACAAAAAGGCCATGATACGTAACAAAACTTGAGTTATTGAAATGAAATAGGAGAAACGACACATTTCTAATTTTACAGTAATATGCTGTTCCGTTCTCCTTTATTCTCATATGGGCTGCTTTTTTTTAATGTCATTTAAGTAAACGATGTACTCTCATAAAAACAGACCATGCCATAATGATAGATATTAAAGGAGCATATATTGTATGTTCAATGTATATATTGTATGTTCAATTATAATAAAATTATTTATATCCCATTCACACATAAATTTAATAATAACCATAAATATAATTTTTATTTGGGTAAGGTGGAAAATAAAAAAATATATATGAAATAAATTTATTCCTACTTAATAATATATAAATATAAATAAATAATAAGGAAATTTATATTTTAGAAGAGATGCATTATAGTGAAACAGTTATTTAATAATATATTTAATTTTCATCTAACAATATCATGGCATTGTTAAAAAAAAAAAAAAAAAAAAAAAAAAAAAAAAAAAAAAAAAAACTATTTTATTTAACATAATTAATAATATTATTGAGAGAAATACGTGGTTTTTATGAATAGACTTTTTTTACAAGTTTCAAAATGTAAATATTTTTAATCAGCTAACATTTTAAGTAAATTAAATGCACCAGAGTTTCAGATTTGAACCAGTCTCAAAATTTTGAAAGAATGCTTTCTTTTAAACAGGAGATTTTTTTATGTATTTATACCATTTGTTATATGATACTTGTAATTTAATATGAACAGGAAGAAAATAATGAGTAGGTTGCATGTATATACCGGTCCTATTGATTCAAAACAATATTAAAAAAATCTCTGTTTTTAATTGCAAACCTATGTAGTTTATATTATCATAAAAGGACGTTTTAAAACTATGCAAAGGTTTAAAACTTATAATAGTAACACTACAATTTGTATTATGTATTGTTTTTTCTTCATGCTCTGAAACTGGGAAATACAAAGCTGCATCAATTTTTAATGTATATTAAATAATGTAAAAAATGATTGAAGAATAGTGGTTGTGGAGTAATTATGACGGCCGGCTGTACAAGTGGGATATAGACCCTTGGAAGAGTGTCCTTCGCGGGTGTCATTTAAAGGAACCTAACCCGTTTTACGCAAGGATATCAAAGGATTGAAGAAAACCACGAAAACTGAAGGATTAGGCTAACGAGCGCGATTGGGTTTGAACACAGTATCTCCCATCTACTAGCGTTGAGAGCATAACCTCTCGCTTACATGTGGTTCCATTGATGAATGAAACAATCATTGTTAAATAGTATAAACATTCAGGCATAACTCGAGTAAAATTTTACGTTTTTAATTGTTTTTTGTTTTGTATGTTAATTAAAAAAATATCAATTTTATTTCGATTTTGTAAATGTTGTATGTTACGAATACACACACAACTTATACTTTTTTCGTCACCATTGCAATTTTCTTATTTCGAAACATCCGAAAATAAAATTTCGTCAACTTTAACGATTGGTTATTAATTATCAGGAAATATGTAAAATCTATAATTTTAAGGATTCAATTTATACTGAAAAGGAATATATTGTTCCTGTTATGTTATATTTATTTAATATCTGCAGTACATATTAAAGCAATTCATTATGTATTCCTTACTCTCATTCATTTTTTTTTTCATGCTTTTTCTTTGTATCCAATTCTAGTATTAGTCAAGAATTTATTTGTATTGGTAATCGTTGAAAAGGATAATTTTACGTTTACAAAATATATTTTAAATCCTTTACTTATATATTTTGTCATTTTTGTTTAAGAATCATATCACCAGTCCCAAACATATCGCAATACATTTCATGAAATATTTACTATGATCATATCTGAGAATTTTAAATCCTTCTTCTATAAATACCATTTTCGATAGTCAAAGAAGTTAATTTAAAGTAAAAGAAAATAAATACAAAAATGAGAATAAATAATTTCTCCTTGAAGAAGATAATTTTACTTTTACAAAATATATTTTAAATCATTTACTTATATATATATATATATATATATATATATATATATATATTTTGTCATTTTCGTTTAAGAAAAGAATCATATCACCAGTTCCAAACATATTGCAATACATTTCATGGAGTTTTTAAAACTTACTTCTATAAATACCATTTTCGATAGTCAAAGAAGTTAATTTAAAATGAAAAAACAAAAACACATTGAGAATAAATACCTGAACCTAGGTAGTTAAATTTTTCAAAGCAGGAAAACAGTACGGGATTTTATTTTTATGCTATTCAACTGAAACTATTTGTTCCGCTTGTCTAAATCTGAAAAACCTCTTACGAACGATCCCATTTTCTTTAATGGTCTAAAAGGTAGTTTACTTTTCTTTAAACTTGTACTTACAGCGAGCAAAGTAAATTTAGCTGTTAAATTTATCTCGAGTATTTCACATTAAATAAACAACTTCTTTACAAACATTTAGAAAACCCTTTTAGATAATGAAGTACAATGCCAGAGACAGTTAAATTTGGGAATAATGTAATGATCCCTGACCTGTCACGTTTTGAGATAGGTTCGTGTGTAAATCATATGATAGATGAATGTTTGTTTAGATTTTTAATATTAAAAAGTTATTGAGTGCTTTCAGAAGATTACCTGTAGATACAAAATATCTAAGCATGCATTCTAGAAATAATTCACAATAAGTTGCATGGATACATGCAGTTTAATTTATAAATAATAATAATAATAATAATAATAATAATAATAATAATAATAAAGCTTTTTCTGTGATTCGTTATGTTTTTCGGTACTTACGTATTATCCGTGCCAGTTTTAAGCCAACTGCACCATGCATGGAGCTAATATTACTAATTATAGTAACCCTTATATTTTTTTTCTTGCTACATGGTACATGCCTGGGAATAACCTATAATATTATTCTTTCTTATTTCCTATGATATTTACCATTTATTAATTTTACTAAAATAATGTTATTTACTATTTTAAACAATGTTATAAATTTAATAAACATATATTACATTTTATTTATTTTATATTAATTACCATTTTTAACAATTTTATTTGATAATGTTAAATTACTGCGTTTGAAAACATGATTGGTAACGATACACAAGATTGGTACTTGGCAACCATTTTTGGCGATCAATCTCCTGGCACGGGTAATACGTAAGTACCCGTTTTTCTAACACTTGAAAAACTATTTTTTATTTATTAAAATATAAATCAATTTATTATAAAAATTTCGTTTTGACACAAACGTATACACTCGTCCTGTTGTCGGACATCAACCATAGTTGTCGACACTGATTTAATTTCATTAAGTAAGATATGTCAACGAACTTATAAAAATATATATATATGCAACAATAATCTAATTTAATTACATCCCCATAAATAATTTTTAAAATGTTTAGTATTTATTCTTCGTTTAAAATGTAAAACATTTTTCTCGAAATCATACACCTTCAGTGTTAACGTCATGTGTTAAAGCCATATATTAACGTTATTTAATTAACGAAATAGCCATTTAAATTGAATCAAATAGCAAGATGTCAGATAATACATTCTATTCAGTCCATTGTTATTGGAAGTTGTTTAAATGTGCAAGACATGTAATAAAATATACTTTTAAATGTTTTCAATTTTAGAAGTAATTTCCACACATAATTAGCTGGAAATAATGCAAGAATGAACAAGCTCGCTTAATATTAGGGGCATGTTTAAAGTAATGAATTGTTTGAGGAAACAATTTTGAGTTAATAAATCCAAGTGCAAACTAGTTTCTGATACATAAGTGAAAGCGTGGCAATTTAGATGGAAATATTTAATGTTTGAATAACACAACTAAATGTCTTACTTAACGAGAAAGCGTAAATCGTATAGATGCAATTTTCGTTTTACTATACGGCTATACATTTATTTAATTTTGGTAAGGAAAAGACTTCTTGAATGACTTGTTTAATGAGGATATTCAGAATTTATTCAGATGTAATATAATCAAATGAATGCTTTTAAAACTCAAGTATAAATCATATTGATATTTATTAAAATTCATAAATTATTACAAATATTGATAGTATAATTATTTATTAGAAATGCACTCTAAGAAAATATATTTTTATTTACAGGTAAAATCATTGTTTGAAATGGGGTGACGATAAAAACACAATTAAAGATGTCGTTTTGAACAGACAAATAACTGAATGAAGATCAAATAAGCTTGGTACCAGCCGGGACGATATCGGTTAAAATTAGCTTTTATATAACAATAACAATAAAAATATTCGATATAACAATATTCGAATTTCGCTGTATTATTATTATAAAGCATTTTATTTTATAACAGTATTCTTTACAGAAACAAACTATGTTTATATTTCTAAATTTTAAATTTCTTACAATACATATTTACAACGAAAGATCATCCTTCCAAACTAGATTTTTAGCTCCTCTCTCATTTTCTTTTGGTAGCAGGACATTTAGGCACGGTCGCCTTTTTACACGTTAAAAAGCAACGTACAGTATTATTCAATGCATAAAGACGGATACCCTTAAATCAACGCCTACGAAGTCGAATTTAACCCCTGAGCCTTGTGAACGGTGATATCGAACGCCGACCGCACGAGAGACTGATGGCGCTGTATAATGCAACCCAGCTGTCCAACTTCACAGACTTTAAGCTTCAACCGATTCATTTCCTTATATAGGTGTGGGATTAAATGAGAGAAAGTTCTATGTACCCTGATTGGTTGAATCATGTATTGCGGAATCTATTTGGAATTTCTAGAAAATTCCTAGAGATTCTGAAAACCAATTTGGTCGTCAAATATCGCCAAGTTTGGCGACAATTTTTCATTTAGCGCCAAGCATAAAAAAGTTTATTTTTTCCCTGATTGGTTGAATTCTCTTTTCGAGGACATTCTATGAACTCTGATTGGTTGAGTCATGTATCTCGGCTCTTATATTAAGAAATTCCAAAAAATACCTTTATATTCTTAAAGCCAATTTTTTTATTTTTTAGCCAAATATCACCAAAACGTCGAAAAATAATGTCAAAACGTCGCCAAATATCGCGAAATGTTGCTATTTTTTTTTCATTTGACGCCAAGCATGTGTTTTGGAATTGGTAATGTTAAAAATCGATTTTCTTGCCAAATCTCGCCAATGTCGAAAATATGTCACCAAATATTGCCCAATTTGGCGAAATGTTGCCGAATTTATGATTTGTTTACTGCCAACTATTCAACAACTTAATGTTTCAACCTTCATTTCCATTGAAATGTATTAACCTGTAGTGACCCTAAAATGACACGCTAATCGAGTTTTCTCTTACATGTGACCTAGCCCAATGGTCTTCTTGTACCCATGTTATTTACTACAAATACAGTATAGTAATATCTTTAGTTTCCAGATACTGATTCAATACAGGAAAATGAAACCCTTGGAAATGATAATTTTAAAATTATAAAAAATCTTAAAACTATAATAAAACTAATACATTTATAAAGGCTTATTTATTTATAAAATACATTAGTTATAACATATGTTATTTTTTTAATGAATTTATTAAAGTTTTGTTTTTACGTAAAAGTTGTTTCCAAATGAAAAGATTCTGAATACTCAAATACAAAGACACTGAACTTCACTGAATGCAAATAATAATAATAATAATAATAATAATAAATAGATAAATAAAATAAAATAAAATCGTTTTCGCAATTAATCAAAAAAAGAAAAAAGCACGTAAAGTTATACTTTCTATGAAACTTTTAAAATATTTATCGCGAATATTGATTATTTAAAATAATTGTCACTTTCTGCTATATGAGCTGTCATTATATAGTATGGTATATGTTGTGACAGTAGCTGTGATATATGCTCTCATTATGGTATGTGATATATGCTGTCATTATATGCTGTGATATATGCTGTTATTATATTTTATAAGTAATAGAGTGAGTTTCTAACTTTTTAATGATAATATATATATACAAGCTGATAAAAACATATTTTTGTACGGCATGTCAAGTTCAAGCATTTATAACGAATATACAAAAAGTGCATGTCTGCGCTTCAATACCTTGTATATATTCGTTTTAACGTTTATCACAATACAGCGTACTTTAAAAAAATTGATAAATATGGTTTGACATATCTCTTTAGATATTGACTTAAATATGTTTGGGAATAACGAAAAATTTATTAAATCATTTGTAATTCACTAAAACAAGCAAAAAAAAAAAAAAAAAAAAAAAAAATCAAACTTTTTTATTCAATTACAAACCATAAAAAGCTATTTCATGTTCTTGAGCTTTTTTAAAAGATTATTTATGTTAATTAACATGTTTCACAAAATGAACAATTTAATGTATAAAAAATTATGATAACCCGTAAATGTAATCTTTTATGAATTAGATTTTGTTTGGAATTGAGAAAGAATATTATTAAGTGAGTACATTTTTTTTGTAAACGAATGATAGTGCTAAACACAAATTTTATTCAATTTTAATCATTTTTTTATTAATTTTTTTAATTTTTTTTGTGCAATTTTTTATTTTATCTTTTTTAATTAAAAAAAAAAAAGTTAGAAATGATACTTTTAGCTCGAGCTGAAAAACATGTAAAGCATGATATTATTTTTAATCCACATAATGAGTAAAGAACACCTATTATTTCGAGAGAATATAATAATTCTCGGTCTCTTCATTTGGGGATTAGTAGTATAGGAGACTTAACCTGCAATGAGAAATCAAGCTCTGAAAGAATTCTTTAATCTCAAAATGTCAATATACCTTGACATTTTGAGATTAAAGAATTTTTCTTTTTCTCATTTTTCTTTCTTTATCAGGTACAGCAAATTCTAAAATAATAACGATGTCAATGAAAATAATTTTTAGAAATTAACACGCAAGAAAAAGCATAGCCACCAACATACATAAACACAAGAACGAAATTGGAGCCGAAAAAAATTCTAGCGTATTCACCAGAACTGAAAAATTGAAGAATAACTATATTTAGCAGCATAATTAAAATAAAATTAAGTAATTAAGAATCATAATAATAATTGCTGGAAGATCACAATTATTATTAATTACTGACAGAAGAAGATATCAAAGAGACAAAACTTTTATTATTAATGATAATATCAAAAAATAAAAAAAAAGTTTTTAGAAGATTGAAACCGACCTGGTTTACACAGGTTTGAACTATGATATTCTGAAATGCCAGTGAAACAAAAATTATTAAAACAATTTTACGTTTTTTTTTTTTTTTTTTTTTTTTAAAGAAAATTTTTAGAAAATTTTATGTAGCATGCGTTTAATACGTATTACGAATATATGTTACTCCATATAATATGTAAAGATCACAACTACACTTTTGAAATTCCACCAAAACCAGATTAGCTTCTGTGATATTTCAGGATACGTTACTTACTTTCAAGTATGGTTATTAATATAAATCCTTTTCTTCTCTTAAGTAGCTTTTTTTTTTCTATCAGTAAATAATAATCTTTCTGATATTTCAGTTATTAATATGTTTTCTGATCTTTCAATAATAATTATTATTAATATTATCCTTATTAGACTAATGTGCTTTTAACTATTTTGCGAATTTATACTCATTTTTAGATTTTTCTATTCGGGTCAATATCCTAAATGAGTTTTTTCCATCTCTTCTAGTATTTTCTTGTGTATATGTATGTGGGTTTCTATTTTGAGCATTGTGCATCTCTTTCTCAACTGGCTGTCCGTTGAGACCTTTATTCGTTTAACATACACCGTACGTCCCCTTTGACACATTCAGATAAAATAATTAAAAATCTCCGCGCAGAACATGTTTCTCGGTTAACTAGTCTCTGTTACTAATCACCTCATGAAGTGTGCCGATAACAAATTATTGCTCTCGAAGTGATAGCTCTGCTCTCTACTCATTATATTCAGTACAAAAAATATATTATTTTGAAAGAGTGTGAAAATATTTGTATTTTTTTTTTTTTTTTTTAATAATCAACAAAATATTGCATGATTTTATTGCATACGTATGTTTTATCTTTAAAAAACTTACATTGTTTACTAATGAACAGCTTCTGTTAATATATTGAGGTATTTTATTACAATTTTATTTTTATAAGACTAAACAGTTTTTTTTTCTATAAGTAAATGAAAAAGTTTCTACAATTCTTTAAAAAAAATAATATATTTAGGCGAGCATATACGAATGCGTCTTTCTCCATAAAGAGAGAAATCGGTCTGTTATCTGGAAAGAAAATATATATATGTACACACAATTTAATAGAAAATAAAGATTGTATAACAAAAAAGCAAATGAGATTTGCTAAAACAAATAAAATAGCGTCAAAATATTTAAAATATTTATTAAATGTTCGGGAAAATATTGAATAAAATTTGTCTTTCTTATAATACTTTTATCCGGAGAAAAACGTAATCTAACAAAAAATAAATAGTTTTTTTCTTAATTAAAACTGCTTATTATGTTTTTATATTTGTTATAATTATATATATTTTAAATACGTATTTTAAATATCTATACAAATTTTGAACAGGACACGTAATTAAAAATTCAATTTATTTTGTGTAAGTGTAAATCATAGCAGATAATTTATATGGATGATAATTAGTGTATGTTTGCATATATTTGTATTCATTAAATTACATTTTACTCTACCATTTAAACATATAATATGAAATTAAAGTTTGAATTTATTTTATATGAAGCTAAGAAATTTCGATTTGTTATTCCGTTTTAATTAAATGTGCTAAAGTATTTCAAGTAATCTTTTTATGAGTTCGTGTATCACAAATCAATTAAAAGAGTAATTAGTTCTTAATTAGGGTTTCTGATCAAAGACATGTATTTTAATTATTCACATGAAATTTTATCCCGCATAAAATCCTTCTTTTTCTCATGACACTTAAATATAATTTAAAATTCATGATGCTTTCTAATGATTTTTTAGTGTATTATTTCAGAGTTTGTATACACTTTTCGAATTGTATAATATATATATATATATATATATATATATATATATATATATATATATATATATATATATATATATATCGTTTATTTTTAATAAATACACTATTTCTTTTAAAATAATCTGATTTTTGTTTTATTTCATTCATCATACCATAATTTATCTATTTAATGATTTCTTTTTTTTTTCTCTGTTCGCACACTAACAATCGTATAAACATGCTAGTAGTAGAAAACATTATACAATTACATTTACTCGAGGGTACTCTGTAATAGCAATATAATGCTCAACAGATATTAGATATTTCTAAGCAACAATTCAAAGAATTATGACTGCATATTCATTAACTGTATAGTATTCAATCTGTACCCATAAGAGCCTTTTGCTGACAGACAGACTTGCTGATTCATCAATGTAAACTTGAAACTATTGAAGCTAGACACTTGAACTTTTGGGTATATATTCGTAATACATAATTGGGACAGGCTAAAAAAGTATATCAAAGTATTTTCTTTTCTTTTCGAATACTAACAAGCGTATAAACATGGTAGTAGTAGAAAACATTATGCAGTTACATATATTAAGGCATACTCTGTAATAGCTATATAACACACAATAGATATTAGATATTTCCATGCAACAATTCAGAGAAATATGATTGCATATTCATGAACTGTATTCAATCTGTACACATAAGAGGATTTTGCTGACAGACAGACTTGCTGATTCATCAATGCAAACGTGAAACTATTGAAGTTAGACAGTTGAACTTTTGGGTATATATTCGTAACACATAATTGGTACAGACTAAGAAAGTATTTCAAATTATTTTTTTCTGTTCGCTCACTAACAAGCGTATAAACATGATAGTAGTAGAAAACATTATGCAGTTACATATATTAAGGCATACTCTGTAATAGCTACATAATACACAACATATATTTGATATTTCCATGCAACAATTCAGAGAAATATGATTGGATATTCATTAACTATATAATATTCAATCTGTACAGATAAGAAGCTTTTCCTGACTGACAGACTGGCTGATTCATCAATGCAAACCCGAAACTATTGAAACTAGAAACTTGAACTTTTGGGTATGTATTCGTAACACATAATTGGGATAGACTAAGAAACTATTTTATAATTCAACACCTAATGGGATTAAAGTGGTGTCGAATATTTTGAGTCATTTCGCCATACCTCAGCAGCAGTCGTAGGTAGGATAGTGATATGCAGCATAACCAATTTGCTAAATAAAGGGTTAGAGACATATATCAGCGATTTTCGAAATTTAAAGCCTTTAGGGGGATGAATGGGGGTGTTGAATATCGAAAACAAGGTATTCTTCTTGAATTAGGTCTACAGCCAATTTGTGTATTTTAGGGTGCATGGTTTAGCGCAAAATTATATTTTTTTTTTGTTGGAACCATTGTTGTCACTATTATTATCATGAAACTACCTTTTTGCCAGTTTTCCTCATGTTTTTAGCCAACTTTGGCTATGTACCCGATTATGGAAGTTTAGATGAATAATAAGACAAGGGTTGCTGATTTTTGATCGAGTATTTTGTGTAACACATTTTTATAGTGAAATTTTGTTTAGTCCTTTTCTTACGCAATGTTCACTGTATCCCGTTATATTGATTTCCGTTTTAATGATTTATGAAGCACAAAACACACAGAGTCCCATCATAGTGAATGTGGTATTAAAAATTTATACTTTTCCGTTGTACGGACACCATTGCAAAATGTATGCTAATGCATAATGCATGTGAATGTATCCATGTATGTAAATGTATATGTAAATGTATATGTAAATGTATGTATGTAAATGTATATGTAAATGTATGTATGTAAATGTATATGTAAATGTATGTATGTAAATGTATGTAAATGTATATGTATATGTAAATGTATGTATGTAAATGTATGTATTAAATGTATGTAAATGTATGCTTGGCGATAATGTTGTCCGTATGACGGATAAGTATCTAAAGATTTAATGCTGCAAAACTCATGGAACCCAGTTTCAATTATCACATTATTTTTTACACTATCCCATCTCTTTTTCATTTAATTTACCTGGAATACACACCTCGTCGATAAGTACTAGCAACGTGGGTCTTCTATGCTAGTGTATCTATATTAAACAGTGTATATGGCATATGTCATATTTATGTCGTTATAACACATCTATGTCAGTAAGTATGACGTCCAGATCTTAAAGTTCCGCAACACAAAAATATACGAAAAAATAAATATTCTATTTTTCTGCATATATATTCAATTTTATTTGTGTGTTCATAATCTTATACTTACATACATAATATACTTACTACATCATATACTTACATACAACATATTGCTCATATATTGAGAAAGAAAAATTGGATATTTATTTTCACCCATTTCAAACAATGAATTTATTTGAGCATTTGATACAGTGTACAATGTATCCCATGCATTATTAAAAATATTGCGGTATTGTAAAATTTACCAAAACTGAAAATTGATGATTGTCATGAAATAGTTAAGAAGCTAGAAGCCAGAATGTACATTATTGTACTTCACAGAAGAGAGGTCTTACAATATTTGGTGTGCACTTTTAGCTAGAGAACATTTATGTTTGTTATGAAATTTATATGAGCATTTAACTCTAAAACACATGTTCTGAATTTCTGTATAAATATTTTGTCCTTTAAAGACCAAACAATATAGTAGAAAATGTCGGCACTGCGTTTATTATAAAGCAACTGAAAAAATTTGCAACTGCGTACTTAATAAGCAGTGGAAACATTATAGATAAAATCTCACCTTTTCGTCTCTTTGTTTGCGGAACTTAGCCACGTGTATGTATGTCCTTTATCCAGTACGGAAATTTAAAACACCCATCTGATTTTAAAGGACTCCAGTCAACACGAATCAACTACCGAAAGCCGCATGTTAAGAAATGGGATTTTTTCGTGTACATGATACAAAAAATTCATATGGAAGCCGTTGGTCTAAGTATGACTAGCTGGTGTTTCATAATAATTTATAATAGTATTGTTGCGATATATAATAGCAACAAAAGATTAAAAGTCAACAATAAAGAAAATGTTTGAAAATTTTGTTATTTAAATATTAAACAGAAAATTTCCTACCTAAAATAGCTATGCCCTAATCCGTGGAAAATCCAAGGAGTGTAAATACCGTGTTTAAAAAACCTCACTTATTTAAAATAACTTAGTCTTATTAATCTTGCCAAACGATTAGACATTTGTCTAATTTTAAATTTAAAATCAATGAAAAAGCTCTCTATATCTTAACAGTTCGGGATGGCATTTCTTTTCATAAGAGAGGTATATATGAACTAAATTTATGTTAGACATTAACAGACTGCTTACAAATATGTGCTCGTTTTAATCATCATAGAAATTAATGGTGAATTCTATTAACACTATATGGATTATCGTAAAAAATAACTGCTAAAATAAAACCGATTATATAAGTAGTTATAAGTTATTGATCATCTCTGTATTTAAAGCGAAAAACGCATCCTGTCAAATCCACACGCTCTTTTCCACACGAAAATAGTCTCTTTGCGCATGCTTCAACTTTTTTTTAAAGTCTTTTACCCTCAGAAATGGTAAACGTGTTTAGCCCTCACCTGTTTAGCCTAAGGATCCTAGAACTCGGGCTGACTCACGCCTCCATTTAATTGCTCAAGCGGACGCCTGATTTGGCGTCTTAATAGCGCCATACGCTAAAAAGTTAAAAAAAAACTACATGTAATTATGCTTTTGTATAATACTATATTAAAATTAAAATTTAATTTTCATCAATTAATATTTATTGCTATATTTTACATTTCATTATTCAATATTATTCAATTAAGAATGACAATATAAATTTAACTAATAAGTTTGATTTAATGTGAAAATATATATTCACATGCATTAGACTCTTTTTTTTAAATTACTTTCAGTATGAAGTTAAGTTGTGATATAGTTTGTTATTAATGAAACAGTCTTAAAATGCTAAAATTATATATTGAATAAATTTATAAAGTTAAATATTCAGTTTTTGCAATTTAAACGCATATAAACTTTATTAATTTTTTTTAAAAAGAAAACAATTTAATGATGAAGAAGGAGTACCTTCCGCGTTTCGAATAATTTCTGTTTTCT
The DNA here is from genome assembly GCA_963931845.1 of Maratus michaelseni. NCBI lineage: Eukaryota > Metazoa > Arthropoda > Arachnida > Araneae > Salticidae > Maratus > Maratus michaelseni. The sequence goes on along the minus strand of OZ007593.1, from coordinate 319,469,311 downwards.
TTTAATTTTATCTCAATCCCCCCTCCCCCCTACAATGCAAAAATTTCAACCAACCCCGCACGTAAAGTTTAAAATTTATAAAACTTATTATTTTTTTTTGTCTGCTCATTTATTACTTTTTTGCAACAATAAATACCCAATTATTTAAATTCCCCCTTTTCGAAATTAACGATCTCGCCTCGCCATCTCGAACTGAGCATTCAAAGTTTAAAATTCTTAAGGCCAAATCCAAAGAAACTACTTTTTGGCATATTTCAGAATTCAATATTGTTCAAAAACACATGAAAATAGCCGGTGTTCTTAAGATCTTTCAGAAAATACTGTCAAATTGGGCGGTTTGAACCAAGTTCCCGATGCGGCAGCGCCAGAAAGGGGAGAAGCTTGTCATCACGTGACAATGATCGCTTATAACTCGATAAATAACATATTTGTCAAAAACTGGAAAACGTTATTCGATTCCAAATCGCTTCAATAGTCATTTCTGCCAATTTTATTCCTTTACGTTTAGAAATGAGTCAGAAAATGAGTCAAAAATTTTTGCGCACTTCTGCTGGGAATTTGAGAACCACTTTAAACAAACCTCTTTCATTTAAATTTTTTCTGCCTTTTTTGTAATTTTATAATAACAGTAAATAAATAATGAATCGTCAAAATTATCCCTTACCGCGAAAAAAATTATACAAAATGCCCCCCCCCCCTTCCTTTCTGCAGCTGACGAAATTAAAAATCTTTTTTTAAAAAAATTATGTGTTTGTTACTTTTTTCAAACAAGAAATATATAATCATTTCAATCACGCCCCCCCCCCCCCTCTGCTCTCAACTGTTAGTTTATTTAATTTTGACCCCCCCCCCTTCCCGCCCAAGAATTCAAAGTGTAAAGTGTAAAATCTTTAAATTTCGATTAAAGAAAGTACCTTTTCTTCACTTTTTAACAACAGTAAATGAATTCAAACATCTAAATACTCACCCTTCCACCCATCCAAAAAATAAATAAGGTCGACTTTTTAGACATGGGGGGGGGGGGGGAATAAGATGTTTTCTCTTTCTTTAACAATTAGACTTTTCATGGGTACAACATACTATATCGGACTCGAAGAACCGGTTTATTCTGTACAAGTGATCTGGTTGGCGTGGCATTTGGAAAAATTCTTCAATCCTGATCTATTCTTCTAGCATTTATAAACAAATTATTCCGCCTTTCTTCATTGATATGGACTCTAAATATTCTAAATCCATTCCTTGACAGATTAGAAAAATTTTATGCCAAAGAACAGTCATTTTTAACGATTTTGTAACTAGATAAACGTTTCTCGCCTCATAGGCAACAATGGACAACAAACAGTCAGTGGGCATCAAAATGCTTGATGATTCAGCCTATATTAAAGGGGCCCTAGTTTAGCCTAAAGCTGTTTAGCCTAGGGGGATTGAAAAGGGTTGATTGAAAACGGATGGTGTAAAATGGCCATTGCGATGAAAGCTTTTTTTTTTTTTTTTTTCTAAAGAACGCACGTTTTTACCACTAAATATGCATATTTTTTCGTAAAATTTTAAAGAGCGCTTGGATACAGTTACATTTACAGCCGATTGAAATTTCAAAGAGTTCGGAATATGAGAACAATTTTTTTTATTGCTATGTTAAAGGAGCCGACGCGAAAACAAACGAACAAAAAAGTGAGAAGAAAACATTTCTTTTACAACTAGATAACAATATATTTGTTCACTAAATTTTTACAGGGGCTGTAAAACCGTTTTTTTATAACAAATAAAGATTGGAATGAGTTCGGACAAAAATAACAAGAAAATGAGCGCTTTTATCACTAAACATCAAGACGTTTTCGCGAATTTTTCATTTTAAAATATAATTTCATACAAAGTCGGATTAAAAATATAAAATAATAAAAACTTCACGTGCCAGGGCAACGCCGGGCGGGCCAGCTAGTATGCTTATTAATCTTAAAATTATTCATCATGAAAATATGATTTATGAGCCTTTACAACGTATGTAAAAAAAATAAAATAAAACAAACTTTCTCAATGCATTGTTAGATAATTTTAAAATACACAGTGACAATGTTATACAATGCTGATAATATAAAATAAATTTTGCTTGCTTTTTAAAGAAATCAGAAAAATTTAAATATAAATAACGTCATAAAATAATTCAGGCATATACAAAAAAAAAAAAATAAATAAATAAAAAAAAAAAAAAAAATAAATAAATAAATTTGAAGAAATGTGAAAGCAATGTTTGAACTTAAATAAAAAAATCAATTACTTAAGTGTTTATATGTAAATTTACGAATTATTTACATAAAATTAAATTGATAAAGTCTATTTAATAATTATTAACCATAAGTTTGTATTTATTAAAATTATTCGTCTATGCTAGATTCACTTTATTTAAGAATATGACATTGTTACGAAATGTAACAATAGTATCTGTTTATAAAGTCAGAGGCAATATTTATTCGTATTTATAAACAAACAATATGCATATTAACATTCTTTTCACAGACTACGCAAAAGAAAAAATACAAAAAATACAATGACATATTACTTTAAGTTCAGTGTTTATGTATCATTTGAAATATCATTATTCAAGTTTTTTAAAAAGTATAAAAGAGCATTTTATATGAAGTAATTCTTTGAGAATGCACTTGAAGCGACCAATGAGTGTCTTAAATCTAAAGAAGACTTTATATTGAAAACATTCTTTTGATCTGCTTTGTGCGCTGAAGAACTCTTTCAGGTTTTTTGAAACCTTTTATGTGAAATGCATCACATCAGAAGATTTTTATAGGGACAAAGTTAAGATTTTATGATATATATATATATATATATATATATATATATATATATATATATATATATATATATATATATATATATATATATTTTTTTTTTTTTTTCTCTGAGATGAGATTTTTTTTACTAAATTGAAATATGTTATATTCCTATATATATATATATATATATATATTTACTTTTGTTCCCTTTATTTTGAAATAAATAACGGTTTAGGAAAATTATGTAACTAAATACGTTTTGTGGATAAAAATGAAACATTTGAACTTTAATGTAATTAATTAGACAACATATATTTTCTGTAATCATTGTTGAACACAATTAACTTTTGTAAAGGGAATATCTTAGGCTCAAAATTTATATAGACTACATTTAATTGTTATTATACATAGTTTACTTCTCTTTAGATCTATTTTTTTAATTTAAGTTTTGTAATTTGGAAGCCAACATTGCACTCAGAAAAAGGAATTGATGAAAACTACAAAACATTTTTGTTGAGTACATTTTGGTTGTTTTAGCAAAATTCAAGTAAAATTCAACCATTTTACTTCAATTAACAAAACATTTTTTGCTGGCGATACAAATTTTTTTTTAGAATTGCAAAAAAAAAGTGGTTTTCAACAAATTTTTTTTTTTGTTGATTCAAACAAAATTTCCATTGACCTATATTTAAACTAAATTTTTGTTTAAATATAGGTCAATAAAAATTTTGTTTGAATCAACATTTTTTTTTTTTTTTTTTTTTTTTTTTTTTTTTGCAATTCCAAACAAAAAAAAAATGTATCGTCAGCAAAAATGTTTTGTTAATTGAAGTAAAACTGTTCAATTTTACTTGAATTTTGCTAAAAAAACCAAAATGTACTGAAAAACATATTTTGTAGTTTTAATCAGTTTCTTTTTATGACTGTGTATTTTGCTGTTAAAGACAAAGAAAATATAGGCTCGTGTATCTGTACGTCAGTAATAAAGGAACAAATGTGACATTATTTGGTGTTGCGTAACAGCTAATTTAGTGTTTTTTTATTCCTTTTTAAAATACTTTTTTTTTCTGAAATGGAATTGTTTCACAAGAACGAAATATGTTACATTCTTATACATGTTTTATTTTTTATTTTAATTCTTTTTATTTTGAAATAAATAACGCTTTCTGAAAATTCTGTAACGAAATAAATTTTGTGAATAAAAAAAGAAATATCTGCACTTTGAAGTGAATGATTTTACAAAATTTATTTTCTGTATTCATGGTTGAACAGCATTAACGTTTGTGAAGGGAATATCTTAGTCCCAAAATTCATATAGGATATATATAATTTTTATTACAGATAGTTCGATTTCTCTTTATATCTACTTTTTTTTTTTTTTTTAGATCTTGTAATTTGAAATCAATATTTTATTTTGGTATTAAGGTTAAAAAAAAAAAAAAATACACATTTAGGTGTGTACTCGTGTGCGTGTACGTTAGTTACGTGGTTTAGAGGAACAGCTTTTTTTTTTTTTTTTTTTTTTTTTTTTTTTTATCGCTAGGGAAGCTTTTTCGAGATAAAGTATATAATTCATTAAAGGAAATTTTTTTTTTTTACAACTATGCCTATGATTATTGAAAAATAACTTCAAAACATACATACTTGATTATTTCAGTCTTTCACTTTTTTTAAAAAACAAGATCGCTAAAAATAACATTGATTATATTCTTCCTTCTATACCGATAAACAGTATTACTCATATTTTTCTTTCTTTTGTCTTTTTTCTTTTTAAGATACAGTTTCCTGTTAACTTAATTTTTATACAAATGCATTACTAACATTGATAATAAGAAAATATCTGGTAAATGTGTAAAAAGATGGATGTTTGGATTTATTCCTTCTTATAATGATTACACTTAATAAAATATCATATTTTGCGCTAAAATATAAGTGTCCATAAGGAAGATTTCTGGCCGAAATAGGCTATAATAATAGTTTATGTTCCACTTATATAATATATATATATATTTTAATTGAATTTGGGTACGTTCACGTTTAAGCAAAAATTTTACTTAATAACTGTATTTGTTTATCGTAATGACCTCCAACATTCAACATGTTTGTAAATTATTTCACAATAATACTTATTTTTGCATATCTGTCAGCATTTTTTTATATAAACGCAAGGACGCAAAAATTTTGATTTTAAATATCTTATCAAAGACAGCACAAAGTATAATATATAGAAAAATAAAATTGTTTCTACATAGGGCTGTTATGGAAAAACAACATAAAGAATTCGTACATTTGTTTTTCGAAAAATCACTCTGCATATTCCAGTTCAAGTGGAGTTAAAATATGTTTGTTCTTAATAATTCTTGGTAAGTAATTGTATTAAGATTCTTAGGAAAGTTATAAGTATACAGTGTACGTATACTTGCGTAATAGGTTTAATACTACCTATATTCATAATTCATGCAAAACAAAAAAGAAATATAAATAAAAAACTATATAAAAATTATATAAGAACTGTTCATTTGATTGTAGTTTGAGGAAAATCACATCAGCCCATGCTATACTTGTGCAATTTTTTTTTAATTCTGTATCTAATTAATAAATAAATTGATATTAAAGATGTAGTTTTAACAAGTCTTCATATGTTATTCAATTACAATCCAAAGATACAGCCCCGAAAGTATATAATGCTTGGACAAAGTATAACAGCTGGTGTTCGTTATCGATTTCTTCTTGGTATTATCAATGCATATTAGAAACGCATATAATAAGGTATTGTTCAATCGTAGCTTTCGTTTTATGACACTGACGGTACCATAGATATACAGATGAAATGAAAGCTGCTAACATAATTTTGGATATTTTATTATAAATGATATTAGCTCTCCAACTGGTCAGAAAATGATGAAAATATACAAAAAGGACTTTGATAGAGGCTGATTTTATGTTGTTTTGACTTTCTATCTGAATGTGTAGAGAAATTTTTTTAAATGCCCTTTTTTAACGTGTTCTTGATATCTCACTTCATAATTATGCTTTAAAATAAAATATTTTGAAATAATTCATTTATTTCTTTATCTTTCTGATGTTACCACACACATACGCAGGTTACGGACATTTTGTTCGTTTGGGCCAAACACTTGCTTTAATGACTCCCATCTTCATTCGTCTTTATAAAGAGATTTTAGTATCAAACTTTCTTGATTTATTTATGTCTGAAAAGAAATAAAATAAAATGAACAGGTTATCTGTTTATTATATATATATATATATATTTACTTATTTATAACCCGAGAGTTTGTACTTTTTTTATTATTATTTTGTTATTATTCTTATTAATTTTGTAGTTTAATGTAACTTTACCTGGGTACTTAAAACTACTTAAAAAATCCTCACATAAGATGTTATTGAAATGTAACGTGTAATACAGAAAAGTTTTAACTTAAGATTCAGTCATTAAAGTTCTATTCAACTCTGCATTACGCGCCATCTGGTTACCTGTTCTATTGAAAGAGACTGGAAAAATTTGGAGTGCACTTCAAGAAAAGACATTGTCTTTATCAGACATTATTCAAAAGATTTGAAGTACTTGAAGGCTTTTTTAAGCACGTCCTTAAATTAATGAGCCTTATGTAACAGTCGGGAATGAATATGCAAAACAAAAGCTTCGAAATCATGGTGAAGAGTAAAATTATAGGCTGAATAAAAATCTGAATTAAATGAAGTAAAATACAAAGGTATTTCATTCAGTTAAGAGGTAGGTGTTTAAACTCTATGATTTCTATAAATTTAATAAGAAAGTAGATATTACTGTATAACAATAATGTTCATTAGAGTAATGTATTTTAACACATCTTGAAGTAGACATTTTTCTGGATATTTTATGCGTCATTAGAAATTCTTTTATAACACGAACTGAAACAATTAAAATCAATTCAAAGATATATATTTTTTATACAATCGTATATATTTTTTCTTTATTTAAATTTTACGCTATTAAAGAAAATATATATATTTTTTTATTCCCAGCAATTCAATATTACAATCAGATCAATTATTTTTTTAACTTATGTGTTTGTACTAGTTATATATTGTTAATAGTAGAAATTTCATTGTTTGTGATTTTAAAACAGTAATATGACTCAATAAGATATTTACCAGCGTTTACGATTGAATGCAGAAAACTGTTTACGGAAGTTTTTCAAGGACAGTTAATGAAAAAATAACTGTTAAAATATGTAAAGAAATATAAAATTTATGCGTGAAGAAATAAAAATTTTTTAAGGATAGAGGGAGCCCAAAATTTAAAATTCGAAAATAAATATTTCAATTAGGTATTTTCCATTTAACCTTTTGATTACGGGGTACAACTAGCGATATTTTTTTTCTCTTCATTTGTAATTCCATTCATTGTTTTGAAAATATTCCAGTATAATTTTATGACATAGGTTATTTTTGAAATCGTCTTTTGAAACGACTTTTGAAAAGAATTAAAAAGTCGTTGGGACATCGTTATATTACATTTCAAAATTTTGTTTTCTTATTTTTGCATTGGGATGTAAGTACACGATTCTGTTTTCAAAATGTAATTTGTTATTTTTCTTCACAAAATTACGTATTTTTACATAAATGTATTTTAGCATATTTATGTATTTTAAGTAAATATTAATGAATTTGATTATAGTGATTAATTTCAGTATATTATAATTTTATGCAAAACGATAATGCTGTAAAAAGGAGACATTATATTAGTTTATTGTACTTTATACGAAATCAATATAACACTAAAAGTTAAACTTAATAAATATTGAACTTGCTATAATTTGATTAATTTAAAAATAAAGAAACACGTATTGATAGTAAAAATATGCATGCTGCATAATGGAACAGCTTTGAGATCAACACGTACTGTTAAATTCATTACAATTAGTAATGGCACTTTATTGATTATTAAAAATATATAGTGTGATCAGTATGTTGTAGTCTGTAATGAATGTTTAATATTTAAAAACACTTAAAATAAACTTGCTACAAAAGTATTAGAAAAAGTCTGCGGCATTGTATGTTTGGCAGCATGTGGTGCGTGGTGGTGGAACTGTGGTGAAAAATTTGGAGCTGTGGTGGACTGCGGGTGGTGACCGTGCTCGTGTATGGTGGTGAGGTGGAGCGTCTACTGTAAAAAGAGGGAATTTCTTTTTTTTTGGGGGGGTGGGGGGGGGTGGGGAGAGGGGGACTTAGAAAATTTTAAAACTTTTTTTTTTCATTTTATTTTGGGGACTTAGAAAAATTTTAATTTTAATTTTAATTGTATTTATTTATTTATTTATTTATTTTTGAAGGGAATTGTTTGAACTCTAGCACGATATTGGTTGAAATAGTTTTATCTTGTAGAATTAGGAATGTTGAATTAATTCATTTTTTTAAATAATTTTGATAACTTAGTAAAATATTGGAAGGAATTTTTTTGCGAGGAATATTTTTAAAAAGAATTATTTTATTTTGAGGAGATGGACAAAATTTAAAGATTTTTAATTTTCTGTAGAATATTTCTTCTAATTTTTCGAAAATAATTCCGAAAAAGTATTAGAAAAGCAGTAAATAGAAATGTACAATAATGAATTTTTATGGGATATGATATATAAAAAGAAAGAAAAATATTTAAATAAATATTTTACAATTTCGTACGGTATACTTTTTCTAGGACAGTTTTGGAACAAAACTGGGTTAAAATGATTTTTAAATGAATTCTAAACTTAATAATGTTTGATAGATTTGACATTTTTTTCCTGTATATCTAAGTTAAAACCTAATTATCCATAAAGGTTGTAAAAATTTCAAAATCTGATATTATCATTTACAAAAGATATGTATGTGCATACAAATATTCAACAATTTAAAAATACATATATATTTATATTTTGAAATAATCAGAATCCGTATGAAATTTGAAAATTACCCATAAATTATTAAATACTGTTAATCATACATCACATCTAACACCAATACTTTTTTAACACCAATACCTTTAGTTTTAAATATAATGGATAACAGTTGCATTTGACCCAAACTGCATGAAACCCTTTAAATAAATAAATAAATAAATAAATAAATAAAATACATGGTTTCATTTCAGTAAAATAAATTTGATAATATATAATTTTATTTAAAAAATAATTTTGAAATTAAATACATTTAAATTTCTTATAATTAAGGAATAGTAAAACAATATTTGCGTACAGATTTAGAATTCGCTATATTTAAATCACTAGTTCTCCTTTTTAAAACTTTATTTCGATTTAAACCATTTTATAAAACATGTCGGTTTATAGGAAAATTCAAGTTGACTCTATTCATGGAACACAGAAAAGAAACATTTTTAGAAAATTTATTCTGCAAAATAAAATTTCCGAATGCTTTCAGCATTCTTAAAAAAAAATAAAGACTTAAAAAAACTCTACAAATTTACAGAAAAAAGTTTACTTTTCTGTCACAGAACGATATAGACCATGTTGTTGCCAAGCAACAACTCAACCTGAAAGAGTTTTGCATTATTATACCGACATAGCTATAAAAGAGGGTCATTATTCTTAAGAACGCTTTCATGCGAATTTAAAGTTTAAAATAATTTACTTTCACTACGAGCAGGAAAACGCTGTGTTCCAGAAGATAAGAGTTGAAATAATAAATATTGTAGTCCAGCTTATGTTGCAATCTTTTATTTTAAAATAGATGAAAAATATTCCAATATTATCCATATTTTTTATTCTATAATATTCGGGCAAAAATTTTTTCTTCATGTTTAAAAATTATTTAAAAAAAATAATTATATGTTTTAATTTATATATATATATATATAAATATATATATATATTATATATATATATATATATATATATATATATATATATATATATATATATATATATATATATATATATATATATATATATATTACAAGCATAAAATATATGTATGTGATAAAATCTTTTCGTAAATTATAGAATCTAAACACATTCATAGAAATTTACTTTATTTACTGAAGTTGTTAATAATAGGAAAAATACTAATTTTAAGTTTACTTTAATTGAAAAATATAAGATTGGTGATTTATTAAAAAAATAATTTGAGTAACTTTTTTCTTAATTTGCATAAAAAAGCTACTTGCAGTTAAAGGTTCGCTAAATTTTACATATGTATGGAATTGTCATTATATATCATCCGCAAAATTAGAAACAAAACAAATTAAATATTCTCAATTTAAAGTTGTTTCAAATCATGAAATTGTCTTTATAAATGTGCCATTCAAATTATTTAAAAAAGGAGAGGACGATGTCAAATGCGACAAACAACGGACATGTTAAATTTTTAAATTATTAAAATTTGTCAAATAAGAATTAAATAAATATCGTCTTACAAATAACTATCTGAATTAGTAAATTCACATTCTTCTTGTTAGTCTAATTATTTAACTAATTTTTATACCATCTACTGCAGCTAGGAAATCTAAACGCACTATTTTTTTTTTTTTTAACTGGTACGGTACCAGTATTATGCTGGTATGCCTGCCATACACGTCGAAAAGACAACTGCATTTTTTTCTTGTTGTTGAAGTAGTAAAATGCTCAAAATTATGTACTGTGGATAACTTTATTGTTGTATTTTTAAGAATATGTGGTCTGGGTTACAAATAACACTGTAACTTTTCATTTTAGAGATTCAGTGCATTTTAAATATTGGATTTATTTGTAAACGTTAAATTAATTTAAGTATCGATTTCTTAGAAGGCAGACCACTGGATTATGATCGGCATTTAAAAACGTGTACACGTTTTTGTTGAAAGCTATATACAAAGGTTACCATAATGTCAAAAGTAAAGAATAATATTTTATAACTATATTATCTTTAATTTATCCATATTTTACATTTAAAAGTATTGTACACAAAAGGCATTAAACAAATCACATTAGAAAAAATACCATACATCAATTTTACTGTTTCATAAAATTTAATGGACAAACAATGCACTTATGCAAATCCTGTTCACCCGGTATATGCCAAGAACTGAATGAACACGCATCGTGTGTTCATTCCTATTTGCATGATTAAAATAATTCGTTAGTTCTGCTGAAACTCTTTAACTACTCTTTAACTTCTATGAGATAAGGAAGATAAGGAGACCTATGAGATAATATAGATCGTGGATCAAGAAAGTGGGCAGTTGTACTATAATACCGACAGTATACACACAGTATGAAATTTTTTGCTAGACTACGAGGTAACGATGACTGACATTGTTGCAAATACTATTTGGATGGGGCCTATACTGTCGAATCCGGATGTTGGGTAAACGGATGCATAGCTGTAGCGTCACAGGATGGAAGTATATATAAGAAGGCATAACGAACGCTGGAATGCAACGAAGGTATGGCAAAAGGTAGAAAATCAAGTACAACAATTTTCAAAGCACAGTCATTTATTATAGCAGTTGACTCGGTGACAGGGTTCGTTAAACAGGCAATAATCACTGAAGAGGAGGCGTACAAATTAAGTTAATACTGAGACAGTCGAGGTAAGAGTGATACAAATTGTTTCGAACATAATTTGCACTTTTTTATTTTTGGCGTGCGGTTTTCGTTATCAGTCGCCAACATATACAATGAATTTGGCGATAATCATGCAAAGGAACAAAGTATTTTGGAGAGTTAAGGGAGTAATTTTGAAAATGACAGACCGGCAGAAGATTCGTGGGAAGAGAGGGTTGTACAAATTTTTGTAATTACATGAAGTGCCAATCGAGCGAGGATTATTAACATAGAATGCATGAACGTTAAAATTTAGACAAAACTAAGTGCTAAATTCAGATGTTGGTTGCATATGAGAACTGAAAATTTTAGGAAAATGACGGCGTAGGAGGGAGTACAAAGAAAGCAGTTACATTATCTTTCTTTTTTTATTTATGTTCGCAAATGCCGGCTGGTGTGAAAAGGAAGAGAAAAAATGCAGTATGGGTGTGAATACATATTTCTTTTAATTCTGCAGGCTGAGAAATGAAACTGACATGACAAGAAAAATGCGTAATATAAATTAAGTGAAACCGCACTGAATAAAACGGATATTAAAAATTAATAAGCAAAAATGGAGAAGGGTAGAATAAAGTTATTTTACTGTTAATAGAAAAATAGGAAAAGTTAAATAAATTAAATAATTTTGAAACAACAAAGGGGGGGGGTATTAATTTTAAAGAGTAAGAGGATATGTAATGAGTAACGTCATTACAGGGCCGGATGTTCGCTTATCGGGATTGCGTTTCTAATCAATCCAAAGTGTGATTTAGAAACCAGATTAAAAGTTTAAACAGTTATGTCTGCTTATTGCAGAAAAATAAATGAACAATAATGACGTATTCCAGATTTTTCAAATATTTGGAATAATGTTGCATTTCAAAAGCAAAATCTAACTAAGAGAAATAGGAGTCTAACACAACCATAAAACTAAAACATCCATTTCAGACCCTTTTTTATTTGATTTTCAAAAATTTGTATTTAGAGTGTGGATTGCTACTCTAGCTAGTAGCAATTTAAAATAAATACCTGGTTAAAATATCTAAATTAATTTTAATTTTTTTGACCGAGGATAATATCTTACTTATAATAGAGCTAAAAAATTCAAACTTTTAAATGTAAACTTTTATATGATTTATTAAAATCTATTTCAGATATTATTTTAAAAAATCCTTAAAAATAGCTTTGGTATATTTATTTCTTAAATATTTTCAAATAAAGATACAGTAGGTTGCTTGGATCTAGAAATGATCGTCTGATACATGTGACGAAAATGAGTAAATTTAACCATACAGCCACCGATTGCGTATTTTCGGCAAATAAGACAATAATAAATATGTACCAATAACTGCACTGACCAATAATATTAGGACCACCATATGAAATCTTCACCAATGCTGAAAATAATGGTGCACAGAATTAGTAATGTATATGCCAGTCATTATTTTAGTATTTTGTAAGGTGGCCAGTGTTCCTGAGGTAATCCACCCCTCAAACGTAGAATTAATTTAATTTTTAATCACAAAGTGGTGCTACTGCATTGTCCATCATGTATCTGTAGTGCACGTGTTTGAATTTAAAGATATCACCTTGATCCTCCGACATTTTATGCAGTGATTTCACTTTTGAGGAGTAGTCGTCCTAATTTCCATGTAAGACGATATTTTAATATACACGTGTATAAATTCTTAGAGCATTGAGTTATGATACGTTTTATGAAAGCTTATTTATTTCCCTTTAACCACATTTACTTCAATTCTAAGAAAATTATCAGATTAATACTTTTACGTCATGCAAATGGCGACCAAACACATGTTCCCAAGCTTAGAAGACAAATGTGGATATCAGTGTAGTAAAGAGGATTTTAAATATTTATACATACATATCTGGAAAAAAAACTGTTACGATTTATTGTTAATATCAGAGATCACTCAAAACAAGTCAGTAACTCTCAGAAGAAATCCCTGAACTACCGTGCACAAAAAGTTCTTCAAGGTGTTTTTGTGTCATATGATAAAAAGATTAGGAAGCAAGTCTTGAAATATATCAAAAGAAAGGATAGCCAGAGCATAATAGTAAGCAAAATAGTTTGCCGAGCATTTTTTAATATTTTAAAAGTGATTTCAATACATGGGCCACCTTTGAAACATTATGCAACAAAGGTGGTCCACAAGCTACAATTTTGAAATTGTATTATAAAAGTAATTAAACTTTATTTTACAAAGAAAATCATACTTGATATGCGTTAGAGATAAGATAACTGTAAAATATTACACGAAAAAAAAATCGGCTAGATACACCCAAATAGATAATAATAAAAAATCCTCAAATCTTAACTGTGGCCACCTTTGGGTCACCTACTTTATAGTGAAAGAGGAGACATAAATGCATATAAATTGCAAAAATTAATTTAACTGGTAATCATCACGATTTTTTTAGGCTGCCCTTTGCAGTAAGAACATTATATTATGCGCACCAATAAAATACTAAAAAGTAATTTATCGGAAAACACTAATAAAAAATAATGAGAATATATATTAGTGCATTGAAATTCTTAATATTTGAACAATGTAAAATCAAATATTACTGATAGTCAAACTATTTGTACAATAACTACTCCTTGTGTAAGAGGTATAAATTTTACACGTAACACTAAATATCTAAATATATTGAAACACACTCCGTAATATAACCGCCCATAGATCGTAATAATTTGTGTCTCAATAAAAAAATAGTCCAATTACATTCAATGCATGTTCTATAATGAACATTGTGTAATATAACTTCAGTAACTCATTATGTGTGAAATATTGTAACATTAAAAGGTGCTTCAAATAATTTTCACAAAAAAGTACCAAAATAGTTTCCTGTATACCTGCAAAAAGAACGACAAATGTTATACATATCATAATCAATAGTGAACACGAAGTTGAGAGCATCAATATCAATAACTGATATCAATTTTATGTCAAGCTAGTATTAATAATGGAAATTAAGATTGTTGGAATATTTAGAGTGGGGCGGGAAAAAGATGGTGGATTGAAGACGTTCTAAAGATATATCTGCGAATAATGGTGAATGTTTTCTCGTTTTATCTTTAGAAATTTCAATAAGTCTGCATATTCCACTCTGCATACCACGCCTCAATCTCATACTCTATTATAAATTATTCTTATTATTCCTCTATAGTGTTAAAATTATTTATATTAAATAGTTGAAATACAAATTTCTAAATGGTTTCTGGTAGCAGTAGCTGTGAATTCTTTGTCACTCCGAATTGCAGAATAAATTACCTGACATCACATTAGAATAAAAAGTAACTTTTAACACATCAACAACCATTTAAATGAGACATCTCTTTTTTAAACAGAGAAAGCTCTAAAGCTTTATGTTAAGGAATTGCTCTACTATGCCGTTGCCAAGCAACAACCCAGAACAAAACATCTTTATAATATTAGAATGAACACAGCTATAAAGTAAACTCTGGAATGCTGAAAAATATATTTTTCTGCAGGAATTGTTTTATGTGGATTTAAAGTTTCAAAAGGAAATTACCTTTTTCTTCTCAGACACTAAAATAGGAGTAAAACGGACTTTGAAAGCATTGTCTGAAGCAATTAAGAAAAGTGTATCTTTAAAACATTAAACATTTGTTGTTGAGAGTTTTATATAAATTCCAAATTTTAAAATATTTCATATAATTTTCAAATTATGAGGAGATTTAAATTCATATGATTAAATAAAACGTTTTAGAAAAAAATATCTATTATTAATATTTTTGAATCAAAGAAATGAATTGTTAAGTTTCCATTAAAATGTTTATATGCCAAATTCATAGGTTAATAAAATAATTTTAAGGTATAAACTTACAATTTTGATATCAATAAGTTGGCAACCATTTGTAATTTAGTAAAATTTTTAATAGAATGTAAATAATATGTAGTATTTTTAAATACGTATTTTTGTATGGATAACGCAGCATTGGTAAAATAAATTAAAGATGTCAAGGCAATAATTATCTTCTATAATATTAATAATAAGATTTAAAAAACTCTCAAATAGAAAAATGTTCCATGTTTTCATTATAGGAAATAGAACTACAACAATATCTGGTTACAGTTAGTCCTCTAAAATATAAATCAATTGTATGCATATGAGGTATTACCATGTAGCGAGCAATAGAACAAATAATTTCTAAAATATCAATATCTAACGAGACATTAAGAGATAAAAAAAAGTAATAATACTATTGACATTATAGCTTTAACAATTTACATACGGGTGATTCTCCAATACGTACGTAATTTGTGTCCCTTGGAGCCATATACTGTATTTTGTTATTTATAGATATTTTTTTGCATAAAATATGTATTTTCTAATTTCTTTTGACAATTGCAAAATATATTTTCAAGAAAATAACTGTAAATTTACTCCAATAAAATTTTAAATATTCAAATTCTATCTTCGGTTCCTTCTCCGTCACCTCATTAACTCATCTTCTGGAACAATTTTAAATGGAATGACAAACTATGTTTAGAACTTTTTCTACCAGAAAAAAAGTTATATTCAAAAATGCAAAATATAAAATTTTTATTCAAATCTAAAAATAATTTTATATTATTCTGTGTCAGAGAATGTTGTCCCCGACTGTTTATGTCACAACTGTCCCTTTGTGAAAAACTGCTCCTGTGACCACCAGAAGGGCAGATAAAATTTGAGGGAGAGCTGCAATTAGTAGCAGCAGGAATCTGGATTGCTGAGAAAATCACAGGGTTTAATTTTATGCATTTGAAAGAAACTACAATCTAAAAAATGGACAGAAAGATAAGAATATGTTTATTACTTATCACTACTGTCTTCTACTTAAAGTTTACTTTTTATTATTTTTATTTATTTACCATTTTGTCATGATACAACATACTTTTCTTTAGTTCAAAATGTCTATGTTCTAAAATTTGTTTTAAAGTGACATAATCAGGAAGCCCCTAAGGCTTAAGAAGAATTTCTCTTAACAGTTCCCGAGTTCTCCCACACATACATTTTAGAAAATACAGTTTTTTTTCTTTATGCCCGTTGCTATATTTTATATTCTCTTTTATCTGCTAAACCTTGTATACAAAGTTTCCTATAAACTGTAGGACTATGTCCAGCATGAAAATATATACCATAACAAGAAATGAATCTTAAAGTCTCTAAAATGCAAAATTTTCAATCAATTCTTAGAAAATGTATGAATTTTTATTACTTTTAACAATTTTACATTTTAAAGGTGCACTGATCATATATATTATTTCTCCTGTCAACATCCCTTTTTCTCAGAATTCTTAACGGAGAACGACAATTGAGATACCATATGAAAGGATTTTAAACAGGCGCTTCTGACATAGCACACTTAACATTTCGTTAAAACATGTTTTTGATTAAAAATAGCTGTTAATTAAAAAGTAAATCGGCATTGTTTTCATAACTAAAATGAAAGGTTTTCCTGAAATTTGTGTTGCCACAGAAATAAAATACCGCATTATATCATCATCATATATATTATTTCTCCTGTCAACATCCCTTTTTCTCAGAAAATACGAAACGGAGAACGACAAATGAGATACCATATGAAAGGATTTTAAACAGGCTTCTGACATAGAACACTTAACATTTCGTTAAACATGTTTTTGATTAAAAAATAAATCGGCATTGTTTTCATAATTGAAATGAAAGGTTTTCCTGACATTGATGTTGCCACAGAAATAAAATACCGCATTATATCATCATATCATATATTTTATTTCTCCTGTCAACATCCCTTTTTCTCAGAAAATACGAAACAGAGAACGACAATTGAGATACCATATGAAAGGATTTTAAATAGGCTTCTGACATAGCACACTTAGCATTTCGTTAAAAAATGTTTTTGATTAAAAATAGCTGTTAATTAAAAATTAAATCGGCATTGTTTTCATAACTGAAATGAAAAGTTTTCCTGAAATTTGTGTTGCCACAGAAATAAAATACCGCATTATATCATGTTCAACAATAACTATAAAAAGAAATAAACAGTACAAAAAAGATAAAGTATGAATTCTCTGCCCGGTTAAATTAATATTTATTTTTAAAAAGCAAAATTGAAATAAAATAAAAGATATGCTTTATTATATTAAAAATGCATTCAATTTATTTCGTGTTTTTCAAGAATAAGCGGATGACGTCATCTTTTTATCCAGTTAAAATACGATTGTTATTTTTTTTCTCGCGTGTGCTTTTTGAAAAAAATATCGAGCCTTTAATCGGGTTTTTATATTTTTTTTTACGTGCGTCATCTATCGTTATATTTATCCTGTTTGTATATATGCGTACTGTAACGGAGTAATAGTACATTAACTTATTTAATGATTATCTTGGCAAAGTAAAAAAAATGGAATGGGCGAGAGAAGAAAATTTGCCAACATATTATTTGGCAATCTATTCACAAAAATTATTTTATCATAAAACACACACAATGATCAATATATCATAAAACATACAATGTTTAATTTAATATAAAACACACGCAATCTGCTTGACCGGGTTGTCATACGAAGCAAAATCTTGCCAAAATCGTCGGGTTGCCTAGGCATAAAATTGACCTTTTGGCGCCAAAAAGATATCACCGTGCATCTGCGACAAAGCTGTACATTATTGAAATGTACCAGCAGAAGTAAAATATATAAATAATATTGGTACAGATGCCGCAGACGCACCGAGATATATTTTTGGCGCTAAAAGGACGATTTTATGCCTAGCCAACACGTTGATTTTGGCGAGATTTTGCTTCATATGGCAACCCGGTTGAGAAGATTGCGTGTGTTTTAAAATAAATTAAATATTGTATGTTTTATAATAAATTGATCATTGTGTGTGTGTTATAATAAAATAATCATTCAGTGTGTTTTATGATAATAATAATAATAATAAAATGGGTACTTACGTATTATACGGGAAGCTCAAATACAATTGCGCCAATTAACTAATTATAGTAACCCTTATTTTTCGATATGTATGTATTTTATTTATTGTAGTTTTTGGTCAGCCGGGTGCCAGTGCAATATATATATATATAGCTTTTTATGCTTTTATAATACCACACCGGTTTGTTCAATACTTTAATATATTTATTTATTTATTTAATATTATTTGCCATTTTTAACAGTGTTATGTATTTAACCAGTGGACCTGTGCAAGGATTACCCACTGCAGTCTAATAATTTTTAGAAATTTCTAATATTTTTTAGATGCAGGTTTAAACTTCTAGAGAAAAATTAATGATAGATATATCTTCAAAGAACATTAGTCAAGCGAGAATATCATCTCATTTATTCCTAACAATAAAATCTCATCGAAGATAGAAAAAGGCATGCGCGAGGAAAAAAAATAGTAATTGTATTTTAACTGCATTAGAGGATGACGGCATCTTCTTCGTAAAAAATACGGACGAAGAAAAATAAATTGAAATATACTTAAATTACAATTCAATCTTATGTAAAAAATCATACATTTTATGCTACACATGTAAAATACCACTGCTTCGATCAATCATTAGTATTTAATTTTTTCTAAACGTTTCGACTTTAATCCTAAATATAAAATAACCCATGCGAAAAGTCACATTTTACCTATTTTGTACTATTTATTATTTTTTATAATCATTGTTGAGCATCATATAATGCTGTATTTTATTTTTATGGCAACATTGATTTGAAAAAAGCTTTCATTTCATTTATGAAAAAACAATCCAGAACACATATCTTATTTCTGTTGTCAACATCCCTTTTTCTATGCACATACAAAACATACAACGATGAAAAAGGTATTATTAGAAAAGTTTTTGAACAGGCTTCCGACATAGTACACTCACATTTCGTTAAAACGCGTTGTTGGATTAAAAAAATATACTTACTTAAAAATTTATGCTAAAACGATCCAGGATATAATCTCAAAGATTTCAGTGCAAAAGCTTCGCACGGGTCCTTCTGGTTAATACATTAATTATTAATAATTAGAATTAATAAACACTCAAATACACAATACTACATGCTTCCATGGTAGAAAATGTAACTAAAACAGTTAGGGGAGACCAGGGCTTGTTAGTTAACCCATTTTTTCTTCAATATTATTTATTTATTTTTTATTAAAAATTTATTTATTTTTTTGTTTGAACAATCAGCGCACCTTAAAGCATAACCACGTAGGAAAAAAAATTGAAAAATATTAATTAATAAATTCAATATGAAGCTCAGAAGGACATCAACATCAAGTCACTGGGCCAACTTGCCCGTCGAAAGGGGTAGGTTGGCCTACTAAATACATTTTATTTTCGGATTGCTAACGGAAATGAAAAACACATAACATATTTTAATTTGGTATATAAAAGATACAAAAGATAAGAAAATATATTTTGTTCAATTTAAGTGTGATCTTCATCAAAATCTTTCTCATCATCACAATGAATGAAAAAATCTGGATATGAAATAATATTATATCCACTGTGACATATGATTCATGTTCCCAACAATTGCACCTGGCATATTGAATCCACTTTTTTCCTGATTTACTATTTTTGAATTATTTAAAACGGTGAAGACATACAGAATTCTCTTTGTCTTTATATATCTTCTTCACTGGATAGATATACTGCTTCTTTGATTCATCATCTCTTGTTCAATTTCACTTTGAGAACAGCCACTTTCATTGTGTCTTCTGGAACCTACCCTTTGTCTGATTTTTTAACATAATTGCGGAGCTATAGGCTATAGTAGGCTATAGACAATATTGAAGGCGGGACACATATTAATGCAAGTTGCTTTTTAAAAAATCTTAAATAATATCACTTATAATTTTTATGAATAATAGAGAATACAATGAACTAATACAATAATTTTATAATAAAGTTCTTTTAAATAAACTTTCGGAATCATCGTAGCTTTCAATAAAATTTAATTAAATATAGTCCTCGAGTCTCTTTTACATTACACCATTTTTTTGTCAGCTCTTTACTCAATAAAAGAAAAAAAAAATATTTTGTGAATTCAGATTAGTTATAAGTTTTAGATTATAAAAAAAAATAGATTTTAATGGAATTTTAATATTACTTTTATTATTATTATTATTTTCTGATTATAAAGCCGGGCACCTCGTATTTATGGGAATAAACATTTGTCTTATTTGCCTATTAGTTGATATTGCTATGCCCAATAACACAATTAAGGAATTTTATTGACTTTTATAGGCTTAAAAATGCAGAAAATAAACTCTTAGGCTGCGGGGCATGTTAGCCCAGTGGGCCAACATGCCCCGGATTAAATGGGCCAACTTACCCCATATCACTATTTTGATATTGATCGTCGTATCAAAATATTCTGTTAATATTTTTAAAAATCATTAGGTAGAAAATAAGCTCTGAACAACGGTCTTTTATATTGCTATTAACCAAAGTGAAGCTTTAATTCAGAAACAAATCAGAAACGATTATTTAGAAGTGCAAACAATAATTTACCTGAGTGAAAATTTGAAGTGGCTTTCGTTTATTTACTTCTTCACTGTTGACGCTATTGTGTGATAAGACACATGTCAGTTATCTAGTAACGCTACCCACCGGATAGTTTGAAAAATATCGCGGGTGGGCCAACATGCCCCGATCTCCCCTACAGATTACATTTAGTCATTTGAAATATAAATCAAATGGAAACATGACAGGTACTGCCATCTAGTAAGTATCAGAAAAAAATAATAATTAAAACAAACAATAGCTAATAATAATAACATAGAGTCAGAAACAAAGGCTAATTTAATTTATTATAATTTATACTAAAAAATGGATCACATTAATTTCTACTGCACTTTATTACAAGTATTTTCAAATATATTTTTCACTGTGTTATATAACATTATGGTGCTTTCTTAATTCACGAACATTTAGATTCTTGAAATAACACTGTATATTAAAGATGCTAATTACATATTGTGCTACTTTACAGAGGCATTCTGTATAAAAATACTTTACAATTCTGTCTTTCAATTGTAAATAAAATTCCTGAACCAAATTTTATTTTGTTTTATTCAATATATCCATTTGATATATATTGCATAGGATTTTGTGGTTTAAATTGAAATCGTGCAATAGGGTATTTGCATGCCTGACTTACACTAGTTTAGACACTTTTCCAGACATTGTTGAGTGAATTAATAAAATACGTTTACACACAAAAAAAATCTATATATTACTATCCTTCAAGACAAGCCTGTTATTTTTAGCCACTAAAAATTTTCTTATGTATTTTTTTTTTATTTATTAGTAATACAATATGGCTATGAACAAACATGGTATATTGACGATATTGGTGATGGTATGTTAAATTAATATTTTACATAACTGTTTAAACTAAAAGTCCTTCTGATTGCATTGCCATTTAAAAAGTTCTTTTGTTATTATAATTATGTTCAAGCTTTCTAAATTACAGAATAAAAAGTGTAAAAGACTCCTTGCGTTGCAATCTTTCCAATTAAATAAATTTTTTATGTGACTTACACTACAAATCCATTGTGGTTAACTCTAAATGACTTTATAAAAAATACTTATTTCATTACAAAAATCAAATTTTTAATTTATCTAAATTATTTTTTAATAAATTGTTTAAATTATTTTGAAATTTTATATTATTTAAATTTGCACTTCTTGCACGTAATGTACTTATTTCCAATTATGTCAGTTTTAATTTTTAAAAAATACGATTTTTAATTAATGTCCTTTGACATGAAATAAAGAAAGCGTATTGCGTCACTTTTCGTTTCGGGGCGTTTAATTAATCTGGTACAATTACACCGCCTGTTATTTTTTGACAGATATTTTTCTATGTCGTCACATACTTTTGAAATAGACATTTTGATATCCTTTAAATTGATGATTATTTCGTATAATTCAATTTTGATTTTTCAGAAAAAATACTTTTTTTTTTTTTTTTTTTTTTTTAATTGGAAGAAATATTAAAGCGTTTCATTACCCACCAACGATATAAAATTTTATGATATGCTGAGGCCTATGATTAACATTTATACAAATTTTGACGAACTATGTACTTTCTGGTACACATTTATGCTGATTTAAAAACATAAAATTGATTTTCAGTAAACAAAATATTCAACCCATTATCACAGGTAATTTTTAAATGTCATCTGAAAGTTAGAATTTATTTCTTCACATTTTGAAAATATATGAAATTTTTTAAGCATTTTCTTTTAATATATTTTCCTAGTATGTATTTCAATAGATAGAGGATATCGTTATTTTTTTTTTTACACTAGCCTACATTTGTTAGATTTTTAATTCTTATAAATGTTCAGCCTCATCAGAGTAACTTTTTCGGCATTCTTATATTGTTTTTTAAGAATTTTAATCCGCTTGTAATTTTAATGCGTGTAATTAAAATTTATATGTATTAAAAATCATATGCAGTGATTGTTTTAATACCTACCTCAACACATTTAATATGAAATGAGACTATGTAATGAAATATTACGAATAATAGAATAAAACTGCTCACAATGTTTGGTTAATATTTCTTAAGTGAACCAGTAATCCGTAGAAGCCATCATCATATTTTTTTACTTAATTAAGATGCATATATTATTTTCTGTTCAAAACATATATATATATATATATATATATATGTTTATATTAATCATATATATATATATATGATTAATTTATTTTAATTTATTCCTTACGGTATCTGACTACGTTTAAAAAGTGGTTTTCGACCAAAATTGCCAAAATGGTTTTATTACATTTTATTAAAGCCCAGCTTTTTACCTTTCCAAATCTGTTTTTATTTTTATTGTATGACAAATAGAACTAGAGTTGTAGCGGTTTTTAAACTATTCAACAGTTTTCACTCAAACCGGAAGTACTGTTTAAAGGACCGGAAGTACTATTTAAAGGTATTAACTGGGAGGGGGAGGCAAAACTATGGCCTTCTAGAAATAAACAAAGGCTCCGTACTTAAAAATCCCTGACGGCTCGGCCTACAGGCACAGGTAGATTTCGAAGACGCAGAACGTGGGGTGCCTGTTTGTCGGGAATTGCGGAAGAAATGACCTTTTTGCGATGATGCTGCAGTTGGAACCGCCTACTTCGAAACGAAACTTGTTTGCAGGCGGAGCCAGCAAGGATTTTTTTTTTTTTTTTTTTTTTTTTTATTTTTTTTTTGCTATAAGAGTTGGTCCTATAAAAAACATGTCAATATAAAAGTTTTAGATAATATTAAGAGGATTTATAATATATTTAAGCGGATTTGAAATATTGGGAATTGACGAAGTTATGAATTTTTTTCTTCTAAAACCCCCCTTCCCTCCCCCCCTTAAGGCAATTTTTAATTATATCAAAAATCTGTCATACATAAGTTTTTGGCACTGTTCCTAGAAGTAATAATAACTTCAAACGGATTCGATACGTATCATAATTAAGAAATTATGGTTTTTTTTTCTGTTTTCACAAAAAGCCCCCCCCCCCCTTGGTTTTATTTTGCCCATTAACGAACTTAACTGAGATTTTATGTCCCTTGATTTTATGTATCAGTTTCGAAAAGATGCGGGAGTTGGAACCGCCTACTTCGAAAAATAACTTGTTTGCAGGCGGAGCCGGCAGGGATTTTTTTTGTTTTTAATTTTTTTTGCTATAACGGTTGGTCCTATAAAAAACTTGTCAATATAAAAGTTTTAGATAATACTAAGAGGATTAATAATAAATTTACGCGGATTTGATATCTTGTGAATTGACGAAGTTATGAATTTTTTTTCTTCTAAAACCCCCCTTCCCCCCCCCTTAAGGCAATTTTTAATTATATCAAAAATCTGTCATACATACATTTTTGGCCCTTTTCCTATAAGTAATAATAACTTTAAACGGATTCGATACGTATAATAATAAAGAAATTATGATGATTTTTCTGTTTTCACAAAAAGCCCCCCCATTTCCCCCCCTTGGTTCGATTTTGCCCATTAACGAACTTGACCGAGATTTTATGACCCTTGATTTTATGTATCAGTTTCGAAAAGATGCGGGAGTTGGAACCGCCTACTTCGAAAAATAACTTGTTTGCAGGCGGAGCCGGCAGGGATTTGTTTTGTTTTTAATTTTTTTTTGCTATAACGGTTGGTCCTATAAAAAACATGTCAATATAAAAGTTTTAGATAATACTAAGAGGATTAATAATAAATTTACGCGGATTTGATATCTTGTGAATTGACGAAGCTATGATTTTTTTTCTCATAAAAACCCCCCTTCCCCCCCCCCTTTGGGGTCATTTTTAATTATATCAAAAATCTGTCATACGTACATTTTCGGCCCTTTTCCTAGAAGTAATAATAACTTTAAACGGATTCGATACGTATAATAATAAAGAAATTATGAGGATTTTTCTGTTTTCACAAAAAGCCCCCCCATTCCCCCCCCCTTGGTTCGATTTTGCCCATTAACGAACTTGACCGAGATTTTATGATCCTTGATTTTATGTATCAGTTTCGAAAAGATGCGGGAGTTCGAACCGCCTACTTCGAAAAATAACTTGTTTGCAGGCGGAGCCGGCAGGGATTTGTTTTGTTTTTAATTTTTTTTTGCTATAACGGTTGGTCCTATAAAAAACATGTCAATATAAAAGTTTTAGATAATACTAAGAGGATTAATAATAAATTTACGCGGATTTGATATCTTGTGAATTGACGAAGCTATGATTTTTTTTCTTCTAAAACCCCCCTTTTTTCCCCCCCTTGGGGCCATTTTTAATTATATCAAAAATCTGTCATACATACATTTTTGGCCCTTTTCCTAGAAGTAATAATAACTTTAAACGGATTCGATACGTATAATAATAAAGAAATTATGTGGATTTTTCTGTTTTCACAAAAAGCCCCCCCATTTCCCCCCCTTGGTTCGATTTTGCCCATTAACGAACTTGACCGAGATTTTATGACCCTTGATTTTATGTATCAGTTTCGAAAAGATGCGGGAGTTGGAACCGCCTACTTCGAAAAATAACTTGTTTGCAGGCGGAGCCGGCAGGGATTTGTTTTGTTTTTAATTTTTTTTTGCTATAACGGTTGGTCCTATAAAAAACATGTCAATATAAAAGTTTTAGATAATACTAAGAGGATTAATAATAAATTTACGCGGATTTGATATCTTGTGAATTGACGAAGCTATGATTTTTTTTCTCCTAAAACCCCCCTTCCCCCCCCCCCTTTGGGGTCATTTTTAATTATATCAAAAATCTGTCATACATACATTTTCGGCCCTTTTCCTAGAAGTAATAATAACTTTAAACGGATTCGATACGTATAATAATAAAGAAATTATGAGGATTTTTCTGTTTTCACAAAAAGCCCCCCCATTCCCCCCCCCCTTGGTTCGATTTTGCCCATTAACGAACTTGACCGAGATTTTATGATCCTTGATTTTATGTATCAGTTTCGAAAAGATGCGGGAGTTCGAACCGCCTACTTCGAAAAATAACTTGTTTGCAGGCGGAGCCGGCAGGGATTTGTTTTGTTTTTAATTTTTTTTTGCTATAACGGTTGGTCCTATAAAAAACATGTCAATATAAAAGTTTTAGATAATACTAAGAGGATTAATAATAAATTTACGCGGATTTGATATCTTGTGAATTGACGAAGCTATGATTTTTTTTCTTCTAAAACCCCCCTTTTTTCCCCCCCTTGGGGCCATTTTTAATTATATCAAAAATCTGTCACACATACATTTTTGGCCCTTTTCCTAGAAGTAATAATAACTTTAAACGGATTCGATACGTATAATAATAAAGAAATTATGTGGATTTTTCTGTTTTCACAAAAAGCCCCCCCATTTCCCCCCCTTGGTTCGATTTTGCCCATTAACGAACTTGACCGAGATTTTATGACCCTTGATTTTATGTATCAGTTTGGAAAAGATTTATGCAGAATTTTTCCAGTTATCGTGGTCAGAAAAAAGTGACATAGATAGATAGATAGATAGATAGATAGATAGATAGATAGATAGATAGATATATAAACTTTTGAACTGGGGGTGGTTTTGGGTTCTGGGAGTCATGATCGGCGTAGATCTGCAAAAATTTTTCAAAATTTCCAACTTAGGTGAGAATGTAATAGGTAGTATTTCTTACGAAATCTACCTAAAAAAAAGAGTATGGCTCATACAAACAGTGAAGTTTAGATGCATATTACTGTGTAAATTCTTGTAGTAAAACATAAATCTCAACTTTAAATGCATTTTTTTGGAAAATGTAATTTTTGGCGAAAATTCCATACGCAAAACATGATTTCTCAAAAAGTTATTAGAATATCACTATGAAATTTAAAATACATGTTGTTTATACTATTGTGAAGGCAATGAACTACAGATTTAATTTTAGAATAAATATTTTTTGTTTTATGGATGTTTTCGTGGAAAGACATCGATGAATTTTAAGAAAATCAACATGTAAAAAGGTGCGATATGCTATAAGGTTTGAAACATTTAAAATATCTCTTAGATTTTAGTTCATTTCCTTCACCAATGTCATAAGTATGAAGTGTAAAAAGGAAATTATGATACATACAATATATTTTTCTGTAGCGTGTTTTGCGTATTGGGTCAAATTTCACTAAATTTTACCACAAAATCCCCCATTTACCTAAATTTCATCCATGAATGAAATATTTTTTCCTTTTTTTCAGAGTTTCAAGTCATAATTTTAATAAAAATAGGTTCAAAAAATAATTAAATAGCTTTTATGGAAAAAATTACTCCGTACGTAGTCAGGCACTTAAAAAATATATAAATACGATTTTGACACCAAGCTATTGTTAAAATATTAATTATTCTGAAAGTCTATCTTATGAGACTTTTCGTTATAAATAACTTCGCAAATTAATTCACCTGCGAAATTTTTCATTACCGAAAACTAGTTGGATAACTATCAGCGTATATTAGTAAACTTACTGTGTAATCCGAAATGGATAATGAAACATATGTCCATGACAGTGGATATATTTAATAATGTGTATGATACTTATCAATAAAACGATTCCGTAATCAGAATTTCTTATCTTATAAATACAGTAAATCATTACTTATCTTACTGTATTAACAACCCTTTTAACAACCCATTGACAAACTCGCTAATATTAATTACGGAAAATTTCGCATGCGATCGAGCATTAATCAATTATACCTTTATCAATATTCCCTGTAAATATATGAATAAGTGAAAGTAATTTATAACATACCGATTGCCTTATAGCAGAAGATATTACTAAATTATATACTTTGATTACCTGGATTCATATAGATTTTTTTTTTATTTTTCGGAGAGACAAAATTAGAACATATATATTTTTATTTAGTAATTTGCAAAGAGTTTGTAAAAATCACAGACATTTTTCTAACTGAAGTTGATTTATTTAAATCGGTAATTTATGAGAAGAATGTTCTTAATAAACAGATATACTTTAAAGCATAATTTATAAATTCTTGATATTTAATATAGTTGTTTCACGATTTCGAAATAAAACTTAATAAATATGTGAAATGATCGTAAATGCTGGAATACAAATGTAGAAATGTAAGAGATGATGATTAAGAATTATATCAGAAACAGCGTGAAAAGTTTTACAAAACACTTTTAAAGGTTTCTAAAGTACGCGTAAAATTGTTTTTCTTTTGTGAATTTTGATGATTGATATTAAAAACCATTTATTGTTTTTATATTTATAAGTTTGCCTAAGTTCTTGTATGCCTTGGTATATATTGTAATAACTTGTATGTAAGCATGCCCTTAACACTACTTTGTATGCATTAAAATACAATAAAAATTATTAATATATTTGATAATTTCAAAAGTGTGCATACTTTACATAACTAAAATTTTAGAACAAATACAAATTTGCATTTTTTTTTCATAGAAACTTTTAACACAAAGTTACATAGCAGAATTTTTATATATTCGGGTAGAATATTATATTTTTTTGAGTCTAAAATTATGTTTCACAGATTTTAATTTTACTTCATACAATATCTTCTAAACATCGTGTACAAAAGACTTGGAGAAAAAATTTCTCGTGCGATTGACAATTATATTTTTTATTACAAAAATTTAAATATTTTAGAAAATTACAGGAGGAATCTCGGGAACAGTTCAGGAATCTCCTAAAATACCCACTCTTAAAACTTTGGAACTTTGACCGATTTAATGATAATAAAAGGAGTCTAAAAAGACTATGACTGGCAATGCCCTTTTCGATGAGACTGCATAGAACACAGCATAGCGTTTGACGTTTGAGTGTCCAGAACTAGAAGATTTAATTTTTAATATTGTTCATATATTTCTATAGAAAAAATGAATTTCACATCAAAATTTATCTGTTTCTTTTTTTTTCTGTTACAATTAAGTATTAATTTTTTGAACATTAATGCTTTTTCACACATATTTCACATTTCACATGTTATTCTATTTGACTACCAGTAATACATAAAATGAATTATTCAGTTATGAATCAAACCATAGATTGTTAATCAGTATTTTAAGTATTCGAATTTAGCAGATAATTTTCTAGAACGTTAAGTAATATATAAACAGAGTACAAAATATATATTTAAGAAAACTAATATAAAATTTTAATTTGGGATTTTAAAATTTATTCTGCATTTGTAGTTGTGCACTCTCAGGAATAAAACACGCATTTTTGACGATTCCGCAATCCTCAGGCCTCATTTCGTTATTTTTGACAATCATTTCGTCACAGAGTCACGTGGTTTTTGACGAAACGCGAATCCTCAAATATCTTGACGAAACTGTTTCCTTGCTGTCAAAAATAAAACTCTTACTTTTGACGATTCCGCAATTCTTGAACTATATTTCGTCATTTTTGACAATTATTTCGTCTCAAAATTAAGTGATTTTTAATGAAATGGAAAATCTCAAATATTTGACAAAAATGTTCCCCCATTCCCGGCCATATTATTTTTGTTACAAAATCGTTCAAAAAAAAATTACACGAAAGTATTAAATTTACAATATATTAATGAAAACAGAAACAAAAATATTTCATCCTTGGGGGCCGCTGTAACAGGAATGTACCAAATTTCTACTTTATTTTTTATATCTGATAATTTGCGTCTGTCCTTTTTGTAACGATTTTATGCATTTCTATTGCCTATTCAAAGATAAATTTTTCTGAAGTTACAGAATTTCGTTAAAAACGCTTAAAAAATTCTTCTAAAGTTACAGAATTTCGTTAAAAACGGTTAAAATAGTAAAATGCGAACATCATTTGGTCCATTTTCTACCAAAAGCATAAACATTTTCCCAATGGTTAAAAAAAAATCACAATTTTAGGAGCTCTTTTTTATTTAAGAAATATATTCATATAACAATCAAATTTAAAATATGTATAACTAACCCCCCTCTATAAACAATAATCTTATCCGCTAAAATTGATGAACTCGCCTCTAAAATAGGCACTTCAAAATTAATTATGTCTGATCAACAAATTAATTAGACATTTTAACCATTCATTGGACAAAGGAAATTTCTCTAATAAATTATATTAATCAAGCCATTTTCTAATTACTTATTAACCATAGAAAAACCATAATAATAATCTAGCCTTATTAATTAAAACATGCAGAAAGTATAACAGCACCGATAAAAATACAATCTGCTTTCTAAAAATATAAACACACATCAACATCCGATAAATACATTTAAAATCAAATAATACCGAAGTCCCGCTAGCGTAGTGGTTAGAGCACTTAGCTGCCAAGCTAAACATCGCGTGATCGAATCCCAAGGGATCTTGTTTTTGCCCTAGTCAATAATGATGGTTCTAAAAACTCCGATAGATGGCAGCACCAACCTTTTTTGGAACTTTCGTCAAAGAAACAATTTGAGGAAACTTATTTCTTCGTAATTTTGAGGATGCAAATTTACTCGATTTGACGAAATATTTACTCGGAGCATTTCGCAGGAAACCGTTTCGTCAAAAACGAAGAAAATTTCTTGAAATTTGAGTATTCATTTTTGAGAGTGTGTAAATAAACCTAGAAACCTTGTACATATATATTTTTTAATTTTATAAACAAAAAATCCCATTCGCGAAGAAAATAATAGAATGATAATGTTGCTCCTTCAATTGTATTTTTTGAAATCCTTTATGCATGAAGATCCTCTTAATATCTAATAATCTGTTAGTATGTCATAAAGTTAAAGTGAAAATATTTCCACTTTAATTAGTCTGTAATTAATGTGAAAGATTTATTTCTTTTAAAGGCTAAAAGGTGTAAATTAACAACATAATAAATACACAGTAAAATAACTTTTATTAGGTTGTTTGACATGTTTTGGCTCACTCCGAGCCATTTTCAAAAACAAATGAAACTATTCCATAATTGCACGGTCTTTGAAGTTATTTAAATTGCTATCATTTGATTTTCATGTACTTTTAAAAAAAATACGTACGTTAACTTTTATTTTTATTTGGTTGTTTATTTTCATATCTCTAACCATGGGGTAACTCGAGACACAATTTCGGTAAGTTGAAAGCTGCTGCATTATTACATATTGTATTTGTGCGTGTTAGTATCTGTATGGTTTATCTAATTTGGATGGATAGTATAGACTAGAGGGAAAAATTATTTTAAGTTCATTGAAATTTATTTGTATGGTTTCTACTTGATATAATCTTGCCAGGGCTGTGGTTTTTCTATTATACTTAAAAACAGCTATATGGTCCTGTTTCCTGTAACTAAATTTCCTGCTGGAATATCCGGCTTATTTTACTGTGTATTTATTATGTTGTTAATTTACGCCATTTAGCATTTAAAAGAAATGTGTTATTACAAGGTGTTATAAATTGTTATATTGTAGAAGATTTATATAAAAGATGATTTTCGTTTGACAGTTACGTAATCAGTATATTTCAGTTTTCGTCGACTTTTTAATTTATTTATTTATTATTATTAATTTTTTAAACCTTTTTTAGAATTTTTCTACTTTGTATTTCCAATCATGAACAGCATACTTATTAAATAAATTATAAGCTTCAAACTTTGATAAATTTTTAGACGTAAAAAAATCTACGCCACAAATATTATATGGAAGAATGACAGTTTTTATAGAGATAAGGTCTCGATAAAATTATTTACAAGGCAATTAATTAAAAAGAATAAACGAAATTCAATGGTTTTATATTTTCATAATACAAATCTAAAATCAAATATAATGTTTTATTCACAAAAATACAGAGGTATTTCACAAGTAATATTCGCGAAATATTAGACGTTTAAGTGTCTTTGCATAATGCTACATTTTCCCCATACTATATTGTATGGGATTTGTTTAGATTATTAAAGACTTTGATTTCTTGTAATAGGAAAAATATTTTGACGTTCTGAAAAATATGTTTTTATATATTCCCTTGTAGCATTTTTTCCCCCATTTAGCTGTAACTGATGCAAAGTATCAAACCACAAATTATGGGCAATTTCTCATTTTGTATGTGCGTTGAAAATTATACGATTTTTTTTTTTCCGAAAATGTGAAAAGTTGGACGACGTTTAACATTCATTAAAAAAAAGAGATATAACATGTATAGAAATTATTTTTGAAAAAATCTTATTAAAAATTTTTTTAACTATTTCTAACTTTTTAAACTAATTATTATCTTATCTATTAATTATTAAACTGATTTTATATGACTAGTCATTATAGGACATTATATGACTAGTCACTTTACCTCAGCTCATAAATGTCATAAGTTTTACCCCAGGTGATAAATTTAAAGAGGAGACAGAAATAAAAATAGTTGAACTGATTTTATGATTCTTATAAATGCCTTAAAAAAGGATGATTTTCGTTTTACTTCCAAACACAAAAGCAGGATTTTCTGTTTTTAGCAGCTATGTCAACGACACTATCTGAAATAATCCGCTTAAAAGAAGCACTTCTAAGGAATACAAAAGCATTGTTTTTGGTTTGCGTGACAAGAAATTGATTTATGCAGCTTCTATGAGATTGAAAGACTTTTCAAACAAGACATGTGGATCGTGTTCACAAGATGATAAACAGCAAATTAAAATAAATATTCTATTTTTATTTGCAACGGGTTGGTATTACTTTTTTTTTTTTTTTTTTTTTTTTTTTTTGAGATTATCGAAACACAGTTGACGAAAACGTCGCACAAATAAACAGATTACACTTTTGCTGCGGCAGACTATTTAAGAGAATAGCAAATTTATTGTTTTGTTTTAATTTTAGCAATAGGGTAGAGTAAATTTGAAGATTTTATTGTTTATTCATTTTGACATATTTCATAGTGTCGGTAATCACTTGAATGATTTATGAAGTATTGTTTTTGGTTTGCGTGAGAAGAAATTGATTTATGCAGCTTCTATGAGAATGAAGACTGGTCAAACAAGAAATGTGAATCATGTTCACAAGATGAAAAAAAAAGAAAAAAAAAAAGAAAACAGCAAGTTAAAATAAAGATTCTATTTTTATTTGGAATAGGATATTATCATTTTATTTTTATTCGAGATTATCAAAACACAGTTGACAAAAGCATCATACAAATAAAATTTTCAAATTTTGCTGCTGCAGACTAATTAAAATAATCGTAATTATATACATTATTTAAGTTTTAGCAATAGGATGATAGGGTAAATTTCAAGATTATATTGTTTATTCAGTTTGACATGCTTCGGTAGGGTCACACACAATACAGTCGGTAATCACTTGAATGATTTATGAAGTACCTTTTTGGTTTGCTTTATAAGAAATTGATTTATGCAGCTTCTATGAGAATGAAGACTCGTCAAACAAGAAATGTGAATCACGTTCACAAGATGAAAAAAAAAGAAAAAAAAAGAAAAAAAAAAGAAAACAGCAAGTTAAAATAAAGATTCTATTTTTATTTGGAATAGGATAATATAATTTTATTTTTATTCGAGATTATCAAAACACAGTTGAAGAAAGCATCACACAAATAAAAGTTTTAAACTTTTGCTGCCGCAGACTAATTAAAATAATGGTAATTTTATACATTATTTAAATTTTAGCAATATGATGAGGTAAATTTTAAGAGTAAATTGTTTATTTAGTTTGACATTGTGGTGGTTGGATGATAGTTCCTTTTTTATACAGTGGAATCTTGTTAATATTCCAAATAATATATATTTGGGTTTGTGATCAAAATAGTATAGTGGGTACAGTGTTGTTATGGCCGCAAAAGACCACTTCGACATGAGATTAATTATTAAAAGAAAGACTTGTTAAATAAATTATTCATGCAAATTTATAATCAAGAACAATGAAGATAAAATTAAACTATTACCTGCATCAACCTAAAAAGGAACATAAGTGAGAGACGTGACTAAAAGAACTTGCACAAAAATTTTGCAGCTTCAATATTAATCTTTATTTATAAAGAATCTTGAAAAAGAAGTATTTCTGAGGGAATCTCTTCTTTATAGATCCACCTCTATTTCTTAAATTATAAGTACACAACTGACGTTTTTAAATAAACGCCATCACAAATATTACTGAAGTTTTTTTTTTTCTCTTGGGAAACTCGGATATGTTGATATTTTAAAGCTAGCATAAAACATATGACTTTATCAAGCAATTTGTAAAACTAAAGAAGTATCACCACTTGAATAAAATAAGCATTCTTGCCATGAATGCCAGGTTCCAGCGAAACTACCATCACACACAACCGTCTTATTAACTACGCTGTTGGAAAAGAATTTCATTTTTTGCTGTAATGACAGTAATATAATAATCTCAGATCATCACAATTTTTAAAGACGATATTTTCTTCATATCGTAACTTTAGATGTACGCATTTTGTACATTTATCACAGCAGCAAGCAAAGCGATCACCTTACACTCTTGTGGCAAACGTCTCAGTGTCTGTGTGTGAGCGCGCAGCTTCAGCACTGACTGGGAACGAAGGGGAGGGGGTGCCAAAAATTGAAAAACGCCAATCGGCAGAGATAAAAAAAATACGTATTAAAAACATTTGAATTTGATTGGCGAGGGGCGGAGCTTAGAACAGGAAGTGTGCATAGGCAAAGAATGATATCGAAGCTTCTAGTAAAATCCAATACCGGAAGTGCACAGGTAACAAACAACGATCATTTTTTTTAAAGCGAAATGTTATGACAGAAAGAAAAGTTTACAGGGGAAGTGATAAAAAGAAAAGAATTAAAATACTTTTGAATGTGAATTTTAAAATTAAATGAATAAGAACTAATAAAATATTTCTTAAATTGAATTAAAATATGGCAGTGGTTGTAAGAACCACAGCAGACATGTTTCGGTCGGGTCACACACAATACGGTCGTTAATCACTTGAATAATTTATGAAGTATCGTTTTTGGTTTGCGTGACAAGAAATTGATTTATGCAGCTTTTATGAGAATGAAGACTCGTCAAGCAAGACATGTGAATCACGTTCACAAGATGAAAAAATAAATAAAACAGCAAGTTAAAATAAAGATTCTATTTTTATTTGGAATAGGATATTATCATTTTATTTTTATTCGAGATTATCAAAACACAGTTGACGAAAGCATCACACAAATAAAAGTTTTCAAATTTTGCTGCCGCAGACTAATTAAAATAATCGTAATTTTATACATTATTTAAGTTTTAGCAATAGAATAGGGTAAATTTCAAGATTATATTGTTTATTCAGTTTGACATGTTTCGTTCGGGGTCACACACAATACGGTCGGTAATCACTTGAATGATTTATGAAGTATTGTTTTTGGTTTGCTTGAGAAGAAATTGATTTATGTAGATTCTATGAGAATGAAGACTCGTCAAATAAGACATGTGAATCACGTTCACAAGATGAAAAAAAAATAAAACAGCAAGTTAAAATAGAGATTCTATTTTTATTTGGAATAGGATATTATCATTTTGTTTTTATTCGAGATTATCAAAACACAGTTGACGAAAGCATCACACAAATAAAAATTTTCAACTTTTTCTGTCGCACTCTAATTAAAATCATCATAACTTTATACATTATTTATGTTTTAGCAATAGAATAGGGTAAATTTCAAGAATATATTGTTTATTCAGTTTGACATATTTCATACTGTCAGTAATCAGTTGAATGATTTATTTGATACTGACACCTGTCGTATAGTGACTAGTCATAGAAAGTCTAATTCGACAGTGATTAAAGTACTATGTATGTGAATATCAGAAACAAATATTTATTTAAGTTATACTAAAAAAAACAAGTTATACAATACGAAAAATACTTTATACCAATTCATTATAATTATTATTATTAATATAGCTGAAAACTGAAAACGGTTTCATTTATAAACACTTTATCACTTTATCAAAAATTCGTATAATTTTTAACGCACTTACAAAATGCAAAGTTGCTCATAATGTGCGGTTTGATATTTTGCATCAGTTATATAGGTCAATGTAAAAAAAAAAAAAAAAAAAAAAAAAAAAGGATGTTACTGAAAATCTAAAAACATACTTTTTTAGAACTCCAAAACATTGTTTTCCTATTACAAGAAATCAGGATTTTTAATAATCTAATCAAATCTCGTACAATAAAATACTGGAAAATGTAGCATTAAGCACAAACCTTTTAAATATCTAATATTTTGCGAATTTTTATTGTAAAATATCTCTATATTTTTGAACCAATAAATTTTATTTCATATCTGTATTATAAAAATATAAAACCCTTACATTTCGTTAAATTTATAATTAATTGCAATTTAAATAACTTTATCGAGATCTTATCTCTGTAAACATTAACATTCTTCGATAAAATATTTGCTGCGTAGATTTTTTTTTTTTTTTTTTCTAAAAACTTATCAATGTATGCAGCATATAATTCCTTTCATTCGTATGCTATTCATAATTGGAAATACAGAGTAGAAAAATTCTAAAAGACGTTTTTTTTAAAAAAAAAGGAAACCTGAAATATACTGATTACGTACAATTTAAATCAAAATCTTCTATTATTTTCACTATATTTCCATTAAAAATTTATCATTGAGATCTCTTTCACTTAAAAGAGATTTATAAAATAAAATAAGTTTTTGTTTACTGTGTTTGTTTAAGGTATAAAATCACAGCAAACATTATTGTATTTTTAGCTTAATGTGTACACGAATAAATTTTGCGTTCTTAAAATAAAAGAAATGATGATTTCTGCCATTGCTTGATTTTGTTCTATGCGTAAGGTGTACAAAAATAAGAAATTCTTAATGGAATAATTTTCAAAGAAACCAAGCAAATTAAATTACAAACATATCAAGGTCTTTTTACACATCAAATTATACATATGGGCATTCAGATTCATTTTATTGAATTTTATTCATTCAGAAACAGTGAAAGTAACTCACTTCTCAACTGTGTAATTATTTTGAAAATATTGTAACGTATGCGGAATTATTCAAGTTAATTATCCGAAATTTGGGTTGTAGTAGTTTCTAAATGTTTCACATTCTTTGTTTCTTCCAAGAATACACTGGGGATTTCAAAATTCAGCCTTTCTTCTCTGTACATCACGTTTTGTGCCTCTTGGGATCACCCACGTCGCATTTCTTTTCTATTTTCGCGAAACCGAAGTTGTTAACGAAAACGTTGTTTTTCCTTTATTTTCTATACAGTTGCCAATTTAAAGATTTCAAGTGAGAAAAGTATACGATAAAGGAATGAACCTAAGTTTTGCTTATGATTACGAAGTATCCAAGTGCATTAGGTTCATTTATTTATTTTTTTTTTTCGTAAAAGAACATTGTTTATTTCAATTGTGTAGATCAATTTGATCCTTCTTAAAAAATATATCAGCTGTGCAAAATATTATGTACTTTATATTTTGTAATATTATGTATAATACTTAATCTACAACTAAAAAAGAATACGAACAATTTGAATATCGCTGTAATCTAAGGATGTGTGTTTTTCAATGCATACTTTTAAATCAGGGAAGTCAAAATGAATATAGCGATTACAAACGGCTATAACTATTTAATGGAAAATAATTTTTAGATAAGATTAACACAGATTGTAGACGGAACTTCAAAATTTTGTATAAATACTTCATAGATGTTCTATGTGACTTACCTTAGTCACACGGACAACATCTAGGCTGTAGTCCATTTCACGCCATACATTCTGAAACATTTGTTCAGTCACCGACGCAAGCGCATACAAATGCGTACTTTGAGTTCTTCAATTGTTTTGGGCATGGAAGGCACATAATGGGCGTCTTTCACATAACTCCATAGATCGGTCGAAATGGAGATGCAGACGATGTCTTTTGCTCTTGGCGACCGAGATCCCCGGATTTGACACACTGCGATTTTTTTCTATGGGGTAATGTGAAAGACGTGCCTCCCATGCCCAAAACAATTGAAGAACTCATAGTACGCATTTGTAATGCGCTTGCTTCGGTGACTGAACAAATGCTTCAGAATGTATGGCGTGAAATGAACTACCGCCTAGATGTTGTCCGTGTGACCAAGGGAAGTCACATAGAACATCTATGAAGTATTTATACAAAATTTTGAAGTTCCGTTTACATTCTGTGTTAATCTTATCGATAAATTCTTTTCCATTAAATAGTTATAGCCGTTTGTAATCGCTATATTCATTTTGACTTACTCTGTATAAAAGCATCTTCTATTAAATATTATTCCTTGTTAACCATATTTAAAAAAAAAAAAAAAAAAAAAAAAAAAAAAACATTTGCACTTACTTTGAAAATTTTGTAAAGTATACGGAAGTTTTAAAATTTAACCATCACCAATCTTTTTTGAAGTAGCTGTGTCTGGATAAGATGTATGTCTTGTTTCTTCTAGCAATTCATTTGGGATTTCAAAATTCTACTCTCCATCTCCCTGCGTCACGTACTGTATCTTTTGGGATTACAGAATATATCTTCTATCTTCAGCAAACCCATTTTGTTAACCCATCCGTTGTTTATTTGTTTTTTTTTTCCTTTTTTCTCTATACGTCTGTCAATTTAAAGACTTCAAGTGTGAAAAGTATAGGATAAAATGATTTCAGAAATTTTTAATGAACCTAAATTTATATGTGATTACGAAGTATACAAGTACATTGAGTTCATTTAATTTAAAATTTTCGTAAAATAAGTTTTTTTTTTTTTTTTATCGTGTGTACATCAATTTAATCATTTTTCTTTTTAAGCCTATCAGCTGCGCATAATATTATGTACTATTCAGTAGTTTACAAGAAATAATCTACTGTTAAAAAGAATCGGAGCAATTGGAATATCACGGTAATCTAAGAGTATGTGTCTTTTACTACATACTTTTAAATATAAAAGCCTCTTCTGTTAAATATTATTCCTTGTTAAACATATATATATATATATATATATTTATTTTAAACTTTAAAACCTATTCAAATATTATGGAAGTTTTGTAAAGTATTTAGAAGCTTTAAAAATTCATTTTTACCAATGTTTAGTATAGTAACAGTTGCTGGCAAGATGTACGTCTTGTTTCTTCTAGGAATAGATTGGGCATTTAAAATTCTACTCTCCATCTGTCTGTGTCACGTTCTGTATATTTTGGGACTGCAGATATCTCTCCTATCTTCAACAAACCCCTTTTTTAAATCACTTGCGTTTTTTTCCCTTTTTCTCTATACCTCTATCAATTTAAAGATTTTAAGTGGGGAAAAAAAGAAATATTTAATAAAATAAATTTATGCTTGTGTCACAGAGTATCCATCTAGCATTAACTTTTACGAATGTTATATTACTGTGGAAGAACGGATTATTTTTACTTTTGTATGGAAATCAGCTTTATCACTTTTAATTTTCAAAACCATCAGTTGTGTCATTTATTTAATATCATTTAAAATCATTTATTTATCTAATATGGAAAAATACAACAGAAATTTAATTCATATAGCAATACATAGCCGCATAAATTTTAATATATTGTTAAGAAAACAAATAATAACTAGCACCCTAGTAAATTAGACGGCGTGATGTTAAGGAAAGTAAACGTACTACCTCATAAATCATATAAAAGAAACATTGTTATTGCAACAAAGCTTTAATATTATGAAAATGCCACAGCTTTATGTAAAGAGAATAGCCGCATCGCTTACAAAGATAAATATAAGATAAATATTAATCAGGTTTAATGGCCCATGTTACAAAGAATGCTGCCCGCGCCGTAATCAACAGTTTTGCCACTGTTTACATAGTGAACCCTGGACAGATAGTCAAAAAACAAATAGCTTAAACATTTTAAATTCACACTTCCTCATTATCTGACAGCATTTTTTTATAATCTTCAAAGTTAGTAATTGATGATTATTAAGATATACCCACTACAAAGTTTTCGAAAACTCTCACTCATTTATAATTTCAGTAACAGTAAATACATACATTTAAATTAGATGGAATGTATTATAAGGTATACGGAAATAAAAAAAAATACAACGGTCAGTTGTTGGCGTTGTATCTTTTTCTGTAGGTTATACATATTTTGTGTCTTCCAGTAATACCCACAGGATTTAAAAATTCTACCCTTCTCTCTGTTATAATTTGTATGTCTCTTCGGATTGCAAAAAATCTATCTTTACGAAAGCGAATATTAAACGACATATTTGTTTCACTGTTTCTCCATACTTCCATCTATTTAAAAATTCCATGTGAGAAAAAAAGCACGAGAAACGATAGGAAAAATATTTATTATAAATAAATATCTTTTAGGAACACAATCGTTTCAAGAATGTGGAATACTGTTAATTAATGTTCAAAGGTTTATCTCATTGTTAATTAAATATATATCCTGAGTATGAGTAAAAAATCTAGATTTTTATTTTTTATTTTTATTTATTTTTATTTTTTTTTTACATGAAGATTCTTTAAAAAAGGTAAATCCTTATGAACACGTAACTTATGTGGGTATCGGGACACATACAAATACGGCTACGATTTTAACTTATTGATTCCGCCCAAACATCTATGATGAGTGAATTTCTGAACCTTTATAGTTAATTTAGAGAGTTTAAAAAAAGTGACCGCAAATCCTAGCAAGAATTGGCAAGAGCAAATCACTTCTAAGTAAATTACGCTATCAATTAATAGTAAGCTAGTACGCATTACGAGTTGTGTATTTTGAAGGAATTCTCTCTTATGTTTGTGGGAATGGATAAATTACACACATTAAAAATATCCAAATCAAAACACTACACTAAACGAACCTATAATTAAAGTAGTAGTACACATGATGAAATAATCAAAGACAAAACAGTAATGAACATAACAATAAAACAAAGTTTATTTAAAAAGAACACAGAAAATAAATTATGAAAGAAAAACCTTACTTAATTGGCTACCACTTAGCGACAAAGAAACACTTCCGTTTCTACTTTTAATATATATAAATTCAGTTGTAGAATAATAGATAATTTCATTCACTTCTGGATTTAAATTTAACATTTACATAATAAAAACCACTTGTTGTTTAAACACTAAACTTAAAATTATTATAAAATGAAACATTCAAATATTCAAATATTATAATAATCAATAATACATAAATATTCTAGTTTAACAAAAGTAATTATAAATAATATTTTGAACAAGAAACTTTATAAAAGTACCTGTAATTGATAGTGTGTGGTCTGGATCTTGACGAAACTGAAATCTATATGAATAATCGAGGAATATGGAAATCACCGGAAGCAGTTGCACATATTTAGCACAGTTTGCTTTGTTAATTAGGGATCAAAAGGAAAAACTTCTGCACCGGAAAATTCATCAATTAATGTTTACAGATTAATTACAATATCTAATGTATAATAAATAACGGCCATACTTTTCCGGTACGAATTGATTTTCCCTACCGGCATGAATTTTCCGGGCAACCTAATATGATCTAAATCTCTTAGTAAATATATTATATATATATATATATATATATATATATATATATATTATATATATTGGAGTGCTTCTTGTTCTAGAAGTGGGCTATGTCATCTCATTATCATGCTTCTATGGCTGTATATACACAACTGTATACTATAAAAATTATAAAGGCTAACATATTGTAGAGCCCCCAGATACAGCAGATTGGTTCCTCATTTTTCGACTGGATCCAGACAGAGGAAAATACCAAAGAGTGTCCGTTGGTAAAAAAAGAAGCCCTGTACTTATCTTAACCGGGCAGCCTTGGTTGTTGGTTCCGTGTCACATATCTTTTGGTAAATCCACTGCAATAAATACACTATTTGAATTTTGTTTATAGATGAATGACCGATATGAAGCGTCCACCGTAGCGTCGCCATCGTAATCATAAAACTCTTCCATTTAATTTACATTAACATTAAATTACTATAAGAAAACAAATATTCAGTGAAATAATTCTCCTGTCATTAGTCCTTAAAGTTACTTTTCGTTAATATTTATAAAAGCGAAAAAGGGGTGCTATGCAGAAAATGATTCAATGTGTCATTTCTCACCAGTAGTAAAACAGTCTGTAAATGCACAGTGCGTTTTCAAAGAATGAGGTTTTTCTTCATCAAGCGCTAACAGGATGTTCCAATACTTTGAAAGCAGGAGCTGAATTAATATGGAATAGAGAGGACAGTTGTGAATAATGCGTTAAGTGCTAAGCAAGAGGCAACAGGTAATCAGAAGAAACAAAACAATACTTAAATATGAATTGAATTGAATAAAAGAACAGAGACGGAATGAAAACGATAAACTAAGGTAATATATAAGATAAATAAATAAGAAAAACAAATGGTATTTAATTAAATGGAGCAGTTTTTTAAAGCTGGATTGGAAATGGAAAAATAAGACTTTTTATTAACTGTAACGTCAAATGGTAGTACATCCTGTTTGTACAGAAACACAAAATTCTTACGAACAGCTTTGTATATGGTGTTTTTAATGTTATTTACCTTGTAGAGGGCATTACACAAGTTTTTGTAATAACTATTTCTAACATTTAATGTAGACTATTTTCATAATTCAAGTTAACATTTTCGTTTTAAAGATAATTTTAATATACAGGGTAATTCAAAATTAATATAACGATTACAAACGGCTATAACTATTTAATGGAAAAGAATTTATCTATAAGATTAACATAGAATGTAGACGGAACTTCAAAATTTTGTATACATACGTCATAGATGTTCTGGTGGCTCTCCATGGACATACGGACAACATCTAGGCGGTAGCCCATTTCACGCCATACATTCTGAAGCATTTGTGAAATGGACTACCGCCTAGATGTTGTCCGTGTGACCAAGGGAAGTCACATAGAACATTTGTGGCGTATGTATATATAATTTTGAGGTTTCGTCTACATTCTGTGTTAATCTTTATCGATAAATTATTTTCCATTAAATAGTTATAGCCGTTTGCAATTGCTATATTCATTTTGACTTACCCTGTATAATGTACACATATAATAGCGAATTTTCTCGTATATAATACTCGATATAGTTTTTTTCCATAGGCAAACAATGGGAAAAACATTACATACAATATTCAATTGACAGTTATAAAATTCGAATAATAGAAAACAAAATATGACGTGAAGAAAAGTCGCAATAATTTTAAAAGTATTAGAAAGAATATGGAATCAAAAAATAATCTCTGTCAGTGGTTTCAGA
This sequence comes from Maratus michaelseni, assembly GCA_963931845.1. Classification (NCBI taxonomy): domain Eukaryota; kingdom Metazoa; phylum Arthropoda; class Arachnida; order Araneae; family Salticidae; genus Maratus; species Maratus michaelseni. The sequence continues at coordinate 319,426,246 of OZ007593.1, read as the reverse complement.
TTAAACTGTATCTTGCTGTTATGTATACTTCATTTATTCCGTTAATACCCACGGGATTTCAAAATTCTGCTCTTGTCTCAGCATCTCTTCCTGTCTCTTTAGGGATTTCGGAGTTTCTATCCTCTCAAAACTGATTTTGTTAACCAAACCATTTTTTTATTTATTTCTATATACATCTATCAGTTTAAAAATTTCAAGTAAGAAAGATGCACGAGAAGAAGATAAAAGAAATATTTACCAAAAATAAATATATTATTAGAAACATGGAGATTACAAATACATCCGTTTCAAGAATATTTGGACACATTTAGATAATTTTCAAATTTCTGAATTATTGTTAATTAAATATATGAAATCACCATGAGTAATGCCGGAATTAAAAATAAAATGTTTTTACATAAGATTTCATATAAAAAAACATTTATGCTAAATAGAGTAAAACTTGTCGAATTTGGAAAGTCGATAATGCAGAAACTTTTCCAATTGAAGAAAAAAATTCATGGCCCGAGAATGACACAAATTTCCAAGAAAACAAGCAGTGCATTATTAATGTTTTGCATAAAAATAATCATTGATAACTCGAAAAAAATATTTAATTTTTTTAATCAAAAACACGAGCATAACGTGGAAATATGAACAAGTATTATTATAAGAAATGATAAATTCCATATCAAAGCCATCCTTTCTCGAATATGATATCACATTTTAAAAGGATTGAAATTAATATCTATAAGAAAATGGTAAACTCTGTCTCTCTGAAAAAAAAAAAAAAAAAAAAAAAAAAAAAAAAAAATTCAACAAATTTGAAAGGAATTGTGACAGCAGTTTTTAACCAGGACTCATTTCTTTTGAGGTTAATCGTGAATTGTGCCGTAATCCCTTAATGGATAAAACCGAAATTGAAACTGTGTCTAAGTTATTTGCATAAAAAGCAATGTTTTTTTTTCGTTATTTATAAACGGTTGGAATTTGGCTGTAACTGTGGCTGAAAATTAGCGTTGACTACTCACACCAGTAGCAATTTTAGTGTAAGATATATTCTATTTTTGCTATAACTTTTCATTGTGAACCGCAGTGATATACTGTCCATTTCGTGGATCGTATTTTTCATCTTGAGCGAAAATGTAAACATTTATCAGAACCATTTTTGAAAAGACTATCAAATAAAAAAGAAAACTGCCCAGTTAAACTGAGGGCATTGAGCTCACAGGCTATTCACACTAATTGTATATACTCTTATATATTACTCTATAATTTTTATAATTGTATATACTCTTATTTCAAAGAATTTGAAATAAGCCCCTCGAAAAATAAAGAAATCGACAATATATTAAGGGGGATCATACCCCCGTCCCCTCTTATAGTTAACCAATGAACCACCTTTACTAATCAGGGAAGCCACTTATCACAAAGAATATACATACAAAATTTGAATAAAATCAGATAATTCTGCATGTAAAACCCATTTATCTAAATTAAGGTGGGATTAGCCCCCGTATCCCCTTTATACTTAAATAATGAACCCCCAAAACTAATCAGGGAAGCGCTTTATCACAAAGAAACTATATACAAAATTTGAAGAAAATAGAATAATTCTGCATGAAAAACCCATTTATCGAAATTCAGGGGGGTTACCCCCCCCCCCGTTCTCATCATTTATACTTAACCAATGAACCCCCAAAACCAATCACGCAAGCGCCTTATCACAATGGAACTATATACAAAATTTGAAGAAAATCGGATAATTATGCATGAAAAACCCATTTATCTACATTAAGGGGTTGATTTTCCCCGTTCCCCCCACCTTTATACTTAACCAATGAACCCCGAAAACCAATTTAGGGGAGCACCTTATCACAATGAACCCATAAACAAAATTTGAAGCAAAATGGTTATTTCTATCAAGAGTTATCGCGTTACGTACATACATACGTACATACATACGTACATACATACGTACATACATACGTACATACATACGTACATACATACGTACATACGAAACAGGCGAGCTCTCAGGCTTTGATAACGAAATCGCTTGGTAACAATCCGTTTAAGGCGTCTACAGAACGTTAGTTTCAAGAAGAGATACAACATTGTGTGCAACGAAAATATGTGGCGACATCTACGGATGTTCATTAAATTGTGTTGAATGAGGGGAAACCATAACTGATGGAATTGATTACGATTGTAAGGAAAGGACGTTCACAATGTCGAAGAAACATTGCTGTATTTCCGCGCATTGCCAACAAACTCGGTTGCCGTTAAGGGAGAAAAGTTTCCGCATACAATATATCCAAACAAATAGATTTACTGTGTTATCTTGTAGTAATATGACATGGAAAATCCTCACTTGATAGGAAAGCTGCAAAAGCTAGTTCCTTCAAAACCCTGATAATTAAAAATCCTTAAGCTGTGTAGTGCAATAAAAATAAGATAACAATGTCTGTTAAATATTGGAAGTGTGGTTAAGCTGATTTAATGCTTAAATGGGGAAGGGGAATCGGAAGATGATTATTTTTCTTGAAAAAAGTCAAGTGTGATTTAAAGATAAAACTTTTGATTAAGCCGCTGGCTTGGTTCTGTTCTAATGCAAGCAGTATATTGAAGCCCATGGGTATGAGAGTTATTTACAATTTACAATTTCAAGTTACACTACCGGATGTATATAATGCGATCATTGATAACAAATATCAAACAAGCCGACAACTAAATACACTTTGGCATGACAAATATCCATACCAGATACTGTTAGCTGGATTGGGGTTGCAAGAAAATAGATAAGAGTGGTTACTGTATGCAAATGTTCTGTAAAAGTAGGTTTTGGAGAATATTATTGTCTAGACGCAGTTAAGGAAGCTATCGGATATGTAAAGGCAATTTCCAAATACTGTCAATATAAAAAGCTTCCGCGTGACACAAATTCTTTAGAAATGACGACTGTTTTAGTCCTTATTACATAAGCTAAATCACTTTTGGCAGATAGAAATCATGAAAAAGATAAGAAGAATTCGCATAAGAAGAAATAAAAAACAATGGTTCATATATATTATGAGTTATTAGAGGTATTAATTATCTTAAGAAGTGTTTGTATGTTATTGTCGTTTGCCATATATAGTTTAATTGTAGGGTCAGTCAAAAATATCTCGTTACATTACAGTCACTGGGTAAAAAAATGTTTCAACTGTATTTTGATGATGTTACGTCATTTACAATCTGGTGAAAATGGTATACAATTAAGAAGTGCACTGAAAGATGTTTTTTGTAAAATATGGGGTGCAAAGCAATTATTACTAATTTGCATATTCACACAAAAGAAATCTGTTAAAAACGTTTCTGTCGGGGAAATCTTTTGCAGATGTAAATGTTTAATGTAAAATGTAATGTTTAATGTTAAATGTAAGATGTTTAATGATGTTTCACTAATTTAAACTTAATGTAATTTATATGCATTACTGAGGTGCACTATAAATTGCTCGCTGAAATGTATGGTTGCGTTTAACGTACATTTATAGTGAAACACAAAATAATTTGGTTATAGTCTTGGTATGATAAGTGCTTTTTGAACTTTGGTTTCTGTTTTTACTTTTAACTAAATCATTTATAGTATCTGGTGTGTATAAATTCCGTTGACCTACAGAAAGGTATTCGTAAGTTTTACAGACTATTGGGGTGAATTGCTTAGGACAGTTTTAAATTGTGGTAAGCATTTTTCTGCTGATCTCTAATTAGTAGACTTATACAAGTTTGTGGAAATAAAATAAATTTATATACAGGGCTACTCAAAGAACAAGGTACACTGTCGTTTATAGTTGTTAATTGCTGGAAGTGAGTTTTAAGTTCCCTTATGCGTTTTTTACCCGAATTAAAGTTTAGTTTAATATGTAGTATGTACAAAAGTCTTTAGAAAATATAAACGGTTGTACAAAACATTTCGACTGCATTTACATCAATTTTGCCAGCACATGGCAAAAATTGCTAAATGAAAATTTTCTAATTGAATTAAATTTTATCATGCTATGTAGTATATATGCTACGGCCGATATGATAAATCCGGTAATTATTAATAATAACAGGTTATTATGAATAAATATCAAATTTATCACATTGAAAGTAGTATATACACAAATCTATAGATCATATACAGGGCTGCACAAAATATTTCGACTACTTTTTTGGCTATGGAAAGTAATTGCTAAAACTGGATTTTTAAATGTGTGACATGTTTCCTAAACTGGCTACGATATTTTTTCTTTCTCCTTATTTAATGGTGAAGTTTCGTTACAGTTTTTTAAATGCATTGGAATGTTTTTTTCATAATCTATACTTGACGCAGGATTTTCATTTTTGATTAATATATATTTTGACATCATTCATTGTCTCCGTATATATATATTTAATATATAATAAATGATAATTATTTCTCTTATTTTACGAACTGCCCGTTTATTTATAGACTTATATCACAATAACTACGTGTTGTGTTCCATGACTTTGTGAAATTATGTGTGGTTTCAAAAACCTGTAATAAATACTCTGTGATTAATGCGCAACCCACATTTTAGGCGTATAATTTAAACCAAAAAGGGCGTATTGCACAAGATAAAAAGTACTGCAAGTAAAATTTATATGTATACTACATTTTTCGTCTTATAAAGTAACCAATTAGTTTACTATGCTCGATATTTATGTATGCACACAATAGCAACGCTAAATGATAATTATTCTTAAACAGAGATATACTGTGCTATGTAGTTACTTTTAAATATATGTACAGCACTCGAAACTTTTTAGTTTTAAACATAATTCAGTTATTTTTGGTAAAACAATTTCTAGTCGTTTCACATGTTTCTTCCACCAATGCCCGAGGGATTTCAAAATTCAGCTTTCTGTCTGTCTGCATCACGTTCTGGGTATCTTGGGATCGCTGCATTTCTCTTTTATCTTCGCCAGACCAATTTTGTTACTAACCGTTGTATCTTTTTCCTTTCATTTTCTACACATATATCATTTTAATAATTCGAAGTGTGAAAGGTACGCGAGAAAATGATAACAGGAGAATTTCATGAAAATAATTTTTTTGTTAGGGTGATGGAATTTTTAACTACATTACATCTAATTAATTTTACGTTTCGCGTCATAAATAATTCACTACTTTTAGGTAATTTTATAACATAGTATTAATAAAATATTTATTATCAGCATTTTTAATAGCTTTATCTAAGAAGCATTTTCTACATAAGAACTTTTCTTTATGAAACAAAACACATTTTTGCAATTACATCATTTTTCTTAAATTCATAAATAGCATTTAAAAAACATTGGTAAAAAAAAAAAAAAGTTTACAAATATTAACTTATTGATATTACCAAGCAACCAAGCTTTAAAAATAAATAAATAAGTGGCTATCTGTATTTAATTGTCTTTTTATTTATACGCATAGATGCTTCCTTAAATATCAATTATTATTAGGCATAGAGAAACATAATAAGTTTCTAAATATATAATCATTGTAAATGTGTTGTATAGTATCAGGAAGAATTTATAATCGCTGTGTGAAATAACTTATCTCTATTTTATAGAAGCTTTGTTTCTTCCATCAATACTCAGGGAATTTAAATATTATCCTTTCTCTGTGTTTGCATCCCGTCCTGGGTTTCTAGGCTCAGTAGAATTCCAATTATCCGAACTCCAACTATCCGAATCGGTGATTATCCGAATCGCTTTCAGAATTTCAGAAAAAAAAAACAAATGACGACGGAAACGTACTGTGATTCCCAAAATAATGATTCTGTCTACGCGCGCTATTGTTTGTCCCGTCGCAAATACCCTGGTTTTCAAATTCTAAATGAGATGAACTTATTGAAAGTGTGAGAGAAAAAGGTGTCGAGGAAGAAAATGACCTTAATGTCGAAGTTGAAGCATACACGGGAACCTCAGCTAATGAAGCATTTGCCGGCCTTGAAACTGCGTTGAAGTGGATGGAGCGTCAGCCCTAGTGTGACCACATGCAACTTCTGAGTCAAGCGGATGCGCGACTTGGCTCCCTGAAAACGTATGAAGACTGTCAAACAGCTTACTTTGAACGAGATGTTCAGCAAGTAATGACTTTCATTTACAGTACGCTACGACCACATGCAATTTCTGAGTCAAACGGTTGCGCGACTTGGCTCCCTGAAAACGGATGAAGACTGTCAAACAGCTTACTTTGAACGAGATGTTCAGCAAGTAATGACTTTCATTTACAGTACGGAACGTACACACTGTACAGCACTTGTAAGTACGCTTAACTTGTAATAGTCTTGCATTTTCATTTAATTAATTAAAAGCTCTTTTTCATTAAAAATATTTTTTTCTCCCATTTTCTACATACATTAATTATTTAAAATATACCCCCTTTTTTGGAAAAAATCCAATTATCCGAATTTTTGATTATCCGAATGGGGTCCGGTCCCAAATGATTCGGATAATTCGAAGTCTACTGTATTGCAACATTTTATTTTATATTCCGGCCACCCATTTTGTAAACGCATCCGCTGACATTTCTATGCATTTATCAGTTTAAAAATATCAAATGTGGAAAGTATATTGTAAAACGATGGCAGTAATATTTAATGAATATAGATTGTTTTTAGGGACACAAATTTTTAAAATACATTACTTTAAATCAATTTTACATTTTGGTTCAAGAAATTTTGAATACCTTTAGGTAATGTTTAAATTTTATAAAGATGCATTAAGTTAATATATATATTCTCATTGAATAAAAACTAAACTTTTCCAGAAATATTTGTATATGAGAGATTTTTTTAGAAAGTAATCTGTAACGTAAATAAAATGCGTTAGTTTTCACAGTCCAAAATACCATTTAATAAATATTATTGGAATACATAATATGCATCAGTATATTAGTGATAATTTTTTTTTCACTAATTCATCATAGAAAGAAGAGAAGCACTGTAAAAGATTTACGGATGAAGGAATATATATAAATTACTTCATCAGCATTGTTGTAACCAGCATTCTAAGAATTAACTGCATTTTATTTATCAATATCCATTATTAATTGATCCAGGTGTATTATTAATTTATCCCTAAGTAGCTGAACTTCACCGTCTTGTCGGTAATTTTCAGAATGTTGTTTGATAAAATCATGTTCAAAATAAAACATTCAGTATAAAAACATAATAAAATAAGCATGCAAAATATTATACGCATGATTAAAAAACATATTTTAAACATACATAAATTTATATAATAAACTCATCAGAAATCCGCTATAAATAAGCTAGCTTCCATTCATCATTGTAGCAATAAAATATGAATTTTCACAATTGCTAAGATTCCTTGAAATGTAACTTTGCATGTTAACGAAGTACATGTGTTGTCATTCTAAAATAGTAAGGTTTTAATTAGGATTTAATTTTGAGTTTTAATTTTCGAAAATTTCACTCATTTTTCGGATGACTAAATTCGGATGACTTTTTCATGTATTTAATGAAATAATGAAATTGTTCATTTAATTCTACTTACTTAGTAAATCTGTTGTCCAGATTGAGATCGAGATTAAAACCTTTTGTTGAAAAGTTGTTTCCGAGTATTTTGTTATTTAAATAAATTTTTCATAATAAAAAAAATGTCAAATACAAAAATTCTACGAATTTTATTTTTTAAATAATTTGAAATCTTTATTTCAGTCATTTACTAAGAATGAGCTCAGAGGACCTGAACATTTGTGGAAATTCTAATATATAAGGATACACACATATATATGTGAAATAGATTTTAAAATAACTAAAACGTTTTCAGAGAACTTTAAAATACAAATTTTCTAATATTTGCATAATCGGGTTTTTATCAGGATTCAATAAGCTTCTCAAACTCTTAAAGCGTTATACATTCACCTGGTTACGTCACATTTACCTACATTCTGTACTTACTCATTTTTATGCTCCTTGTATTAAAAAGCACTCTTTGAAAATCTCTGTTATACGTCCAATATGACGTCACATTCACCTTCTTTTTTATTCTTGAAACTTTTTAATTCATTTTCTTTTTCCCCGTAGAACTCTTTCAATAGAATATCAAAACCATTTTAGCGTCAGGCAGAATTCTTCATGTATGTTTAACGATTCATAACATAATAGATATGAAAAGAATTCGTATGATGATTAATATTTAATAACCTGACATCTCTATATTTCTTATGCATTGGAAAAAATTAACATTAATATCAAATTATTGTTAATTTAGCCTTTGAATTCAAAATTTACGTGACGGAAAAACATTGTTAGGATGCTAAAATGGTTAATTGATGTGACATTTTTTTATTGTGAATTGTTAATTGTTGGCAGCTGCTATAACGAAAAATGTTTAAATTTAATAGGAATCTGTTATATTGGTGTTTTTTATTATTTAAAAATTAACTATAATTAATTTCGATTTCTAATTACTTAAGTTGCCTCGGCTGTGCTTTAATACGAGACTGTGTATAATTCCACGATTCTCTCTTCTAAACTGTTGATTTGTATAGATATACAGACATACAGACAATTTTTCAATTTTATATATTAGATAATCAACTATTAATGGATCATGTGCGCACAAACATGATCGGTTAAATTTTAAACATTATTAAATTGCTTGGAAGAATAATATTTTTTTAAATATGTAATCATTTTAAAAGAGTTGTACTGCATTGTAAGCTATTGAAATTTAATCACTAGCAGAGATTTGTGATGTAATTGTTTATAGGTTTTATATATGCTTTTTTGGTAATACCTCTTTATAGTGACTCCCGAGGATGAATCGCCAAGCGACCAAGATGTATCGGAAGATTATAAGAATTATATAACATTATAATGACATATCATGTATATGACATTCCATTACGTATATATACCTGTTATAGGTATATATGGTTATGTGTATGAAATGGAAATGTATATAAATAGTATATGACGTATATATGAAACGTATGACGCAAATATAACGCGTAAATTATTATTGACGTAACTGGTGCATTCACATCTGGCTGTATCACATCATGAATTCGTTACTAGAATTTTGGCGTAATCTTAATTGCGGGAACTCTATAACAAAGAAGTATCCACTTTTTCGTCTATCAATACATTGGGTATTTCAAAATTCTGGTTTTTCTCTCTGCATAACATTCTGTGTCTCTTGGGTGTACAGCATTTCTCTTTCATCTGAAAGAAATCGATTAAAATAAACGAACCATCATTAATCACTTTCTTTTACTATGTATATACAAATTTAAATGCATGTGTTAAAAGTAAGCACGATAAAAACGTAGCCGAAAATATTAATTAAAACAAATTTTCCTTGGAATCACAAATAGTACAAATACGTAAACTCTGATTATTTTATTGAATTCAGTTGGAAATAAATAACTATTTTTACACTCGTATGCGCATCTTTCCGGGTATTTCACGAAGGACCCTCCAACTTTGAAAATAAATAACCCGGAAACGGTGATAGATAAAAGCATGGAAAAAAATAGTACATTTATTAAAATCCCCGTAAGAATCTCATACAGTAACCTCAAAATTTTAGTTAAAAATAGCACCACTAGGTGGTACGTGCTGCAGGTAGCACGACGATACGTAGGCTGTATCACATCAAAAGCGATTCAAAATGTGCACTTTTCACACAACACACATGTCGCAAACTAAGAATGAAATTGTCAGTAACTTTCTGTAGTATGTCATCCGAAATCAACACACAATCTTGGCAAATAGCTTCTAGCTTGTCGAATGTTAAAGGATTGTTGCAGTAAACAATGTCCTTCAAGGTCACTTCCGGAATTTCTTTCACTGTACGATAATAGCGATAACGTTTCGACGGTGATATCTTCGATGACTGATCAATCTTGGCGTCTGAGCTCTCTTTATAGTGACCCGTAAAGATGCCTGCAGCGCCATCTATCGGCGCTATTTTTAACTAAAATTTTGAGGCTTCTGTATCATATTCTTACGGGTTTTTTTTAATAAACATACCACTGGTTATATGCTTCTACTTATCACCGTTGCTGAGTTATTTATTTTCAAATTTAGGGGTTCTTCGAGTAACACACGGTATGTAATAAAATTTGAGACACATATATAGGTGTTATTTATGGTAACAAAAGATAATATTTTTTTCTAAAATGTTATATAGATTAAATATTTGAATACTTTTACGTAGTGTTTAAATTCACTTTCAAATAATTATGAAATATGTATCGCAGAATAAAAAATATCAAGATTTGAAAAGCAATAATTGCACATGACGGTTTTATATTTATAAGGGCATGCATGTGTTTGCATAAATGCATACATTAAAAAAAGTAATTTTACTCACAGATAAATTTCTTTAAGTATATAGCGTACTTAAAATTATATTATTATTAATTGTTTAATTCTCAAAAACTCAGATTATCGAATAACCATGATAAAAATGGCTATGTTTAACTTACTGCATAAACCCAGATATACAAATGTTGTAATACATTTTATTCATTCATAAACTCATGCAAAATATTAATTTTCGAATTGGGCTATTATTTTTAAATTCTTCTAATGTATACAGAACTATTCAAATTTAATCACGATACAGTTGTTTCAGATTTAACCTTTTTCTGCAGTTTATATATACTTTGTTTTATTCAGGAGTACACTCTAAATTTCAGACTTCTGCTTTCTCTAGCTATGCATCACGTTCTGTGTCAGTTGGGATATCAGAATTTCTGTTTTATATTCACAAAACCAATTTTGGTAGCCAAACATATTTTTTTATTTCTTTTTCTATACGCCTGTCTTTTTAAAGATATTAAGAACAAAAAATACAGCAGAAATAATTCATGAAATTAAATTATTTTCTCAAATTTCCCTATTACTCCAAACTTAATTAACACTCACACATTTTTAAGTTTGTTTTAAAAATGTTACATTATTTACAATTGTATGTAAATCTACTTAATCATTTTTATAGCTGATATCTGTATACGCATTTTTTGTATATACAGGGTGATTCATAAAAGATGGGCAGAACTTTAAGGGGTTATAGTACACTTAAAGACAAATAATATTAAATAGGAGACTAAGGGTCCCAGACGTATTCCCAAGGAGATAGGGGGCATTAAAGTTTAGGGTCCGAAATTTCAAATGATTATAAAACATGGAAAAATTGGTCGATTCGTTTGCGGTTTTTGCAAAAAATTTTCTTTATGCCAGTATTTTCTTGAAATAAAATTTTAAAGTTCAATTTCAAAAAATGCCGATAGGGGGCGCTTTAGACTTTGGAGTAACAAACAACTATTTTTTAACGTTATTTTTTGTATTTCTTTAAATGATTTCGAAAGCTTAGACTTAAACTTAAATTTTGATCTAAAAATCTGAGTCCTAACGAGTAGTTAAGTAGCGTAAACTGAAATTTGAAATTTGAAACCCTTCTCCCCCCAGAACAAAAATCAGTTATTCCCGATCTTTGTGTCGTAGATTAGGCTCTAACTACTGCCGCGTTTTGCAAAATTATTCTTTATGTCAGTATTTTCTTGAAAATAAATTTTAAAGAAAATTTTCAAAAAATTCCGATAGAGGGCGCTTTAGACTTTGGAGTAACGAACAACTATTTTATACCGTTATTTTTTGTGTCTCATTAAATGCTTTCTAAAGCTTAGACTTAAATTTTCAGCCCAAAATCTGAATCGTTAGACATGGTTAAGTTTCTGGGGAGAGGGGTTTGAAATTTCTACTCCTGAGCACAGTTCAGTTTACCATGTCCACACATTGTGTGCTGTGATACGAGGTAAAAAGACACAAATTAGGATTATGTTACCAAAGCATATTTATTAACATGTAATCACAATAAATGTTCAAAATTGTGACCACCAGAGGTTATGCACGCAGAACAACGGCGACGAATGGAACGGCGAACATTCGCGAAAACATCAGGCTTTTCGAGCACTTCCCCTACAGCGGCGGAAAGTCTGGCGACCAGTTCCTCGGGGGATTCAATGGGTGTCTCATACATACGAGCCTTCAATCGTCCCCAAAAAAAGAAATCGAGGGGTGAAAGATCTGGCGAGCGAGCAGGCCAAGCAACAGGACCACCTCGACCAATCCATCTGTTCGGAAATGTGATGTCCAGATAGTTGCGGACGTCTCGTACGTAATGGGCTGGCGCTCCATCGTGCTGGAACCACATGACCCGCCGGATGCGTGGAGGAACAACGTTTAACAGGTCTGGCAGCACATGTTGCAGAAATGTGAGGTATGTTTTACCGTTGAGGCGTTCAGGAAGAAGGTACGGTCCGATTAGGTGGTCTCCGAGGATTCCTGCCCAAACATTGATGGAAAAGCGTCTCTGATGAGCATGTGGATACGTAGCATGTGGATTGACATCCGTCCATACATGTGCATTGTGTGTGTTAAATGTACCTTCACGTGTGAAGGTACATTCATCGGTGAAAAGCACAGTTCGTCCAAAATGTGGATTTAGCGCGTTCTGCTGCAGAAACCAGCGGGCGAATTCAATACGATTTGGATAATCCCCTGGAGACAGTTTCTGGACTCGTTGCACATGAAACGGGAGCAAATGTTCATCCTTCAGTACCCTCCAAGTCGTGGACTGTGAGGTATCCACCTGGCTAGCCACTGTTCGTGTACTTGTACTTGGCTGCGCCGCTACTACATCCAGAATGGCTTCTGCAACAACTACTGATTCGTCCTTTTTTGCACGACCTGCATTCGACCGGGAAGCGAGAAATGATCCCGTCTCACACAACTGTCTGTGCAAGCGCTCGAAAGTTTTGCGGTTAGGCAACCGCCTGTTAGGAAATCGCTCTCCGTACATTCGTTGTGCCTCTGCACCATTTCCATCTGCCGCTCCGTAAATTAAATGCATCTCAGCCTTTTCCTTATTCGTGAAGGTCACCATCTTCCGATTCATTACTACAGCGACTTACACTTGACTCACCGCTCAGTGGTTTTTATGCCTGAATCGTGTCGAAATTTTGCATACGTGTTCTTCTTCTTCCCCATTTGACATTTGCATACTTTCTGTTTCCTTCTTCACCCGGTGACTAGCGTCAGGAATGGAGCTTTAACGTTTGCATGAGCGACGTTTCCAACTGTGCCAGTGCCTTTATGAGTGAATTCCGACTATGCAGTCCTTGACGAAAGTTGTATTTTTGCCTCGTATCACAGCACAGAATCGTTGGGCATGGTTAAGTAGTGCAAACTGAACTATGTTCAGAAGTTGAAATTTGAACCCCCTCCCCTCGCTACTGAACCACGCTCAGCGATTCAGATTTTGAGCTGAAAATTTAAGTTTAAGTCTAAGCTTTAGAAAGCATTTAATGAGACACAAAAAATAACGGTATAAAATAGTTGTTCGTTACTCCAAAGTCTAAAGCGCCCTCTATCGGAATTTTTTGAAAATTTATTTTCAAGAAAATACTGACATAAAGAATAATTTTAGCAAAACGCGGCAGCAGTTAGAGCCTAATCTACGACACAAAGATCGGGAATAACTGATTTTTGTTCTGGGGGGAGAAGGGTTTCAAATTTCAAATTTCAGTTTACGCTACTTAACTACTCGTTAGGACTCAGATTTTTAGATCAAAATTTAAGTTTAAGTCTAAGCTTTCGAAATCATTTAAAGAAATACAAAAAATAACGTTAAAAAATAGTTGTTTGTTACTCCAAAGTCTAAAGCGCCCCCTATCGGCATTTTTTGAAATTGAACTTTAAAATTTTATTTCAAGAAAATACTGGCATAAAGAAAATTTTTTGCAAAAACCGCAAACGAATCGACCAATTTTTCCATGTTTTATAATCATTTGAAATTTCGGACCCTAAACTTTAATGCCCCCTATCTCCTTGGGAATACGTCTGGGACCCTTAGTCTCCTATTTAATATTATTTGTCTTTAAGTGTACTATAACCCCTTAAAGTTCTGCCCATCTTTTATGAATCACCCTGTATAGTGTGTAAGAAATTTATGGATTTAAAGTTTTTTCATTTTCGGCAATGTTATAATTTTTATAATTAATTTCACTTAAATATTTATCCTCCTGATGAGAAATAATACAAACATACATTTAAAATATTTAATTTTTCTAGAGTTCTTTGCTACATCTGTGTGTACATTTTGAAATTGGACTCAGCAATTGTTCGTTTTTGTTTAATACGCCATGTATGCAAACACTCCACAAATCTGTATTTATTCCTTCTTAAAAAATGAATATATTGTATAATTCACAAATTGGCTACAAGTTTTACTAAATAGATAGTTATGGGTACCAAACTTTTTTCAGTAACAATATTGATTTCTTTTTGGGGTGGAATTTTATAAACTCTGTGAAAGGATTTTGAAAGTGTTATATATTATATGGAATAAAATTCTTATTAAATCACTACCAGTAGTTTGAAATCTAACTAATTCTGGACGTTCCATTTGCATTCTTTCTTCTATACAGACACATAGGATTTCGAAATTCTCTTGAGGAGAAATATTACAAAAATACATTTAAAACATTTGATTTTTCTAGAGTTCTTTGCTACATCTGTGTGTACATTTTGAAATTGGACTCAGTAATTGTTGGTTTTTGTTTAATACGCCATGTATACAAACACCCCAAAAATCTGTATATATTCCTTCTTAAAAAAATGAATATATTGACAAATTCACAAATTGGCTACTATTTTTACCGAATAGATAGCTATTGATACCAAACTTTTTCCAGATAACTTTGTTTATTTCTTTTTGGGTTGGAATTTTATAAACTGTAAAAGGATTTTTAAAGTGTTATATATTATACGGAATAAAATTCTTATTAAATCACTACCAGTGGTTTGAAATCTAACTAATTCTAGACGTTCTATTTGCATTCTTTCTTCTATACAGACACATGGGTTTTTGAAATTCTCCGTTATTTCTCTCTGCATCACGTTCTCAGTCTCTTGAGATTTCATAATTCTTCTTTTAACTTCACGAAACCCATTTTATGAATCGAACAATGATTTATTTTTCTGTTAATTTTCTATACATGTATCGACTTAATTATTTGAAATGAGAAAGATACACGAGAAAATGTCAGTAGAAATATTTAATGAAGATACATAACTGTTAAAGTCACTGATTTTTAAAATATATTATCTTCAAATAATTTTGCATTTAGTTTCATGAATATTTAATTAGTTTTATCAAGAGAAGCAAATCAAATTCAGCATTTATCAAAGGAATAAATATTAAAAATGTCTAAATATTATAAGATATATTTTCATATGAAAAATTATTTTATAAATCATTCTTTATTGCAGCAGAAACAAATTGATTATAAAAGTGAAAAATATAATTTTATTAAGACAATTCAAGTATATGGTGTATACAAAAGGACGAAAACTGGTTCATCTTATAAAATTACAGAAACTTTAATAGTGAAAAATAATGAAACATTAAGCTTCTATAAGTTTAGGCATACATTTTTAAGACATGCTTTTAAAATACATTTATTTTTTAAATAAAAGCACTCATATTTTAAATTAAATTCTATTGGAGTAGTTTAAAAGACTATATGTCTGGAAATGCGAAATCGTTTCTTAAGCTAATTCAAATGTTTTACTAGATTTATAAAAATTAAGAAATAGAACGATCAATAACCAGAAGCCTTCAGATTTACAGGGTGTCGCAAAAGTCCTTCACTCACATTAAAATTCAAAACAAATCAAGTAATTGACATAAAAAACTTAGTTTGGACAAAAGTGCTTCACATAATTAAAAGCTTTTATAAAGGACAGAAAAATTAATGGTACCGACAACAGACTAAAGATGGCACTACACATTCAAATCTAGACAAAAATGTATAAACAATTTAATATAAGTAAGCAATAAATCATAGATGGTGACAGTTCACCACATCAAAATATTTTGTAGGTTGCATGTATACATATTACATACATACATACATATATATATATATATATATATATATATATATATATATTAATTCTGTGACACAAAAGTATGGTCTTCTAGGGCAAAACTTTGAAGTAAGAAATCCCAATTTAAAGCATAGTTTGTGTTAATCATGCATAAATAAATCAGAACAATGATGAATGAGAAATAAGGATTAATTTATTATTAAAATTAATCAAAACATATTAAACTGTGATTAAAAGATTAATTACATTATTAAAGAATTTCACGGGAATTATAGTGTTCACGTATTTTGTTGTTGTTGTTTCCTTTTAAAAATAAGCATGTTAGATATCGGTCGGTGTAAACTCCATGTTATACATTAATTGTGTAAATAATTTTTAAAACTTTTTAAAAATATTTTAATTATTTAAGTAAAAATTAAATCTCGTTTTTACTGCAAATTATGTCTACGTAATTCACACAATATCTGCTTTAATTTAAGTTGTTACCTTCTACTTTATATTTTTTAATATACGTCCATCTGGTGGCTTCGTCTGTGATCAAAGTTGCTTATCTAAAGATTTTGATGCATTTTTGTGTATTTGTCAAGTAGAAAAATCTATGAACAGTTACTCTAACTATCTTTTGTATTCCCCTAATTGAATCTTTATTTTCCTTGCATATAAATTTGTGTATACCAAATACTTGATTTTTAATTAAATTTTGAAAAATATCGTATACTTTTGACCCACCATGTATGACCTGTATTTTACATATATACAGTGAAACCTCCCTGTGCAACCATCCCTGTCAAAAACCATTTTTTCATGGAACGAAATTTATTTTAATAGGCTCAATGCTAAATTACCTCCATTCAGACACCACTGTCAATGGAGCCCCCTCCATGAGCGATCAATTTGTTTGAAGAAACGGAAAGAAATTATATTTATTTTCTGATCGTTTGCCCTGTAACTTAGCAGATGTGTACGAATTCCCCCACCAGGAATGTACTGTGGATCATTCCCATTTCGAGAACTGCATGCTTGAGGAACCTACGAGTTCCTATCTCCTACTTCGTTATAGCGATCATGGCGTCGTGTAACAAAAAACGTTTGAGAGTGTGACCACTGGCTTCCGCCGTTCTCCCAGTGCAGAACTGTTTAAGTAGCGTTTTAACAGTGACAGCTAACATTGATTTTAATCTTAAAGGAACATACACACGTTATAATGAACATAAAAATGAAAAGCCGGAAAGAAAATTGGCTCACATGTTTAACTGTAGAAAAACACAGATAAACAAAACTTTCAAGATGAAAAAATTGCATTTATTCAGTGAACTTAACACAAATTTAGAAATAAAAGTTGTAGAAGATAAAATTGTCAAACCAAAGAAAATATTAGCTTATATACTTTCATAACATTACTTGTTACTTTATTTTCGGCAATCAAAATTTAGATTTAAACATGATCTCCATTAAGAGACCTGATCTTGGAGCCACCAATTTTTAATGGAACTGAGCATGGTCGCTTTAGGAAGAATTTACTCTATATATATGTGTGTGTGTGTGTGTGTACGTATACGCATATATATATATATATATATAATATATATATATATATATATATATATATATATATATTTGTGTGTGTGTATATACGTATATATATATATATATATATATATATATATATATATATATATATATATATATATATATATATATATATTACTAAACAATGCTTTTCATTTAAAGACTTTTTTTCTAAAGCCTTGATTGTGTATTACCTATATTATTATATAATAATTTCTATTTAAAATTATAAGGAGGACCTACGCGTCCTTGCATATAACAGTACTCCAGAACGTTTTGTGAGATTGTCGGTACTTTGAACCAGTAAATAAACCTGTCTGTTTTAATGAAAATAACTCTCCTATCATAATATATACGTTTCTAATTTCTAAAATACGAGTTTTAAAGGTCACATAATATACATTTGGCACTTCACTGTTTGGAAGGTATTTAAGAAAGTTACATTCTTGCGATAGCCATAATGGTTGACTGCGACGCCTAGTTCAAACATATACATTGAGATAATGTAGAAAATCCCGCGTGGTATGAAATTAATTGTCAGTCCTTTTCCAATAAAATATTTCTTGGGTTTACGAAATTTGATAGATTTAAATTTTAGAAGTGAATTATATAAACTGATTTAGTCTTTCATGAATCATTTTGGATTTTTACTATTGCGAATTCAGTATGCTCCAAAGCATTTTGAGATATGGTTTTTTTGTGTGAAAGTTAAATTTAAATGTGATTAAAAATAAAAATCTTTCGGCACCAAACTTTTTAAATGATATTTTTTAATTTTCTTATTGTTTGGGTTATTTTTTAGTTGTAAAATTGTACACTATTGTGCGTTTATTTATTCTGAGTGTACGATTGAAGAAGCGGCATTCATTGCTGTCAACCCAATACTTTACAGAGTATAATATTCTAAGTTTACTCCTCTCCAAATTGGACATATATAACACATTTAATTACGTTTATTGATCTATTTAACCACAATTAAATATACAAACATAGTGAGATATAGATAATTTAAAAGCTATAAATATAAATTTAAATATATACCGGTAGAATATTGCATTTTTTCACGTCTAACATTCTATTTTGCATTTCTAGAAGATACTTTTTATTCGAGAAAAACATATGTAGTTCTATTTTATTGCAGACTAAAGAATTAACAAAATGTATATAACTGTAAAATTAATGATATCTTCATTAAACTTTAAAATTTCACTCTGTGTTATACAAATATGAAACCACGTTTTCATATCAATAAATATGTTATTTAATTATGAATATTTTGTAGGATGTATTTTAATTAAACGCGCGATATCATATAATTAAAAATTTATTCGCAACAAGCTAAAACAAAATACATTTAATTCGATTAAAGAGTAATTAATAGATTACATATTTTTAGATAAATCTTTCTAAAATCTTTCAACAGACATACTAAAATTGCGTTGCGTTCATTATTTATGTGCAATCAGGATATTTTCACTTAATTAAATAGTAATACATACAACATTTTAATTACGAATTAAGTAAAATACATGAATATAATTTTCATATACAAAAAGTAAAATTAAACAAATAAAAGTTATTTTCATTAGTCAATTTCTTATTAAGTTATATAAAGGTATTACTGATATTAATTTAGCTGTTTTGAATTTTTTTGTGTGTTTTTTTATTCTATGTCTGCATTTTTCATGACATTTTATACTTTTTTTTTATATAAATGGTATATTTTTCCTTAAAATCTCTGTAAGAAATTTAAGAAAAAAATTCTCCGTCTAGAAGAAACATTTATAAAATATCATTGTAATTTGAGAGTTATCCACGAATTTGAAAGAAAACATATTTTTCCTTCGGAAACTATTATATAAGGAATTATTCAGGAACTTTTGGTAATGATTACAAAACAAAAAAACAGAGAGAAGGTAAACAAAGCTTTTCTAAAAATACAAAATAGTTTTCATAATCTTCAGTAGCTACAGTATGTTGGGCAAAAAGGTGGACTGTTTTCAGTTGGGATTTCTAAAAGTGTATATTTTTTTTCAGTTTTTTTTTCAGTTTTCGAAAAAAAATACTGGAAAAATCTTAATCATTGTCTTTATTTTGCAAAAGTGGTCGGTTTGTTTTAAAATGATAAAAATTAGGTTTTACAATTATCCCCCATTCATGATAAAGATATATTCAAATTCTATTCAAATGAAAAAATATATATATATATACTTAACCTGTTCATGACGGGTGGTTTAAATATATACTAGCAGGCATTCTTTCTTAAAATACGGCAACAATATCAAATTCTACCATCCATGTATCCCCCCACAGTCATTGTTATATTTTGCTTCTAGATGGCATAATTAACAATAAACATTAGGTAAAGAAGCGCTTGCTAGATTTTTTGATACATTTGTGCTGTCATCAAAGCTTTTCTAAAAATACGAAATGGTTTTCATAATCTTTAGTAGCTACAGTTTATGTGGCAAAAAGGTGGACTGTTTTCAGTTGTGATTTCTAAATGTGTATATTTTTCCTGCTTTCGCAAAAATACCGGAAAAATCTTAAGTATGGTCTTTATTTCGCAAAATTGGTCGGTTTGTTTTAAAATTATAATAAATAGGTTTTACAATTATCTCCCATTCATGATAAAGATATATTGAAATTCTATTCAAAAGAAAATATATATATATGCGTAACCTGTTCAAGACGGGAAGTTTAAATATATATCAGCAGGCATTCTTTCTTAAAAAACGCAAACAATATCAAAATCTACCATTCATGCCCCCCCACAGTCATTGTTA
This sequence comes from Maratus michaelseni, assembly GCA_963931845.1. Lineage (NCBI taxonomy): Eukaryota > Metazoa > Arthropoda > Arachnida > Araneae > Salticidae > Maratus > Maratus michaelseni. The sequence goes on along the minus strand of OZ007593.1, from coordinate 319,405,944 downwards.
TATTTTATTTATAGATGGCATAATTAGCAATAACTTATAAGGTAAAGAAGCACTTGCTATACATTTGTGTCTTTGAAGAAGGAATGACCGATCGTCGATCTTAAATCACTCCTCCTCAAACGGTTAACTAACTGATGCAAGAAAAATGAAAAGTATTTGCTCATTTAAATGTAATTCTGCATAATTTAACACAAAATAACAAACAAATTTTAAGACTGTGACCCAACTACCTAATCTGTCTAAACTTCACAGCGCTCTTATTTTCATATTTTCAAATTGAATAACTATAATTCTTGAAATGTGTTGCTTTAACAAATATTTATACAATTTGTATGCAGCTATCCACATGTTTTAAAATATTAAGATCTCCTAGAACCTACCAAAGACAAGTGACTGCCCTATTGTTACCATCCACTCGTTTCACACCCACATAAAAATTTCACAGCATGGTGTTTGTCATAATATACACATGATTTTTTTTCTCGATGGCAGACACTGCTCAATAAGCCAAATTTATGTATACATGAATTAAAAACTATCATCACATGCTATTATTTTTATATTATATTAACATCTACATTTTGTAGATTTTTAGTTGAACTAAGTTAAATATTTTAGTTACGTATGAATGTTAGTTTTAAGCAATTTTTCAAAACAAACAATTTATTGCATCATAAAAAAATCAAATTTAAACAATGAAAGAAAATATCATACATACGTAATATTCATTATATTTATCAGAATAAAGTCTTAAATTTTCTGTTATTCTTATTATATATTTATTTGTAAAGAACTTTATTGATTTATCTTTTTTTTTTTTTTTTTTTTTTTTTTTTTTTTTTTTTTTTTTTACTTAAATGATTTCATATGATTTCTAAGAATAATTTTCCTTCAATACCGCAGTGCATGAAGAAATTTTGATTTAGCTAATAATTTTTTTAAAAATGCAATTAATAATTAACATATATGAACTCAGAGAGATGTGATATAAAATGTATCAAGTTAATAGTAACTTCAGAAATTAAAAGATATGAATGTAGAAATGCACTTAAATTTAATACATATAGGATTTTCGATAAGTTATAATTCTAACTAAAATTTTATAGTTTATCAATAAAAGAATAATTACATTTTGATATATCATATGATAAAAATTTGTCTGATATTTTATTTATTAAATTATGTTTTGTTTATTAAATAACTGACAACTATAAATATTATTAACGTATATGAACACTTCGTTATGCAAGCCTAGTATTTTTTTATCTATTTTTAATCATATTATGTATGTAAGACCTATAAACTAAGATCATACAAGATTTTTTCTTCCATAAATATACTTCTAAATTCAAACATTGGTTCATTATATACATTATACAAAGAAAACTTTCAAGAATAACACATAATGCATCTTTTAAGCATCTAAGATTATAAAATACGTGTTTATATATTTTATTTTCTGAATTTTTATTTATTCTTCACTGCGGGCGTTGTAGTATCATTTATTATATGAACCTTATTCCCAAATTTTATGTTAGGTCTTCTCTTTATAAGATGTTATAATTGTTCTTTTAGGTAATAAATAAGACAAAATTAATGGAAACCTTCATATTCAGAGATAAGGCAAAAATACATTATTATCTCAACCTTCATCCTTCATAACATACTTACACTTAACATGCATTCAAACTTTGCACGCAATATTTAACAAATAATTTTCGTTTTAAAACTAACAGAAGAGAAAATGAGGATAAAGATTTCTCGATACACATATAAAGTGCGTATCGCATCTGCGTTTATAATAAATGACGCATTGCGCAATAATTATACCGTTATATGCATGATGTACGATGATTTTGCTTTATTTTATTTAATCTAAGATATTCAGATTTACTGTTTATTGTTTAAATGTTTATTCCTAAATTGAATAAAAGTTGATTAAAAAACATAATTTTTTTGTTTCATGTTTTTCTTTTTTTTTCTTTTGGAATTCCACTTCTGTATAAAAAATAATACTTCTCTTTTTCAAGATTATAAAATATTCTTTATTTATTTTTTATATTATCTCATATTATAAAAAGATCTCACTTCCCAGAAACTTTTTAATATTGTTCTCTGCTTGTACTTCTAAGTAAAAATGCATAATGGTAAAGACTATTCCGTAGACTTGATGTGAGTTCATTTCTTTTGTTATTATCTTTTAATATTGATTACGATGTTACGCGTATTATATTTCTTGTACTCAAAAACCAGAACTTATTAAGTCAATTTTCTTTGGCGATTAAGAAGAATTAAATAAATGCTTCTATTATGCATTTTATTCAACAAAACGTAGTATTTTACTCCACACAGATATATTTAAATCTTATATTATGACTACATTCGTCCATTTTAATTAACGGCACAATTAAGAAACAGATGACGAAAACTGATCTTTCTTAAACAGCATCATCTGAAATTTACTTTCTTCGAAAATTTTAAAACGATCTATAAAAATAATTAAAAGATGCTTTATTTAAACTTTCCACAAAAAAAAATACATTTTTTTTTAAACTCAAGTGTCTTCTTTTATGATATTTTCATGCAAATATCGTGTCAGTGAAATCTGGTGATGATATATTGCATATTAATATAAAACAAAGATTTGCTGTATTGAACTTTCAGATAAAAAGTTTCAAAAGTACACTGCTGACTATAACACAAAATGTGTGGCAAGATTTTTCGGTGTCATGTCAAAGTTTAATTTTGCACAAACAGATATTAAATTTTTCTTGAAGCATGTAGTTTTAGCTTTTTTAATTCAAAATTTTAACAAGCAGCATAGGAAATAAAATAAATAAAGAACAAATAAGGAAAACAAATATCAAAATATTTTGTATTATGTAAGAATTGGATAAAATATATTAAACTACTTTTGTCATATGCATTACTTTACTGAATACTGACGGCTTTTTTTTTTTTTTTTTGTGTGTGTGTGTGTGAAATACTTTTTCATCGTCATAAAAAATGCATTTGATTGGTTGTTGTGTGATTTTTTAATTGAGGTATGAATAATAATTTATAATTTAACAAATGAACAATTATTGTTTTGTAAATAATGTAAAATTATAGTAATGTTAGCGCACACTTTAGAAAAAAAAATATACATATGACTTACCGTTTTAAAGAATTGAAAATATTAATAATATAAAACTATAAATGACATTCAAATTTTTTTATAAATATCGAGCTTACATATTCGAAAGTGTCATCAGAGGTTCTTTTCTAACAAATTTATTGGAGATTTCAATAAATATGCCGCAGTCGTAAAATATCTTAAAAATTCATATATTCGTATTCGAAATAGCACTTTATTAAATCGGTAAGAAATAGATGAGTCTTGGGGTGTATTGGATTATTTACATGTAGAATGATAATACGCCGCTCCCAAAAATGTCTAAAACAACTTTAAAAGTTCTCATAATAAAAAAGCATGTTGAATTCAGCGATTATTTGCCTTATGTCAATAAATATGCCACATTCCTAAAAATATCTTTAAAATTTCATATATTCCTATTCAAAATAGCACTTTATTACACCTTTAAATAATAGTAATATATTGCGGGGGGGGGGAGTATATTACGTCCCTACCAAAAATTTCTAAAACAAGTATAAAAGTTCTCATAATAAAAAAGGTATGCAACTATTCGCTCTATGTTGAAAACCTGTTCCATTGATCCAAATAAGTTTTTAAGAGTACCCCCATTAAAAATATTTACCCCATCCACGATAACGAAACTCTTTGGCACAATAATTTTCTTATATGTAAGAGTGTGAATTTTGTAACAATGCATATTGAAGTAATAAATAAATAGCGAAACATTTTTAATTTTTCCAAAAATATATTTTTGTTGTTGTTGTTATAATCGTTTTCTTCTAAATGCCGACTATTTTTGAAATATCGTATTACTATACCCACTTAAATCATCTTATTTAGTATTATTTTCTGAATATTTCTGTCCAGTTTAATTTGAAAAGAAACTCCGTTCCATAGCTTATTATAAATGTAAGAATACCCTAAAATTCCTTTAATAAAACTTGATTCCTTTGGATAAAAATACTTATGTTATTTTATTTTGTTTATTTTTTAACTAATTTTAGGTATTATAAATTGAAATTGTTAAACAAAATGATGTTCCACATAAATTAAATAATATATCATGTGTAGATTCGTAAATATATGGATATATTATATAAATAAATAAATATATATATATATATATATATATATATATAAGCTATTTGAAAATCTTAAAAACCTTTCAGGTTTTCCAATTTCTAATATACTTACACATTTTTTATGCAAAAATAGAAACGAGCTTATGTATGCCAATATTGGGTGAAAAACACAAATTCTTTTATATTATTATTTTTTATTTAAATGTTTTAATTGTACAATATATATATATATATATATATATATATATATATATATATATATTCATGGTAAAATATATATATATATATATATATATATATATATATATATATATATATATATATAATTATTAATTAATAAATATTAATAAATTACCCAAGTTTATGCACCAACAATTAGCTATACTGATGAAGAAATTGAGGATTTCTATGAAGAAGTAGCTTCAATGCATCAAAAAGGAAAATGCTACATAAAATTAATAATGGGAGACTGGAATGCTAGAATTGGGGAAAAAAAGAAAGGTGAATTCTCAGTAGGAAATCATGGATATGGGGTGCGTAATGAAAGAGGAAACAGATTGATTGAATTTGCAGAATGTGAACAGATGTATATCATGAATTCATTTTTCAAGAAAAAGCCACAAAGAAAATGGACATGGCGTAGTGCAAATGGCTCAACAAGTGAAATCGACTACATCTTGACAAACAAAAAGCATCTTATTCAGGATTGCAGCGTTCTCAATAACTTCAATACAGGAAGCGATCACAGGTTAGTTAGATGCAAACTGCTTTTAAATACTAAAGTGGAAAGAATGAAGCTTTTGCAATGCTCAAAGAAATCAGTCGATATTATAAATCTCCAGAAACATAAAGAAGAATTTAATTTAGAACTTAAAAATCGTTTTCAAGTACTTCAATCAATCTTAGAAGAAGAACAAGATGTTACAGTAATGAACAAGAAAATAACAAATACTCTACAAGAAATTGCAAGGACGATAGCTGGTGAAGTACAAGTAAAGCAAACAAAGAAAATAACAGAAGAAACAAGAAGATTGATGAAGAAACGCAGAGAATTTAAAATGAAGAAAAACTATCCTAAATCAAGAGTTGAATATGCAGAATTATGTAAAACGGTAAGAAAATGTGTTACAGAAGATATCAGAAAATTTAACTGTGATCTTGTCAAAAAAGTTCTAGAAGATAACAAAAGTTTAAAATCAGCTAAGCGCAAACTGTGTGTTGGAAGAAAAGGTATTTTTGCACTGAAGAGAGCAGATGGAACAATCACCAAAATCAATAATGAAATAGTACACATTGTCGAAAAATTCTATAACAATCTATATAAATGTGAAGATCAAAGGGAAATCAACCTACGTGATCCACTAGTAAACATAACAGAAACTGAAGAGATAATCCCAGTGATGACAGATGAAGTTGTACAAGCCATTAGAGGCATGAAAAAAGGTAAATGCCCTGGCGAAGATGGAATTACAATTGACCTTATCAAAGAAGCAGGAGAAGAATTTGCAAAAATGCTAGCCATACTGTTTTCCAAATGTCTCGAGAAATCAGATGTACCAGAAGATTGGAATAATGCTGTGATGGTGTTACTTTATAAGAAAGGAGAAAAGGAAAACATTAAAAACTACCGTCCAATCAGCTTACTGTCAGTGATTTATAAAATTTTCACCAAAGTTTTAACGACAAGACTTGAATCAGCTCTGGACTCAGCTCAACCTAGAGAACAAGCAGGATTTCGAAGTGGATTTAGCACAATGGATCATATTCAAACAGTAAGGGAAGTTATAGAAAAACATAAAGAATATAATTTACCTCTCTGCCTTGCCTTTATTGATTATGAAAAAGCATTTGATTCGGTCTACACATCTGCAGTAATTACTTCTCTGGAGGACATTGGTATAGACAAACCTTATATCAATATCATAAAGAAGATCTACAAGAAAGCAACAGCCACCATCCGTTTGGACAAAGGAAAAGCGAAGATCAAGCTTGGAAGAGGAGTAAGACAGGGAGACACCATTTCGCCTAAGCTTTTTACTGCTGTCTTAGAAAGTATTTTCAAGAAGCTGGATTGGGAAAACAAAGGGATTAGAATAAATGGGGAATATTTAAGCCATCTCCGGTTTGCTGATGACATTTTAATTTTCAGTAATAGCCCTGAAGAATTGCAAAATATGCTAAAAGATTTGGCAGAAGCTAGCATTAATGTGGGATTAAAAATAAATTTGGAAAAGACTAAGGTGATGTTCAACTCATTTGCATCAAAAAAGAAAATCGTCTACAACAACACTGAGATTAAAGATGTTGAAAGTTATGTGTACCTTGGACAAGAAATATCATCAGACAACAGTATCATGAATGAAATCAATAGAAGAATAAGAAATGGATGGAGTGCTTTTGGGAAGAACAATATTATTCTGAAGAGTAACATGCCTCTTTGTTTGAAAAGAAAGGTGTTTAACCAATGTGTTTTGCCTGCACTAACTTATGGAGCAGAAACTTGGACACTAACAAAACGGATGGTACAAAGATTACAAACAACACAGCGAAGTATGGAAAGATGTATGCTAGGCATAACCAGAAGAGACCGAAAGAGAATAACGTGGATAAGAAGTCAGACGAAAGTTTTTGACATCATCGAGAGAATTAAACGGCTAAAATGGAAATGGGCTGGGCACATTGCAAGAAGACAAGACAATAGATGGAGCACAAACACCCTACAGTGGTATCCCAGAGATGTAAAACGACCAAGAAGACGACCTCAAGTAAGATGGAGTGACGAAATCAGAAAAGTGGCCGGTGTTAATTGGATGACTAAAGCACTAGACAGGCAACAATGGAAAAATTTGGGGGAGACCTACATCCAGCAGTGGATTGAAAACGGTTGATGATGATGATGATGATGATATATATATATATATATATATATATATATATGTGTGTGTGTGTGTGTGTGTGTGTGTGTGTCATTTCTCACATATCTTCTGCATTTCAAGCTTTTAAAATATGGCAAAGAAAATAACCCTCAGAACAGAAAAAACTAAATTTAAGTCTTGGAGCAAGGAGGGGTTATCTCCGTTTTTGGCACTTTTACCGAACATCATTTTCTTTTGAATACAATCTCTCAGAATGAGCTTTTTTGGACGTTATTTGTAGCGAACTGTGCATAGGTCATTGACTAATGCCTAAATGGAGATAAATTCATTTGCCAAAACATTTTCGTTAATTTTCCAAAAGTGACTAATCTGGAGATAACCCCTTCTCTCTGCATGCTTTTGAATTTGAAGTTCGCAACTACGATATATTTTAAGGGAAACAGATTCAATAGAAAACCTTCTTCATATATTTATAATCTTCGGATCGTTACGCAAGTTCTCCAGAATGTAAATACATTATAAACCACAAAAAGAAATAAATAGAGCTGATATTTTCGCAATTTTTCTGAAAGTGAATGACAACAAAATTCCTAGTAAAATTTGAAAGTATTTCACAAATATACTCAGTCAAACACTACTAACTCGGAGTCCATTCGATCATTTTAAAACCTCTTAATTACGTTTTCATTTAATAAACGTCTTTTAGGAAGTCTCATATGAATTTATTCGGTGAACGTTATTAACAAAATTATCTATTACGAAACTATAATATACACATACAAAATTTCCTTTAAGACTAATGCTATTTCGTTAATCCGATAACACATAAATTTAGTATTATACTTTATCAGTAAAATATTATAAAAATATTTTTTTAAAGAAAAGTCCAATGTTTATTATATTTTATTATCTTTAAGAACAAAAATGAATTCCATTATTTCCACAATTTAAATACTAAAAAATCTATTTGAAGCAATTTTCGGCGAATTGAAACTTTAAAAGGAAATATTGCTGCTTTTAACAAAATGAGTGATATTTTGGAATTAAATGATGCGCCCTATGATTTTACGAATTATATTAAAACTGTATAGGTTACATGTTTGAAATAAACACGTAAATTTAGTAAGCCAATTTATAATTTTTAAACAACTCCATCATTTTATCTTTAATTACTTAACCGCAAAAAGTGATAACTCATAGTAAATCCACCGTTTAAATTAATTAACTAATCATGCTTACAGTCGGTATTTCCACAGAGGTGAAATCAAAATGCAATTTTAATATAAATTAATAATATTGTTAGATTTGATAAAGCTATAACAATGTGTGTAAAATACGCTTTTGAAAATATTAAAATGTTTTGATTTCTAATTATTATAAATGCTATATTTTATGATTTTGAGCTTTACAGTGAATAAATTTTAAATATAAATAACACGAAAAGCACCAATTTTTAGACATTGTTTTTTGAATACAAGAGAGCTTTGTCCCCTACGAAATACGCTCACTAAACTAGTTTCAGACACCGTTGTTCAAAAAACACAGAAATTTTCACTACTTTAAAAAGACTGAAAAAATTACTGACTACATAGAAAATTAATAGCAATTTGGAAATTTATATATTTAAACTGACTCAGTGAGTAAAAAATATGTTAATAACAATTTTACTTGAAAAAAAAACTGTGGCCACACTGCTTATACTAATTAGTGTAATCATAATACAATCTTTAAATATTCTGAATACAATTGGACTTTTGATTTAAAATGTAACGATGGATTCACCTGTTGAAAGTTTATAGTTCATAATCTATAAATTTATATGCACGTGGTCTGGTGCGTATGGCGAGAGATTCACACACACACAAACACCCACAAAAAAAAATATAGTAAATGATCGATTTTTTTTTATATCAAAATAGGTTTACTCATGCTCAGTTTCTTTTACAAATTTTGGAACAGGAAAGTAAAATATTTTAATTTATGTGATTAATTACCGATTTTTCAAATAACTATGTAAAAATAAAATAAATAAATGTTTCAAATATTATCAAAAATTATAAAAATAAACGTTTATTTTTAATCATATCGTAATCTTCGACATAAAAACTCTACTATTATGTACAATTATCTGCTTTCCATGTATCATGCAAAAGAATTTCAACGCATTAAAATGCGCATTTGGTTTTAAATATGACGTAATTATCACAAGAAAATGCTATTCGTACGTAATAATTAAATAATTTTACAGTTTTCTTTCATTGTCAATACTCGCGAGTAAATTTATATTTCACCTAAAAATATATTATTGTAACATTACTATTTTTCAGAAGTTTTAAAATATGGTAACTGTAAATGTGGCAACGGCTATATCTTGTTTCAAAATTATGAGTTAGCTCTCTAATCTGTATCTCTAATCTATATATATATATATTAGAAGCTGCAAACCACGATCTATTGAAGTTTATACCTGCAAAAGATACTTAAATTGCTATGATAACGAGTAGACAGTTAAATTGCAATTGCACTTTACGAAAAAGTAACCTTTCAGGAAAGATTTCTGGTGTTCGATACAATAATATAACATGTATTTTCATTTGGCAGATAAACACACGTCTGAAATGGAATGTTAACTCATTAATGCACAAATAAATCTTTTAACATTATAAAATAATGTATCTTCTATTAATCTATTGTTCTAAAATACTTGTTTATTGTTTTATTAATTTTCATTTACCGATCGCGGAGGGCCTTTTAAGCTAATTTATTATATTTAATTTATTCTTGAATATCATGTTTGTTCTTCTCTCTGAGTTGTTATATGTGATAAATAAAACAAAAGTTATGGAAACATTCCTCAGAGATAAGGGTAAATACTTTATTAACTTCAACTTCATCATTCTTTACTTCCCTATCTTTCACATGCATTTCAACTTTTCACGCAATCCATAGCGATTAATTTTAATTTTAAAACTAATACGGGAGAAGAGGAAGATAAAGATTTTTGATACATTTATAAAGTGAGTATCTAATGTACGCTAATATGTGTTGGTGCGTTGCGAAATGATTATACCTCTTTTTGCATGATCCGCAGTGACATTGCTTCACATTATCTGGAAACGAAAATTACGATTTGCTCCTAGTAAGTAATATATTTCAAATTGTAAATTTAAATTGTCTAAGCAATCTCAGTTTTTTGTTATGATTTTCTTTCTAAATATACGTCATTATACACATTCAAAAATAACAGTTTTTCTATAATTATAAAAAAAAAAAATCTCAAACTGTTTGATTAGTACAGGAGTTTTAAAAGCAAATATTGAATAAGTTAGTCATTATTTTTTTACATTCTCCTATCTTTACAAGAAAGTATTGGATAGATGAATATTTTCGACGACCGGTTTTCGCTAATTTATATGTTATAGAAGGTCCTGAACACGATATGACTATTTTTAGAAAATGTCTGTCCGTGAGTCTGTCTGTCTGTATGTGACAACACATTTTGGGAGCTCTATCTCAAGAACTAATGCACGGAAGTTAATAAAACTTTAGTTTCAGTTAGTCCTTGATATAAATTGGAACCGAATAGTTTTTGGTGTAAATCTCGCCACAGATGTTGTTGCTATGCTACATTTTGCACAATTTTCACAATAGCTATATCTCAAGAATTAATGGATATAATTTGATCAAACTTCAGATTCTGTTAGAGTTTGACATAAATAGATGCTTATTACGTTTTGGTGCAAATTGCCCAAAATGACGCTGCTATGTTTACGTTTTCTTTGGGTTTTCACGATAGGAAAACCCAAAGAAATTCTTTGGGTTTTCACCTTAACAACTAATACACAGAATTTCATCAAACTTCAGATTCAGTTAAACGGAGTTGTTGTTAATTAGGTTTTGGTGTGAATATCCCAACAAATGGTAAATATGCTGCATTTTTCATAGTTTCCACGATTTTTGCTATAGTCATATCTCAAGAACTATTGCACGGAATTTAATAAAATGTTAGATTCAGTTAGAACTTGATATAAATTGGTGTTGATGAGTTTTATGTGCATGTGAAACCTATATGAGATAGAACAAAATTTCGGGATTGGCACATCTGACTAGTTTATTTTAAAAATTGATTTGTTATTGTCTTCGCCCCAGAACCTAAAATATTAACGGTTTTACCTATAGTTAGTCTCGATGTTACTGATTTTTTCTTGTATTTTTTTAGTGCCACATGATGATATTTTCCACATTATTAATATTTCTAATGAACAAGTCAGAAAACGTTACGGTCATTTTGTTTAGATTTATATCGAATAAAAAATATAAAATAGACTTGGCTAAATTTTAGCCATTCCAGTATAGATCCAGTTAGAGATCTTTAATTTTTTAAACTATCGGCTGTATTCGTCGTTTTCCATTTAAAATAAGTTTAAAACAACGGAGGCAAGAAACTCATCTTTCTTAAAGATCACGATACAAATGTATTCCCTTCTGAAATATTTTAAATATTCACTTACAAAAAAACTAAAATTCTCTTTCTTTAAACTTTTCGTGAAAAGGAAAAAAAAAGAATTTTTTTAACCCGAGAGTTTTATTTTATGATATTTTGATGCAAATGGCCTGACGGAAAATCCTGGCAATGATATATTGCAAATTCATATGGCAAAGGCATTTGCTATATTAATCTTTAGTATGAATTTCACAAAATTCCTGTGCTAATTATATTAGAAAATATGCGGAAAGTAATTTAAAATAGATTTTTCAGTGCCATGTCAAAGTTTATTTTTTCATAAATATATATAACATTTTTCTTAAAGCATGATGTTTTGTCGTTTTTTAAATTCAAAATTTTAATGCTTTTCAAGCTGTGTCGAGAATGAAATGTATTCAGAATGAGTAAACGAGAATTGCAAAAGGATTATTAAAATCTTTCGTCTCTATGTTAGAATTTCATAAATAATTTAAATTGCTCATGTCATAAGCATTATTGTTCAGAATACCACGATTTAATATATACATACTTTTAATGTATTTAATTCAGAAACTTTCTTGCATTGTATAAAATGGATTTGATTAATTTCTTCTTCTATGTATTTTATATTTAATATAATAATAATATCTTATAGTTTAATAAATCCAATATATTTTTGTAAAATATACAAAATACATTATTGTTAATTATTGTTAAATGTATTCAGAATGAGTAAACGAGAATTGCAAAAAGATTATTAAAATCTTTCGTCTCTACGTTAGAATTTCATAAATAATTTAAATTGCTCATGTCATAAGCATTATTTTTCAGAATACCACGGTCTAATATATGTATACTTTTAATGCATTTAATTCAAAAACTTTTTTGCATCATATAAAATGGATTTGATTAATTTATTCTTCTATGTATTTTCTATTTAAGATAATAATAATATCTTATAGTTTAATAAATCCAATATATTTTTGTAAAGTATACAAAAAACATTATTGTTAATTATTGTTAAATATATTCAGAATGAGCAAACGAGAATTACAAAAGGATTGTTAAAATCTTTCGTCTCTGTGTTAGAATTTCATATATGATTTAAATTGCTCATGTCATAAGCATTATTTTTCAGAATAACACCGTCTAATATATATATACATTTAATGCATTTAATTCAGAAACTTTCTTGCATCATATAAAATGGATTTGATTTATTTCTTCTTCTATGGATTTTCTATTTAAGATAATAGTAATGTCTTATAGTTTAATAAATCCAATATATTTTTGTAAAATAAACACAATATATTATTGTTAATTATTGTTAAATACATCCATAATGAACAAATGAGAATTACAAAAGGATTATTAAAATTTTTCTTCTCTGTGTTAGAATTTCATAAATAAATTAAATTGCTCATATCTAAAGCATTATTCTTCAGAATAACACCGTTTAATGTATTTCTTTTTACACATTTAATTCAGAAACTTTCTTGCATCATATAAAATGGATTTGATTTATTGCGTCTTGTATAGATTTTCTATTTAGGATAATAATAATATCTTATAGTTTAATCTTTACACGGGGGCTCGGACAGCTTCTGTCCAAATTTGCATATATTCTCGGACAGATGCTATCCAAGCTCCCATGTAAAGATTAATAAATCCAATATATTTTTGTAAAATATACAAAATATATTATTGTTAATTATTGTTAAATATATTCAGAATGAGTAAACAAGAATTTCAAAAGGATTATTAAAATATTTCATCTCTACGTTAGAATTTCATAAATAATTTAAATTGCTCGTGTCATAAGCAGTAGTTTTCAGAATACCGCCATCTACTGTTTTTTTAATACATTTAATTCAGAAACATACTTGCATCATATAAAATAGATTTGATTTATTTCTTTTTGTATGGATTTTCTTCTATTTAAGATAATAATAATGTCTTATACTTTAGTAAGTCCAATATATTTTTGTAAAATATGCAAAGTTCATTATGGTTAATTATTGTTATATAGACTCTTTTTAACGTGATTATAAAATATTATCTCCTCTTTCGAAATAATGAATTTAAGAAAAATAATATATATCATAAACAATATAAATACTGAATTCTGCAGTTAAAAAAAAAATCTTTTTTTTTTTTTTTTTTTTTTTTTTTTTTTGTCTAGTATTTATCACTGTTAAACATTTGCAGCAAACTGTCTAGTCATTCGACAGATTTTTTATAGAAAACTGTTACATAACCGTAATTTAACTATATGTGTCTGAAAGCTGTGAATATAGTTTTGTAAATTGATTAGAGAAAATTTTTGAAAGTTTTTCTCGAATAAATTCAATCAAATACGTCTTTCTATTACTGTAAGTAATTAAGTTTTCTATTTCTATAAAGCTGTAGGAATACACATTTATTTAATAAACGACTTTGATTGAATTTCTGATCATTTCATACGGTGAAAGTATTATTATATTTTCTACGATTAAATGACCATATTCACATACGCCCATTTCTTAAAAAGAATTCCTATAACATGGCACCGATTACATATTATATTATTATATTTGTTAACAATAAGAATGTTTAAAAAAAAAAAAAAAACAGGTGTACATTTATACATTTTTTTTTTTTGCATTTAAGAAGAATTAATGAGTTTCATTATTCCCATAAAATGTTAGTTTTAAATTTAAAGAATCCTATTAAAAGTAATGTTTTGACTAATTCAAATTTTACAAAAGAATATTTCTCCTTTTATGAAAATGATTTAAATTTCTTTGAAAAAAAACGTGATATTTGCAATCCTTTTATTCTTATTAAATCTCAAGAATGTCCGTTTTTTATAATCAACAATAATTTTAACAAACCAATTTTAAGTTCAAAAGAATACCAAAATTTTCAGTAATTCATGAAACTAAAATTGGATGATTTATATTAAATTATCTTTTAAATTGCTGATCTATTGATACCTCAAATTGTTATTCACATAAAGGTAAGTTTTGAAGGAATTTTCAATAAAAATTTAATATCAGCTGAGTTAGATTTGTTAACTGCGTGCGCTAAGATGTAAAAAAAAAAAAATATATATATATATATATAGAAAAGACTCTTTGATGAAGAAATGTATACCCTTTTAAAAATGGTGAAACATTTTGTATCGTAAATATAACAAATATCTTTTTTCACAATAATTTGTGTTTTAGAATACTACAATAAACACGTTGTTCAGAAATGTAATATGAGAATGCTTTTTCAAGAGGTTTATACACTCTTAAAACTGTGCCTCTGATTGAAGAGGTACATTTTGAATTTTTGTGCCTCTGAATATTAAGAGGCACGTAGTGCCTTTGAAATTAAGAGGTACATAGTGCCTTTGAGATTCAGAGGCACAGCGTAACTGCCTTTAAAATTAAGAGGCACAGTGTGCCGCTGAATTAATATATTCAAGTGCCTCTTATTTAAAAATGCATTCTGTGCCTCTTATAATGGTGGCATATGCATGTGCCACCATTATAATAATCACAGAATGTAATTTAATTATATTTTATATTATATTTATATCTTTACAGTATATTCTGTCTACTGCCGAAATATTTTCTAGCATGGCATATATAAAGACATAGATTAAATTTTGTCTAAGGCAAAATACTATCTATAATAGAAACTTTCCTCACTCCCAATTTATTGAAATAAATTTTAAATAAATATTAAAATGTGCGTCCATGTGGCCTCAGTCAGTTCTGTGGTTCAATATAGAGCCTTGTCAACATATCACTTTATTTTATACATAACAAAATACATAAAAAGGCATAACAGCTTTATTAAAAACAAATAAGACAAGCATTAAAAATAATCAGTGTAAAATAGTCATAATATTGATCTTGTGATAATGACAACAATTAATTTCAAAAAGTAACCCTTATCATAAATATTTCATTACTGGTATCCTAAATGTTAAATTTATTTGAAAATAACTAATTTGTTTCATTAGTTGATTATATCGAATTCTGATTATATCGAATTATATCTGATTATATCGTTTTGATTATATCGAATTCTGATTCAAAATAAAATACAATTATAAAAATAATATCTATTACTTTTTGTAGGATGCCCATTACTGAAATTTTGGGTGTTTTGATTTATTTTTGTTATTGCAGTTAAATTTCGATTACAATGGGAAATGTAGCTGAGATTAGTTAAATATCGTTGACAGATTAATATCAGTGTTGGATTCAAACATTTTTCTCCAGGAGGGATTTTTTTTTTTTTTTTTTTTTTTTTTTTTTTGGGGGGGGGGGGGTGAGTTGCACTTTTTGTCCATTAAAAAGAATAAAATCTCACACTTTTCGGGGTGGGACATCATTATTCCAGAGAGGGAATCTCCCCGGGCCACCCCCTGAATTCAACACTGATTAATATAATACAAAATAAACTGGACTTTAATAGCTATAACTATTAATTAAAAAATTAAATTTCTCAAGGGAATGATACATTTACCCGGTATATACATATGTTTGTAACATAAAACATTTTTTTTAGAGTGTCAATTTTTATACTACACATTCAAAGAAAATAATCAAGTACTAAACTAAATATACTTACTTATTGCAGGCTTTTGTATAACTTGATAATAATCCGCAGGTGATTGCAATAATGACACCAGCCATTGTACGTAATGTTATGTTTCCTAACATAATTCATTGCATTTTTCACAGGAACATTTTCCTCTGCGCCGTCGTTTTAAATCGTAGGAAAACCTCCTACAATCAGCTATTAATATTGTTGCAATCCTGAACGACAATAATATCAAGAACCTCTTGAGTCAAAATAATCGCCTTGCGAAAAGGATATATATATATATATATATATATATATATATATATATCAACTCGGTTTGTGTCGTTAGGTGCCGCAATTCAAATAATCTACAACAGACCACGCCAGACGCCATTTCTTCTGGTCAAGGGTTCATTCTTCCTTCAGACCCCTATCCTTCATTGAAAGTAAATATCCCGCTCAATGCATCATGGGTCAAACATTTGTACGCGTGCGCCCTTCCCCACTGTACCGCTGAATAAATGACCGATTTTTTTTCAAAGGCACACAATTAGCACCGTGCCTCTGATAGATTTCGTTCTGTCATCAATGCCTCTGATAGGTTTGGAGACCTTCATTTGTTTCTTTCATTTCTTTGTGCCTTTGATATTTATCAGCTAATCAGAGGAACTTTGTCTGTGTGCCTCTCATATGCGCTGGTGCCTTATATGTCAGAGGAACAGTTTTAAGAGTGTATATATATATATACACCGGGTGAACCAAAAGTTCTTTATAACTTTAAAAATTCATAAAAATGAAAGAAATTATGCTAAAGAAGTGTAGTTTGCAAGAAAGGCTCACAAGATAGTACGATTTTTTTTAGCAGCAAAATAATTATTAGTTAAAAAAGTATATGACACGCACCTGTATATGACAATAAAACATGCAATAGATTCAGCAGAAATATGCAAATTAATCCGGCAATAAAAGACCGGGATACACGAGGATTTCTCATTCGCTTTCAGTATGTCATCATTATCCGATCGAGCGTTGTTGGGAAAATTGTTCTATTTGAATGGAGAGTTTATGCAGTTCATTCCGACATGTTGCATTCAGCTGTAATGGGCGTTGTGAGTCGCTTTAGTTGTGTCGTACAATGTTCTGGAGGTCTTGTTGAACAATTTTTATTGCAAGAATAAATGGATGGAGAGTACTGTTATCTTGTTCATTGTGTTTCGGGTCGGCAGCGTCCTCTACCAGTGAATTTTTAACTTTTTTTTCTGCTGCTAAAATAAATCCCACTACTTTGTGAGTCCTTTCTTGCAGACCGCTCTTCTTTATTATAATTTCTTCCTTTTTTATGAATTTTTAAAGTTTTAACGAACTTTTGGTTCATCCGATATATATATATATATATATATATATATTCAGTTACAGGGATATAATAATCAAAGTTCAACTTTTGAAAAATTGTACCTGCAATTGATTGGACCTGAATATACGGAAATAAATAGGAAGTATAGTATATCAAATCATAGTTTGAAATTTTAGCAATAGATGGCGCCTTACTCGTTATAACGTAAATGGTTTCGGCTACAAGTCAGATTGGAATCAGAATGCGATGGCTATTGCGTGAGTTACTAGTTAATCCCACTGCAATGTGCATGAATGTACCAGTTTTTTTTACTGAAAAAATAACTTCCAAATCATTTAGCAGTCGTAGGCTCGGCCCATCCACCACGACAAGATGTTGCCATTTCTGATGAAATAAATTGGTTTTTAATTGTCCTAAGGCCAAAAACCGTGCAAAAAGCAACATTGAAATCGGTATTTTAATTGAATCGGTCATTTCAAACGCACATAAGTCAAGTTTCATTTTCAAATGTAACATTTTTTGCTGTAAATGGTACCTTAAAGATAGAGCTATGATCTGGGTAATAACCACATAAGTCAGTGTATTCCTTCCTCTTCAAACAATACCTTCTAATTTTCGTTCATTACTTAAACGACATAAAGTCAGAGACTTAAGTTGCTTTGCCATGCAATAGCAGATTACATGCGGTTACCAGATTACATTACCATCTTACCATTTGCATGCAATACCATATAAAAATAAAAATATTCCCGTATAAGTGCTATCTTCATTATTTTTGATTAAAAATATGTTTAATATGACTGTTTTGTTCAAACTAAATACCACCTAACCTTGTTTCCTGCTAAAACAACATAAGTCAGGAACAGTATTTTTGTTATTCTTATTTTTATAATTGTGCTATGTTCTTCGTTTATAAGTGCTATCTTCATTTATTTTGATTAACCCATTCGCGGTCAAGCTATTTCCATTTTTTTTACTTGGATAAGGGTCATCCTGGGATGCACTCAGTATCTTTATAAATGGTTAAGGTTCTCACATTGTTAAAAGTTTAGCAGCAATATGGTGAAATTGCTTTCCCCCCTGTAAAACACCTCTGGTAATGAATGGCCTATTGAAGTCCATTGTGGGCGCATCTGGTTAGACTTGTCAAGTTGTTCTGAGCATGATTGATTTTCTTATAATCCCCCTTCGAAAAACTTGTACTGTGTAAACAGGTATGTGACATTCTATTCGCATTTACATAGAAGGAAAAAAAAAGAAAGAAAGTAAAAGAAATAGAAAATGTTATAATTTCCATTTGATTTTAAAAACTATCAAGCAATAAATTCTAAACTATTTCGTATATAACTTGCTTTATATTAATGAGTTACAATATAATGTGTTAATATTTTATCCCAGGAGGGATATTTAATGAAACACTGCATCTCATTCCACAAATAAAACTTGATTATTAACTATATCATCACTGTAAATATAACCTAACGAAGTAGAATCTTCTAACATGTGGTGTCAGATTCAGTTAAATTCAGATATAGATTATTTTATTTAAATTAAATCAAACCTACAAGGAATAATTATTTATGTACCTAAGATGCCTTTGATTGAAGACTTTCTAATTAAGATAATTTTAAAACAAATGGTTGTTATATATTTATTATTTCTTTCTTTTCTTTTCTCTTTTTTTTTCTTTTTTGAGCAATTTATTTACTTATTTAGTTGCTTCGGGATAATAAGCCTCTTTAGGTAGCTTTCAATACAAAAAGCTACATATTGCAATATTGCAGCCGTTCGGAGGAAGGCAATTCCAAAAAAAAATTTGCTATATTTTCACCGATCATGACCCTCAGACCCCCAAAACACCGTCCGTCCCCCCCCCCCAAATTCTTACGCAAAATTTTGAAAAAAAAAATTAATTTTCGTGTATAAGTCGAATCATATTTCTGGTAGTATGTTGAAAAATGATTTGTAATCGAGGATAAAAAAAAAAATAATAATAAATTTTCATTTAATTACTAATGGTAACCTTTTTTTTTTCTTACGTTTCTAATCAGATTTTTAGACTTTCTTTTTTTTTAATTCAACATTTTAAAATTGTATAATTATGTAAAACTAAAGAAGCTTAAACTATTTTGAAAGATATTCACATCAATTTAATAATTACTTGCTTTTTTTTTTCTTTGAAAATTCTATTCAAGCCTTATTTACAAGGGTAAACAACTTCTTAAACTGCTAAAATATAGAATTTATTTGTATTGTAGGACTTTTGGGAGGGAAATCTAGAAGCATTCTCAAGTTGAACTCTATTTAGAAAGGGAATTAAAATGTTGAAAGGAATGCCCCTGTATTGAAGGGAATTCTATCCCAAGAGAAAATGAGTGCAGAACAATTACAGAGACATTATTGTTGAGCTTTTTTTTTATCAATCACCACTGTCCGCTTTTATCTGTCGCTCCAACCTAAACCCATATGTGATTAAGTAAAAGACTTGCACATTCACCAATTATTAGCGAAAACAATATGACTCCGGTATTTCACTCCGCAATTTTTTTTTTTTTTTTTACTTACTCGTGTATAAGTCGACCCCCAATTTTCAGCTCCCAAATTTTGTCTAAAATTCTTCGACTTATACACGAGTATATACGGTATATATATATGACATATGTCATACTGTAACTCACTTATTTATGAACCGATTTGGATGTAACCGAGTACGTGTATATAGGACATACCAAGGTCTAGACCGAGTTCGTTGACCAGCTTCATGTTCCGTCTTGTTTCAAAATGGCGGCAAGTTAATTTTTTTTTATTTTTTAAAAAATTCAAAAAAAAAAATGTATAAAAAATTATAAATTGAAAAAGTTGTTTCCGTTAAGTGTTAGATCGTGATACAAGGATTCTGGAACGTTTTTTTTTTGTTTTTGTTTTGGCTTTATCTAAAAAAATGGCAGAGATATGGCAGTTTGAAATTCTTGGTTGACTGATTTTTGTTATGCTGTAACTCTAATGCTGAAACGCGCATTCAAATTCAGTATTAAAGAAAACCGGGATTGAATCTTCTATAATCGGAAATATTTTTAAAACATGAACTGTGTAACTACCTTTCCTCCCGGTACAGACCGGAAGGGCTTTTTTTTAGTAGTTTGCTCTGGAGTATCAAGAAATTTTTCATTTCTACACAAGTTCTGCTTGAATGGTTCTATAAGAAAATTCGGATAACGGTATAATTCGGATATAGAATTTCTCTAAAGGTATATGAAATTCAAATCATACATATTGCAATAAATTACAAATAATTACATGTACAAAAAGAATAAAAAAAATATTACTAAAAGAGTTTTCAAATTTTAGATTGTTTTATTGTTAAGAATTATTTTATTATTTAGTATGGAATTTACTTAGCATTCAAATGTATTAGTATTGAATCAAGCACAGATCCCACTAATATTTAAAATCCTAATAAGTAATTAAATTATTTAGCGATTATCAGAGACAGAATATTGAGACAGAAGTTTTTTTTTTTTAAGAATTTCGGAAATATTTTTTAATTCCAGTATAATGTATACAGTGGCGTCACTAGATTTTTGTTTCGGGGGCAACGGGATCAGATTTGAAATGTAGGGAATATACTCCCTCTTTCATTTAACTGTAGTAAAATTTTGAAATTTCAATTCAACGAAAGAAAAAAAAGCTTTGTGTCTAAACATTTTTTGCATCATGCTTATTATAATACGCATTTTTGTGAATTTTGTCATACGAGTGGTGATCAGTGCGTAATGACTGCTCAATATTATCTACAGAACGAAAG
This sequence comes from Maratus michaelseni, assembly GCA_963931845.1. NCBI lineage: Eukaryota > Metazoa > Arthropoda > Arachnida > Araneae > Salticidae > Maratus > Maratus michaelseni. The sequence goes on along the minus strand of OZ007593.1, from coordinate 319,384,660 downwards.
AAAAAAAGATTTACATTAGACTTTATTTATAGATTTTTTTCAGAGTAAAATAATATGAAAATTTCACGACAATATTTTCATAATGTTGGAAAGTGTTTCACAATCTAAGAACGGCACGATATTAATATTTCTTGTTAAATTAGTATAAGTATAATTTCAAACCTTGTTTTAAAATACGAAAATATTTCATAGGTTAATGAAATATTTTAAATGACCAAAATAAGTTGAGTGTATTTTTTTTTAAATAAATAATTTTAATGTACATATTTTATGTTCGTTTATATTAATATTGCATTCAAGTATTAAAAAGAGATTTTAGTCAAGTTTAAAAAAGATACAGACAAATATTTTAGAGAAATAATTTAATAAATAATAAATAAATTTAATTAAAAAGGCCATATCATGACATAATATAACATAAATAAAACCCATCGTCAAAATATAAAATTTGATTAACTAAAAAAGAATATTCTGTATAAATTATTAAAATGAAAGTTCTATGTTCAAAATCAGAAAACATTTTGTCTTTTTAAAACTCCAAAAAAGAAAGAAAAGAAAAGAAATAAAAGAAATAAAATCATATTTATTTGGGGATCACACAGCAACAGTTACTATTTTAAACTGAAACTTACGGATATAAGTGACTATTAACAATATTCTCAAGGGGAAACTCTCTATTTTCTAACACAACCACAAAGACATTTTTATTCTTAAATGCACGAAAGTCAATCCACTTATCAAAAAATGAAGAATGCTGTTTGATTCTAAATCATTTCAATAATCATGCCTGCAAATTTAATGTTTGTATATGTAAAAACAAGTCCGTGAATCTATTATAAAATTTCGCGTAGTTGAGCGGGTAAAAATGTTTTTTTTCTACAAACAACATTAATTGAATATTGTTTGTAAATTTTTGTACGTATATTCAAATTAATAAATTAAGGAAACATTAACTAAAATTGAAACAATTAGTATTCATTGCTATATCTAGTTCATTAGTTTTCCTAATAAAGTATACTAGCCTTCCACTGAAAAAATTTTAACCCTCTTTTAAGATTTTTATTAAATTTCCAATTTTTTTTTCCGTTTCTCTAGCTTATACTTATTTTTCATTTTCTATACGAAAACCGTGTAATTGATTTAGATATTTAGATCGCATATGGGAAGAAGATGAGAAAAAAATTAAAATTAGAATAAAAAAGATGTATTTCTTAAAAATAAAAATAAAAATGAAAAAAGCGAGAAAGCATCAGAAAAAAAAAACACCTTTTTATACATATAGAACAAAGGATAATGAATTTTTATAATATTCTCATTTGTAAATTAAACGTATATCAGTTAATTAATATAAAATATAGCATTCAGATGGTCATAGATAACAATTACAATGTAATTAGAAATCATCTTTACTCTGAAAAAACCCTTCCAGATATTGCATTTCTATGTGGTACTGATTTCACAAACTTTTATCATTTAAAACGGCGTAAAAAAAGACGTCAAAAGATATTTTCCACATTTGTTGAAAAGCCCCTAAAAGCCCAGGATTATAGCAAGCTTTCCAAGTTAACAATGACAAAAATACATAGTTGTAAAACATATTTGCTTGTTTTGGGGAGCCTGTTTGTCAAACCATGAAATAGTGAAACAACCGCGCCAGATTACAATAAATTTCATCTGTGACAGTGACAGTTGTACACAGAAAACGATTTTCACGAGCAACAGCTAATCAGTTTGGGTCAAATAGTTTACAGGATAATTTTTAAACTCTATTATTTTCTAAAGCCTTTAATTTGAGTCATTGGGGAGACGGTAAAATGGATTTCTAGAGAGCAACAAAACCAGAAATGCCTTACGCAAATCGCAATCTCCATATCTTTTGGATTGTGGAAAAAAAGTTTTATACAAGGGTTTTTGAGATGGGTGTCTATAATTTCGGTCTTGTCTGAAAAAAGAAGTTAAAAAAAAAAAGAAAGAAAAGTTCGGAAAATTTAAAATGTTTTGATGTTGGGTCGAGTCAAACATGCTCGGACGGACAAAAAAAAATTCCAGGTCCCCCCCCCCCCCGTCCCGCCTTCCTAGCTACGGGCATGGAACTTTTGCTGAAATGTTAAAAAAATGTTAGCAATTGGACTAATAAAACCATCTACAACTGCTTGCAGTCTTTAATTTAATCCCAACAATTATAATGGCAATTTTGAACATAGTGATCAACTGAATGTTTCTAAAAATGAAAAATTTGTGCATAATTTTCTTACATCAAATCAATTCTACAAGATATATTTAAGGCTCCTACAAATATTGAGGAGTATTAAAATTTAATTGATTTTATTGGAGTTCAGGGAAAATAATAATAAAGGAAAATGATGATGACACCTAAACATGCCTTTGAATTAATTGATCAAAAACTTTATTTCTTCTTCCATTACAAAAATGCTGCTCATATATTTAAAAATATCAAATCAAATGTGAATGTTAAATAATGTATGTGAATAAGTAAAAATAATATTTTCTTTCTTATCATCTACATTTAAACATCCAAGTACATATTTTTTACACGAAGAATTTTTCTTTGGTTTCATATTGGAATAAATAATACCTGCAATTTCTTTCTCTTTTTAAGAGTCAAAATTATAAATTCTATTCTTTTTCAATCACTTGTTCATGTAATTTTACAAATCTGATAAAAGTAATAAAAATATTATTTTTATCAGATTTATTTATACTGTACACTCTTTATATATTTATTTAATAATGCAAAATCCTGATTATTTATAAGAAATAAATTAAATTTCATTATATAATTAGATAATTCTAGAAAGTTAAAATAATTTTCCTTCTACATATATAATTCTAAGAACGTTAAACTAATATTCCATCAATATATAATAATTATTCTACTATGTACTCTGAATTAATTAACATTCTTGAACTTGCCTATAAATGTAACATTGCTAAATTGATACTTTTTCTGGTCCTTTCAGTATTGTTATAAACAGGTTTCACTGTTTTATTTTTAAAGTTATGCTATAATTGGTATAGAAACAATAGTAAATTAGCAAATAATTTTTGACGTGTAATATTAATTTGGTATTATTATTAATATTATTTGAGTATTATTAATTATATTTGAGTATTTTGTTACTATTACATAGCAAAAGTGGTGTAAGTAAAAAAAAAAAGATTTCAGTTATTTAGTAATATATTTAAACAAAATAAATTGAAATGCTGTTAGGAAAATAAGAACATATGTATTCATTAAAAGAACAAATTAAATAAATTTAACATGACAAAAGATTTAAAATAATAATATTTAATGTAATGAACTAGAATCGTATGACGAGTTTTAAAATAAAATAATAAGTAAACAATGATATTCTATGAAGTTGCTTCGTTTCATTTTAGGATCTGTTTTGAAATAAATGTCATTCTTAGCCTGTACAGAAAACGAAATTTTATAAGGCATTTTCTAACCAAATCTGTAAGGCATTCAACTAAAATGCAATACAAATAATCCAGTTGACAAATCGTTTACCCACAGACAACAGAACCCTTATCCTATATATCCTATTCTGTGGGTCTACTTATACACCCATTGTGTATGTGGGAAGGGGAAGTGTGCCGATAAACGCCTTCTTTACCGCCCAGTGTGGAACAAAGGGGGGGGTGACACGAACGCATATAGACGGTCATGACCACTTTGAAGTAGAAAATCAGAACCATTCATACGCGCCCATGACCATTTAGAAGTAAAAAATACTGACCGTCTATGAACGGTCATGACCATTTAGAAGTAAAAAACGTTGACCGCGTATACGCGTTCATGATCACGAAAGGGTTAAACATGTGTTTATTATGACTGTTTTGTTCAAACTAAATACCACGTAACCTTGTTTCTTTCTAAAACAACATAAGTCAGGAACAGTATTTTTGTTATTGTTGATTTTATAATTCATAAATTATACAAAGTTTTAGATATTTACAAACTTTGAAGTCCAAACTCTGTAATCAGTCAAAAAGTCCATAAAAATCCGTTTATTTGTGAATAATATATTCTTTTTTAATTTCTGAGATTTCTGATTCTGTGACTTATGTTGTTATTGAAATGACCTATTCAAGTGTCCTGAGGTCAAAGACCACATAAAAAGTAACAGTGAAATTGGTTTTTAATTGTCACGAGACTATTTATCATATAACCACAGCGAAAAATTAGAAGGACTAATATCAGGTGCACTTTGCGGCCAGGCTGTTTAAAAATGACGACTGATAAGTCGATCATTTCCGAAATGCATGTTGAGTAAAAGCTCCACTGGATTTGGAATGTGTGTAGGCATGACATATTGAATAAAAATTATGCTACATCGTACATGCACGCTGCTGAAGTGCTTGAACGACGTGGTTGCGCAAAACAGCTTTAAATAAGGCAGGTGTCAGATTTGCTAAATTAATTATAAAATAAGGTAAAGCCAGGAGAGATGGCGCGGTCGGAGAGATTGCGCACATAGAGGTTCGGGTGGAAGGAGTAGTTAGAGCGCGCAGCGACTCCATGTAGTTGTACAGCAGCAGTAGTGGAGAGTCTACTTGAAAGTGCACGTTGATTGTTTTGAGCGTCGAAGATAAAGCATTGCTATTTTGTTTTGTTTTCCCAAAGTAAGTGCTTGAATTTTCATAGCTATTCATCAGAATTTCTATACGATGTCAGTAGTACAAAATAGTTTTAACTTAAATGATTTCTCATAAGCTACTAATCTAGACTAACAATGTGAACATCAACGGTTCGTTTTAGTAGCGGCCATGTTTAAATAACAGGCCTTGCAAACTCTCCTACCGAAATTGGAAAGTTTGCGCATCTGCTACTTAGGAGAGATGGCGCTTTGTTCCCATTAGTTTCCATGCTAGTTTTACGCAGCTTATTGGTAAATTTGCGTAAAAAAAGGAAAAATGAAAATGGACTAATTTTAAGTTAAACGTGTTATCAAGTAACTTAATGTTATTTTGCAATCTTATCTGGACTTGCTTTTTCGTATTCAGTAATTTTTTTTTCTCTAATTAAAATTTTTTAATCGTTTTTAAAATTATTTCCTTTTTCTGATTCTTTAATCATTAGGTTGAAATATTCACTCCTAATACAATAATATTTGTTCACAAAAACCTTACAACAATGCCATTTAAGTGCAATTATTATTGTTAACAATTTAATTGTAATTATTATTAGTAACAATCTCTCCTACCCATGTGCGCAATCACACAAACTCTGTAAGGACAGATTGCGCAAAATAACTTTCTTGGTTTTATTACAACTGTTTTATTAAATTGCAACATAAAAACAAAATGTCAATGGAAATGCATAAAAAACAAATGAAGTCAAAATTATTCATGGATAGTTTAGCAAAAAAATAATATTTAGATTTTTTATTGTTGTTCTTTTGAATTGTGCGCAGACTCACCTAGCTTTACCTTATACAGAATGCATGTTTGTAGTAGAAATTTTTAACCTATATAAAAATATAAAATATATTTTGGCCCCGTCATTATTGTAAACATCTCGTAATATATTTTATATTTTAAATCATCACAATAAGTGAAATGTGGAAAATTTCAACGCAAAATATAACTTTTTTAAAACATTGTTTTTTTTATGTAGTAGTGTAAGCAACACTTCAAAGTTACTTTGTTTCAATATTGCCCAAATTTACAAACAGATGCACGTTGCTTAAAATGAAGTATCTGAAATATTGTATGTACAACCATGCAACAAAACGTATTAATTTTTTTATGAAAAAAAGTTCACGCACTTGATTGCTTACTTGATGATTGTTGAGACTTTTTCTATTATCGAAAACGAAAGAAATATAAAATTTGTATATTCTCTTTCTATCAAAGTAAAATTTTAATTTTGAAAGAAATGGAAAATTTAATTATCCTTATAAAATTAATAAGAAATATTAACGAATTTCATTATGTCAAGGAAATGGTTATGAAAAAGTACAAATAAAAAAAAAACTTTTATGTATAAATAAATTTTTACAATGGAATAATGATATATTTTAAGAATATGAATAAAAGAGGCGAACAAAAAGATCATAGTTTAATGTTACTAATTATGTTAAAACTTCGCAATTGACATTTTTGAGATAACGACGGTAATTTTAACAATCCAATTTACGATTCTATTGAATTTCAGTATTTTACCGTTAATTTCTTAAACTGAAAACAGGACGAATAATAGTAAATCTATCGTCTAAATTACTGATGCATTCATCACTTCAAATCGATATTCGCAACAAATGTGAATTCATAATGCACTATGAATAGAAATTTAATAATACCGGCATTTCACTTATTAAAGATAGAACGTTATAGAAAATTCGCCCATAATAGAGAAATTTAGGGTCATTTTATAAACGGCGGAGCAATTTTGGAACCTTTTTTAATGTGCACATTTTTCACAGTTATATTTTATTATTTGCTACAATGAAAAACATAGTCTGAATTTATCACGACAATTTTTTAATTTCATTTTTATTATATTTATCTTACATTAAAAGCATAGACCCATCTTCAATTTTATTTTACATTAGTGTTTCAACCAATTATTTAAATAGTACAATGAAAATATACATTTATATTAATTCTTTATGTAAATTATGCAAATATTAAATGTGGTAACATATGGATACGTTGAATACAACATCTGTTTAATAATATATATATTTTTAATCGAAAGTGTTTAATGGGATATAAATTTCATTACATTCTGGCCCAATATAATAACTTTTGAAAATAGAAAAAAATATTATCTAATTTATACTTTATAAATATATATATAATTCTGCGCATTGATATCGAGAAAATAAAATGTGTCCTGTTCGTTAAATTCTTTGGTAAATTACCAAACTGGAGTGAATCCAGTCATACAAATAATGTAGATAAGAAAATAACTCATCCGCTTAAGGAACTTAAATGTATACGTTGGCATATTTGATGAAAAAAATAAAGATTATACATATTTTTAAATACTATAAAACATAAAATATGCACAAGATCTGTTGTTTGTAAAGATAAATGATTCAATTAAAAAATCAGTTTTTTAAAATTCATTTATAATTTTATTCATTCAAAAATATTTCAGTTCTATTATATTTTTTTTCTAAAAAAGTACTTTTTTTTTGTTAATTGGTAAGAATATTTTTAATATTTTATTTATGTTTCTTGCATTCGGACTAGTAAGCCCTACGTTTTTCAGTCATGTAATTTGTCTTCATACTTAAATCCTTCTTCATACATTCTCATGAAGAATGCAAAAGTCATGAATTTAAAGAAAACAATGTTATCCCTTCTATTATTTCACAAAGAGTAATTTCAAATTCATATCAAACAAACAAAAAAAAAAAGAAAAATATATTTAAGTTATTTTAATGGCATTCAAGATGTTGTACTTGGCAGAAAAGCAGATTTATATATCAATCATTATTACCTCGACACCACATTAAAATTCATTGAAATTTTCGATATTTGTTAAAAATCAAAATTATATGCTATCCAAAAGCTGTATACAAATAAAAAAGTATAGACACTGTAACATTAAACATGGCCTTTCAGCTAAAATTATATATGAAAGATTATATACTCGAATAACATATACACCTGCCAAGATATTTGATGCAAGTATAATGTGTTTGGAAAGTGTAATAAATTCTTAGTAATCACAAATAATATGCATTTGAGTATACAATTTTGATATAGAAAGGATCAGGGTCCAAAAGCCGTGTTTTTGGTCCATGAAATAGCATTAAATTATATTTTGTTACACTGACTTAATTATTTCACTTTTTAATATTAGAAGGTTTATCCTGTATGATTTCAACAATAATTTTTGCATTTTGTTCGGATTTATACGACTTACACAAGCTCAAAGTTCGTATTAATCGTAGTTTTTTTATGAAAAATACGCAATTTCTCCTAATTTTACCTCAATTATTTATATGGGCACAATCGGCAACACTTTCTTCTTTACATATATTATAAAATGCATCAAAATGTACAATATATGTAAAAATAAAAGTGTTGCAAAGCTGCTCTCATAGTAAAATGTTAAAAATAGAGAATTAAGTAACTGCATTCCCTCACGTCAGTAAGATATTTTAGGATGCAGCAACGTGTTTAAACGTGCTAAAATGAACGTAACTATTCTAATAACTGCATTCCTTAACATTAGCTATAGTTACGTTTAATTTAGCTCGTTTAAGCAAATGCAGTTACCTAACTCTCTATTTTTAATATTTTACTATGAGCGCAGCTTTGCAACACTTTTATTTTTACATATATTGTACATTTTGATGCATTTTATAATACAGAAAAGAAGAAAGTGTCGGACGATTGTGTTCATATAAATAATTGAGATAAAACTAGGAGAAATTGCGCATTTATCATAAAAAACTACAACTTATACGAAGACTTATACTTTGAGCTTGTGTAAGTCGTATAAATCCAAACAAAATGCACAAAATATTGTTGAAATCGTACAGGATAAACATTCTAATATTAAAAAAGTGAAATAATTAAGTCAATATAACAAAATCGAGTTTTAGTCTTATTTCATAGGCCAAAAACACGGCCTATGGACCCTGATCATTTATGGTGTGATGTATGTCTTGTCTGTTTGGTTGTGTCAAGTAGTTCAAAACATTAATTAAAATATCTTAGTTTCTACCAAAATAGTCAAAAATTTATTACGTCAAAACTTTATTTTACATTTTAAATAATATGCGAATATTCTAACATCACTAAATATTCCCATTTATAAATGTTAAGGGAGATACCCTTCCTTCTACATATCGTGAAAACAAAATATTTTAAAAGAAAGCTATCCAAAACACTTTACAACGAGAAAATTCTGAATGTTTTACCAATAGTACGTTAAACTTCACTAAACTTTAAATGAAAAGTGATGAAATTTTAACGAAATAAGATCTTAAACAATACATTTCGTGAGAGTAAACAAGTTCCTTTTAACTGAAGAAAAGTATTCTTTGAAATGAAACTAACTTTTCAGGTAACTGCTTTCAAACACGCAATCTTCTGTTTTAAGATGCATTTATGTACCTTCGTAACGGAAATGATTGTTTCAAAAAAGTTTTGGTTTTTTTGTTAAACCCGCATTTTATTTCACTTGAAGAAGTTTTGTTTTAGACTTTATTTAAATATAAATTTATGGTAACATTTTTTTTAGGAGAAAGTACACACTGCAAAAAAAAAATGTTGATTTTACAGTAATATACTGTTTTTCCCTACAGTTTAATATTGCTCCAATAACTACAGCGAAAAACTGCTTTCCATGAAATCCCGCGACTGCGCAGTAGATTGTCTTGCTGTCGCTTTTCGTTATCCAATGATACTTGCAGGCAGGGCCGAAACTAGGGTGAGGGGTGAGGGGGGGGGGAAATTAGCAAAATAAAACAATAAAAACTTGATAGGTTCTTTTTTTTTTTTTGCAAGTCACTATACACAAAGATATTTTTCGACATTTCAGTTCTTAATACATTGTGACTCATATCTTTGTGACTTTAAAAGCCTACTGAATTATATCACTGTAAAAAAAATATGTAAATTAACGGGCATTTACCGTATTATTTTACAGTAGATGTCCGTTTTTGAAGCTCAACGGTAAAACTCCGTAAATTTACGTTGTGGAAGTATAAATTTGGAATACTGGTGTGTTCTTACGGGCAAAGCCTGTTTTTTTACGCAGGATGTTCAAATCTGCTACCAAGCCATTTTTTTACGTTCAAATACCTTCGAATGAAAATCTTTCCATGACGTCATAAGAGAAAATTTTCTATGTTGAATATATGATTATTATCTAATTTTGACTGGATATATGCAATAATACACGCATAAAATTATCGTCTGGTTTTAATATGTTAGCGTTTTCGCAAATTAACAGAAAAGCTAGTCGGATGTGGCAATCCCAAAAATTTTCATTAAAAAAATTCATCATAGGTCCCTCACGGAGGGCCACCCATCCCCCCCCCCTCTCCAGCCTATATCCTGGCGCAAATAATCGGCCGTGACAAATAACGAACTAATATTAACTAAAAAACATTTAACCTAAATCAATTTTTTTTTTCACTTACTTTTCCCAAAATTCTCGGAAAAAATAAATTTTAATATTTTTCTTAAAAAAAAGTTATGTAACATTTCAAACTGAGGGTGGGGGGGGGGGGGGTGATCGCATTATTACAAGTTTCTATTGCATGGTCTCCGACAGAACGAAATCCAATAAATGGATTATTTATTTATTTATTCATTTTTGAATTTTTATTTTTGGGCGGGGGGGGGGGGGGGGGTGGGAGGGGGTTGTGTTAAGTCCATGCCTTATTATTATACTAAGTAAACAAATATTTACTCTCAATCATTTTATTTCTTAGTTAGTTTGTGTTTAATAATTTTAAGTCACAAAAGAGAAAAAATACTGTTTTTTTTTTCTTTCTTTTTGTTTTTTCTTTTCAAAATCCTGATACAGTAACGAAATATTCTTTTACAATATTCGTGCTTCTAAAAATTAAAAAATAAATTAGTTTAAAACTGAAGGCACGCTTTTACTAACAAATGTGTTTTTAAAGTTAATACGTAATTTTAATCTTAAATATCACCAAAGTAGAAATGTAATATTTTATGTTCTGAAAGCATCGGATCGACACGCATTCTGTGGGAGCAGCAGGTGCGAAGATTTAGCGCATGCGTAGAAAACAGTAAACAAACGGACAAGACGAAGACGACGCTATCTCCCTGGATGAGAACACCAAAATGGCTGCTACTCGTACTCGATGGCGATGGCGTTTAAGATGAATTAGATCTCCCGAAGTGGAAATCAACAAAAAGTAAGTACTGTTATTCATTTCTTATAAGTAATTGCATATTTTTGTTTTCATAGTAATAGTGAAGGGGGAACCTTTTTTGTTCGTGTTATCCAACTTAAATACATTACATACAACTGGATGGGGCAATCGGAAACAGTACGTGCTAAAAGTAATTTGTGTTAAGCATGTTCGTGTTAACGAGGTTTGATTGTATTCTTATTTCATGCAAGATAATTTTAGGCATTCTTAAGTTCCAAGGAATGTATATCTAAATTATATTTTCCTTTTCGTATAAATCAGGGCTGGCAAGTTTCTGCCGGGGTGGTAAAAACCAGTGGTTATAACCGGTTAAAACCGGCCTGGCAGAAACTAGTTTCTGCCAGTAAGTGGCAAAAACTGGCAGAAACTAAGAAATAATAATAAGAATAACTTTAACTGTAATGATTCATAATTCACACACGTATTTGATATGTAAATAATTCAATTAAAAATTAAAACTAAAGATTATGAAGGTTATTCAAAGTAGCAAAAAGCTTCAAAATGATCATATAAATATACTTTGTTTATATAATACTAATTTTCTTTTACTTGAAAAACAGAAATTTTCATAATGGTAATCTGATGCTGTACAAGTTTAACTATTAATATTATAATATTATTTACAGTTGAATTTCTATTTTAAGAAAAAAAAAATTCAAAAAACTTCTATGATGTTTTAACAAATCACTGTTCTGAGAATTTTTAAATAAATAATATAATGCAATAACTTAAAGATGATCTTATATGGAATATGGTTATATATATATGGTTGGAACATTTTCAACTAACAGTCTTAAATTAAAAAAAGAAAGAAGTCAGATTTGTTTCTTTGAATACTGTATTTTAAATGAAATGTTTTTAAATCCACATATAACTACAGCTCCAAGTTAAAAAAATTAGAATAATAGAAAAAAATGTTTTTTATGTATCGCTTATACAAAAAGTAATACAGAATAAAACTTAGTATTATAAGAATCTACATAGTTTGTAGAATTTTTTAGCATTAAAAGTAAAGGAAATAATACAAAAAATAAAATAATTATTCACACTTGGAAAAAATCAAAATATTAGAATAACCATTTACCTGGTTCAAAATATTAGAATAATGCATTGTAAATAATATGTGTTTAAAAAGAAGGAAAAAGAGTTATTCTTTAATATTTTTTAGCATCACCTTTACATTTTATAACAGCACGAACTCGCTTTACCAAGCTAGCTAGAAGTGGTTTACAATGTTTCCTGCCCAGACATGACCATGCTGACTTTATGCTGGAAGAAGCTCAACTTTGTTTTTTGGCGCAGTATCTATTGTGCTGAAAATGCTCATTTTATGTAACCTTCTGAACCAATCAGGAAAATTCATAAGTATTCTAATTTTTTGAACCACCTATTTTAATATTCTAATATTTTGAATAATGAAAATAATTTTACAAAAATAAAATATTCACTCAAAATTTAATATTTTACAGTTTTAATTTTCTTTAATAACATGCAAATGTATTAAAACATCCACCATTGTTCTTTTTCAATTGTACTACAGTGAAATAAAGCTAAATGCAATTCCAAATACAAATGGAATTAATTATTCTAATTTTTTTATTTGGAGCTTTATAACATTTCTATGAGAAAGATTTTTTACAGTTATTATTAAATAAATTACAGAAAAGTAGTTTGAGTAAGTATTGATTAAATTTTCTTTCCTTTTCAGCGTTTAATTTAAAATAAGTATTGGATATAGTTTTCTATTTTGAATTTTAAACTGAGATTTTAAATACTCTAATAATTGTTTATATATAAAATTACACAACATTATTATAACAAAAATTTTATCTGTTACATTACTCATTTTTACTTATACAAATTTATTTATTTTAAATTAAAACTATCCAGAGTATTTTATTTGTTATTTCCTGAATAAAATGTACTTAAGGAATTTAATACTACTAAAAAAGTCTCAGATTATGTCACGAAATGTGTTTATGCCAGTTTCTGCCGGTTAAAACCGGCTATAGTTTCTGCCGGCACAAACCCAGCCCTGGTATAAATAGTGTACATTTTTAATTATAATTAAATGTTGACTGATGATTACATTTTTGTTACTATAAAGCTAAGAAAATTCAGTTTAAAACATTAATTTTGAGTGTATTTTCATGAAGAAATTATAATTTTATTGAAAATGTTCGATTATTGGGTGTGTTGAATAAGATTATCTTCAAACATAAGAAAAGCATAGGGGGCAGGGAGCTCAAAAATTAACCTGAGTATTAAATTTTCTAGGAGCTTCAAAACATTAACAAATACACAGCATTACTTTAAAAAGCACAGTATAAGAAACAATAGTCTAAGGAGGGAGCACAAAATTTTTAATTATAGCACAGCCTATGCCACTGATCTTGTATTCTTATATGTATATGTATAACAATGATTTTGTAAATGTGTCAGAAAAAAGCGAATTTGTTTTATGCTACTAACCAAAACAATAAACAAACTGCTGTAAATGCTTTTTTTTTTTTCATCTTTATCGCCCTTTTGTAAGACTATTTTTGTTATGGAAACTGCCCAATTTACTTAGAAATTTTGATTCTTGTTTTTTGGCAGATCTAAGGGTCCCCCCCACCCCCTAGATCTGCCATTGAAAGATGCTATTCGTGCTTTAAACCTCCATACCAATTCTATGTATTTTGCATATTCTGAAGAACGGTAAATTGGCAAAATATTACAAAAAGAGATTAAACTTTTTCTTTCTTGCTAGTAACGTAAACAGCATAAACTGTTGTAATTTTACTTATTACTCTACATAATTTGTTAGTACATACTGTGAAAAAATGTTTTTCTGTTATTTATTCTGGCAGTCTATAGACTTATGAAGGCAGATTAGTGTGCTATTTTTTCTAGGATATAGAACTGTCACTGCACATGAAGGGGGAGACGTGACGGTGTCGAAATGGTCATCTTTTTAAAATGTGATATTTGTAAGCAATAATTTTTATATCAAAGTGCCAATTTGTTAATTATTAACTTTTTTAACAATTATTAGTCATGCCAATTTGAACCTTACACTCCAATTTAATCTTCTGCCCTGAAAAAAAAAAATCCTGTGGTGCTCTTAGGAGTTGTTGAGACTCTAAGTCAGGGCATGAAATTTCAGTTGAAAAGATACTAGCCAGACTAAAATTTTTGCTCGCCACTATTTTACATTCATTCAGACGGCAACGTCGGCCACCATACCTGCCCAGAAAATGAACTATTTATGACAAACTGAATTTAAATTGGTCATTGTTAGAAGGAGCTGTCTGTTAAATCCAGAATATTTTACATTCGTGAAAAATATAAACAAGTTTTAAAATGTTATAAATTTGGGAGAAAGCGAATTTTTTTTACCGTGTGTCAAGCAGCTGCGCTTAGGTGGCGAAACTTGATGCACTTCGCGCACGAGTGAAGAGCGATCAGATTCGGCCTCGGAAGCCAAAAAAGCGGCCCTGACGCTTGTGCGGTGCAAAAGCGGGGGAACGAATGCAGACGGGGGAAGTTCGTTCCTCGGTAGGAGGGAAATGGAAGTGGGTGACGCCACATTTTTTCTTCTTATGGAAATTTAAGTGCCTTCGCTTGATTTTAAACACTTCCGCGTGTCGTTGGATTGCGACACGATAATATGAGTGAATACAGTTTGATTTGAAGCACATTTCAAAAGACGAAACTTACTCGCCAACCTTAAATATTTGCTCGCCAGTGGAAATTTCGTTCCCTGCTCTAAGTTATTAATAGTTATTTACAACAAATATTGGTACTTCTCCATTATCCTGTCGACCACTTTTCATAACAAAAAACTATCGCCAAAATGCAGAGGCGTAGCGAGTGGGGGGGGGGGCAGCTGCCCCCCCCCAATGTTTGGTAAAAGGATTCAGTCGGCTTATCAGCAGTAAGTCTTTAGAATGCATTTCACTCGACACCCTTACAATCATATGACAGAAGCTAGTCGGTCTGTCAATAGGTAGGTTATGAGTAAAAAAAGTAATGGTGTCGATAGATCTATCTGGTCAGCCAGTATGAAAGTCACGTGTTCTGTCACATTTTCGAATCACATAAATAGCTAGTCGGCCTACCCACTGAAAAAAAATTATGTATAAATCTTGTCTGAGAGCCGGAAATGTTGGACATATACACATGGACTTACCCACACATCGAAAAGCTAAGTTGGCCGTCGATACATAGGCCAATAGGGGAAAAAAATGAATCTGATCTATTGATTTGAAAGTATCAGAAATTTGTCCTACAGTAACACTCGCAACTTACATGGATAAAAACTATCAATATATAAACTAGGTCGACCGAATGCGAAAGTCGCTTAAGAAAATTCAAGAAATTTTATACTTGATACATAGTAGGTTCTAGCAACGATATGTTTACCCCCTTTGAAACTGTTTTAGGAACGTTTGGAAAATAAAAGAATTTTTAAAACTATTTAAAAAAAGAAAATGAATAAATTTAAAAAATATCCGTGCATTTAACATTTAATACCTAAAAAACTTCTTTTTTTTTTTTTTTTTTAAATATTCAATCAGTAACAGAAAATATCTTCTTTATAAGACATTTCTAGGCCCTGACCACTAGGAATAGATACAGAAAAGGTGTCAGGTCTGGTGTAGATAAGTCTTTTGGGGGGGGAGTTATGATCTCCAGATATTCCTGCAAATCCAGTATTGCACTAATTTTCTTAACAGTACATTGTTTTTCTACAACTTCCGACTTTCACAATAATATATTTCTGAAACTTATAGAAAGGGAGGAGACGGATTTGCCCTGTCGACGCCGAAATGTCTGTGCCTCTACCGAAATTTTTGTAAACTCGGCTCCTTTGGTTAGATGTTACCGATACAAACTAAAAAAAAATCGCTGACGGCTCGGCCTACAGGCACAGGTAGATTTCGAAGACTCAGACCGTGGGGCGCCTGTTTGTTGGGAATTGCGGAAGAAATGACCTTTTTGCCATGATGCGGCAGTTGGAACAGCCTACTTCGAAACCTAACTTGTTTGCAGGCAGAGCCAGCAGGTTTTTTTTTTTTTTTCTTTCTTGCTATAAGAATTGGTGCTATAAAAAACTTGTCAATATAAAAGTTTTAGATAATATTAAGAGGATTTATAATAAATTTAAGCGGATTTGAAATCTTGGGAATTGACGAAGCTATGAATTTTTTTCTTCTAAAACCACCCCTTCCCCCCCCCCTCCCTTGGGGCCATTTTTAATTATATCAAAAATCTGTCATACATAAATTTTCGGCCGTTTTCCTAGAAGTAATAATAACTTCAAACGGATTCGATACATATCATAATTAAGAAATTATGGGGTTTTTTTCTGTTTTCACAAAAAGCCCCCCATCCCCCCTCCCTTAGTTCGATTTTGCCCATTAACGAACTTGACTGAGATTTTATGCCCCTTGATTTTATGTATCAGTTTCGAAAAGATGCGGGAGTTGGAACTGCCTACTTCGAAAAATAACTTGTTTGCAGGCAGAGCCGACAGGGATTTAAAAAAATTTTTTTTTTTTTTTTTTTGCTATAAGGGTTGGTCCTATAAAAAACTTGTCAATATAAAAGTTTTAGATAATATTAAGAGGATTTATAATAAATTTAAGCGGATTTGAAATCTTGGGAATTGACGAAGCTATGAATTTTTTTCTTCTAAAACCACCCCTTTCCCCCCCCCTCCCTTGGGGCCATTTTTAATTATATCAAAAATCTGTCATACATAAATTTTCGGCCGTTTTCCTAGAAGTAATAATAACTTCAAACGGATTCGATACATATCATAATTAAGAAATTATGGGTTTTTTTTCTGTTTTCACAAAAAGCCCCCCATCCCCCCCTCCCTTAGTTCGATTTTGCCCATTAACGAACTTGACTGAGATTTTATGCCCCTTGATTTTATGTATCAGTTTCGAAAAGATGCGGGAGTTGGAACTGCCTACTTCGAAAAATAACTTGTTTGCAGGCAGAGCCGACAGGGATTTAAAAAAAATTTTTTTTTTTTTTTTTGCTATAAGGGTTGGTCCTATAAAAAACTTGTCAATATAAAAGTTTTAGATAATATTAAGAGGATTTATAATAAATTTAAGCGGATTTGATATCTTGTGAATTGATGAAGTTATGATTTTTTTTTCTTCTAAAACACCCCCTTTTTTCCCCCCTTTGGGGCCATTTTTAATGATATCAAAAACCAAGATTTTATGCCCCTTGATTTTGTATATCAGTCAGAGATCTGTGCAGAATTATTGTAGTTATCGTGTCCATAAAAAAGTGACATAGATAGATAGATAGATAGATAAAGATTTGAACTGGGGGTGGTTTTGGGTTCTGGGAGTCATAATCGGCATAGATCTGCAAAAATTTTTCAAAAATTCCAACTTAGGTGACAATGTAATAGGTAGTATTTCTTACGAAATCTACCTAAAAGACTAAGAGTGTGTTAATATCCTCGCGACAGCATAACATACAGGTTCACTTCACTCTATCTTTCTAAACAATTGTGTTTTTCACAAATACAATGGTACGATTTTGTCTAATCAATACATATTTTTTTTTCTTTCTTTTTTTTTTAAGTAAAGTTCTTGGTAAATCTTTTAAATGATTACTGAGTTATATCTAAGGAACATTTTAGGAATACAAAATCATATATTTTATTTTTAATTATCAATTATAATTAATCAGTTAAAATTAATTGTAAGAACTTATGAAATAATGCGACAGATTGACTATTTTACATTAGTCGGATTTGAAACGTTTTCGAGTCGGCCAATCTTACCTTTTGCCCCCCCCCCCCCCCAAAAAAAAAAAAAAAAAAAAAAATTCTTTCGCTACAGCACTGCCAAAATGTAACGCCAAATAAACAAATGGAAGAATGTTGCCATTGGAATTACAAAATAAATAAATAAAATACAAGAAATTCGGAAAAAAACCCACTCACCAAACTGTCAACTAAGTTTAAAAAAAAAAAAAAAAAAAAAAAAAAAAAAAAAATTCAATATATTAATGAAAATAGAAAAAAAATAATCTTATTTATTTATTTACATTACTTTTCTTAACTAGGCAACCCTGCACAGAGTATCTGCACTCTAGTGCCTACTCTTTTAAATACCATATGCATATTAGAATACACGAATTTCAGCATTATATGTATAAGTATCATCCATAAGAACTTCTCCACTTAGGACTGGGAACTTTGAAATAAAAAATATATACACATCATAGGATATGGACACCACTTAGAAATATGAAAACAGAGGTATTTTTCCAGAATCGTGCATATGAAAAACCTTTGCATGCACACAATAGTTGCTGGATACTCTTTAAAACTAAAAAAGTGTATAACATATTATATTGAAAATATCTACACCATTCACAATTATGAAAATATTTTTATCTTTTTTTTTTTTTAATTTTCTGCATCAAAAATGTCTTTATATACATAATTGTAAATTTTAGAGTTCGGCGATATTATTATTAATTTTAATTGACAAATTGTTTGTCACTGTTAGTATGGCTCGTCCTTTAAGCTTTTGGGGTGTCACCGTTGATAAATCAATATTACTGAAAAGTTGCTGCACTGGATCTTGTATATCTGGATAGCAAATTGGAGGAAACTCAAAAGTTTTCCAACTTTTCCATTCGTCAACATGTAACAGCGAACTTGCTAAGTCTCTCTCTGTTTGAAAGGCACGCATATTTGCTGTGAGTTGCATAATGTAAAATATTCTCTTCTTTATGCAACATGAAACTGTTAGTGATCTTGAACCTCTAAAAAATGACAGGTAGGACTGACTTGACGGAAATCTCCACCCAATAAGATTATTTTATTCATTTATTATTATTATTTATTTGTTATTACTCAATCTATATTATAAATAACAAATTTCTGCTCTGCATTCGTAACATTGACGTCATAACGATGCGGACAACAATGAGGTTAAACTGCAGAAGGTACAACAATGGAGTCAATGCTTTATTTAATAACAAAATGGTGCGTTTCTTGGTTTGATTTCGCACCTTATTTTCTTTCCTTTTTAGAAAGTAGCTAGTTTTTTAAAATAAATAAGAAAAATTGCCGACAAATTTTTACAAAAATTGTATTTTCGGATGCAAAAAAATTTTCTACATATGTGTGGTGACTTTTAAACAGATACCTCAAATACTTTTCTTAATATTCGCAAATTAGTTAAAACAAACCTCTCCAGGAATATGTTTAGAAAAAAATTGGGTCCTTTAAAGGACTCTTCACAAAATTTTTCATTTCAAAACAGGACCCTTCACAAAATTATTTGTCTTAAAAATATGTTTTCCACAAAAATGTTCCATTTTTAAACCGAACATTTCACAAATTAATCATTTAAAAGTAAAATCTGACCTGTCGCTTTTACATGTATGAAGAAAATATATGTATTTTACATCCATATATCTTCTTAAAAATGTATAAACGAGAACCTGAATATAACGATCATTTCAAATTCACAAAATTATGATTATATTTTTCACAAATATAAAAGCTGTTCATAATTTCACAAAAACAGCACCCTGGGAAAAAAGTCTGGACAGATCCCTGCTCTCGTTGCCATCGGCAAATGATAAATAATCGCGATTTCTGTGCCACGTACGATAGCCTAATATATATATAGATTATGCTTTTCGCCTAATGAATAAATGTTTGTGAAGTCAGTTGAAACTGATCTATTGCATGTGAGTGTGCATTGTAACATTTTTTCATTGCTTTTTCTCTTTTAATAACGAAATAACTAATAAATCAATAAAACATAATGAAAAATACAGGTAAATGTCTGTCTAATTGAAAACCACTTAATGACATAACAAACACGTGAAATGCTTCTGACATCAAGTAAATGGATCACATTTTTGGTGTTAAATCCTATAGTTTGGCAATAGTTTTTTGTTATGAAAAGTGGTTGACGGGATAATGGAGAAGTACCCAAATATAAAATTTTCTTCACTTTAATATTTATATTGTTTTATATTTTGAGTAACTTTTTTTTAACGTTACATCATTGATTTTAGGTGAAACAGAATATTCTGGACATCTTTCATTCTTTGAAATTCGGTTCGTGATGTTTCTTCTTGCAACACTTCAATTTATTCAGAGGTAAAATTCTTCAACATTTTCTGTAGCTTCGACATTTATTATTTTAATTTATATTTGACTGCTAAACATTAATGATTAAATGTTATGATTTATTAAAATATATTTCATTTTTCTTTTTTATGAAAGGGATTAAATATGGGTTTTAAAAGAAACTGGATGGAACCCCTCAAAATTTGATGGAAATCAACTTAAGGTATCATAGAAAAATAACTCGTAACTGGGTCATTCCATGTCAAATCAACCAGTGACTCAACCTGACCGTTTCAGATTTTGATTAAACTTACTGGAATCATTCTCCCTGATGACATTAAATCAGAATATACTTTTATTATTATTTTTTATCTCAGTAAATTTTCATAGAATTAATTTTTTTTATTTCGAAAAATCACTATTTTTTGGTTTGCATTAATGTTTTCAATTTTGAATTTCTCAAGTTCTATCAGATGTAGAGAGTTGTTTGAGACCTCGTTTTAAAAAGAATTTCAAAAGGTTTAATTTGATATGCAAGTTGACTATGCTTGGTTAAAAAAAATAATTTAATTTAAAAAATGTTTTTTGTAATATAAACTTTACATTCTGAAAGTTTTAGAATGGGATTATCAGTTATGTTAAAAAAACTAATGTAGTAATATGTGTACACTAGTTGGGGCTGGTATTTAAAGTTGGCACCTTGCTAACTTTATGATTGTGCTGAAGATAGTATTGTCTTATTAACTTTAAACATTATTTTTTTTATGACTGCTGATCCCATTGAGATCCCACTCTAAAACTTTCAGAATTTAAAGTTTATAATATTACAAAAACATATTTTTTTCAAATTTTTAAAAAACAAAATTTAAATTTTTTTTAACCAAGCATAGTCAACTGTACATAGTTAGCTGTACATTACGAGAAATTGAAAAGAAACTGTAAAGTCCAATATCCGTTTTGGTACTATCGTGTTATAGCAGCATCCACAATTACAGTTATGCCAAGGTTTCAGGTGTGATTTCGCCAAGATCATCCAAAAGTTTATATATGCATCATATAATGCACATATTACTGCAAACACTCATATATATATCATTATGTACATATTTACATCATATACGACTTATGCACATGCCATATGTAATGTATACACCATATATGTGTTATATATGGCTAATACTTGGCCATATACATCACGAAAGTAAGTATAATTTAAAGTAATAATATATCACATTATAATGTCATACATGCTTTATAATTTGGCGATAAATCTTAGTCACTTAGCAATTCATCCTCGGGGGCTGCTATTACACGAAAGTACCCATTTTTTTTAATAAAAAAAAATATGAAAAATTTTGCATTATTCAAAGAATTGTTACTGCAAGCAATAACCATTTTTGATAGACAGATTTCAAGTATCAAAATGACAAATGGGTGGTGATGTGTTAAATAATCAGTTTTAATTTCATATTGGTTAATTGAACTTTTTATATATCAATTCTTTTTATATGTATATAATTTTTAAACAATGCTACTGTTATAAAATTTTTGAATTTACAAAAATTGTCTTTAAAGGTTGCACAATAAATAAAATTTTAAAAATTGAAGTTAATTAAAAATATATATGATTAGATTATATGCTCAAGATGCATGTTTATAGATAGGTATATATACAGGGTGACAATTATTGAACTATATGAAATTAAACCGTCATAACGTATGAACGGTTTGTGTGATGAAGTTCAAACTTCGTGGTTAGCCGCAAGGCATGATGGGAATTAGTATGTGCATGCGCACACAACTTGTTGGCTGTCGGCCATTTGCAAGTGAAAATGTCACAGTACAGCGTGCCTGAGCGCATTTCACGATCGAGAAGTTTCTCCCCCCACAACGGGTGACTGTGTGGAGTGCAATGTCCAGGCACGTAATAATTGGTCCGGTATTCGTTGACGGCACGGTGATTGCTGAAAGATACGTGAAGATTTTGAAAAATGGTTTCATCCCCATTATCCAAAGTGACTCTAATTTCGACAAGATGTGGTTCATGCAAGGTGGAGCTCGACCGCATCGGAGCAAGAAACTGTTTGATGTCCTAGAGGAGCACTTTAGAGACCACATTCTGGCTCTGGGATACCCAGAAGCCACTGGAATGGGAGTCGCATAGCCACCATATTCTTCGGATCTGAACACATGTGACTCATTTTTGTGGGGTTACATTAAAGACAATGCGTATAGAAATAACCCCAAAACCATTGCTTAGCTGAAAACTGCTATTCGGGATGTCATCGACAGAATCAATGTTCCGACACTCCAGTGGGTCATGCGGAATTTTGCTATTCGTCTGCGCCACATCATAGCCAATGATGGCAGCCATATCAAACATGTCATAACCTAAATCCGAATATCTGTAGTGACGTTTACATGTTGAATAAAGTTTGTGCACTCAGTAGTTTTTAAATAGTTTACGTTTTATTTCATATAGTTCAATAATTGTCACCCTGTATAAACACATACACATAGAAGTATTACCACTAAGCACACTTCATGTTCGCATCAACGATTCCTTCTCGATACTCGGTATGTACTCAGTACTCGGCTACTCTGCCAAAGCATTACTAGGTACACCACTAGCATATACCACGCACAATGCAAAATTTCTGCACTGCTTGATATCATCGTTTTGAGCATGAATATTTTAAAAATTTACTTTTATTCTGAATTTAATAAAAAGCATACATATCATTTAAAAAAACTTTTATACATGATAAACAAAATACAACTAATGAAACAAAAATGAATTGATTCTTCAATCCATTATCACTGTTTCTGATATCAATTTTGTTTATAGTAAATGACTAATGTTTGGTATAACAATTTTGATATTAAGATTGTAAGTTTATTGATTATTAAACATTTCATGTTTTGTAATTTTACCATATCAACTCTTCATTTTAGAAATTCTTTATAGTTTACAAAAAGTATGTATTGTCTTTTCTTTACCATTTTTCATGTGCAGAAAATTTACAATTAGTGTTACTTAATTTTTTTTTAATTCTCCAAAATGTTGTGTTCAGATTTATATAGTATAACTGTACCATTAAAATTGCTTTTTTAAATGAGATTAAAATGCACAAAATGCATGCTTTTATGAATGTGGTACAAAAAAATTATGAAATGTGGCTTTTCATTTGAGGTCCTAAATTTTTCTGCTGTTCAGAGGTGTACTAATCTCAACATCGAGATACTGTTGATTCTTTTTTTCTTTGTTGGCTGATAATTATAAGCAACTAATCGACTGCTTTAAAAGTCGATTATGAAGAAATGATTTATTGACAGAAGTATGTAGAAGAGAATTATTAAAGAGTGGATACATTTTAAAAGTTTAAACAGAAAAATTTCATACCCCCATTGAAAAACATACCTTTAAATTGTACTTGCTAAGACAAACACCTGTCTAAAGCAGAATTTTTTATTTGTTCTTTGCGAATTCATCTTAGCAGTTTTTATTGTTATTGTATCCATGATTCAGTAAACCAGTTCTTTGTTTGGAGAGGGCGGGGGATCCGGACCCCACCTCCTTTGCTACTCAACTGGTTGTAGAACCAAGATATGTACACACATCTATATAAAAATCTTCATCATCTAAAAATGTGGTATTGGCCGAATACATAAGCAAAATTTGGCCGAATAACGAGTATTCGTCAAATTGGTCGAGTGCAGAGTTCACCTTTATTTTTAACTATTAACAACCTAAATTTATTTTATACATTTAATAAAGATTTTTAAAAATGTAAATGATGAATTTTTAATGAGAGAAATAGCATTTAATTATCTCAGATATTTTCCCTTTTCCAAGTTAATGTTTTCAAGTGGAAGATCGTGTCAGAGTATATGTACGCACTTTGAATTTTGCATGCAATCGATGTCTAATAATGACAATTATGTGATATTTTATCGGTGTTATGTCAGTAAATAAAAAAACATCCTTCAGAAAATCATTAATACAATATTCATGGAAATTAATGATATAACTCAATAGCATTTTATTTGCAACTGTGATAATTCAACAAAGGCAAGTTATGAGATAAATAAAAAATCAACTACTTTGACATTGTACAGTTTTTCAATACACAAAAATGAAACTTTTAAAATGAGAAATTATTTTTTACATAACTACTATTTTTAACTTTCAATAAATGTGATAATTTGTGGAAAAAAATATATATAACAGAAATTGTTTTAATATTAGATATATTGTTGTTTCAGAAGTGATACTTAGGAAAATTAATTATTATGACAACATTCATGGTGCAACTGTGTCCCTTGTTTGGTATGAAATAAAAAAATTCGCAAAATTAGTGTGCTTTTGCATTTTGTCTCCCAGAGTTCATACTTCCTGAGAAGACACTACACAAGAGCACCAAATTCAAGATGACGGCAATTAACATAAATCAAAATAATGTTTTTAAACACATAAATTGTCAAAAATACGTTATTACACTTTATGCAAAACACCAAAAATAATTTTTTCACTTAAAATTGATATTTGTTCAAAAGAGTGAGAAGGGGGGGGGGGGATTACAGAATATTAAACACCTGAATTTTTACATTGTTGACAAAGTGTAAGACCAACAGAGTGAAAAATGTCCAAGCCAATAATCGAACATGGTACCTTGGAATAGTGCTCCAATGCTCTACCATTAAGCTAC
Organism: Maratus michaelseni; assembly: GCA_963931845.1. Lineage (NCBI taxonomy): Eukaryota > Metazoa > Arthropoda > Arachnida > Araneae > Salticidae > Maratus > Maratus michaelseni. Next base: position 319,359,938 of record OZ007593.1, on the reverse strand, counting down.
AAGGACTATACCTAGTTTGACATATCTCACTCACATATGTTGGTAAGGCTGCAACCGCAGCACAGGATGGAAATGTCATGAGAACACACAACTCTGTGGCAAACATGAGGTGAAACCAAAGCCCAGCATAGGTGAACACATTGTATATTCTTCAAGCTTTGTTTATGGCTGAATTTTTAAATGTGGAAACAATAAAATTATGAGGGATAATATTTACTTGGAACATTTATTGAAAGATAATTTCATTAAAAAGAATATTTTCTGGATTTGTTTCATTTAAACTGCCTAACAGGTTAGGGAATGAAAAAGCAGACAAACTTAGATTTATGTTAAAATTTTTCAATAAAAACAAATTTTGTAATTAAAATTTTGTTGCATAAAACATAATATTTTCCTTAAACTTGATACTAAATGTTATAGTTTGTTTTTGTGAGTGTAAAATGCAATTTGTGACATAAATGGAAAAAAAAAAAGAAAGAATGATGCATTTAGAATATTGTTTTATTAAATTTTCATGCTAAGTGCAATGTGCTTGTTTCTATTTTATATTGATTCTGAAAATATTTAATATCAAGTTGACTATTTTGAAAATATCAGATATTATATAAAAAATATCTGATATTTTTAAAAAGGATATTTACGAACCTCTTGAAAGTACTGTGTTAATTGAAATAGTTTTGAAAAAACATATATACCAAAAGATTAAATTACCTCAGCTGTGAGTGTAAGATGGAGGGGGGGGGGGGACTTAACAAATCTCTGTTGGCAGCAAGCCAAATTTACGTGCCACATATATTAATTAATTTTTTTTTTAAAGCATTTTTTTGTTACTGCCCAGAGGGCCTACAAACATTTCATTTTATAGGCGCCTAAATCCCTGGGACATTAGGGCCCCATGCACATTTCATGTTATGGGCATGTAATAAATTATTTTTCATTTTAAATTTTCTTCAAATTTAATTAACTGCAGCGTGATTAAGGGCACAAAGTGCTAGGTGCCTTTCAACATTTATTTTTTTATAAGAATATCATTTTTAAATCTTCAGTAAAATAAAAATGCTTTTTTTCAAATGTACCTTGGTATATTTTTATTTTAATAAAATTAGATTCATCAATGTATACATCCTGTTGTTATTGTTATCTTCAAGTTTTATGAGATTCTTAACAGTTTTTATCTTTACAGATGCTTTCTGAATATAAACCCAGAGTGGTACCAAAGAGCAAGAATGTTACATGTAAAGTCTGTCGTGGGAGCAAAGTCCTCTAAGTGACCTGTGAATTATACCTCTGGAGGTGCCTAGTCAGATGAAGGTGTCGTCACCGGATCTAGGTTCTAAATTAAGAAACCAACTTGCATAGCGATGGCATGACGTATGGGTGCGGGGACCTCCACATAGCCGTCCTGCCAGAAATGGCCAGCTGCTAAGCGGCATCTCTTCAGTGGCACTACGCGCCCTGGTGCCAGACACTAAACCCGTTTAAGCTAGGGAAACCTGGCAGGTAGGGGCCTGGTCGCCGGTCTCAAAAAAAAAAAAAAAAAAAAAAAGAAGCAAAAATGTTAAAGAAACACAAAGTTTTTAAACCTAAGGTTGTAACTTTGCTAAAAAGTATAACAGACTTTGTAAAAATAATTTATTGTATTCTAAAAATGTTAATAAAAAAGTTATTTGTTTATATTTAGTTGTGCTTATGTTTAGATATTTTCTTATGAGAAAAGTTTAACAGGGTATATTAAGCAAAACTAGTCTTTATCTCTTAGAGTTTATTATGCAAATTTTATCTGCAAAGGGAAATTTTTATCTTCCACACCAAATCAGTTAGTAACTAAACCTGACCATTTCAGATTTTGATGAAATTTACAGGAATTATGATATATTCTTATAATTTTTTTTATCTCTGTAAATTTTCGTACAATTAACTCTTTAAATTTAGAAAAATCATAATTTTTTTTATAACTTTTGGAAAAGTTTTCTTTTGTCATATTATAAGTTTTAAATCCATATTTTCAGAGTGGCATCTCAATGGAATCAACAGTTAATGGTAAAAAAAAAAAAAAATCCCGGCTGGGGTTGCTATTTTAAACTTGGCACCTCATCAAATTTATCATTGGGCTGAAGACAATATTCTTATTAATTTTCAACATTATTTTTTTCATAACTGGTGATCCCATTGAGTTCCAACTCTAAAATTTTCAGGATTTAAAGCTTATAATATTACAAAAAACATATTTTCAAAAAAATTTAAAAATTTAATTATTATTAATTTAACCAAGAATAGTCAACTTTCATTAAATTAAACCTTGTGAAATTCTCTTTAAAATGAAGGGTCAAACAACTCTACGCCTGATAGAACTTGAGAAACTCAAAATTGAAAACATTTATACAAGCCAAAAAATGATTTTTTGAAATTAAAAAAATTCATTGTATGAAAAGTTAATCAGATAAAAAATATAACAGTATATTCTCATTTATATTAAGATGGATGATTCCTGAAGGTTTCGTTAAAATCTGAAATGGTCAGGTTGAATAGTGAAAATTTTTAATTTATTTGACATAGAATGACTCAAAGTTGTATTATAATTAACAATATAATTGATTGACTATTACAAAATATTTCCTTCATATGAAATAAATTTTGGGTCACATTACAATTTTATCTTATAAAATAGTACATTGGAATAGTTTATCTCTCAGATCTGAATAAAAAAAAGTTATGGTTTAACTAAATACATTTATAGATTTAGATTGAAAACGAAAAATCTTTGTACTGGTACTCGTTAGTGTACTCCATTTTTAAAATTTTGTCAATAAAATTTATTTCTGTTACTCAAATTTTCAAATATATCATCATAGAAAACTAAGTGACCACCTGTTCAATTTGTTAAAAAATGTTTTTCAATTAGGGCTGCAATTAGGAATGATTTATTTTATTATAAGATTGCACATATGACCTAACTCTATGACCGCATCCTGTGGATCCAAATAGCAGTCATGGTCTTCAGTAAATATTCTAAACTGTGAAGGGCAAACTTTGAAAGTATTGTCATAATTCCCTTCTCTGCTGGATTTGTCCGGTAACTCCTAATTTCTTCTGATGGTGTTTACTGATTTTCGAATTCTATAGCAAAATATCCTATTTTTAAACAACTTTTGAAGAAATCATTGCAATTAGAGTATAATATTGACATCTTTAGATTGTGATTGCAGTGAGGCATTAAAAAAAATTTTTTTGAAATAAAAAAATCCTCCCTCCCCGCTATCTTCTTGAAGTGGGGCTAAAAGATAAAGTTGTCATTACTTTAAATAAAAGTTCGAAATCTACTGTTTATTTTTTTAGGAATTACTAAATTTTCTTTTCTGAAAGTTTTCAGTTATGAAAACCAACAATGAACTGATAAATTTACATTAAAATGCTCGTTAAACCAAATAAAACTGATGAATATACAACAATAACTTGCTTGATTAACAGACTACTGTTAATTAAACAGATTATTGTTCTATATTCAACAGCTTTATTTGTGGTCCCAAGGCTGTTTGGGACAGTTTAATTTTACTTGATCATATATTACCATTTATTTTATGGTTTGTCAATGTTAACTTAGCAGCTTAAATCAATTACAAAATGGTACATTATTGTGAATTTTACAGTTTTAATTCATTTACAAGACAGCATATTACCATTAATTTCACAATTCATCCGTGTACATTTAACGGTTGAAATCTCTTACAAGACTATATTACTGCTAAATTTATGGTTTATTACTGCTAATTTAACAGTTTTAATCTTTTACAAAACTGTACATTACTGCTAATTTTATGGTTTATTACTGTTAATTTTACGGTTTTAACCTATTGCAGAACTGTACATTACTGTTAATTTTATAGTTTATTACTGTTAATTTTACGGTTTAATTCATTTACAAGACGGTATATTACTGCTAATTTTATGGTTTATTACTGTTGATTTTACATAATAATTCATTTATAATACAGTATATTACTGCTAATTTTATGGTTTATTACTGTTAATTTAACGGTTTTAATCTCTTACAAAACTGTACATTACTGCTAATTTTATGGTTTATTACTGTTAATTTTACGGTTTTAACCTGTTGCAGTATTGTACATTACTGTTAATTTTATAGTTTATTACTGTTAATTTTACGGTTTAATTCAATTATAAGACAGTATATTACTGCTTATTTAACGGTTTATTACTGTAAATTTTGCGGTTTTAAACTGGCACCCCAGCTGCCGGTTTTATACCGTAAAATCAACAGTTTTTTTTTTTGCAGTGCAGCAGTATAATTTTTTAGTACGATCACTTATATAATAATAATGGGGATATGAATTTGGCTTTTTATTATATTATATACACATATATATATACATATGTATACCGGGAGATACAAAATTACCTGAATAGCTCGAAATCGATAAAAAACAAAGGTTTTTCACAAAAATACATAGGAAGACATAGAGTGTTTTTTTTTTCTGTAGCAAAAATGTACTATTGGGATAGTTACCCTTGCAACAACTATTACTGCTTCATTTGTGTTCAATCCGCCAAGCACTTAAGAAGATTTCTACTGTTGTGTCTGTCACATGGGTGATTTGAATTACCATATAAAGCAGCCTTGGGACCAATAAATTAAATATATATGTGACGATTGGTTTTTATAAACTTTTTCATTGTTTAAAGTTTCAATGCATTTTTCCGACTCTCTATGCTTTCTGTAAAAACTGCTTTGGGTTACTGACCAGGTGTTGTGAAATTATTTAATTTCCTTTTCTTTTTATTTCTTTAGATAAATGAGCATAAAATACAGTATACATTATTATGTTGGTTACAAGGGCTTTAGTTGAAGTAGTTTATCCGTGGTTATTAAAAATATGTATGATGAAGCTGTGAACAACTCAGTATAAAGAATAATATTTTGGTTTACTCACTTGATACTTATACCTTTTCTTTCTTTTATTCTATATTTTTCCCGCTTTAGCAAAATAATTCACTGAGATTAGTAGTAAATGTTTGACAAATCTCCGTAATTTATGTTAAATGTTATTAAAGAAACGATTTTTTGTTTTTAAGAAGTTCAAGCATTCATTTTAATTTCTTAAACTATTTCATAAGAAAACGTTTCGTGTTTTACATACATTGTGTTTAATGTAATGCTGTCCGTTTGGCGACCTATATGGCGATACATTATTTCTTCCTGAAATATCTCATAAATAGCTAAAGCATTTGATAATACATTTTAAAATATTTTCTTAAACGCTCATGAAACTATTGTTTCTTCCCGCACTGTAAATGTTCTATAAATGTAAGATTAATCAAGAAATATAGAAGAAATAACGAAAAAAAAATGTATCACCGTAGTTTTCGAAAATAATTATTTCTGATAACTTTGCATCTATTAAAATGTTCGCGTAGAAATTACATTATTTAATATAGCAGCATAAATTATATATATATACACAGGGTGTTTCAGTTAAACGTTTCAGAACTTCTAAGAGGGGTAGGGTACATCCTGACAACTCGAAATCATATAGCAATGTGGGGTCGGAAATGCTTTCCTTAACCCTTTGCGGCGCAGAGTCTTAACTATTGAAATTAATGAATGACACCAGAATTTGAAAACGAACTTTCTTGTAAATACGAAAAAGCTATATTTCACGCAACTAATAAACCATATTTTTTTTAAAAAAAATTCTGGTATCAGTGAGGGTTTTGGGAATTAAAATTAAGTGGTTTCATAAACATACTTAATTTTAATTCCCAAAACCCTCACTGATACCAGATTTTTTGTTTAAAAAATTACGGTTTATTAGTTGCGTGAAATATAGTTTTTTCATATTTACAAGAAAGTTCGTTTTCAAATTCTGGTGTCAATCATTAATTTCAATAGTTAAGCAATGTAAATTCTCTGCGCCGCAAAGGGTTAAGGAAAGCATTGCCGACCCCACATTGCTATACGATTTCGAGTTGTCAGGATGTACCCTACCCCTCTTAGAAGTTCTGAAAGTTTAACTGAAACACCCTGTATATATATATATATATATATATATATAAAAGAGTCTTCATAAGGTAAAATTAACAAAATCCATTTTAAATAGATAGAATGTTCACTGAAGTGTTCTGTGAATGAATACTGGTTCGTTTATCCATTACGAAACAAGGGAAAAAATTTTTGTATTTATTTAGAAACAAGTTAACTTGACAGTTCTTGAAAATTACTAATACACATTCTTTGAAGATAGGGTAGTTTTCATGTTGTTCTCTTTTTATTCCATAAGTGTCAGTGATTGACGTGATCTAATTGTACATCCTTTGGTAGCAAAGATCCTTTTTGTCAAAGACTCTTACTCTCTATTACATCCATATTGGCACATTTCTCCTGTTCCGGAAAATACTAGCATAATTTTAGGACATATCAGACATAAATGTCTTGATTGATTGGCGTGATTTTTATACCTATTTCAGTCAACATCTTTGCGTACAGTATCTATGTATTTATAATAATGTTTTAAATGAAATTAAAAAAAAAACAGTAGCAGATACCATCGCCTTCATCTAATTTTTATGTGAAGTTTTCAAATATTGTTGCCTAGTAAATCAAAATTTTCCATTTGAGAGTCTTAAACTCTAACAATATGACACTACTCGAATAAATTCAAAATTTAAAAGGATGAAATGAAAAAAAAAATAGGGTTCTAAATTACGATTTCTATAGAATTGTTAAGAATAGAAACTTGAAAATTGACATGGCTGCTATTTTGACAAACAAATGCACACACAGTACCATTTTTTTAAACCGAAATTAAAGGGGTGCAGGAGAAAAACAATTTTCTAATTTACGGTTTTTGTGATTCTGAAAGTGATATGATCAAACTGTCATTATTTCTTAATCACCATTTTTAATTAATATTTTTAAATGTAATTTTCATTTACAAACCGAAACAAATATTTCCCACCCCACCCTACCATAGTTGAAAAAAAAAAATTGCTTCGAAAAATTTCTACGTTCTCCAATTAAAATTAATTCAATTTTTAATTATTATTTTTAAATGTAATTTTCATTCACAAACGAAAAAAATATATTTCCCACCCCACCCTACTACAGTTGAAAAAAAAATTTCTAAGTTCTCCAATTTAAATTAATTAAATTTCTAATTCGCTAAAATAAATCCTTTGAAATTCACCTCGTACTCTAGTAGACATTTCAACGAAAAAAAAATCGAAAATTTCTAAGTCTCCCAATTAAAATTAATTAATATTAATCCTCAATTAATCCCTCATCTTATAACAAGAATCCGGTGGTGGGCACTTCGGTGGTGGAGGAGCACCTAAGGTAGTGGAGCTGAGCTGCACTTCGAGTAGAGGAGCTGAGGAGCCCTCCTCCGGCTCCACAGCTCCGCCACCTGCGGCCGGAGACTCAATTATCCTCTACTGTTGTCACGCTAGAGATGTAAATGTTGGCTCAGAACACTTTTCTAAAAATTCGAAATTTAAAAAGATGCAGGGGAAACAATGTATTAAAATTGCAATTTATGCGACACACATGGTATAGATGTATCGAAAATGACATGGTGGTTACATTGAAAATTAAAATGCTGTTTAAGAACGGCTTCTGAAATATTCGAAATTTTAATGTTGAAATAAGCGAAAAACGTTGTAAATTACGACTAAGTTGGATTTATTCGGGTTAGAATCTTGAAAATTTGTATAAGGGTTGCTTTTAAGATACAGATGAACAGTATAAACAATTGATTAAAAATTTCAAATTTAAAGGTGTGAAATGAGCTGAAAACTTTCTTAAATGCGGTTTTTTTTAGGATTGTTACGGATAGAAACTTCAAATTTGACATGTTTGTTATGTTTAAGACGTAAATGTGTTTGCACAGAACAATTTTTACAAAAATCAAAATTTTAAACTTTGCAGTTTCAAAAAAAGTTCTACATTAATATCTTTGTGATGTTGCTGAGGTAAAAACTTGAAATGTAGCACAGTGTTTATTTTTAAGATGTAAGCGCAGGCTAAAAAAATTTCTAAAAAAATAGTAATTTAAAAGGTTTAAATAAGCAGGAAGCATTCTAAAAACCTACTAAACTATGAATTATCTGAAATTCTTAGCGACAGAAACTTGAAATTTTGTATGCCTCGTACTTCAGACATATAAATTCATCCACAGATGGAATTTTCAAAACATGCAAGAACAAAAAGATACCTTCCAAAATTGCAAATTCTGTGATATAGTTACACTGTAAAAATGACCAATGTTTCTTATTTTATGAAAATATGCTATAACCACGAACGAAAATATAATATAATCTTCTGAATTATCCGAAATTTCAAATAGCATGTTACATTCTCAAGTACACGTTTTCAGCCGCATAAGTTAATTTATACATGAAAGAGTAAAGAAATAATCTTAATTTTAATGTTATTGTTAACGCTGTTAATTTTGCATGTTTGTCTGTTAAACATTTTTTTTGAGCATGAAAATGTTTACTTCAGAATTGATAGCATTCGAAAAACAGGTATTTCAGGCAAAATTTTCCAATTAGACACTAATTAATACACTATAAAAACCCTTCGGAAACGTTTCTGAAAAATTCGGGCAGCTAAAAATAATTTGTTTTTATAAATTAGTCTTTAAATTTTGAAAATGTATTCGTTTCTGGGGATTCAAAAGACAATGTAACATGCTATTTGAAATTTCGGATAACTCAGAAGATTATATTATATTTTCGTTCGTGGTTATAGCATAATTTCATAAAATAAGAAACATTGGTCATTTTTTACAGTGTACCATAGAAGCTTGGATAAATATAAGCTTGGGATTTCGCACGGTGATTACATTTAAGATATGCATTTTCGCTAAGAACGGTTTCTAAAAACTACGCAATTTCAAATGAAAAATAAAATAAGCGGAAAACTTTTAAAATACATACTAAATTTTTATTTATTTGGAATTAAGTTTAGCTCATCTCATTCATTTAAGTCTTAGGTTCGCTTAATGCAGGATAAGAATGGAGTTTACTCAAAATGTGGTTTGATTAGTAATTTTTGAATTATATGTGGTAGTAAAATTTCCTTTAATGACAAAAGCAAACAAATACCACATGTCTTATTTCAAAAATTACGCGAGCAAAACCGTGGTTTTGCTAGTTTTATACATTTTATAATGAGTAAGGATTTTGAGTTCCTGGTTGTTGTAATTATCATTGAAATTCAAGCTACTCTTGCATTTCTAAAAGTTACTTTGACACATAGTTTGTTTTACTAATTCAATACTATTAATATCATACAAAAATCATGGACACTCACCGGTAGAGCCAAAAAACTTATTTTTTTTTCGTACTCTGTATAGATTATTTTCCTCTACACTTTTGCTTATTTTTTCGTCAGTACAAATCAATATCGCCAAATTGTATATGATTTTGATAGCTCTAAATTTGAGTGGGAAATATTTCTTATTCTTTAAATGTGAATAAATATACAGAAAAAGTTTCATTATATTTTTTTTTTTTTCCAGAAAATATTTTATGTGGTCAAATTTGTCTTTTGCCGGGTTGGGAACTGCAGCCACAGATATGTATTTTTTTAACACTTTCTAACATAGCTGAAAAGTGTTTATGATTTCGGTTTGTCTATTTGCCTACCGTCTGTCTGTCCGTGCTCTAACTCGCGTAAATATATTCGGATTTCTATCAAATTGCTATGTGTTATTGAGATTTACTAGCATGTTCGGAATTGCAAATCAATTGTGTAACATTTATAATTCGTTTTACAGTGATAATCAAAATAATTCCGTTACATTACAGTGCATGGAGAAAAAAAATTCGGTATAATTTAATGATATTACATTATTTCAAACATATTGAAATTAATATATATTACTGAGGTTAAGTGCTAAATGCTTACTGTAGGTTACGATGTGAATAGCATTCATCATTCATTTGCACGGAAAATTCGGTTTGTCTGTTGGCTAAAGCCTGTCTGTCCGTGCTCTAATTCACGTAACTATACTCGGATTTCTATAAAATTGCTATATGATATTGAGGTTTATTATGATATGTTTGCTATTGCAAATGAAGTGTGTAACATTTATAATCCGTTTAGAGGGACAATCAAAAGAATTACCTTACACTACAGTGTAGGGAGAAAAAAAACACTGTATCCTTTGGAGATGTTACACTATTTCATAGTATTATGTGTTTTTAAAATATATATAAATAAAATCAAGTAGAGGAATTACCAAAGGACTGGATAATAGACACCTATGAATAAGTAATTTCTGGAAATGTGATTTAAGTAGTTTAAGTGTGTTTTTGCCAGAATTAAATTTTAGATTAATAAGTGGCGTGGCATATATAAAATTTAGTAGGTAATATACAGTGCTGTAAAAGATAATTAGAGTACATTTCAGTCTATTTGTAGAAATAGCTTGTGTTTTGTTTTCTTACTAAACTAATTTTTAGCATACTATGTAAAATATATATATGGGCAGTAATTGCTAAAATCTGATTATCAAATTTGTTATGAGTTTTCTAAATTATTTTCTTAGATATCTTCTTTACCTTATTCAACGGCGAAATTTTGCTAACGTATTACGGTAGTGTTGGAAAGTGTTCCTTAATTTATGCTTGACGTATGATTTTTTTCCTTATTTTATTTAAATTAACTGCTTGAATAGAAGTTTCACATTCCCTTTTACTATATAACGATTTGAGGTCCTGGTAATTTACTGTAGGGTATGCATCTAAATCGTCGAATTCCAACCCACCTCATTATCAGATTGTTATTCAAGCGCCGCTAATTCCTTATTTGTCATTATTTCTTAATATTTAAATGAATCCAACACTGGGAGTTTGCATCATTATCAGCTGAAGGAAAAAAATGAAAAAGCACGCACTCATTATTACTGTACAAAGTGAATGGTGAAGCAGCAATAGTGTTCACTTTTGTACATGTTCAAAACAAAAGAAAAGGCATATTACATACGCTTTACGCTATACACATATATGTTAAATACTGACGGTTAACAATCAGATGTTTTAAAGTGGCAAAAACATTAGTGTTTGTTGTACGTTTCTTCAGAAAAATTCAATATTGTAAAGACCGAAACTTGCATTTTCATATTTACCTTGATTTACATCTGATTCCTTATTATTGTACACTGAGAAAAATGACACTTTAAAATCTGAGTAAATCGAGGTTTTCATTTTATTATGAAACTTTTTGTTTCAAATATGACGACCCAATGCTTTCAATTCTGAAATACCAGAAATACTCAGAATATTGGAACATGGACATACTCAAAACTGAGCATATAGAGGTCAGTTCATACTCATTTTTGAAACATGGACATATTCCAAATTATTAGAATCAGTTTAAACTCATTTCTGAAACATGAAAATGCTCAAAAATGAGCACATAGAAGTCAGTTCATACTCATTTTTAAAACATGCACATACTCAAATATGAGCACATGATGTTTTATTCTTGAGTGTGTGCATGCTCTCAGAAATTATTATATACATGTTTCAAACTTTAGTAATTTTGATTCGGAGCCATTTTGACTATGCCACATACTCCGATTTGAGTATTGTTTGCTCAGTTTTGATGTGTCGTCTTTAGAGTGCACATAGTTTTCAAATTTCTTAAAACACGATTCTAAATTTTGTGTAAAGATTATTAAAGTACTTATTAAAGCACAGAAAATTAAGTGATATAGAAACACTACCAAAAAAAAATATTTTATATGACACTCAAATATACAATTTATACATGCAATTAAAATTCTGTTTCATGCAAATGAAATATGGGAATCTAAATTATGTGAAGTTATTTTGATACCTGTTTTCCTGGGGTTTGGATACGACAAGGTTACCCTATAATATTGCGTTAGAGACATCGAAATCTAACCCTTCTGGAATTTTTTATTTGACATACACTGCAAAAAAAGACTTTTTTTCTTAATCTACAAAAATTTTATAAAAACAGGAACGTAGACAGACAGTAGTCTCTTCCGATTTATTAAAGATTGCGAAAACCGTTTTTTATTTTTAAAAACTTCAGAAACCAATAAAATTTCAAGATTTGATTAGAAATTTATAAAAACAATGTTTATTTTGATACCACTGATTTTTGGAAAACTTTCCCAGTAGATTGTATAGTCTATCACTCAGTTTTCTCAAACCCAAAAATAGGTTTTCAAGTGCTATCGCAAGTAAATATTTTCATGTTCAAAAAACAGGCTTTACACACAAGCATGTTAAATTAACAACACAAACATTAACATTAAAATTAATATTATTTTTTTTTGCTCAATTACGCAGCAGTAAATGTTTATTGAGAATTTATACCATCCTAAAAACCGAAAATCAGGTTTGAAAAACTGATTACACTCTAAAACTACCCAGAAACTTTTTCGAAAATCATTGGCAGCAAATTAAACTTTGTTCTTATAAATTATTCTTTAAATCTCGAAAATAAATTGGTATCTGAGGTTCCTAATGATAGTTTTTCGGAATCATGAGTATCTCTAAAGATTTTATTACATATTTTTTATTGTGTTTTGTATTCTGTTTATATAGATTAAGAAAAAAAATGTGTATTTTTTTTTACAGTGTAAGATGCAGAAGATATATTTATTTACAGTTATCACACACTTTAATGGTTTGTTTGTCATTTGCAGCCATCCTCGCAAATGAAATATTGAGTGTGTTCTTGAGCATTCTTTATTGTAGTTTTTTCTTGGACAATCTGCATTCTTAAAACTTTAAAAAACTGTGTTTATAAACTGAAATAGAAAAATAGACAAAACATATTAATAAAATAATATTAACTACGATTTTCATTTTATATCTTCTTTTATATTTTTGTAATGAAAGAACTTTTTCATATTAATGTTTCATTATATATTTAATAGCATTTCATATTTCACTTATCATATATGTAAATACCCACCTTCGTTGAATTTAACATAAAGCATTTTTGAAGAAGTTTACACATCAATGAGTAATATACACATTTTTATATATAAATGTATTTTGGTTTCTATTAAAGTTAGTAATTCATATCTTAATTTTACATTTAAATGTTAATGGTAATTTTACAGTTATATAAATATAATTTCGTCTGTGTGGTTTACAACATTTCTTATTGTCTTTGAAAATAAACTAACTTAAATTAATTTTAAATTCATTCATACAATACGAACTATTTGTAATTATTTTCAAATATGAATAATTAAATTATAATTTTGTACATTCCTTCTATATTTCTTTAAAAATAATTTTCTTATGTAAAATTATGCAAACATTTCATATTTTAAAGTTTAGTATTTAATATCTGAAATTGTACAAAATTTTTTCATCTACTTAAAAGTAACACTGCAATAAATTTATATCACTTTGTATATTCGAAATATGTATAGTTCTAAAAGAAATATTTTTTGTTTACAATAGAATGAAAATATTAGCTTCAATTTTTACATTTGTGTACCATCAATTAGACGACAAACAAAATAAAATGTGCTGATACATGAAAGGAGAAATTTTTACATTTATTTTTAATCCAGGAATTCTATACTTTTCTGGAATTTGTAAGTTTTCTGCGCTACAAAAAATATATATTTAAGTGAATAATGATGAATATACATTTTTTAAATCTACACTGAAGAATTTTAAGTAAATAATATAACTGTAATAATTAAATAACTATTATTCTAATCAGAGTTTACATCCTTAAAGTAATATTCTTTCAAGTTAAACATGAAAAGAAATACTTGTATTAAAAATCCTAAATATTTTTACTCAAAAAAATATTTAAGAAGATTATGTACTTTATTTACGTAATTTTATTTCTACAAAGTTTAAAATTTATGTTTCGGGTACATTTTATCGATATTGAAATAAATTTACTTAATTTGTTTAAATACAGGGTGATTATATAAAAAAAAACTATCGCGATATATTAGTCCTTAACTGTCACACCGTTCACAGAAACTGACTGAAATTTTGGTTTTAAGTATTTTGAGGTATGCGCTCAAGAATCGTATGAAAAACAACAGTTAAACTCTAACAGTTACGGTTACAGTGACAAAATTTTGAAAATTTCAAATGGCAACACCTATTTTTTTTTATTGGAAGGTGATCTTCATAGTGAAAAACCATAAAAAGCGTTGGAACGGTACTTGTAGCACGAAAATTGCCGGCGCTAGACAGACTAAGAAGAAAAGTGAAAACAACCAATAAAGGACAGAGAAGCAACAGAAAGTAAAACATTTTATTATTCACTGCTATCCACCATCTGCCGCATGCAACGTGTCTTCGTGTGTGACGTGGAAAATTTGTGAAACACAATAAAATGTTTTGTTTTCTGTTGATTCTCTGTCCTTATTCGTTGTTTTCACTTTTCTTCTTTGTCTAGCACCGGCAATTTTCGTGCTACAGGTACCGTTCCAACGCTTTTTTATGGTTTTTCACTATGTAGATCACATTCCAATTAAAAAAAAATAGGTGTTGTCATTTGAAATTTTCAAAATTTTGTCACTGTAACCGTAACTAGTAGAGTTTAACTGTTGCTTTTCATAAGATTCTTGAGCGCATACCCCAAAATACTTAAAACAAAATTTCAGTCAGTTTCTGTGATAGGTGTGACAGTTAAGGACTCATATATCGGGATAGTTTTTTTATAATCACCCTGTAAATATTTAACTATTTCAATAATATGTGAATGTATGTTTACACATAAATGTATGCTAACACATGAATTTAAACTTTACGTATATATATTGCTATAATACCATTTTTTCCAATCTCAGTAACTCTCCAACTTCTCCTAAATTTCTCCAATCTCAATTTTGATCAAATTTTTGATATACACGTCATCATCTGTATTTTTTTATTATGCAAAATTAAGTAATTTCTACGTCAAAATGATCATAAAATGTGAAATAATTGTTTATAACACCAAATACATTTGCATAAACTTTTCAAACTAACTTTATAAATTAGGCTTTATTTACACCAATAACGAAATGAAGGAGGAAAAAATATATAGTTATGTGGAACTAATTTTATACCCTAAGAATGCAATTACTGATTGGAATATAATTTATACTTTTCTAAATAAACATGAAATATTTTAAAAGTTTTCTAAAAAGTGCATACGTGTCATTTTAATGCGAAATTTATTTGTTGAAGTACTCCTACAACTTCCAACCAAAAATATACATTTGTTTACATGATACCTCTCCAACATGTATCTTCGTAGACACCAAAATGGCATTGCAAGCCGATAGTGTCGAAATTTCTCAGAGAATTGAAAACCACATATTAATCAATCCAAACACGCCAAAACATCCCCCTAAAAACTTCTCATAAAATATAATATATTACCAACTAGAAAAACCGAAAAATCCTGATACATGAACTATAACTAATTATGAAAATATATAGCCTTAACATTGTAATGATAAATAATGATGATGATTTGTTTTATACATATATATTTTAGACTTATTTTTATTAGACACTATAAAATGCAGCGCTTTAATTTAGATTATTTTATATACACTCCTCTGGGTGTAGTTTTTTTTTATATTAGAAAATTAAGTAATTGTACCTCAATATGATCATTTAAAAAATGTAAATAAGTACTAACAATACCAAATAATCCTTGGACATTTTAAACAATCTTTGTGAATAAGGCTCTATCAATTTTAATAACGAAATGAAATAAGAAAAAAAAATTCTAATTATATAGAACAAAATATATGCCTTAATAATGCAGTTATTAACTAGAATAAATTATACATATTTTAAATTTTCTCTGAAAAATGAAGTTGAAGTGTCTTTTTAGAATTAAATTGAATTTTAAAGAAACATCTTGAAATTCCTATCAATAATATACATTTATTAACTTTATACCTAATGTTATATACCTAATGGCTGATATTAGCAAGGTAGTGCCAAAAGTGTGTGTTGTAGATTTGACGCATAGATAAAACAGTTTTAAGTTTTGAAAATACTAAAGTTTATTACACATATTTCAAAATAAATGAAACATGAATAAATATGCCAATGAAGACCTTAATTAAATAAAATATAGGATAACAAGGCAACAAAAACAAGTGGCGATAATATGTGAGCATACATAACTTAAACTTCTAAATAAAACAGTAAAGTTCTGTATAGTAAAGTGCTCACTTCAAAGTACTCGTAATTTAAACATTTGTAGTACACATCAGTTTTATTTCAATGAAGTATGGACGAATGCAGAAGAAAAACTTTGATGTAATAGTTGACAGTGGAGAATAGTGAAAGCTCAGTTTTTGAAGCGAAATAGAACAACTTCCAAACATAACAAAATGTCTTCAAAGAACTAACCAAAAATACTTCAATTATAACAAGCTTTAAAAACGTTCAATTCCATCATGACAATTCAACAGCAGATAGCATCGTTTTTCAACAGCTATATATATCGCTTTTATCAGCTATACACATCGCTTTTAACAGCTGCTTCCCTCGCCTACAAACGACCTTCACGTCCCTTTTAAATAGTATGGAAATATCGCTTTCGGAAAACGCCCTCTTCCTAAAATGCGAAGTTGAGAAACTCTTATACTGCCTATCGAAAAATAATTAAAGTGCCTTGATACCTCGGCACGGCGGCGAGCTCATGATCAAACTACGTTATGAATGAGATGACGTCGTAACTAGCAATCGCAACTGAATCCGGAAAAGGGCTGAGAAACGAGAGTGGATATCGAGAACGAACAGTCTGAAAAAATATAAACACAGCGATTTTAAAAACGAAATAATTGAACGATACCAGAAATGGAAACGATATAGACTGAAATGAATTACTGAAGAAAACAAATACAGGATTGAATGGAAATTAGGCAAGTACCAAAAAGAGACATTATGTATAAGTTTTAAGGTCGAAAAAATGTATATATAGGGCTGACACCTGCAATAAAAGACCGGGATACACGAGTATTACCGCGACCTACGTTACATACGGCCGGTGCATGACATTTAAAACCTCACATGCAGTGGATCATTTTTACACAGCGATTGGTGCAAAAGAGAAGGCGCGTCGCTTAGCACCAATAACCGTGTAAAAATGATCCACACCATGTGACGTTTTAAACGTCATGCACCGACCGTGTATAACGTAGGTCGCGGTATTACACCATCGAGCGTTGTTGGTGAAATTGTTCTATTTGAACGGAGAGTTTCTGCAATTCATTCCGACATGTTGCATTCAGCTGTAACGGGCGTTGTGAGACGCCTTAGTTGTGTCGTACAATGTTCTGGAGGTCATGTTGAACAAATTGTTACTGCAAGAATAAATGGATGGAGTGTACTGTTATCATGTTCATTGTGTTTCGGGTCGTCAGCGCCCTCTACCAGTGACATTTTTAACTAAAAATTTTATGCTGCTAAAAAAAAAAATCCGACTACCT
This sequence comes from Maratus michaelseni, assembly GCA_963931845.1. Classification (NCBI taxonomy): domain Eukaryota; kingdom Metazoa; phylum Arthropoda; class Arachnida; order Araneae; family Salticidae; genus Maratus; species Maratus michaelseni. Next base: position 319,342,455 of record OZ007593.1, on the reverse strand, counting down.
TGTGAGCCCTTTCTTGTAAACCGCACTTCTTTATCATAATTTCGTGCTTTTTTTAGAAATTTTTTAAGTTTTAATGAACATTTGGTTCACCCGGTATTGTTTTCGTTGACATAAAAAGGGCATTGTCCAACAGTGCCGTGATCGCTCAGCGCACGGAAAACCATATATTCAAATACCCCGAAATATTTCCCGAAAATTTCCATAAAATACAATATATTACGAGCTAGAATTTCAAAAGGAAACTTAAATATTGACTAAAGGTAACTAACAATGGCAACTGAAAATGATAGCTAATAATGAAAAGATGGTCCTAACGTTTAATGATAACTAATGGTGATAAAGAAAATTATAACAAAACCAGTTATATGAAATTTCCTATATGGAATATTGACTAATTTAATGATTAATTAAACTATTTTAAATTTAAATTAATTTTATTAATATCTGCGTTAGCATGAAAACAACTGAAATGAATATAAATCTTTAAAAAAAAATTCCTGAAATCCTTACAATGATAACATTTTAGTGAAAAATCCATCACTGATAAACCCTTGTAAATCATTTCAGTTCTTTAATTACGAAACATTTAAACCATATCAATCTTATTAATGATTTCACTGATTGACTGATCCACTATATAACAGTTTTATTAGAGTAGGTGCATTTTTTTTCAAACAATATTATTATACTGTTTAAAAAAGTGTAAAAAGTTTTAAATGTAAAATATTAAGAAACAACTTAAAAGGAACAAAAATACCAGATAAAAGAAATCAATCAGAGATTTCTAAAAGTTTCATTTTTAGGAGTATAATCATATTGAAGTTCTTTTCGCAAGGATAGTCATGTCTAAAGTAGAAGAACGGAGTCAATGTTTTATTAGAAAGTGGAAATCCCATATACATACGGATCACTAAATAGGTACTTAAAATTAAACATTTAAGAGCTATTAAAAATAATTGTTTTATACTACTAAACAGCAAACAATGAAAAACTTGTAAAGTTGTTTGTTTGTCCTACCTGACTTTATGCTCCGACATTCCGGCGTATCAGATATTGATTTTAAATTTAAATTCCATTTACGTTTTCTTTAAAAATGCAATATGTGAATTTTTAGATAATTGTCTGTTTAATTCTATTGTACGATTTTGCATTTAAGGAAGTTTGCATTTAAGACAAGTTTTGCATTTAAGAAGTAAAACTTTAATGTGCATTGAATGAAGCACAAGCTTCGTTCATTGTTAATCCCACTCATATCAATACTTAATTTCATTACACCATCACATCATGATGTTAAACAAAACAATGCGAATGATGTTACAATGCATTGCAGTGTATATCCTTTTGATGTAATATTTGAATGTCTCACATGCACACACAATTATTTGCCAAATCATCATCAAGCTTAGGAGTACTTTGTTAAATATCACGAACGATGGCTACAGAAATTAGTAGTCCAAAAAGAAGGCTAACTTTGTTCGAACTGACTAATCTGGCAAACTTACCCTTGCAACCCGCTTTACAGTAAGATAATATTTTTTAAACATCAAAGTGACTGGAAATATTATCGTACTAAGAGTGTTTTCATGTGTTTTTTTAATTATGATTATTTTAAAATATAAGAAAAAAATATTAATTGATTTCAACAGTTATAAACCAATTTGAGTAAATTGTATACGTTTATTTTATTTTTTCAAACATGCTGAATATTCGCACAGGTAATATTTCGTCCAATCACATATTTACTAGCTGAGAAATGTGTTTTCAACATAATTGTAAAATTTCCTCATTTGAGATTTTAACAATATTTTAAATCACTAAATAATGTCGAGTAAATTAACTAGTTAACTCTAATGCATCATATGTTTTAATACCAGAATTATATTACAAATAACACAATATTCAAAGAAATCAATAAAGCATAGAGGCAATCAACAAAGATATTTATTTTAAACACTCCTTTAGCCTTTCTTTTCCTTTAAACTATTTTCTCTATACACTTTATTCAAATTTAGAACTAACTTTAAACATATATAATTAAATATAGAAACAATTTAAAAGACGATCCCTTTACTTTTTTTTTTTTCCGGAAAATATACGAAAAGCTCAGCTAAAATAATAACAATGTAGAAAAAAATTCTTAATCATTTAAATGCTGATCACAGAAAAGTTTATGACTAAACATTAAAAAAAAAGTCTTACCACTGAAGCGTTATAAATATCTTTTAAAGCGTAAAATTATAATTCTGTGCCTCCAAAAGAAAATATTTCAAAAGCCTTGCTGTGTAGTGAAGCAAGAATTAAAATCTTATTTATCGAAGAGTCCAAAATTTAATCTTTGAATGTTAGAAAGATACAGAAAACACTTGTTATTTTTGCGTAATACTTCAAATATTTTACTTAATGCTAAAATATTTTAAAATTCGATTTATAAAAGACTTAGTGGAAATGAGGTATAAAATGCTTTGATGCGTAAATCTAATTTATTATGAAATATTTTTTAAAAACATTCTACTTGTAATCTTAAAATATTAATAAGTATGGGTAGAAAATATTTAAAGAAAAACGACATTATTTTAACATATGCACTTGTGATTTTTGTTTTATCTCAAGGAAAGCAATGGCTTTAGAGTGCGTGAAAATATTTTCAAATTTAAAATATCTATTTATATATCAATATACATATATGAATATGTACAGTACATATTTCAATTTGTAAAATGTATTTAATTTACATAATTAATAATAAATTTAATAATTTACTTAATTAATTTTTAATTTACTTAATTTTCTAGAATTTCTCAATTTCTTGCTGAATATTTAACAACATAAAAAATACAATTCACGTAAATATACGCTGAGGAATATTTTCATTATAAAAGTTAACGTACATACTCGGTTAGTTGGGGTTTCAATATATAAACTTGATTGTTTGTTGCTGAGTTTAATAAATCAATGTCGTATTATTCATATCATTCAAGTATAGATCATAATACGATTAACTAATATCATTCTTAATAAAAACAATTCCATGAACAATTTAACACGTCAACAAGCACGTACGTATTCAAAACACAGCATTGTATTTCATTTCCACAAAGATCTCTTCTATAGGCACTTTAATCAAATTTCGCAATACAGTCAAATATACATAGCTAAATTTAGAAACAATTTAAATAATAATATATTTTTTACTTTATAATCCTGCTATTTGGAAAATATACGAAGAGCTCAACTAAAATAATTGCAATGTAAAAGGAATCTTTAAGCTTATAAATGCTGATTACAGAAAAGTTTATGAATAAACATAAAAAAAAAAAAAAATCTTACCACTGAAGCGTTATAAAAATTTCTAAAGCGTAAAATTATAATTCTTTTCTTCTGAAAGAAAACATTTTAAAAGGCTTGTTGTGTAGTGAAGCAAGAAAATCTTATTTCTCAAAGAGTACAAAGTTAAAGTTTAAATGTAGAAAAAAAGAAAAAAAAAAGCTGGAAAACATTTGCTATTTTTGTTGAATACTACGACTATTTTTCTTAATGCTGAAACATTTAAAAAATGGATTCATAAAAGGCTTAGTAGAAATTAATTATAAAATGCTTTGATGCGTAAATATAATTTATTATAAAACATTAAAAAAAAAAAAAACAATTCTACTTTCAACCATTAAATTTTAACAAGCATGGTTAAGGTATTTAGAGAATAATGATGTATTTTTGAAATATTCATTTTGATATTATATTTTTTCTGTATAGATGCGAAGAACCATAGAGGATAAGTGATATTTGATTCAATGTTAATTATACGTATACATATTTATATGGAAGAGTCGTACACAGCGAGGTATATTTAAAAAAATAAAGTAAGTTAATGAAAAGCTAGACATAATCGTTTTAAGAAAACATGAGAAATTGCATATATATAAATATGGTTTTTGAGACCATCTTAATACATAATTTAATATTACCCCTGAATAGAAAAGGAGAAAAAATCCTTGAATTACCTTTGGAACTGTTATTTTAGTTCTCCCCGACACATTCAGCAGTCTGGTATATAACATGATTGTTTTTGTATTTCTGTGAAACCATGTACCAATAAGCGCATTGTGGAATACCATAAAATGAGCAAAAATGTATAAATTGAGAAGCTGGAATTTGTAACTGCCATGTGGTGGTAACGAGAAAAATGCCCCTAATTATGGATTTGCGTCCGTATCTCAAGAACATAAAAGCGTATTAAAATAACACATAATGAACAGTATGTATTACAGAATAAATATAAATTTAATGCTACACATTGTGACATTGTTTAACGGTTTACCAGCGTTTGATGCCGCACTGTGTATCAGTTCCATTTGTTGAGAAAACAATTATTAGTTACATTTGCTTTCCGTTTTGTTCCAGTTATGTCCGCGGCATTTAATGAAGAACTGATAGCATATGTATGTTATTTAAACTGAAATACTACATACAATTAGACTGAACATATATGATCCATAATAGAGTTTTACAAGTAGCTTCCATTGCCAAAATATTACTTTCATTTTGTAAACTTCAAAGAAATGTTCATTGATGCTTGAAATATGATCTAAGAACACTCCAAATAGAACACCATTGAACAGCCTGCCATTAAGCAGTACAAACACAAACTTCCTTATCACTCCTTCAGTGTTCCACTGTGCACTCTGTTTCAAAGTGAACCAATTCCCTTATACATATATATCAACAAAAATTCTTCCGATTTTAAAATGTACTGAATCTTACAGGCAAGAAAAGAAAAGAAAAATTCGCACATTTTAATAGAATCAGCATATTTTTTTCACTAAATTTTTCTTAAATAGCATTATACCAATTCTCTAAAGGGGGTACATATTTATATGTTCTATACATCGAAGTATGATTTCCAATTTCCTGTTTAGTAGATAATTGTCATTTCCCTTCATCATTACTAATATATTTATTTAAAATTAATAAAAAAAAACAATGTATTTTTTACTCATTCTTCTTTTTCATCATTACTGCAGAAAGTAATGCATTCACAGAAAATTTAAAATTTAAATTTAGTTTGCAGTTATATTTCCACAGCAATTAAAATGTGTTCTTTAAGATATTTTTTTTCTTCCCTGGTGTGCGTATGAGATTACGTAATAAAATCTAAATTTAGGGCGATTGAAATAAAAAAAAATTCTTTCAAAATATTGAATAAATGTAAAAATAAGTAAATTACTATAAAAAAAAATTAAACGCGTGTTACATTAAAATATACTTTCTATTATAGTAAAAAAATTAGTGTTTTTATTTTTACTATGATCAGAAACGACATCATCATCAACAAATCTCCTAAAGACTAAAAAGAAAAGGTTAAAAATCTCACTTAATTGGGATCTTCAAAATCGATGTTTTCGAAAACTCTGGATTTATTCAGAATATTTAACTATCGTTTTGTCTTGAAAAACACTTGAGTCATGTTTTCGCGACTTGATCAGTTTTTATTATTGTAAAATTATAATAATTATGCATATGCGCATTTTTCCGGTACCCTTAAATATAGGTGCACATTTTCGCGAAATTGCGAATCTTGCTGAACCAAATATATATATATATATATATATATATATATATATATATATAAACGAAATTTAAAATTCCGATCTATCATAAAAGTATACTATATTTTTTTCCATCAAATAGATTTTTTAGTTTATTTATTCTCGCACGAAAATATTAATTTTTCTCCTGTCTTTAATATATTCAAATAAATCATTTTACTTTACTTCAAATCATCTAAATGCGTACGATGACAATTATATTTTTTTCTAGAAAACATTTAAAGCAATTTATGTATTTTTTTTTTTTTATCGAAGTCAATCTTTCAGGTTTTCAAGTTATTTTCATTTTTATTTCAATCATAATTCCCGATACGATTTACAATTCGGTACAAAATTATCTGTTCTTAAAATATCCTTCTAATTCGTCTTATATTATTTATTACCATTCTAAAAGTCTTCGGCTTTTTTGGAGAGTCTGCAGTACGCTAGTTTTTCCTTCGCCTCTAGTCCCTTTTTTTCTCATTCGGTGAGAACGTCTGTCGCATTGCAGATATTGAAAGCTTCCGCGCCAATATTTAACAGCTTGCATCAGCGTCAGAAATTGAGTTTTGTGTTGTTTTCCGTTTCTAACATCTAAGCACGTCATCAGAGATTAATGTTTTGAATAATAGTATGGAATATCTCTTATAACATCATTTCATAATGAAGATGCTGATTGATTATTTGCGTAGAGTATAAATCCTTAAAATATTGTAGCTCATATTATTGTACATGATGGATTTTTAGCGTGTAGATAATGTTCTGTGTTTGTGAAATTTTGATTGGAATAATAAAGATTTTCCCTTCATGCATAAGTGTTTACGAGTTATTTCACCGGACAACACCCTCATTATTCGATCCTTTGTCATCGTCCTTTAAAACAAAACAAAAAAACAAAACAAAAAAAAACACCAACGACTGTAGTTAATTTAATATCGTTGGAGGAAGAATGTCACTAGCGATACTTTTTAATTTTACCGGCATCTGCACTGTTAAAAATTTGCGGCAAACTGTCAAGTCATTCGACCGTTTTCTATAGAAAACGGTTACATAGCCGTAATATAATGCTATTCAGACCATAATATGGGCATTAATATGGCCAGAATAGAGTTTAATTATGTTTGTTCAACTGTTTTCTATAAAAACGGTCGAATGCTTGGTAAATTTGCAGCAAATGTTTAACATTGTACTGATTTACGGAGTGCTATGTGGGAAGTTTACTGCTAAAGGCTTTGCATTGAAGGGTGAAATGAGCTTAAGAAAAACTTCATTTTATATAGGAAGAGTGGAATGACTTCTTCATAAGTAACAAGCTACCAAATCAGTACACCTACTGATTGCACAGAGGAATATGTACCGATTATGATATATATATATATATATATTATTAACGATTTGTAATTTTTTTTCTGTTTGCGAAATTGGATGCTTCTAACAATAACGATGTCATTTAAATAGCGGTGAATATATGACATATGATTTTACTACGTTTCGAATTCACCCTCCCTCGATTCAATATCATAAAAAAAATAATTAAATAAATAAATAAAAAGTAGTAAATATTTTGAGGTTACTAATTTTTTTTTAAATTGGTTTGAAAGAAATCGCATTTAAATTTAAAATTTTATCTTCCACCTATGTTTTCATAGAGGAAATTTGTTTTTTTTATATGTGTAAATATCGCATTTTGCTTTAATAAATAAATTACGTGTTAAATTACAAATTTTTTGCCGCGACAGTTTTAAGATATTTATGATCATTGAAAATTTTCCTCGCATTTCATATACTTATCGTTAATTTATTTCATATCTATATATTTAAATTTATCGTAATATTAATTTCTTTTTGAAGTTTTTATACTTCAGTGTTTCTGAAAAATCTTGTAAGATATAGTGTTTTTTAAACATTACACTTCATCACACACTTTTAAAATTCAAATTTACTTTAAAAGTTTTCAAGCATGTACAAGTGAGCAGAAAAGTATGCCCCCATCCACAAACTGTGCTAAAAAATGTCCTTAAAAATGCGACTGGTTCCAACTGATTTTGAATAATGTATGCTATTAAATGGGGATTCTAAAACAACGTCACTAACAAAATGCAAATTTCGATTTATTCAAGATTCCATTTTATTAAAGAAAACTACAACAAAAACTATTGTGATTGCTTCCTCTACTACAGCTGATTTTTTAAGACTCAATTTTAAGTTAAAAAGTTTGCAACATTTTGTGTCTGATACATTTTATTTTATTCGAGTTATGTTCAAAATATTTTCGTTATTAAAATTTATCTTTGATTATTATGGCAGATTTCATAAAAACAAAATAAACATAGTATTTTTAAAAGGTTGCTCGCTGTTCGATATCCAACTTTTATTTTACAAATGGTTACACCCACTTTTGATATTGTATTTGCGTACCTTGTGTTGAATCAGGCAGACAAACTTTTGTTTATATCGTCACACAAAACACCCAGTGTAAGTTTATTTTGTTTTTCAATAAGCTACAAGGAATAGAACGAAAAAAAATTTAAGCATTTTTTTAAATAAAAAATATGTCCTTAATTATGAAAATTTGTAATAAATTCGAAATGAAACTATATTTTAATGATTGTGGTGTAAATTGGGAAATTGATTGGCACAAGAAATACTCAAAAGCATTTCAGAATGTTTCATTTCATATTTTTCATTAATTTTCATATCGATATAAAAAGTTTCTGAAACTAATATTAAAAATTCTAAATTAAAAAAACGCGATTCATTATATATAATAATTAAAATATATACCTAGCACACAAACAGCACATTACATGAGGTAATTATGGAAAAAAGTAATTTTCGAAGCAGAGCGTGTAATGGTTCTTTTACGATTGCCAGCTTTTCGGAGATTAACGTTCCTTATTATATTTTATTGATTTTGAGATCACATCTAATGATAGTGGCTAGAGCTATAAAACAAAGGAGACTCTATAAAAGATGCTGTAGATGTACAAACTACATTGTAAATTTGTGTGCTTTTTAAAATTCTTACATAAATTTGTAATATGTTGGATTGTAAAATGCATTTTTATGTGTAATTCTATTGTCAATTTTTAATACTCGTATGTAAATATTTAATGAAATATTAATAATTTTGTTTAGTTATTTTTTTAGATAAATTAAATTTTTAAACTCTTTGTTTGCGTATTTATTCTATTAAATGTTATTTATGAGCTTTATTAAATTAAATACATTTCAAGTTTAGTTAAATCTCTGTATTTTTGTTTGCATATTTGATCTTTGAAAAAACAATAATTTAATTAATCTTACTATTTAAGGATCTATGAAATAATCAAATTAAACGTTTGCGTTTAATGTTCTACAAATTGCAAACATATGTATAAAATCAAAGCTCTATCTTCACATAATCAAAAATTCTTACATTTTGCATATAATAATACTTGATTTAATATATATATATATATATAACTTTAAGTAAAATTTAACCATTGAAACATAAGAAACTGGCCATATACATTGAAATTACAATACCAAAGAGCCATGTCAAATTACAAATTAAAAATGTAGTCCTAATAAATGTAACATTATTAATTCAAATTAAGAAGAAAAAAAATAATAAGGAATGAAATAAAAACCATACGAGTATAAACACAAATGAAAGCTTATAATGTAATTCACTTTTTTCAAGGGAAAGAAAATCAAGTTTTCTATATATGACATGGGCAAGAACGATTGTTTTCTGTATATGACACCAGCTTTTGGCAAACACCATGTCATATCTTGCCCGAACAATCGTTGAAACAATATTGAATAACAAGACTTTTTAAAATGGAATACTTTAACTATTACACACAATTTGAATAAGAGTGGGAAAAAGAAGAAAAAAATCATATATTACTTACATTAATTATATACCCAAATCATTAGTATAATTTTAGCACATGTACAAATATATTTTTTAATTCAGGATTTCATTAATTTTTAGTTAATTTCCATTCATTCACATTAGTGATAATATAAAATAAATAAAACTAAAACTAAAATTAATCTATTTTCTACAAAATAAAATTTTACAGCGATATCTTTAAAGGAATTGGCTTATTAAATATATGATTATATAACGCAAAATACCACTAATCAAGTGAGAACAGTAACGATACGAGAAATTTTGAAACATTTTATATTAAATATATAATAAATTATAATACCTTTTAATAATATATTTCTTTTAAATACTAAAAGGTGTAAATTAACAACATAATATACAATAAAATAACTATTATTATATTGTTGACATGTTTCGGCTCATTCCAAACCATTTTAAAAAACGAATGAGAATATTCTATAATTGCACTGTTTTTGAAGTTATTATTTGAAATGCTATCATTTACTTTTCATGTACTTTATTAAAAATTACGCACGTTATTTTTTTTTTACTTGGTTATTTTTACTTGTTTATTGTTTACTTGGTTACAGTCTATGCTATCCATCTATAAGAAGAGAAACCATAGAAAAAGTAACACGCAAAAATAGAATATGTAACGATGCGGCATCTTTCAACTTACCGAAATTGTGGCTCGAGTTACACCATGGTTACAAATATGAAAATAAACAATCAAGTAAAAATAAAAGATAACGTGCGTAATTTTTAAAAAGGACATGAAAATTAAACGATAGCACTTGAAATAATAACTTCAAAGACCGTGCAATTATAGAATATTCTCATTTGTTTTCGAAAATGGCTCGGAGTGAACAGAAACATGTCAATAATCTAATAAAAGTAATTTACTGTGTATTACGTTGTTAATTTACACCTTTTAGTATTTAAAATAAATGCGTTATATATATATTTTTTTTAGGTTTCATCTTATTTAATTCTTTTCTTTTCTTTTCTTTTTTTTTTTTTTTTTTTTTTTTTTTTTTACACAAAGAATTTTTAATAAATGGGAATTTTACTGCAGTTCGTCACCAGGAAAATGTATTTAAAAATTTTTATTTTTCTTCGATATGTATTCAGTAAGAGAATTGAGTAAATGAGAAAATTTAATTGAGGACGAACGTGAGTGAAATCTACCGTAGCTAGTCTTTCGTACTAAATTATTCCTTAATAGTGCTAGGCCCTTACGCGGTTTGTCTAGCCTTATTTCATTTACCGCGTCGGTAGGCCTACCAACTCTCCCCCTATCACAGAAGAGAGCACAAATATTTATTATCTAATAAATCCATTGCTGATAAATTATCTACTGAATTTAAATTCATTATCGAGCAAAAAAGAGAGCGAAGCTTACTATGTATTCACCCCTATCTTACAATAAAATTAATAATATTTTTGAGCTATTGCTCGATCAATTACGATGTAACTTATTACAAACATACATTTTAGTGAGCCAATTGATATGCTGTTGCTCGATTTTCAAAATTCAATAGCAAACCCTATGTGCAACGAGCTTCAGTATTCGGTGTACATAATCATCAATCGTATCACCCTTGCATTGCCGGGAGCAATGAATAAGTAACGATGAATAAAAAACGATGTTTAAAAGGATAAAACGCATTTCGTCTATTAAATTTTAGGCCACAATATTCAGTCACTTGGACGTTAAATGCATATAAATGTATATATTTTTAGGATTTCAGTTTAAACACTTCATTTCCTTTATGACGTGCATGATCATCAAATTACCTGACGCTCTAGTGCTATTATTATGCATGATTTAAATGCACGGGTTATAAATATTTCGGATCGTGAGATCAAGATTTGAACATCTTCAAATTTGGAAAAAGAGCCAGTCTTCTAATTTTTTATTGTGAAGCAAGCGTCGAAATGGGAAATAGCCGGTAAAGGCGCTGTTAGGCCTAGTTGGACTTTTGAGAAAATAAATATATTGTATATGTTGGGCGAGAAGTGTATTAGCTGTGAAGAAATTATTAGCAAAGTATTGTAAAATTATGTGTCTAGGACTGTATTAAAATTTAATATTTTGTTATTCAACGTCTAGTCTTTCATATAATTCCAGTAAATCAACTGTTTACATATCATCTTCTAACAAATTTATATATATATATATATATATATAATTTTTTTACTTAATTAAGTCATAAATATTGTATTAGAATTTACAGAAAATATGACTATCGGTATTATTGAGCGGTTGTCTGTATCAGATGACATTTAAAAATAGTATTGAGAGTATGAACAATACTCAATAATGCGCGTAATTAAAGTATTTTCAATCCTTTCATGCGAGTGATATTTATTGATCAATAAATTGAGTGCGTTTAATAGGATAATTTAAAATTAATCACATCTTACTTAGCTACAGAGAAACACTTTAAAATTTTCATTGACATTCTTCTGCTATCTAAAATTAAATTGATTGCTCGATAAACTGTGAAAATTTATTTTCCAATAAACGAAATCTGAAATAATTCGCTTCATGATAATTCACATTCAAAAGTGGTAAAATTACATCTCGAGTGTTTAATTATAAGTAGAAAAAGTTTTTTTTATATATAATATAAGATTAATAGCTTCGCATATTTGAATTAAATATACGCTAATCTATTTTTTTTTTATATAATTTTGAATAACAATTTCACCATGTTTCTCTGAAATTTTTATAATACAAAATGTAATGAGGATAAAAAATAACAGTTTGGATTTAATATTGCTTCTTAGAAAATTTAGAATACAATTAAGGAGATATATATTTCAATGTGTGCATGTTATTTAAATAAATATTATTTTTCTTGTATTATTAAAAGTAAAAGTCATTTTACATTATTTAATATAATGGTATACATGCGTGTATTAGCCTCTGACATTAAAAAATAATTAAAGTCAAATTTACAGTACATTTTTGTCTAATAAAATTAAATTAAAACAATAATTATTTATTATGTATCTTATATACTCGTACATGCCATAGATGACCATAAAGTCTTTTTTTATTTTTATTATTATTTATTTTTTACAATTCTACACCCAGAAAAAAGTTTTGTTGAATCAACAAAAATTTGGTTGACCCAACAAAACTTTATGTTTAAATATAGGTCAATGAAAAGTTTGTTTGAATCAACAATTTTTTTTTTTTTTTTTTTTTTTTTTTTTTTTTTTTGCAATTCCAAAAGAAATTTTTGTATCGTCAGCAAAAAATGTTTTGTTAATTCAAGTAAAATGGTTCAATTTTACTTGAATTTTGCTAAAACAACCAACAACCAAAATGTATTCAACAAAACATGTTTTGTAGTTTTAATCAATTCCTTTTTCTGGGTGTATAAATAAAACTAAAAAAAAATGCAACAATATAAAATATTACATTAAAGCAGTTTTAAACATTTCAAAATATGTATATTTTTATTATAATGCACAGAGATAAATTATGATTCGCCCATTTTCATTCGCGCATATTACCAGCAAGAGTAACAATCGTAATCAAAGTATTGACATTTTCAAAAAATTATTTAAAGATTTAAAAAAAAGTAAATTAAATTAAATTTAAAAAAATGAAATCAATGGATCCAAACATTATCTACGCAATATATTTATTTTACAAACATATAATTTTAATTACAAAAATATATCATATAAACTTTCCCAAATAAATTTATTTCAATATGCTCAGTAGGAATTAGATATACGTATTTAATGTATCTGAAAATAAACTCATTTGTTTTCATTTACAAATTTCAGTTCATGGCCAAATTACTGCAATGCCTTATATTTTTTCTTCGATAGTCGGTTCCACAGTCAAATGGCATTTTTGAGCAAATGTGATTTAGCGCAAAAGCATTGTTTAAAATAATTAGTGATATTCACATCCATTTAAAAGAACATTGTATTCATGATCAGAAGGCTTGGAAGTGGACTCAATTAAAAAATATTATTAAAAATATAAATAAATAAATAAAAAATAAAAGATAAAAAATTCGCCTTTTTTAATTGCTCTGGGCAGCAAATTACATGTTGTTGCAATTTATCTGTCACTTGCTACTTTTTCTTACTGTAGCAAACAAATTATCTTTCTTAAAATATTTTTTTTTAAATCATGCTTGAAAAATATTTTAAGAGTCATGAAAACTTACTAAATTGCTTTACAGTTTCCATAGAACACTCAGCCAAATGTACATTTTTGCCCCTATTCGATGGCGCAAAAATGTAAATTATGCGAGGTTTAGAAGTGAAGTTAAATTTCTAAAAGCGAAATACAACGCGCCGATCGTTGTCATCATCGCCAGGCATTTCTAAAAATAACTATTAGCATTTAGCTATGATACAAAAATGAACTGCAGTTTTTTAGAGGCGACAAAAAGTCCGCAGATATAGGACTTATTCCCTAAAAATCTACCACCGATATTTATAAATTTTAAAATATTGTTATTTAAGACTTGAACTATATGTTTGAGAGAAACATACATGTACCTACTTGTTTACGATATGATTACATTAATTATGGGGATACATTTATGGGAACTATCCTTTACATTTACTAGGGAACGATAATTCCATACATGGCAATAAAAAGAAATATGCGATATTGCATAAATTGGATAAATTTTACAATAATGTATCAAAATCCTTATATAAAGCATTGCCGTTTGCAATCAATTATAGGTCTAAATTTTGCATACGTTTTATAACAATAAATCGATTAGTTTTGTTATATCTTGTTTAGATCAATTATGGAAATAAGGAAGTCGAAAAGAAAGGAATACGAGAAGTTTAATACGTATGGGGTAATATCCGATTAGAGAATTAAGAGGGTTTCAAACAGATCGCAAAGCCAACACGGTCGTTCGTCGTATATTAATCGCTCCGGCCTGCCAGAAACTGCTGGTGTCTTAAACTTATTGAATTCAACTTTTAAATTTTGTCGCTGATGATCTTTTCTGATCGGGTCTACTGCCGTTTCGGTTAGTAACTGACGAAGGGGATCTCTCTTTCCGCCAGTTATACGGACTGCTCCGCGAGTAGTGGTAGTCGCAAAGTAAATAAAATAAAACAACTTGTATCAAACAGCTACTTGTAAGTTTTATGTGTTTTAAAACAGAGCTCTCACTTAAATAAATCAAAATTTTATTTTAAAAGTTAAACGAAACACATTCTTAAAAAAAATCTGTTTTTTGTTAAGAAAATGCATAGTTTAATTTTTTTAAATTGTTTAAACATATTGGTTATAACATATAAAAACTTTTATATGTTATAAAATAGTCTTTTTTTTAAAGAACTTTTTTCTTTAATTGATATGTTTTGACGAATAACATTTTATCAACATTTTATCATTATCTTTATTATAGCAAATATACGATACGTTTTGGCAACACATTTCATTGATGCATGTTAGCAGAATGAAGATACTTAATTAAATTTTTTGCTGCATTAATTATTAGACCATTTATTTAGTTATAACTGGAACCACTTCAGCTGACAATATTATAGAAAGTTGAAGATTTTTTATATAAATATGTTACTCCCGTTAAAAAGTGGAAATGTAATCTGAAAGATTAAAAAAAATGCTAATATGTCAAATGAATATATGCTATACATTCAATGAATGGACCCTTAACAAAAATTGTATAACTTACGTTAAATGTCTTGAGAAAAGATTCACAAAATTTGAAACTTATCACATTAAACTTACAATTGTTATTGCGGTGCAGTATTGTGAGTACAGATGGAAGTATGATAGAGTCTCCACCGTCAGTCAAAAACAGACGGTGTTTCATGAATAGTATCAATTATAATACCATCATTTCATCAATAATATCATTTTTTGTATATAATGGTTTATATAATTATGAGTAAAAAATAGTATTTAATTGATATTCGATTCAATCTCCATTTAATATTAGTTCTCCAATAAAGGAAGAACTTTTATTAGCAAAAAGGGAATTCAATATGCAAACTAATTACGTTTTGGTATTTATAATACAGTAGACTCCCAACTATCCTGCTTCCGTACTATCCGGATCAGTTTAAAATATATCTGTAATAAAATTAGATATTACTTTGCCAGGTATTTTAATGTGGGCTTTTATTTTATATTATTGCTTTTGCCTTTTATTTTATATTATTTGCCTGCTACGATCTAGGATTTTCTTACATGCTGTCTGCTGTCAAGGAAGTCACTTAGGCTAAAAATGTTGATTCAACCATATATGAAATACCTTTCATATTTGCATAATACCTTTCTTTTATAATACTCTTCCCTCCTTTGTATAATACATTGTTAATAACTATATACCTTTTACATTTGTATAATTATTTATCAATAAAAGTAAAATATTTTAAGCCTTTGTTTCCAACTAAGCCAGCGTTTTATGTTAAGTTTTATTATTATTATTTTTCTAACTGTATATACTGTATTTATATTTTATAAAAAATAGTATTTTATGTTTTCTTCAATTAAAATATACATAATAACATTTTTGTAACAATTTGTATAATTTTAGGTATAGAGTCTTCTTTTTTTGCAATATTTTTTTTTTATACAGTGTATTTTGCAATACATGTATTTTTGTCAATATAGATTTTTACATGTGGAATAAGTATTTTCTTATACAAACTTAAATATATAATACATATTTCTTTATAGGTGACTGCAGATCTTATAGGGGACCGACATTTATAAAACAACCACCTAACAGAGTTGTATTCCATAATTCATCAGGAACTGTAATCCCTTGCCTTGTAACAGGCGTTCCTCAGCCAACAGTATATTGGACAAAAAGTGACTGGTCTCGATTATCCAATATCCCAAGATTAAGGCACACTAGACAAGATGGATCTTTAGTCTTCCAGCCATTTAGAGCGGAAGAATATAGACAAGATATACATGGAGCAGTTTATAGGTGTGTTGCTGCAAATTCATTTGGATCCGTAGGTTCAGCTGAAGTCCATGTTAGAGGAGGTAGGTTTGTAAAATCTAATTATAAGTAATCCATTGCATTGCTACTTTCATAATTTATAGAACCATTTAAATGGATGGCTTATGATTGCTCAAATTTATTTTTTCAAGATGACCAACTGTAACTTATTTTATTTTATCCGAGTAACTTCATCTTCTTACAAGTTCTTCGTTCTAATATACTTTTCTGTAATTTTATATTTAATCTTCCAATTTTCCCAAGAAGGATGAAGTATTGTATACTAAATAATCAGAGAATAATTCTACAGAATACTACGCAAGATATGTTGTTATTCAACAAACAATTTTAAAAGGCTATTTTTTTGTCTTTTGAAATTATATATATTTTTGTTTCCAAATTGTCATTTATTAATAGTGTAATACAGTCGAGAAGAGTGGCGCATTATATATATTTCTCGCTTAATTGTTAAATATTGCGTACTACAGAATTAGAGAAAGAATGCTTAAAATATTATACAGGAGATATTATTAGTCTTGGAATTGTAAAATATCAGTGAAAGCAGCAGAAAAAAGGCTGTAAAGTTAAATTATCTGCTTATGAAATTCAGAGTTTGATACATTATCTTTACTAATATTATAAAGGAGTAAAGATTGTTTTTTTGTTTGTTTGTTTATTTGTTTGTTTGTTTGTTTCTAGGGTGTAATCTCTGGAATTACCGATCCGATTTGAAAAGAGATGGTGGCAAATTGATGGTGACAACCCCTGCTCCAAGATAGGCTATATTTTATGTCGGGGCCACTAACCCCATGGGGGTGCCGGAGCGAAAAACGTTCTAAAATTGCGATTTTTTGTATACTGAAGGAGCTAGATATTTGAAATTTGGCATAGTAGCTACTTATAAGATTTAAATGCTCTCTAAGAACAACAAAAAAAAAAAATCGAAACTTAAAAGGGTGAAATGAGCGAAAAACGTTCTAAAAACACTCTAAATTACAATTTTTGTGGAATCTCTGGAACTATAGAACCGATTTCAAAAGTGATGGTGGCAAATTGATGGTGACAACCCCTGTTCCAACATAGGCTATATTTTATGTCGGTGCCACTAAACCCAGGAGGGTGCAAGAGTGAAAAATGTTCTAAAATTGCGATTTTTTTTTATACTGAAGGAGCTAGAAATTTGAAATTTGGCATTGTAGTTACTTATAAGATGTAAATGGTCTCTAAGAACAAATAAAAAAAATCGAAATTTAAAAGGGTGAAAAAAG
This sequence comes from Maratus michaelseni, assembly GCA_963931845.1. Taxonomy (NCBI): domain Eukaryota; kingdom Metazoa; phylum Arthropoda; class Arachnida; order Araneae; family Salticidae; genus Maratus; species Maratus michaelseni. The sequence goes on along the minus strand of OZ007593.1, from coordinate 319,324,742 downwards.
CGAAAAACGTTCTAAAATCATTCTAAATTGCAATTTCTATGGAATCTCTGGAACTACAGAACCGATTTCAAAAGTGATGGATGCAAATTGATGGTGACAATCTCTGCTCCAACATAGGCGATATTTTATGTCAGTGCCACTAATCCCAGGGGGGTCCAAGAGTGAAAAACGTTCTAAAATTGCATTTTTTTATACTGAAAGAGCTAGAAATTTGAAATTTGGCATTGCAGTTACTTAAAAGATGAAAATGCTCTCTAAGAATAATAAGAAAAAATCGAATTTTAAAAGGGTGAAATCAGCGAAAAACGTTCCAAAATCATTCTAAATTACAATTTGTATGGAATCTCTGGAACTACAGAACCGATTTTAAAAGTGATGGGGGCAAATTGATGGTGATAATCTCTGCCCCAACAGCCTTTTTAATAAAAAGCTACGCTTTGCTGACGAGTTTTTTGCTAATTGTTGCCACAGATTAATCTCAGAAAATAAAACATTTGAAGTGATTAAAAAAATAATAGTTCGAAAAGTATTTGTCAGAAAATTGTTAGACAAACTGCGTTTGAAAAGTAAAAAAAAAATTATTTTTCTTGATATAAATTTCAAATCTAATGATTATGCAGTTTTTCAAATATTGAATTTTAAAAATTACCAAATTTCACAATGGAGTACCATAGCGAAACCTTCATGCGTAAAAAGATAATGATAAGGGCGAAGTGTCCTGACGTATATTGGCACGAGTCACAAATTATAGTAGTCTTATTATTCTGTTAAAATATAAGAGTGAATTATGAAATGTCAATATTTTGTTTGATTAAAAGTTTGTTAAGAGAAATTGACCAGCGTAACGGGCGTAGCTTGCTAGTATCCAAATAATAACTGTTAAAGTAAAATTAATATTGATAAAACATATGAAAAACACTTAACGTATTTTTCTTAAACTTAGAATGCTACTCTTCGAAATACTTACTGTAATGATAACCCTTCGTCTCTCAGATGACAAATTGGTTAAAAGAAATTAGAAATAATTTAAATAAAAACTATAGTACATGCAAACGATTGAACAACTCTTGATCCTTTAATTAAGTACACTGTAAAAAATTATTCTTAATCAAAGAAATTAAAATATAACCACGCCCTAAAATAAACAATAACTCCTTTCGAATTACCCATGAATCTGATAAGCGAACTTAATTTTTATAAACCTCAGAAACCAATATATATATATAGAGATATTTAGATTTAAAGAATGATTTATGAAAACAAAATTTCTTTTCATGTAACTAATTTAAAAAAAAAAACACATTTCCGAGTAGTTTTTATAGTGTATTAACCGGTTTATCAAAACAGAATATATATATATTTGTTATCGGGTGCTATCAATTCTCGAGTAAATATTTTCATATTAAAAAAAATATGTTTTACACAAAAACATGATAAATTTACTGCATTAACATTAACATTAAAATTAATATTTTTTTTTATTACTATCCCATGTTTAAACTAAATTACGTAGCTGTAAAGGCTTAGTTGAAAATTGAAAGCATCCTAAATATCGAGATTCCTGTTTCGGAAAAGTAATTAATACAATATAAAATCTACCTGGAAATGTTTAAAAAAATCAATGGTAGCATAAAAAACTTTATTTAATAAATTTGTTTATTTAAATGTCGAAAATATAGAGTTATCTGTGCCTTCTAAAAAAATGACGATTTTCGGAATCGTGTGTAACATGGTAGACGTTACTGAATATTTTCACCTGTGTTTATATTTTATTTTAGCAGAATAAGAAATATAGGTAGTTTTTTACAGTGTAGAAATCCCTTTTTATTAAATTTTCTGAAATTATGCTTGTATTCATTATTGTAACTTCCAGACTTTATTTTAAAAGAATCCAATTTTGATCGAATTAAGTGTGTTCTTTCCTGGGACTGAATTTCATTTTCTAGAAAAATAAATACGTCATAAAATGTATAGACAATCGGAACTTTCTGTTAAATTCCAAGACAAGATCTTTTGGAATCCTATCCAAAATTATTGGCATTAATAAATTTCCAAAGGTTTCTTTCCTAACACCCAAGGTTTCCAGATTTCTAATTTGTCCCTCAATTTTGTCAAATAATTTTCTTAAACCAACCGTATCTTGAGAATTATGAACAGTAGGAATTCTTAACAAACCATTCATGTGAGTTTTTATTAGCGTATTTGTATTACAAAACCTATTCCTAAGAATATTCAGTGCCGCATCATAATTTTGCTCCGTAATCGTTAGCCCAGCAATTGAACTCGCAGCCTGACCAATTAAATAAGATTTCAAGTAATTTAGCTTATCTATTTTCGTAAGACTAGGATTTTTATCAATCGCAGATTCAAACTGACCATGCAATTCCAATCAATAAACGGAATCACCAAAAAATTGTTTTATATTTAATATTGTTAATTTAACAGTTATTTCCTTTATCGAATTTTTTATTTCGGTTATTTCAGGTCACTTCAATTTTCCGATTTGAATTTTTATTCTCTGTTTCCACAAACAAAGATTTTCCTTATATTCTATTGACATCGCTAGTATCACTTTCGATTTCTTTAGCGAAAAGCAAAGCTACAATTTCTAGATTTAATTAATTTAACGCATTTTCTTTTTGCACAAGTAATAATAAATTGTCATTTAATGTGCCTACGCTAACAGTATCTATTTTCTTAAATAGTTCTTCGATGCTGTTTAAAAATTTTGTAGTATCTGTTCTACCTGCTTTACGTTTGTCCTTAGATTTTTCAAAATCAGTCATTTTGCCTATTTAACAACACTATACAATTATACTTATCATATAATTTTTAAACATACAATGAATAATACAATAAAAAACAAAAACAAATCTTCAACACTATAATAATCAACATTTTTTTCCAATATACAATTCTCAATTTCTCAAATCACAGTACAATTTCTCAAAATTTAAATTAATCCAAAACCTAAATCTGCATTCCGAACAACAAACTAAAGGAAAACTTTATTCCCCTAACAACTCTTCACAAATTTTTCATCAAACAAACAAGACAATCAAAACTACCACTCACCTCTATATCACAATTTGCCGTCATTATCCCGATGAAACATCCAATTTAAGCAAACACTAACCTCTATATCACAATTTGCCGTCATTATCCCGATGAAACATCCAATTTAAACAAACACTAACATTTTTTTTTAATTTCTAAACCTCCAGACATTTATCATTTTTACGTACACCCCGATTCTGACAGTATGATTAACTTGAATTACAGGAAGTTGTCATGGAATACACAGCAGCATATTTTAACGTATTTATTAGAAGACGGCAGAAGACATACTGGACTTAAAACTAAAATGAGTAAGAGAAATATTAAAAAAACAGATTGTCCAGGATGACGCCATCTATGATTCTAACAATATGTATATTAAAAATATCTTAATTAAAATCAGTGACAGACTGTGCCGTTTCTTCGAAATCGTGTTTTGGTCAATTAGGTGGTTCGCCAAATTGTTGCCAGCAACACTAGGTGGCTACATAAACTGTTTTTTTATGTACCAGTCACCAACATTACACTGGAGAAATGTTTAAATGTCATCTATTACTCTGAAGCAGGTACCAAAATTATGTTATAGTAGAATGAAATAAATAAATAAATATAGTAGTTAAATATATATATATATATATATATATATATATATATATATATATATATATATATAAACTTCGACAAAGCTAAAATACTTTTTCCAACATCCAAACACTACTTTTCCATAATTCGTGAATCCATTGAGATTTTAACTAAAAATGGTACTGTATGCAACGACGTCATTTCTCGTAATGCACCCGCGATTTGGTTAAATATGCTAGGTATTTTAAGACGATCAGCACCTGAAAATTCAATTTAAAAATGTCCAACCTCTTTTTAAGAGAAATAGGCTGGCTTCGTTTCCCCATGCGTAATATTATTTTGTTTTGATTTTGTTTTTCTGCTTATCTTTTTCTCTGCCAGTCGAAGCCGTCTGTGGTAAGCCTCTGCCGTCGTCTGCCAGACAAAATATCACATACAGGTAATACAATTTGATTGGTTGAAAGCATTTTAAACAAACACTTGAGGAGCTTGGTATTAAATACGCGCTAATGCTAGTTTGCTTGTTTATCCCTCAAACGCAAAATTTGTCAAAAATAGTATCACCATACGGTGTTCATTCTGCAGTGTGAGTTTCTATGGTTTAGACAAAAAATATCCATTGGACCTGAGCAAAGGGCAAATAATTAGATCAATTTATCTACATTTTTAAGAAATTCAGATTATAGTACTATAATGATGTGGCATGATTAAAAATATAAAAAAGGGTGTCACAAAATATACATACAACTTCAAAAATTTATTTAAAATAAAGGATAGGCTTACAGCAATATTAGTAACAAGAATAGATATAATAACTCAAAAAAGTTTTTTCTACAGTATGTTTGTGATCATAGATGGCGCTGTACAACACGTAAACGATTATTAAAAAATCCGGTTATTCAAAATGGCGGATCCCGTGAAGAAAGTTCAATGTGTCGAGTGGTTTATTGAAACAAAAGCCGATACTCAAACCCAAAGAAATTATGGAACGGAGTACGGGCAAAAGCCACCATCTCTACTTTGGATGTTAGCATGCCAAAACGTTCGTGATTTCAATTGGAATATCGTCTTAACATTCTTCGTGCTACGAAAGGTTCTCATGTTGAAGGCAGTAGAAAAAACTTTTTGAGTTATTCAATCTATTTTTGTAACTAGTTTTGATGTAGGCCTATTTTTTTTTAATAAAATGTTGAAGGTGTGTGGAACTTTTTGTGACATCTAGTAATTTAAAAACAGGCCACTTTCTTGAAATGCATTCGAATCATGAGCCGTGAAATGGAATTAAATGTTCAAGAAGTAAAAATATTCAGCCAAAGATGATTGATTTCTTTAATTAAGGTATTATATAAAGGACAAATTCTGCTATCTCCAAATTAAGCAAAAGGGTAGCGATAAAATTATGTCCTAAATGACAAACGATGTCATTTTCTGAATGGTGAAGAATGATGTCATTTTCTTTTCAATAAAAGTTCACCAACAGCTTTTTTTTGGCAAGATCGCTTATATTAAATAAAAAGTACACAGAATAAAATAATTTAGCGATTATCAATTAGGTATAATTTACTGTGGTTTTTCTTTTATTTTTAGAGCAGGGAAGAAAGTGAATTGATGGTCAGTTTTCCCAAGAAAGTTGCCATGAGATTTTTCAGATATGTTGTACCTTTATATATTAATGAGATTTAACCACATTAATTGGATATAAAAAGAGATTTTCAAAGTTTTAAAGATATTCCGAAAAACTCAACAGACAGAATTATTTAGCCTGTTGGTTATTGAGTAAAAATTTAAGCACAGCGATTAAAACAGAACAGATGACATGATTAGACTTTATTTTTATTATCGTTCATTCTGCTTGAAAGCTAATGCCTGGGGAAAGTAATTTATTAAAGAATAATTGGAAATTAACATAAATAAGTATCATTAAAGTTTAGCTATTGTAAAATGGAAAACAGACATGTATTAGTAATTGTCATACATATGAATTATTATCTATTCATTTAATTCCACATTTGTTAATTTTAAAACTAAAAATATGGTAAAGGTTACCAATATTTTTTTTGTTAGTTATACCCAAATTTATGCAATAAAATGCCAAGATTAAAAGTATGTTGCTAGCATGTCCAGTTTCTTCTCGACACACCATCCGTGAATGCATTTAAAAATAATAATACGTCAAATGATCATCAGAAGATTATTTATTTCTTGAATTAAAATATAATTTAAGGAAAATACTGATATCAAAAAAAAAAAAAAAATGTGGAGAATCAAGAATATTCGGTCCTAACTGACAAGTGAGCAATGTTAAAATGATGCACTTCCCTTTCAACGATAGTTCCCCGACAGTATTTAACAGAATATAAGACTAATTAACAAAATATAAGAAGTTATAACTTAGTTATAATTCACTGAAGTTTTTTTTTTTAAATTTTAGTCGAGACAGTGAAAATGAATTGGTGTTCTGTTTTGAAAGAAGATAGTTTTACATATGTTGTATTTGTTTATATTAAGTAGTCTTATCGCATTTGAATATTGCAATAACTCGATATAGGTTTAGAAGCTCCGAAACAGCTGCAAAAAATAAAAAAAATAAGTAAAAAGGCCATTTAACATTTGATCGCTTGCTGCGACTCTTGAATATTCATGTTTTAAACCATTACCTCTGGAAATTTTAAACTTTGCAAGGATGATGGAGCTGCAGAAGCTATGAAACAGCTGTTTGCCCTTTTCTACACGTATTTTACATTTGTGCAATTTATTTCTTAATATAACAATATATTTGCGGCTTTTAGAAGATATTCAGAAAAATTCTACATACCGAATTATTTAGAGCGAGTATTAAGTTATTGATAGTGATTAAAAGTGAACAGATGGGAAATTTCGTTTTTCTATTCATTTACGTTTTCTCTTCCCCAAAAGTATGGGCAAATTGATTCATTAAATGAAATGTTTTATTATCCTGAATAATTGTGATTAAAATTTAGCTTTGGGAAAAGGAAAATGAAAAATGGATTAATACTTTTCATACACATGAGTTATTATCTATTAATTTAACTTCCCGTTTCTTCATTTAAAACTAAAGAATGTGATAAGGGTTACCAATTAAAAATTTGTATGTTAGTTATAGTAGTTACATCGGATACATACTCAGTTACATGTAATAATGTAATATGTAATATTGTGTGCAAGAATTTAATAATTTTAAAATCAATAATACAATTTATACTTCAAACGTCATTTCCAAATAACTAATAAAGCATTTGAAAATTATAATTTTTTCCTAAATTCGACACTTGTAAAATCTAATCTCAATATCTGGAAGTAATATATTTATGATATATGCATGACAAATATTAATTATTATTAAAAAAGCATCTTTTCGAAGTATTATTTTGAATTGTTGTATTATTTTGAAATAATTTGCTTAAAATTAAATGCCCTGCATACTTACAATTAAAATCTCATGAGCAGTGTTTTAGTATTTGAGTCTTCTATAAATACTTAGAAACTAAGATAATTCATGGCGTTTGTCTCTTTTCTTATGTAAGACTACACAAGACTTCAAAAATTATGCTCACATATTAACTCGTGAAAAATAAATATTTTTGTAATAAATATGATTCATGTTGGTTTTGCAACTCGATGAAGCCTTTTTTGTATATTTGTGACTTACACTGCTGGCACAGTACCAGTAAGAAAACATATTGGTTTCAAAAACAGTAAGAATATATCTTCGAAGTAACATCTATGATTCATAGCGATAAAAAAATTTTATTTCCGAGAAATATTGAAATTTTTCTTACTTTAATATATTTTTCTGCTTGCATATTTGAAAGTTTAACATTAAATCTTTACATATATCTTTACAGAATAACTTAGAATAAAAATAAAATATATGCACATACATGTATACTTATATATATACTATAGGGCCGAATGTCATTCCGAATATTGAAACATGGACATACTGAAAAGTGAGCACATAGAGGTCAGTTCGTACTTATTTTAAAACATGGACATACTCAAAAATGATTAGATTCAGTTCAAACTCATTTTTGAAAAAAACGACATACTCAAAATGAGGCACATAAAAGTCAGTTCATACTCATTTTTGATACATTCAGTTCATACTCATTTTTGATTTCATTGTTCATACTACAATATGAGCATTATTATATATTAGCAATATTATTCTTGAGTGTGTTCATGTTTTCAGAAATGAGTATATACATGTTTCAAACTTGAGTAATTTTGATTCGGAGCCATTTTGACTATACAACATACTCAGAATTGAGTACTTTTACTCAGATTTGAAAATGTCGTTTTTAGAGTGTATATTGAATAAGAGTTGCAATTATAAATTTTGCATTTATTTTCTTGACATAAAAGTGCTACTAGATTTTCTCGCTCTTTAAAAACTAATAGATATTTATTTCTAATGTTTCCTACTTCGTATCGTAATGTATTAAATACCGTTAAACTTGGTTAATACGAGAAGCAATGCAATTGTAAAAGTCTTCGTGTTAAGCTTTATTCCTAATAACCGCGAAATTAATCCAAAATTTCAAAACACAGGCATAATTATACCACTATTAATTGTCATAATTTCCTCAATGCTAAAAGTAACTTAATACCATAAAGTTAATATAAAATATTCCGACTTACCTTTCTGAGTGACATTTTCTTTAGAAAGGTCTTCTTTTATACAAAATCAAAGTATTGAAGTGCATAGCCAACAAAGAAATTATAATATTAAAGGATATGAACGACGTTCAGTAATTAAACTCATCATTTCCCTTTTTCAGAAAACTCGTCTAACATTGTAATAGTAACAACAATTTCCAAAGTCATTAATTCCACATACCGTTTTCATTCTAACAGTTCATTAACAGACATGAGTCCCAATTAAGATACACAAATAAAGGTTTATTTAATGCTCCTTGAATTATGGCTCAGTTGTCAATATTATAAAGAGACGCTACTTCAAACGTCCATATATCTTTCTTCTTTCTATCAAGACCTTGGGACACTCCTTTTTATTTTATTTGGAAGTGGAGAGGGTGTCATTGAATGTAAAACTAACATATATATATATATATATATATATATATATAATAAAAAATTCCCCTCATTTCACCATTTCCTTATTTCTTATTCCAAATTATCACCATTCTACTAAATTACTAAATGTTATCTATTTTATTTATTTTAATATTTCTCTGTCTTTTATTTATATCTTAAAAAATCCCCTGTTTGATTTAATTCCATATCTTAGTCAATATTCTTTAAATCCCTATTCTAAAAAAAATATGCTAAATTGCAAAAACTTCCTAAAAAGCATTTGATTAAATTCCTGTTATTGAGACATTGAAATTTATTCTTTCAGAATATTTTTTCTTTACATTCTTTTTATTTTATTATTTTCAGATATCGTTCGATTTGTCCCATCATTCCCTGCTTTCGCGCATTTACTTTTTCCTTCAAAATTCATCCGAATCCTGTAATGAGTTCTTACATTTACGTCAGGTTAACACTCCCTTAACCTAATTTCCCAGCCATTGACGTTTAAGTTATTCGGCACTCTCTTCTTGGCCACACCCCTTGTTACAATCTATTGGATGCTGATATTTGCGCGTTCGTGTTCCTACACCAATTTTTTGAGTATAAAACATACTGCATCGGACAGGATCGTCAGAATTTTGCTCTATTTTGGTTGTTAAAAGAATATGCGGCTCCAGTGACCCCCATTCTCCACTCAACATTGTATTTCATCTTGTACATAGTGTGTATCTAAGTGTATGGTATTTCTCTTCAATATATCTGTCATCTCTACAAATAAATACATTGATTCTCCTACCACAAGTCTTATCCTTGAACTACTGCTCTGGTGTATGTATCGAGTTAATCGGTGGAATTCCTTCCGTGCCTGATTTTCGGCGAATAAAATTCCATACTTTTAAGGATGTGACGACTACGTAATTTCCATGTCATCAGTGGTGTCTACCCCATAATAAAGACACCGGTAGTCACTAATGACATTCATTATTACCTGCAATAAATCGTAATATATATATATATATATATATATATATATATATATATGTCTGACATATGTCATGCAGTAACGCTCTTATTTATTAACCGATTCGGATACGACTGAGTATGTTTGTAGGACATATCAAAGTCTCGAACGAGTTCGTTGGCTAGCTTCATCCACCGTCTTGTTTCAAAATGGCGGTCGGTTAAAAATTTTTAAATTTTTAAATATTCAAAAATATGTACAAAAAATTATAAATTGAAAAAAAATGTTTCTGTTAAGTACTAAAACGTGATACAAGGATGCTGGAACATTTTTTGTTTTTGCTATATCTTAAAAAATGGCTGAGATATGGCAGTTTGAAAATTTAGCGTGGCTGAGATTTTGAAACAATCTTATATTTGTTATGCTGTAACTTTCGTATTTTTGCACCGATATTAATGTGACTGATCATGTGTACAGAACATACCAAGGTCTCGACAGAGTTCGTTGGCCAGCTTCATGCGCCATCTTGTTTCTAAATGGCGACAAGTTATTATTTTTTTATATTCAAAAATATGCATAAAAAATTATAAATTGAAAAAGTTGTATCCTTTAAGCGATAGATCATAATACAAGGATTCCGGAACATTTTTTGTTATGGCTTTATCTTAAAAAATGGCAGAGATATGACAGTTTGAAATTCTAGCGTGGAAACAGTCTGATTTTTGTTATGCTTAAATTCTCATGCTGAAATTCGCATTCAAATTCAGCATTAACGAAAACCGGGATTGAATTTTCTATAATCGAGTTCCAAGCAATTTAGCTTCGGATCTTTGAGTAAAATGAGTTGAAATTTTAAAAACGTGGACTATGAAAGCTACCTTCAAAGTTTCCTTCAGGAACAGGCCTGAAGGATTTTTTGCCTGAAATAATGTTCATATGAAGAGAAATTTAGGTCGTATTATCCGTGATACTGTTTTTTCAGCACGTAAAAAGCCGGAAAATCCTGATATAAGTTATTTGTTTTACCATTCTTAACGTGCAAATTGGTCGTTTTAAAAGTATAGTAATTTAAGCCGTGCCCATATTAAGAGAGTCCAACGATACATCAAATATATTACAAAATCGGTAACTTTAGCTTGAAAAAATATTTGCGATTTAAACTTACGAAATCAATGAAGTAACAAAGAAAACACTAAAAACCTGAGGCATTTTGAAACAATTTGATTTTTGCTATGCTGTAATTCTCATGCTGAAATTCGCATTCAAATTCAGTATTAACGAAAACCGGGATGGAATTTTCTATAATCGTGTTCTAAGCAATTTAGCTTCGGATCTTTGATTAAAAAGAGTTGAAATTTTAAAAACATGGACTATGAAAGCTACCTTTTCCTCCCGGTACAGGCCGAAAGGACTTTTTTGCCTAAAGTCATATTGATATGAAGAGAAATTTAGATCGTATTATAACCTGATAAATCATTATACGTGATACCGTTTTTTCAGCACGTAAAGAGCCGGAAAATCTTAATATAAATTATTTGTTTTACCATCCTTAACGTGCAAATTGGTCGTTTTAAAAGTGTCATCATTTAAGCCGTGCTCGTATTAAGAGAGTTCAACGATACATAAAATATATTGCAAAATCGTTAACTTTAGCTTGAAAAAATATTTGCGATTTTAAACTTACGAAATCAATGAAGTAACAAAGAAAACACTAAAAACCTTATTTTGGATTCGGAATACCTTTTACAGTATATGGTATGTTTTGTAACTTTTGTGTATATAGTACGAAAGATAAAATTTTATTAGTAAAAGAAATAAAAATAGATGTATTTTTCAAGAAATCAAAAATCTCCCAAATTTATTTTTTATCATATTTACTTTTATATTTTGTTCAAATTAAATTTCTGACTAACATACCAAAATGGCATATAACTTTACCATGAAACTATAATGACACCGATTATTGCGTAGTTGTAATATAAAGAATTTTAAATGAAATATTATTTTTTAAATAATTACAATATAGTGCGAATATATATGTGGTGAAAAGTTCTGTCTTCTCACAGAATTTATATATTTAAAAACATTTGCAAAAATTGAAGCGCTAAACGCAGCACACGTAAAATAATTGTGAATGACATTTTTTGCATATTAAATGCTAACTATATTCTTAAGCATTATATTTAATATTATACCATTGATTAATTTCTTTTTTAATGTTGTTAATGTTGCTAAAAAACAAAAAAAAAAAACGTTTTTTTCTTTTTATCCACAAAACCTTAATTTAAAAAAAATCACATATAAATGAAAAATGGTATTTTCTAGATAAATATTTTTTAAATACCACAGTAATCTCTGATTTTTTTAGGCAATGACGTTACGAATTTCATTGCACAAAGCCATAACCGGAAAAACATTTCAAATTTACATATGCCACTGAAAAAAAATTATTTATGATAAGATAGCTATATTAAAAAGGAAAATATTTATCTCAATCTTAATGTACAAAATAGGAAATTTTTATCAAATTGAGAGAGTGAAAGGGGAATCAAACTTTTAGGATTACACGACACGACATGGAATTCAATTTCATTTTTAAAAAAAGTAAAAAGTGAAACAAACAACAATATATTAAAAACAAAGCATCAGTTTTGAGTCTGTATGAGAGCTGATGTAAAAACACATTCCGTAACAATATAATTTTCTGCCTTTAAGCTGAGTTAAAATTTTAATTAACTACAAAATTGAACCTTTTACTAAACTTAAGTGCTATATATTTATACTTATGGTTGAACTCGAAGTTTAACCTTCAATTTATGCAGAAACAACATTTTAAAAAAAGAGCCAAATTTTTCAACATATCATTGCAAGAAGGGCAACGCCCGTTTTACATTAATTGTTTTGTAACATACCCCAAATTACCTGTATGAGTAACAATGCTCTGACATATGTGTTCTTCGTTATATCTTACTGTAATAGCTCTTTTCAATTTACACCAGATAGAGAGACTGTGTGAATGTTTTTATACATTTGAATTACATTGTAACGCAGCGAAATATTTCAATTAAAGTTTGCTTGATGGATTTTTGGCAATGGACCAGACGTATCATTAATGTTCAAAAATGCCAATTTTAAGCTATTCAAGAAAATATGTTCTTTCCCCATTGATATTTTTTTGTGTTAAAAAAGGAAAAGGTAATTGATTATAATAAACATTTGTACTAAGAAAAATGTTTTATATATATATATGTATATATATATATATATATATATATATATATATATATATATATATATATATATATATATATACAGTAAAACCTCCGAATAACGGACACTGCGGGAACGCTAAATTTGTCCGTTATTTGGAGGTGTCCGCTATTCAGAGGTAAAACTATGCAAACAATATCTGTGTTGGGGATTGAAAAAGTGTCCGCTAAATAGAGGTGTCCGCTATTCGGGAGTGTCCGTTATGGAGGTTTTACTGTATATGTACATAAAACTCTTCTTTAGTTTTAAGAGGGACCTTTCTTCTTTCGAAATGATATATATTTATTCATAAACTGTACTAAGAAATTGTTTAAAAATATTATTTATCAATTTAAATTTGAATAACCAATACAATAAAAAATTATTCTCAGTAATTCCGAAATTTGCTCAAATCGTCTTATATAACTCTTTGCCAAACCAAATCATTTCTATCCCCTAATGTCGACAAGAGACTTACTTCTAAATCAGATATACATTCAATGCTTTTCTGAAAACCTCTCTGGGGAAGATAATCCAAATGTTCATATATCTGTTCCAAACACCTGCACCTCGCAATCCCAAATCACCTATCTCTATCGTTTAACACTATCGGTTGCGAGAGCGGCAACGCCCGTTTGACACTAATTGTTGTTACTTACCCCAAACGCCGGTATCAATCACGCAATTCTCTGACATAGATGTTGTTTCAATAAATCTTCCTAAAAATATCTCTTTCAAATTTACACAAGATAGTGAGATTTCATGAATACTTTCTGCATTGGAATTACATTGTAACATAAGCAAAGTATTTCAGTAAAAGTTGGCTTGATCGTTTTTGGCAAAAGACCAGCGATATGACGATTGTTTAAAAATGCTAATTTTACATTATTCTAGAAATATGTTATTTTATTGGTGATCGTTTTGTGCTATTAAAGATAAAATGTCACTGATTACAGTTTGAAAACAGCATTTTCTATTTTTTTTTCTTTTTTAATTTCATATACTCAGTAATTCTTCTTCAGTACAGTTAATTACTCATTTTTCGAATTGCTTATGTGTAAATTTGTGGTTTATAATTAAACTAAAAATGCCTTTTCGAGCAGACAAATTCATTAATGAAGATAATCTAAAAATGAAACATACTTAAATTTCAATTTATATTTTTTGCCTTATTGCACAATAATATACAATAAATAAATAGTAAAAACATCAAAAGATAACTAACAGTGTAACATCATTTCTTTGAAGTACGGTCACAATGAAAAATAGATAGAAACGAAATGTATTTTTAAACACTATGAATATATTTTTAATTTAAAATATATTGTGTATATATATATATATATATATTAAATAAATAGTTTTTCTTTATATAATTCTAAGCAACATTAAATATATTATACATAGTAATCGGTAAACAAAAAATATAATAGTAAAATATATATATAACAATATATTTTGTGCGTTAAATCTTTAGTGATTTTTTTACAAATATCAATTTAAATTAAAAAATATATATATAAAATATTATCTTCGGTAACTCTAAAACTTCGGTATTTACATTATATAACAGTGTGGCAAACACGATCATCGCAGTTCTCAAATGATAACAATAGACTTATTTCTAAATCAGATATACATCCCTACGTTACTGAAAATCTCTCTCGGGAAGATAATCCAAGTGATCATGTATCTATTCGCAGCACCTGCATCTCGCCTTCTCAAATCACATATCTGTTGCAAGAAGTGACACTAATTGTTTTGTAACTTAGCACAAAATACCTGTATCAATAGCGCAATGTTCTGACATAGGTGTTCTTCGATATATCTTACGGGGATTGCTCTTTTCAATTTACTCAAAATAGTGGGACTTCCTGAATGTTTTTATACACTTGAATTACATTTTAAAGCAGCGACTATTTCAATTGAAGTTTGCTTAATCGTTTTTTGGCAATGGGCCTGAAGTATATGTTGCAAAATGCCAATTTTAAGCCATACAACAAAATATGATCTTTTCCATTGATATATTTTTTGTGTTACAAAAAAGGAAAAGGTAATTGATTGTAATAAACATTTATACTGAGGAAAATGTTATACATACATACATGTATATATAAATAAATAAATAAATAAATAAATAAATAAATATAACTTTTCTTTAGTCTTAAGAAGGTCTTCTTTCGAAATGATATATATATATATATATAAATTTCTGGTTTAACATTAAATTAATGTTTCTTACTGAGAGAAAATTTGATTTAAATGGAAGATAGTGAAAACATCTATATATTTAAAACGCTAAGCGATTTCTTTCGACAATCCGTGAGAACAAACTACTGCATCAAATTACACCATTCATTTTTTATATGAAAGATATTTGGACACAGATTTGTTATCGTGCATTCGTTTGTTATTAATTCGTTTGTAATTAATTAGCCGTAATTTTCAATTAAACTTATACTGCTGCTTATGACGTCATAAAGTCGACAACTCCCACTGTTGCAAGGCATAGAGTTTAATCTGTAAACTCTGTGGTTCGCCAATCTTTTGACATTAGCTAACATCAACTAGGTAATATTTTAACATCTATATATTTAAAACGCTAATTTTTTTCGATAGTCCGTGAGAACAAACTGCTGCATCAAATTACATCAGTCTTTTTTAAAATGAAAGATATTTCGACACAGATTTGTTATCGTACATTCGTTTGTTCGAAAATTTTATTAATTAGCCGTAATTTTAGTTTCAAATTTTACTTCTGCTATGACGTCATAAAGTCAATCACCAGAGGATGCTGCAACTTTTCATAAAATTGAAGTCCGACTCTGACCGTAACTTCAAGCTGTCTGGGCAAGGTAGAATTGTAAACAAAGATCAAATACGTTTTAAAAATATCAATGTCACCAATTTATTTACTTTTAACATTTGCTGAAACATTAAATCTAATACAAAAAGATTAAAATATATTAAATTACTCATAAATTTGTTTTTAAACGTTAATAAATTTTATTTATTAAATAAAAAGTACCCTTACATGAAACAGAAGACACAGACGTACAGGGATTGGCGCGATTTATTTTTTGCTTTATTTTGGCGAGAAAATCCAATTTTCCCACATTAGTTTTATTAAACACATGCAATTAATTGTATTAATTAATTAATTTTAAATTATTTAATTTTATTTATTTACACACGTATTCAATTTTATTAACACCAAGTTGCCATAAAAAGCAAAAATCGCCATTTTGGCGCCAAAAAGAAACCACGATGCGACTGCGACATTTGCGCCGATATAATCAAAATTGTTTGGGTGTACCGCATATTGGAAAATTAATTAAATCCATGATTATTGTTTCTTTCGGAGATTAAAAATAAGAAAATTTAATTCTTAACGAAATACAATTATTTGGTCGGAAATTTTTTCTTAGTTCGGGCTCAGTTAATATTCTGGTACTTCTCCATTATCCCATCGACCACTTTCCATATAAAAACTATCACCAAATTATTCGCCAAACTGTAGCGCCCAATAAACAAATGGAAGAAGTTTTGCCATTAGAATCTCAGAAAAAAGAAAAAGAAAAAAGAAATACATTTAGAAAAGCCCAATTCACTAAAGTATCATTTATCAGTAACTTTAAACAGTAAAATTTACAATATATTAATGAAAATAGAAACAAAAATAACCTTGGAAATTTTCTTAATTAAATTATTTTTCTTAATTATCTCTCTCAACTGCTGGATAAATGTTTGTGACGTCAGTTAAAATTGATCTATTGTACGTAACTGCGCATCGCAACATTTTTTCAATGCTTTTTCGCTTTTAATATCATGTTGTCGAAGATGTAATTTATATTTTAATTAATGATTTAAAATAAAAAATCAGTAAAACATTAATAAAAATACATTAAACGTCGAATTAAACATCACTTGATGAGATAACAAGCAAGTGTAACGCATTTGACGTAACGTGAGATTGACGCCACGATAATACATTTTTGGCGTTAAAATCCTATAGTTTGGCGATGGTTATTTTCTTAATAGAAAGTGGTCGACCGGATAACGGAGAAGTATCAAAATTCTTATAAATCGTATGAAATTGAAGGGTATATGTATTTAATGTGTTTAAAAATACGATTAATGTTTCTCAAACTTTGAAGCTGAAAAACAAGCGAGTACGAGGTATTATTACGTATTACGTAGGTCGCGGTACGAGCCACCATCTGGACAGGGTATACGGCGGATGCCATTTTTTCAGTACAATTAAATACAAAATATATTTTTATTTGTATACATGGTGGTTAAGCATAAAAGCAACGTATATAAAGTACCTGTGAAAATGACGCTATGCTTATCTTGAAATGCATTTTTACATTGATAAATCTAAAAATTTATTGGTTTATGTCAACATAACGTAATTTTAAATGATTTTTAAATTCTTCATTATGAAGAGTAGAATGTATAACGATTGTGACAATAAACGGCGCTATAGCTTTTGTTTTTATCGTGCTTACATCACTTCTAAATACAATTTCAATTTATACATCATCAATTATAAAAATGTTAACTTTAGAATGAAATTTATTTGAAAACTGTCGCTTAATTTAACAACATTTTAAACATTTTCAAGCATGAATTATTTTTCAAATCTATCTCAACAATGGCCGCCAGTTTGCCTCAGTAATACAAAATAGCACCTGGAAAAGTTGCCACAATTAGAAATTGATTTCCCTAACCAACATAAAAAGTGAAGAAAATAATAATAATAATAAAAAACCTCTGATAAATCATAAAATTAGATTAATCATAAGATAGAGCATTTTGGCACTAAACTGAAATCATTCAAACAAAAAAAAACTATTTTCAATTTATGTTCAACATTAAATTGATATCATGTTGAATTCATGTTGATGTATGTGTTGCATCAGAATATGCTTGGAATTGTATTTTATTACTATTTTAGAGATCCGTATCAATGCATAAGAGGGAAAAGAGCACGACTGTAGAAAAGGGATAACCATGATTATGAAAAGGGACCGAAAAAAACATACAAATAAATTATACTTGAAGACATCAAAAATCTGCATTATCTGCAGATTGTATATTATTATTGTAAAACAATTTCTCCACCTTTACATAAAAATTGATTAGCTTAAAACAATGGATGCATTTTAGAAAATATGGATTTTAAACGAACAATGATTAAAGAGGACATTTTAAAACTTTTTAGTATTTAAACATTTTAAATCTTTTTTAACGTCGAATTTCGACGGTGCCTTTGAACAGATGCAATACATATGCACATAGAAGTTCACTCGGTAGCATTATCACAGGGAGAGAGATGTGTGCTTTATTTACTGAATATGATATGGATGTAGGAATATACTATTTGTATGATACTTCATAGGTCCATGAAATTTTCTTTTTGTAGTGGTGAATATGGCGGTAATGTCGAACTTATTTGCATTAAACAGTTCTTTACGGGTTGTTTGTTTGGAGTTTGCATCGGAAATGGTACTGTATTTCACTGGGGCAAATAACTTTTAAAATAAAATATTTAAAAGACTTTTTCATACGCACCCCTTCTTAAATAATAAAGAAGCTTTTTTTACTGATATTGTTATAGTATTTTTTTCGTCAAGTTTTGACGGGTTCCATCTAGTATTATATAATTTTTTTCAATTTGAGTGCTGTTTACGCAAAGTTTTATACATATTATATTATCGCATATATAAATTATGTATGACTTAACTAGATAACATTATTTATTTAGAGTGATTACAAAATAATAATAAAACAAACTAAACCTGAGGCGCAACAATCCATTAAGGGTGCTTGTCTCCAGTGCCCAGCTCTCTTTTCTTAAACATGGGCCCTAAGGTGCTATACAGCATATGTCCCTGTTAAGTGATCAGTCAAACATGGACCACCCCAGTGTTAAGTTTTCAGACAAGCTTCATTCTATCGACCCAAAAAGGATGAAATGTTGAGTTAACCTTGCCCAGCGCACACTCCGATTTCGAACTGTGGACCTGTAGCGTGGGAGCACTATGCTCTCATCCCTAAGCTTCAATTTCAAAATGATAAGTAAAAAAAAATGACTGTATCTTTAAAAATTTCAGGAACATTTTCTCTCTCTCTTTATACATATATATATATATATATATATATATATATATATATATATATATATATATATATATATATATATATATATATATATATATATATATATATATATATATATATATGTATGTATGTATGTATGTATGTATGTATATATACGTATGTATGTATGTATATGTGGGATTAAGATTGATATGTAATTCAATAACTTTACCACAACAAGGAACGTGAATATGAGGACGAAGACAAACGTTTAATAAGACATGAGATATACAAATATACATTCAGTACACAAACAGACGATTACTAAAGAAAACTCACAGCCTTTTGCTTATTCAATAAGCAACATCTGGCAGAGTGCACTTCTGCTTCTCTTCCTTGCAGCTAAACCTTGCAAACTCTTTTGTATTGCGTTCCTTCTCTTCCAACCGATCGCCGTTGATGTCGTGTCATTAATGATACAATTCCAAATCTTGTGTACCATGAAGTTGTACTTATTTATGAATTTATTACATTATATATACACATATATATATATTAATTCCTGAGGAAGACCTACCCCGACCTACCTTTAATGTCTACCCCGGCCCGCAGGGATTAAACGTGGCAGTACAGACTTCGCCAAATGGCTGGTCCTGCCGGGCAAAGCCCCACGCGACAGGCGACAAGAACTAAAGACAAAAAAAATACAATATAGTGTCTGTCGCTGGAACCAGCGTTCCTACGCGATAGGCAGCGACAGACAGGATGATGGAGAACGTGCACCTGCGCCAGTTGTACAATCCGCTTGAAGAATGGATGAGCAGTTCAGTGGTATGACTGCACCACTTGTACAGTTCATAGCTGACGCCCTTTGAAGAACTCACAGTGCAGGATTTCCACGCGACAAGGAGCGCCACACATTTGCGCTGAAACCCGTGCACTGCAGGAAAGCTGATATAAAATACTGAGTGCCAGTGATGATGTTGATGAGCATAAGAGTGGTCCCAATGAAGAGAAATTAAAAACATTGAAAACATTAAAATTATAAGTGGGAGCTTGTCCCTTAGACTAGAAGCTTGAAGACAAAAAAGTTAGGGTAAAGATTAGGATGAACTTAAGAATTATAAATTAAACTAAGAAAGAGAAATTAATAAATAATTTAAGACTACAACAAATGCAAAGATTTGGTGAGATTTGAGAGATTGAGTAGAAATTTATAAATTTCTAGTAGCTTATGGTTTAAGACTGACCTTGTTATTATGTTTATCAGCCAGGGTGGTGGCGGATGAGCCGGTAAAGATCTGAGGTGCCAAGAGACAGTCAGGGGACAGGTAAAATAATAATGAGTGGGTTCACCACTGGCCCCACACTGGCACATATCGGTTCTAGACCTTTTAAATTTATATAGATAATTTTTAAAGGGACCATGTCCCGTGAGGAATGCCGTGGTATGTGGAGACATGTTGTACATTTCTCTGGAAACATTGGGAATGAGATTATGAGTGTGTCTACCTTTTGTGGAGCGGTTCCAGTAGACTTGCCATGCTGGTATGATTTTTGCTTTTAGTTCCCTTCTTATGAAAGAAGGGGGAACTGGAAGGGAGTATTCTATTGTTTCAATTTCTGTTGCTTCCTTTGTCAGGCTGTCAATTTTTGGTAGGTTTGTTTCAATTTATAATAGATTTGTTTATAACGAAACAAAAACGAAAACTTGAATAGTTCTTTTTTTGACTAACAAATGTCTTACAAATGACAAGTGGCTTATAACTTACAAATAAGCATGCACCAGTTAAATATACGTTTCGTATATTAGCAGCACATCTGTCAGATGAAACCCAACACCATTCACAACATTAAGCAACATTTATGGTGGTATGGCAGGCGCATATATGCGAATGACATTCAATTTTGATCAATGACGGAACATTCTTTTTTGATCAAGCATTTGTATTTATTAAAGGGTCAGATACCTTTAAATATGTCATTTTTTTATATTAGTTTATATTAAAATACGATTTTTAGGAACACTTTAAAGGAAACTTCATACAAAAATTTGTTTTAGGAGGGAAGTTATGTCTATAACATTTTGAGCCCTTTTAGTATGATTAAGAGTAATTAGATATTTAAAACCAATTTTCTCAAATTGGTTCTCATATTTCCAAGAAATGGCTGGATGCCTTTTTTGCCAAATTTTTGCTAACGTATAAACATTATAGATGCACTAAAGTGACCTAATATTATGTAAAGCAAGTTCGAAATTTAGAAATTATAATTTTTGTTTATTTTTGTATTTAATTTTTTTAGAAATCAAGATTAATTTGAATATGGAGGTGATCAGAGGAAAGAGCCAAAAAGTGGGTAAAATTAAAGAGGTACAAAATGTTATCAAGTAATGCCAGATCAATAGTCATACTACGACCCAGGGGGCCTAACGGGTGGGGGAAGTGAGGGCAGCAATTTCAATACCTGTATTAAGGCATACAGAGTTTCTCCTAAATTATCAGTTATACCAAAAGCACAAGAAGCAGGATGAAGGGAATTGAAGTCACCTGCAAGAATAACATTATCATCAAGTCAAAAGTATTTATCATGATCAGGGGGAAGAGCCGAATGATATGCAACCCGGAGGTAGACAGATGAAACAGTAAAATTATTTTGTTTATCCAAATAAATTTTAACATTTGGTGTATAAGAGGGGATAACAGCATGGTAGACCCTGCAACTCATTAATATAGCGGTCCCGCCATACGGTGAAGTTTCGTTATTATATATAAGGAGGGTAGACTAAGTTTTATAATTTTGAACTTTGAAATTATCAGTATTCTTGCATCGAACTTCCTGTATGAGGATAAGATCAACAGTGTTCTTGCTGACAAAATCACTGAGCTCATAGAGTTTCGGAAGGAGGCCATTGGCATTCCAACATAAAATTTTGAATTGACCCATTATTTGCTGCCGAATGATGAGCTGATTACTTATTAAAGAAATCTATAAAAAACATTAAATATATTTTCAGTAATTTTTTTTCTTTCATTAAATCGAAGAGTTTACTTGTTATATTATTTAAATCATTCAACTTAGCAATAGTAGTATAAGTATCTGCAGTGTTATTCAAAATAAAATCTAAGAAATTATAATTCGTAACATTTTCAGTAATTGGAATAAGTTGTTCAGGCTGATCATTAGGTTTGCTTGTTTTGTTTATATTTTTTATAGCAGTAGAAATTTTATTTTCAGCAATAGTATTAGAATTTTTGCTACTTATAGAAGCGGTGTTAGAAAATGAAGTTGTAGGAATATCATTTCTTCTTACTAAGTTTGCATAACATATATTTGATTGAACTTTAGAAGTTTTGAATTAATTTTGACCTGTTTTGATTGTAACAATTCCGCTATTTCCAATAGGTTTTTTAGAGCAACAACCAAAATTTACTGTATCGTTTTCCTGTATCGTTTCGTTGCTGCATGGTTGCTGTAACGTGTTTAATGTCGAAAATATGCTTAAAGTTGTCATCAAAGAAAAGATCAACTATAAAAGTGGGCACAGGCTGTTTCTTTTTAAAAATTTTAAGCTGGGCTACAAGATGTACCTGAAAATTTAGATTAAGTAGTTCTTTTTTTTATTCCCTCGATTTTTACATCAGTGGGGATTTCCTTAAGGAGTACCTTACGTGTGATCTCATTCTTTAAGCTCAGTCTGACAAATTCAGAAAAATTTTGATTTTTTTTAGACTGTTTTCTTGTGAACTAATCATTCTACTTTCTCAGTGTAGGTACATTTAAATGTATCTTATACCTCTAGTCAATAAAAACTTTACCTAAATATGACAATTCAGCTATGAGCAATCCTGCGTGCAAGGCACATAAAGTGAAGTAATTTATTTAAAAAAAACATTAAATTTCATATTAAAATTTAAAAAAGATTATATTTATCTACTATTTTCCAGAATATTATCTTTAGTATATGTCATTTTAATGTATGTTCAAAATTTCATATCCAAAATTAATCAGATGTGATATTATTATATTCTATATTGGGATCACTTTTACATGTAATTTGACAGTTTCAAATGAACCTGGCCGGCTCCTTTACCATACGGTCAGTGCAAATCTTTTTATCTTTATTCGTTTAAGAACTACTAATTTTTTTAATTGTTCCTGACTTTTGGACCATAATAACATTTCTTTGTGGGTTACACTTTTGCGTCACTTCGTACAGATACTAATTTAAATGAAATTTATTGTAAAAAATGTATTCTTTAGTAACTCTAAAATTACATAATTCCCATTATATAATTGTGTGACAGACACAATTATTTACTAATTATTTACCTTATGATGACAATAGTCTTATTTCCAAATTTTACGTTACTGACCGTTTCTCTACGTTAGGTAATCCAAAATTCCATTTATCTGTTTAAACACCTGCCTATAATATATCATTTAACACTGTCAGTTGCAAGAAGGGCAATGCCCCTTTGATACTAATTGTTGTTACTTACACTAAGCGCCTGTATAAATCACACAATGCTCTGGCATATATGTTGTTTTCGATATATCTTCAAAGAAGTAACTCTTTCAAGTTTACACAAGATAGTGAGACTTCATGAATATTTTATGCATTTGATTGCATTGTAACGCAGCGAAGTATTTGAATAAATGTTGCCCTTTTTCGTTATTTGGCAAATGACCAGACATATAATGACAGTTTAAAAATGACAATTCCATACCATTCTGGAACATTTGTTCTTTTTTATTGGTATATATTTGTGGTATTAACGGGAAAAAGTAGATGATTGCCGTAAATTGTTATTCTGGAAAAACGAAATCTTGTGTATATATTTTTTTAACATAGAATCAATCTTTAGTCTTAAGAAGCTCCTCATTATGCCATAATTTACGTTTAAATTTATTATGTTAAAATTATTTATAATGCTTTGGTAAATACAAATTCAATTAGAAAAATGTGTTCAATTACAGTACATGAAATATGGAAGATTATAACCTGATGAAGGATCCCTTAAAAGAGTCGTTGATACATCTCGCAACTGCCAATTTGACAACAAAAATATAAAAATATCAGTATTTATGCGTATTTCTAAACATTTATCTTATCTACTACATCATTACATAAGGTGCACTGTAAATCCAAAATATCTTCATTAACTTATTTACTAGCGTAATAGATAAAATTAAAACTTACTTTTTTTGAATGAGGGATCTCAAAATTCCATTTTAGTGTTTCATTATCACTATAAATGGCTGAAAAATTATATTAACTATTGAGTATATGCAAAAGTAAGTTCCGTTTCTTGGTTAAAATTACATGTCTATTTAGCAAGTAAATAAAAGTGGTATATTATTCAAAGTATGCTCCATCAGAAGCTATAAATTTTGGCCATATTTCGGGCAATTTAAGGATTCCCTGTCTGAAGATGTGGTCAGCTTTTTAAGAGATCCATTCGTCAAGCCAATTTTTGATAATTTCATAATATGCGAATCGTATGTCTTGAAGGGTTGACTGCATTGACCGCAATAAATAGTAATCCGAAGGATCAATGTCTGGAGAATACAGCGGGTGGGATAGAACTACACAGTACTGCACTTCTGAGTAGGTTTTAACGACGCTTGCAGTATTTGATTTTGCGTTGCCATGCTGTATAATCAGTTTATTGTGTCTATTCTCCCATTCTGGTCAATTTTCTTGCTCGCTTCAAACGCATTATTTGTCGTCGGCAGAATCCGCCAATAACAAGTTTCAGAAGATTTCAGTAGCTGCGATATACCTTCACGTTCTGCGTCTTAATCATAGAATAAATCTTCTTTAAATTTCCTGCAAAACTTTCTACACATATTATCAGAAAAAGCGTTTTCACGGTAAGCTTCTACAGGTAAACGATGACTTCCAGCATCGCTTTCCTTTAAATTATAAAAGTATAACAAAATTTCCCGCAAATAACGATTATTTTGCAAAAAAATATCCATTTTAAATCGAATAAAAAACTGTGTTGTTTTCACTTTATACAAATGTCATATACTATGTTTTGAAGGTTATGAAGAGACGTTTCAAAAGCATGTATTACCAGATTCACACAATACATATATGACCACTATTGGAAGACGGAACTTACTTTTGCATATATCCAATAGTAGAAAAGGCTTATAAAATGTTTCCGATTTGTGCTTATCGGTAACGATTATGATTATTTAAATAAAATAAAGACAGTTTTTCAGACCTCCCATATTGACAAACTTTTCCAGCTTCCCCATACAATATTTTCCCTTACAATTGATGAAAAAAAATATATACATGTTACATTGAATTTTGGTGTACAATTAAAATACAATGCATTGTTTGTAAATCTATTGTATCTATTTCAAATACTGAAATTAAATTTTAAGGAGAAAGTTCCTTTATCAACTTTTTAACTTGTTCCCAATAGTATTAGAAATGAAAGAAATTTTCCTTTTAAAATAAATATTTCAAATTAAACAATGAACGATATAGATGCCTACTTCTTTATCTTGAATAAATGAAAATCGTTCTAAACTCCATTCATTAGCAGAAATTTAAACTATCTTGAAAATGATAAACAGCTAAGCAGTTTAAATTTTGGATAATTTATTGGCGAAACTTTCTCTTTAACGCATTTACTGAGATTTTTAATGGGACCCATTATTCATTGAATACCTCTATTTGATGGATTACTGTAAAACTAAATATTTAACGCTGATTATGTTTCTACTTGATGTATCTACTTGTGAATGCATCTTATTTGTTTTAAATAACGGGGTTTTAAGCATTATCTGAAACTCTCATTTAAGTAAGTCAATGCTATTATTACATTGCTTTATGCATTTTGCATTTTTTTTCAGATTCTTCTACTGAATATAAATATATAGTTTTTTGCTTAATTATTTTAAAAATATATTAAAGATTCAATTTGATGATTATTTTCTCGTAAATTAAAAAAATATATATTTAATTTTACTATCTTTATTAAAATTCAATCGAAGGCTAATAATCTAAATATTTCAAATAGAATGTTTAAAATTTATACCATTTGAATAAACAATCATAATAATTCTTCAAATAAATTATTCCATTTAACCAGACATAAAAGTTAAAATTACATACAATGCGATTAAAAATTACATGCAAACGTTTCGGTCTATAGCCTAGCCCTTCATCAGTGCAATTATATACGCTGACAGGACAATTTTCAACCATGTTTACAGTTACTAGTTTAACCAGTTACAACTTGAAAACTTCAACGAACCTACATTGGAGTAAGATCGTATATTCAGGGGGAATAACACAAGTTTCATTAATTGGCGAAGTCTGTTTACGAGTGAACCAACCTTCAAGAAACACTCTACTCTTAATGTTATGTAATGTCTTAATGTTAATGTAGCTGGTTCTCTCTATTTGAAACCGAATTCGCCTTGCGAATGACGAAATAAAAAGAAACGGAACGCGAAAAAACGCTAAAGTTGCATTAAAAATAGCTAAAATATGAAAGAACGTCGAGGACAATATTTAAATTTTAGGCTAAATGTTTGAAACCGTATTCATTTTTAAATGTCAATAAAAAACTGCGGAACGCAAAAAAAAAAAAACCCGCTAAAATTCTAATAAAAATAGCTAAAATATCGAAAAAATGCCGAGAATAAGTTATTACAATATGTAGTTAAACGTTGGAAAGCAAATTATTCCTTTCTCCAATGTCATATAATCGCTGCAAAACGCGAAAAATTCAAAAATCGCAAAACTGTAGTCGTATAAATGTCTGAAATTGAATTATTTTTACGTATCTCATTATAATTTATTTTTTCCCCAGCCATTTTCAACGCATTTGTTTTAGTACAAGTTATTTACAGTATGGCTAGAATAATGTAAAAAGTAGTTACATTATGACAAGTGCTATACCTAAGTTGTATTAACAATGTTAATTGTATTAAATTGCAATATAAATACATTCTACGTTTGAACAAAAACGAAAAAAAATAGACATTACGATTATATAAAACAGATAGAATTTCCTAATGCCAGTGTTTCTGAAGATAATTATACATATGCCATAGACTAATTAAGAAATCCGGCTCTGTGCAAAGAGCCAGGCTAATCGTAGAATCTTCTCCCTTTTTCTAATCAACCTGATATTTCTCAGGCTTATCGCAAAGAAGCTAGAGAGCGTTAGGCTAATAGAAAAAAAAATGACTTCTTGTTTCTCAATCTGATATTTCTCAGGCTTATCGCAAAGAAGCTAGAGAGCGTTAGGCTAATAGAAAAAAAATGACTTCTTGTTTCTCAGTCTGATATTTCTCAGGCTTATCGCAAAGAAGCTAGAGAGCGTTAGGCTAATAGAAAAAAAAATGACTTCTTGTTTCTCAATCTGATATTTCTCAGGCTTATCGCAAAGAAGCTAGAGAGCGTTAGGCTAATAGAAAAAAAAATGACTTCTTGTTTCTCAGTCTGATATTTCTCAGGCTTATCGCAAAGAAGCTAGAGAGCGTTAGGCTAATAGAAAAAAAAATGACTTCTTGTTTCTCAATCTGATATTTCTCAGGCTTATCGCAAAGAAGCTAGAGAGCGTTAGGCTAATAGAAAAAAAAATGACTTCTTGTTTCTCAATCTGATATTTCTCAGGCTTATCGCAAAGAAGC
This sequence comes from Maratus michaelseni, assembly GCA_963931845.1. Lineage (NCBI taxonomy): Eukaryota > Metazoa > Arthropoda > Arachnida > Araneae > Salticidae > Maratus > Maratus michaelseni. Next base: position 319,297,063 of record OZ007593.1, on the reverse strand, counting down.
TAGAGAGCGTTAGGCTAATAGAAAAAAAATGACTTCTTGTTTCTCAATCTGATATTTCTCAGGCTTATCGCAAAGAAGCTAGAGAGCGTTAGGCTAATAGAAAAAAAATGACTTCTTGTTTCTCAATCTGATATTTCTCAGGCTTATCGCAAAGAAGCTAGAGAGCGTTAGGCTAATAGAAAAAAAAATGACTTCTTGTTTCTCAATCTGATATTTCTCAGGCTTATCGCAAAGAAGCTAGAGAGCGTTAGGCTAATAGAAAAAAAAATAACTTCTTGTTTCTCAATCTGATTTTTCTCAGGTTTATTGCAATGAGTCTATGCAGTTTTAGGTTAAATAGAAAATGACAGGCTGTTTCTCAAAATAACGTGTTGTTCTCGATCCTAACCTGAAAATTTCATATGAAATCAGCCCGACCCAAACCCGACAAAACCAAATTCCATCGGACAGCAACCCGATCCGTATATGGCAAAATAATTTACTTCGACCTGAACCTGAAAATTTCACACGGAACCTGAACCGTACATGAAAAACACATTTGAAGTAAACCCGCAACCCGACCCAAAAGCGACAAAAATTATTTTGTTGAACCACAACTCGATCCGAACCCCACAAAATAATTTCCATCGACACGCAACCAGAACCAGAACTCCACATATTTGATCCCGAACCTGAAATACTTCAAATCGAACACTAAATGTTAAGAAATTAATTCATCTCTTAAAGCAATTATGAAAAGTAATCTACCATTATATGACTAATAATAATTTTCACTTTTTAAATTGAACAGGAACGAAAAATCATGCGTCAAGCATAGATTATGAAACACTTTCCAACACAGTAAACTGTAACGAAACTTCACCGTTAAATAAGGTGAAAGAAGATATGCAAGTAAACAGTTTATAAAATATATAACACATTGAAAAATAAAGTTTTCAAAATAACCTTCCAGTGTCAAAAAAGTAGACGAATTATTTTGTGCAGCCTTGTATATGATCAAAAGATGTGGGTATATAGCATGATAAAATATATTTTTGTTAGAATATTCACATTTAGCAATTTTCGCCAATCGATGGAAATGTATTCGAAATCTTTTGCACAGCCCTGCATATTATCTGAAGACTTTTGTACACACCATCTATTAAGCTAAAAGGCAACTTAAAAATCACTTGCAGCAATTACCAAACGTAAATGAGAATGTATCTTTTTTGCGTAGCTCTATTTAGGAATTTATTTATATTCCCCAAATTTCTATTAGTCTACTAAATATATTTCAGCAGGAAAATGCGAAAATAAAATTAAAAACTACCCTTTAGCAATTCACCCCCATAGTCTGTAATACTTACGAATTCCCTTGCGTAGCCCAACCGTGTATATAAACACACACGTACTATGGAAAAAAAACTTAAAACACAAACCAATGTTGAAAACGCACTTATTACACATAGACTATAAATATCGCACATGTACTATAACCAATATATTTTGTGTGTCCCAGTAAATAAACGGAATGCACACCAGACAGAAATTTATAGTGCACCTCAGCAATGCATATAATTTTCATTATGTTTCAGATAGTGAAATATCACTAAATTACACTGCAGACGATTTTTCCCCGTGTAACAGAATTCTTTTGTTTGACCCTGTAAATGAATAATTAATGCTTTGCACACCGTATTCTACAAAAAGCATGTTTTAATGTACTTCATAATTATATATCAATTTCATTATGTTTTAAATGACATAGCGTCATCAAAATACACTCTAAACGATTTTTCCCATCAACTGTAATGTAATAGAATACTTTTGAATGTCCCTGTACAAAAACAGTAAGTGCTACACACTTCAGTTGAAATAGGGAACAGACAATAAGATATAAGAATATAATAACATATAAGGGCAAACCGAGCATATTTACTGGAATTAGAGCACGGCCAGACGGCCAAACACCAGGACGGCCAGACTGTCAGACGGCAGACGGCACACAAACCGAAGTCATAAACACTTTTCAACTAGATTGGAAAAGATTAAAAACGGACATATCTATGTAGGATTTCAGTTTTAACACTTCACTTGCTTTATGAGGTCATTATCGTCAAATTAACTGACGCTTTAGTACTTTTATTATCCATGTTTTAAATACACGAGCTATAGATATTTTGGTTCACGAGATCAACATTTTAATATCTTCAAAATTGGAAAAGGGCCAGTCGTATATTTTTATCATCGAAGAAGCGTTGAAGTACGGAAGAGTCAATTAGGGAACTGCTAGGCCTAATTGGACTATGTAACAATAAGAATATTGTATGTTTTATGTGAGAAGTGTAAGATATTTTGAAGAAAAAACCAACGAAGCGTTGTGGAATTGATTTCATTGAATGTTATTAAAGTTCTTGCTTTTGTTATTTTGAAGTCTAGTTGTTCAATTAATTCAGTAAATTAACTTTTTACGTATCACCTTTCTACATTTTTGGGGGCTCGGATGCCGGAATAATTAAAAATAAAACGCCAGTATCAAAAGTTGTGTTACGATTTCGCAAGGTGAAACCGTAATCGTATTACTTCAAGTACAAATTTTGAAAGATATACATGGGAACTCTAAATAAAACTAAGAGAATTGACCTAATAAATTTCTGCGAAGAATGCGGAATTGATGCACCAGAAAAATCGACAACACCTGCCCTAATAAAGCTGATCAAGAGTTCGGAGAGTTACGAAGAAGAATTTATAAGAGATCGATTGGAAGTAGTGATAGCAGCTAGAAAAGAGAAAACAGAAGAAGAAAGAGAAGAGAAAGAGAAAAAATTACAAGCAGAACTGGAAGAGAAGAAATTACAAGCAGAGATTGAAGAAAATAAATTGAAAATGAAAATGGAAATGGAAGAGAGAAAATGGAAAGTAGAATTGGGGCAAAAGGACCGCGAAAGCGAAAGAGATTTTGAAATTAAGAAAATGCAGATACAAGAAAATTCAAGAGAACGCATTGAGGAAAACCCAAGGACAAATCCAGGTAAGCAATTTGATTTGCTTAGATTATTAACTAAATATGATAGATCGAATGATATTAGTTTATATTTAGCTATGTACGAAAGGCAAATGGCGCAAACGGGCATTGATAAAAAAGAATGGGTAAATTATTTAATTAATCTAATGCCGTTAGATGTGATCAATATAATTACGAGGGAAAACGCACTTGAAATTAACGATTATGATTGCATAAAAAATATTCTACTAAAACGCTACAAACTATCACCAGAAGAGTTTAGGCTGAAATTTTTCTCATCTAAAAAGGAGCCAACGGCTAATTGGCGCGATTTCGCTTATGAGATAAAGGTGTATTTTCAACAATGGATTGATGGTCTTCAAGTAAATAACTTTGAAGATTTATCAGAATTAATTGTTGTTAATCAAATCAGGCATAATTTACCTACGGTAACAAAGACAAATTTCATAGAGGAATTATTAGTAATAAAGAAAATTGATGAATTAGTTAATAAATTAGATAATTACAAAACAGTACGCAGGGTTTACAATAAACAATCAGTTAAGGATACAAGCAGCGATTTTGATGACAGAAGATCGATAGTGGCTGATTACGCCAATTCGAAAAAACGCCAATTTGATTATAGGCACAATATAGGTCACGAAAGCAAAGAGTCGCATATAATCTGTTTTACGTGTGGCAACCCTGGTCACGTGAGTGCAAAATGTGCCATGGCGAAAAATACAGAACAAGAATATTCAAATTTTTACCCGCAACATAATAAAAAATTGGCGAGAAACAAAATACCAAGATGAGACACAAAACACGCAAAGAAAAATAGTTAATATGGGCATGTTAAATGGTAAAAAAGGAAGAATCTTAGACATTCGCGGAATAAAAAGAAACGTAATAATCGATACACGAAGTGATATTTCAATCGCCAATTCAAGATATCATGCTGTAATAAACGCGCAAAAACTAACCAGCGACAATATATCTATATCAGGCATAGGTGGAAAAGAAATTAAGCCAACGGGTTTTTTCTGGTGTAAAGTCTACGTGGACGATACAGAAATCCAGGATAAATTTTACGTGGTATAAGAGACGGACTGCAATTTAATAAGAGGTAGAAAAGCAATAGAAGGCATGACGTTAAAAGTAACGGAAGATGGTGTTAAAATAATTAGCGGCATCAAAGTACGAGTAGGATACATTAAAATTAACGAACCGACAAAAATTGATGAAGCAAGTATAAACAACGATAATCGAGGTTGGGAAGATATGGTTAAAATCGACTGCGTAAATGACGGGGTGCATTTGACTCATATTACAAATTTAGCAAACAGAGAAAAAATATAAAAATTAATAAAACCATATAAGCCGAATAAAACAAAATGCACAGGATTATCCGGTGAAGGGTATGTTGACTACCCATCTCCAGAAGAAATTTATGAAAGTAGTAGTCCTGCGCATGGTAGAAAAGACGATGTGAAAGATCGCAATAGGAATTTTGATCATAAGGGAAAGAACAGAAGTTTTAATAGACCATTTGATAACAGAAGCAATAATAGATATGGCCAGAAATATTTTGAACAGTCATTTAACAATGGAAATTACAATAGATATAAATATGGGAAACAGAGTTCCGAGAAGTCTTACCAAAATGAATATGAGATCCCTGAAAACGTGGAGACTAAAGATTCTTTGAAACCTCAAGACACAACAGAAAATACTCCACCTAATTCAAAAACAAGGTATAATCCAAATTTTTCCCCTAGATACATGAATAGAGGCTACTATCATGGTCAAAATAATTACAATTATGGTGGCCAACGATCATACAAGGCTAGTTATAATGAACAAAAATATTCACAACCATCACGTAAGAATAATTCTCATCATGGATTTAAAGGAGCTTATAGTGGACGAGATGCTTATTCAAATTCTTATCATTCTAGAAGCAATAGGTATGTAGTTTATAAAGATAGAGAAGAATATCCAGAAAGAAATAAAAATCTCAAAAAAATAACTGTTAGGCATGAAAAAACATCAAGATGCTGATGTCGAGACGCCATCACGTCAGGATGACCGATTTGTAGGATTTCGGTTTTAATACTTCAATTGCTTTATGACGTCATGATCGTCAAATTAACTGACGCTTTAGTACTTTTCTTATTCATGTTTTAAATACACGAGCCATAGATATTTTGGATCACGAGATTAACATTTTAATATCTTCAAAATTGGAAAAGAGCCAGTCGTATATTTTTATCATCGAAGAAGCGTTTAAGTACGGAAAAGTCAATTAGGGAACTGCTAGGCCTAATTGGACTATGTAACAATAATAATATTGTATGTTTTATGTGAGAAGTGTAAGATATTTTGAAGAAATAACCAACGAAGCGTTGTGGAAATGATTTTCTAGAATGGTATTAAAGTTCTTGCTTTTGTTATTTTGAAGTCTAGTTGTTCAATTAATTCAGTAAATTAACTTTTTACGTATCACCTTTCTACATCTATATCCATTAATTTTTAGATATAGTAAAATCTCTGAATAGCGGACACATCTGCATCGGGCTGGGGTGTACAATTTTTTTTTCCATGGTTGGGGTAAATGCAATCGTCTGTATGTGCGTCGAGTTCACTCTAGAATGTTTCATTTGGGTCAGATGTAGATTTTGCAAGTCGGATTGTTGGGATTTTCAGAAACAAATTATTGAAAATATACAGATCTATGTATCAGATGAATTGAGTGCTTGCGTTTTTAAAACGTTTGCTATAGTTAATGTTACATTTTTTTTCTTATATATTAGTTGATACTGTAATAATTATTAAAAATTATAGAATTAAAATTATTTTTTATATATTATAAAAAATTAGATATTCGAAAAAGCGTGTTATAATACTTGTTACTTTAAAATAAAACTGAAGTCTTCACTAAATTTAGACACTCCGTCGCGTAAATGAAATATCTACAAAAAAAAAAAAAAAAAAAAAAAGAAGACAAGCTTAAAAAAAATAGAAAGTTGTGGCTGAATATGGTGTGATATCATATTTCCAAGCTTTTATTATAGTATTTATTTAACCTTTTTTCATTAAATAAATTATCATATATATAAGTCGGGTTCCTAAGTATATGTTAATAGAAATCGTTTTATTCTGTACTAAATACATCCTTACGTGTTTCTGAAAATTCAGTTTTTTTTTTCAAATTATGCATGACGGGCTTGGGTTCGGGATGACCCGATTTTTAAAAAGAAAGCTCAATTACAGAGTGTTCCAAAAGTCCTTGACACATTTTAAAATTCAATAAAAGATCAAGTAATTTACGTACGAGAGTGCGGTTTGAATTAAAATGTTTATTATGATCTGAAATTTCATTTAAGCAAATAATGATGTTAGTTTCAAATTTTTTTCATAGATGGCACAGCTTCTGGAAAGTTATCGAACAGGTAGAATGACTTTATAGAAAAACAGTGGCGAAAAAGAACAATGCGTACGTACATTTTTTGTCCAAACTATAGCAAACCAAATTCCAAAAATCAACAATACTCGCTCTCCTGAGTTCGATTAGACCAGTGCGGATGGATAGACGCGTATTGTGAACTTCTGGAATGTGGGTTGCCATATTTTTGACAAAATCTGTGCGTATGCATTGTGAGTCTTCGTCATGTTAAAGACATTCTACCTATTCGGTAATTTTCCAGAAGCAGCGCCATCTATAAGCAATTTTTGTAACTATTTTTTAATTTGCTTAAATAAAATTTCATATCATAAAAAAGCCTTTTCGTTCAAACTGCACTCTCGTACGCCAATTGCTTGTTCTTTTATTTAATTTGAAAATGTATCAATGACTATTGGGACACTCTGCTAAATCTTTTAGTTCCGGCTTCCGTCGTCAGGGGTCGCACTTTGTTCCAAACAAACCACATTCCAAACAAAACTCCGAAAGGTTTCCCTGCTGTCTCCGTCATCGGATAGCAGGCGTGCTTCGCACGCGCTGCAAAATCCTTTTTATTCAACCTTGCACTGTCAGGGGGAGCAATTAGTTCTATACGAACATCCGATATGTGTACACGTTGTATCAAGTGGGTTGAATGAACCAATTCCCGTCAAAATCGGGCCCATAGAACTCGAGAAAATCAGGCTTCCCCTGGTGGCGGAAGGTGGAACTACAATATGTTACGTGATTGAAAAGCAATTCGAATCATTCAAACTCCGTTGCGATCGGGCCAATAGAGCCCAAGAAAACAACTGCTCAACAACAAATTATTTACTTTGATTGATGATTTTGTGCTTTTATAAGGAACATAAATTTAATTTTTACGATAATCGATATTTGGAATTCCCGATAATCTCTATATATAACATTTATAAAATGCTACGAGAGAAGTTCGAAATGTTAAATTTCTTAAATGGAATTTGTTTTGTGTAAATCAGAGCAAGATGTTAATATCCTCCCCTCTCCGTACACGCAAATATAACGAATCATTTGTTCTAGAAAACCAACTTCTCCTACATTAACGCGATCATTAAATAATAATTTAAAAAAATTCTGATAATTAGAACATAAAGAAGGCGCTACGCTAAGATAGCCGCCAGAGAGCCCCATCTGGATGGATTCCCTTCCCATCTTCCATTTCAAAACTATTTCTTAATTAGTTATCTTAATTTTGTTCTTTAGTAAAAATTGGCAGTTATTTTCTTTCACTTTCGCAAACTAAAGAGCGGGAAAGAAAAATATATCTTTGTGGTTCAGTTTTTAATGAAAGCAGATCCCTGTCTGAACAGTTCTCGGATTTCTTTGACTGGCGCCGTCAGATTTTTGGCAGTTTTTTGAAAGAAATAAGACAAAATACCGAACGAAATTTACAAAAGTTGCGTTGTCAAATTCAGAAAATTGTTCTATATGTGCTCCTAAAATTTCAAATCGATATCTTAATTCGTTTTCTTAAAATGCGCTAATTAGTAAATGAATTTCACATTCGTCCATTTCTGTTTGCAAATCGAGAACAGATGTTCCTTTTTTTAGCCATTTTTTTAATATTTTAATTCTGAGACTCAGGTGCATCAGACCAGACTTTGGACTACCTAAATATAAATGTTCAGACAGCTAGGTGCGCTAGATTTCACTGGCCATCGCAGACAGACAGACACACACACACATACACATTCACACACACAGAGAGCAAATCTTTCTTTTATTAGTATATACAGTGGTGGCCAAAAGTGTGGATATTTTTTGAAAGTTTCATGTTTTCCAAATTTGTGTGCTTGTAGAATATATTAATTTTCACTTTAATACAAACGTTTATATATCAAATTGAAGGCGATTTAATGTAGAATTTAATAATAAAAACAGTATTACAATATATGTAATACAAAAAAAGTTATGCAACTAAAAGTAAGATCTATCTTAGATTTGCATTTTTTTAAAGTGATACTTACACAATAAATACTTAGTAGGATAACCCTTATTTTTTAAGACAGCTTCACAGCGTGTTTTCATCGAGTGAACGAGTGTTTGGAGTTTATCTTTCGTACTCACATGATGCCAAGAATCAATTATAGCTTCAATAACTTGTCTTTTATTGGATGGACGTTTTTTTCGTTCAAGAATTTTCAAACGTCGCCACAAATTTTCAATTGGATTGAGATCAGCGCTGTTTCCTGGCCATGGTAATATATCTATGCTTTTATTTTGAAACCATGCTTTGCATACTTTTGCTGTGTGGCATGGAGCTGAATCCTGCTGAAAAATAAATGGTGCGTTGTTGGGGAAGAGATCCCTGATGGAAGGTATCAATTTTGGTTCCAGGACAGTTTCAATGTATTTTTTGGCATTCAGGATGCCATCAATCACTTGAATTCGGCCCACACCATCTGCAGACATACATGCCCAAATCATGACATTTGTTGGGTTTTTTGTAGTTGCTTCAATGCAATCAGGATGAAGTGCTTCTCCTACTCTACGTCTCACGTATTTTCTACCATCACTATCAAAGAGCGATATTTTTCTCTCATTGCTCCAGATTACTTGCTTCCATTGATTTTCCGACCGTTTAATGTGTTCTTTTCTCCACTTAACTCGTTTTTCGCGTTGCTTTTGATTTAAATATGGTTTTTTCCTTGGAATTCTAGCTTGTAGTCCAAATCCTGATAACCTTCTTCTTATTGTTCTTGAACGTACTGCAATACCCGCTGTATTCATTTCACATCTAATGGCATCTGATGAAAATTTTCTATCTTGAAGGCATAGCTGTTTAATTTTTCTATCGGCAGTAGCACTTGTGCAGTTTTTTCGGCCTGATTCGGCCTTATTTTCCACTGATTTCCTTTTTACATAACGTAAACAGAACTTTCGTACACCAGAACAAGTCACTGAACCACCAACTTGTCTTGCAATTTCAGCATAAGAGAGGCTATTTTCTCTCAATATGAGAATTTGGATTCTTTTTGCAGATGTCCAATTAGTTCTTCTTGTTGATGACATTGTTTAAAATTAGTTTAATTAAAAAAAATTACTTTAAATATTCAAAAACAGCAATACTCTATTTAATTGTGCTATAATGCATAATTACGCAAAATATTTTCACAACAATAACTCTTTTACCATCCAAATAACCTAAACTATAGTTAGAGACATTTGATTGGTCTTCAGAACAGTGTTTGTGATTTGCCAGTACGCTTTTATTACAAAACACGTCCTTATTCAAAACGATTTGTGCTTGTTTGTTCTACTAAAATGAGCATAACTTTTTTTTGTAATACAGATATTGTAATACTGTTTTTCTTATTAAATTCTACATTAAATTACCTTCAATTTGATATATAAACGTTTGTATTTAAGTGAAAATTAATATATTCTACAAGCACACAAAGTTGAAAAACATGAAACTTTCAAAAAATGTCCAAACTTTTGGCCACCACTGTATATACATATATTACACGGACATTTTTACTTATAACTTCTATTTACAAAGTCTCCTATATTATAATAATATTAAAATATATTATATATTTTATTTTTCACAAGCACAATTAAATTTCGCAACTAAAGTACATTTTCCAATACGAATGGTTATATATTTCTTCTCAAACATTTTATGTTCCTTATTTTAGTTTAGTAAAAATATTCTCCTGATATTTTTTTTAAGTTTAATTACAAAACCTGTAATTGTTTAAAAAAAATCTGAAACTGTTTAATATTTTAATTATAGTCATTATAATTTCTTAATATAATAATGATTTACGAAATTTTTGCTATACAAAATTTCAAATAAAGTATTCCGCATTTTTACAATAGATTTGATGAAGCATGATTTTTTAATCAGTTGCTTTTGCTTGTATTACGTAAAATAGATCTTACGAGAACATTTATTTCTAATTCAAAATCTTATAATCAAACACTTTTTATTAAAATTTATAATTATTTCCAATATATTTACTTTTTCATTCATCTTTAATAAAACAGAAGTATATCCTCGAAGCTAAACATTTATGCAATTTATTTTGGGATTCCTAGTATTTTAGATTAATAAATAATACGCGAAATAATTAATGAATATTTTCATATTAACTAGAATTTTTCACTTTCATAAAAATAATTTCTGTCTTTCTGTTTTTTTCATTAATAACATAAAAATAAAATAAGCGTAAAATATTTCTCCTTTAATTTTTAGAAGTAAATGTTTTTGTATTTTCTTTCTAAGAGAAGTTTGGATGAATTTTATTACCTTTCCGATTTTATAGTTTGAAATTTAATGTCTTCAGACGATGTACTCGTAACAATTTTTCTATGCATATTCATAATATTATCATCATAAACATTCTAGTTACAAGTCATTTTCATTCTTTTAATCTTGAAAAGCAACGTTTTAAGGTTTACAAAATTATTAGAAAGTAAAATATACATTTCATAATTTAAAATATTGAGAGTAATGACTTGAAAAGTGAAAAAAATATTTACGGTCTTTCACAATTTAGAAGTTTGGCATTCTCTTAAGGTAGTTAGCACTTGTATTATTTGAAGCATACAGTGAAGAGTGGGGAGTTGTTATTTTAATAAAATACTTTTTAAATTACACTCTTTTAAAAGCGTCGAAAACAATTTTATTAAAATGTAACATAAATTGTTGTGGGCATTGCAAAACAGGGAAAATGAAACTTCTTTACGAAAACATAAAAATCATTCGTTGTTTTATTTCGGTATAAATTGGCTTACGTTGCAGAAGAAATGTATTTGAAAAAAATAATTCAATGAACTAACATGTGTTGGATCTTTCAAGATTTTCGTATTATTCTGTTATAACATATAATATTTCAACTATCAACATTCCATTTAATGTGCTTTTACGAAATGTACAGCAAAGAAAGAGGTATAATTTGAAAGGTTTTGGAACCGGCTTCTGACATAGTACACTTATATTTCCTGATTAAAAATTGCAGTTCATGTCATCCATTCTCAAGTAAACGTTTTCAGCTGCATAAGTTAATTTATACAGGAAAGAGTAAAGACATAATCTTAATTTTAATGTTAATGTTAATGCTGTTAATTTTGCATGTTTGTCTGTTAAACATATTTGTTGAACATGAAAATGTTTACTTGAGAATAGATAGCATAGGAAAAAACTAAATTCCGGGCTTAGAAAACTGATTAATACACTTTAAAAGCTACTCGTAAACGTTTCCGAAAATTTCGGGCAGCTAGAATTTTTTTTTTCTAAATGATTCTTTAAATCTCGAAATGTCATTGATGTCTGAGGTTTCTAAATATAAAGAAACACTGTTCAGAATCATGGTTAACAAGGATGAGATTATATTATAAATTTATTCGTCATTATATTATATTTTCGTACATTCAGGAACATTCGTCATTTTTTACAGTGTAACAACTTACCTTAGTTTTAAAGTATTCTCTTACGTTTAGTAAGAAAATATTAGAGCGAAACAACTAATTTTAGGTTTTGTAAAATTGTGTGAAAACAGCACGTGGAAGCCGGGTGCTTCTTTTAATCATAAATGACGTCATTCTGCCGACTAGAATTTCAGTGGTAGATGGTGTCTCTTTCTGTAATTAACAGTAGAATTGCACCGGTCCAAATATGGCTACTCTACCCTATTATATTTTATGTGCATTACTTTTATTTCTCTGCATCTCCTACATAAATGTCTAAAAGGAAAATTATCCAAAAATAAAAATTTGCCATACATATGCATTCATAAAGTGATTTTTAGGAAGTATTTGAAAAGGATTGTTTATATATTTTATGTCAATTTGTTGCGTTTTTCAGTAGAAAAATCAGTAATTTTATTAAATTTAAATAAAACTTTTAAAAATACCGTTTTAAGAGTAACAATAAAATATATATTTGAGCCTAAAGTAAGTAAAGTATAAAGCTTTTAAACAATTAATCTTTAAAAACACAGACGGTTCATAATAACACTAAAAACACCTTCGTACTGTATGCGTCAGGACACATTAAAACCTAATTAACAACTTTTGGTGATATCCTTCTTTATAGCAATGTTCAGTAATTGTATACATGTATTAAACATAAAATTTATATATATAAGGAATAATTTAATTAGGAAATAAAATGGAATATATTTCAGAAATACACGGGTGGCACATGCTGTACGACGGCGGTAAATTCCCAATACAAATAGTAAAAGAAATCAATAGAAATTTTGATCCTCAACTTTAAGCACTGGTTAAATACTAAAGGGTCTATGGGAAGAGGTTAGATGAGGCGCAGGTGTTAATCACATAATAATTCGGCATTTCGCATCTCTTATTTTCACCGAGTAGTTCACGCAGTAACCCTTCCGTGTTTTTAAAGATTAAATAATATCATTTGTTTGTGATTTCGCTAATACGCAGAATATGTTCATATATATTTACAGCACAAAACTATAAGTATTAAATATATTTTTGATGGTTTCCAAATTTCTTTAATTTACTTAATATTTTTCCGTGAATATGAAGCACTATTAGAGTCTAAAATAATTAAGGTATAAAGCTGTAAAACAATAAACTTTAAAAAGCACAGGGTTTATAAGGGTTTATAATAAAACTAAAAGTGTATGCGTCTGGACACTTTAAAGCCTCTTGGTGATGTTTTTCTTTATAATTTAAATTCACAGTGGTATAAGAAGTGCAGCCTTTAAATTCATAGTGGTGTAAGGAATATATTTAAAATCTAACATGTATGGTATTGATAAATGTCAAGATATTTATGTGAGAAGCCGATGAATACACTGAGAAAAATGACACTTTAAAATCTGAGTAAATCGATGTTTTCATTTTATTATGAAACTTTTTGTATGACACCCAATGCTTTCATTTCTGAAATAACAGAAATACTCGTAATATTTAAACAAGGACATACTCAAAACTGAGCACATACGATCAGTTCATACTCATTTTTGAAACACGGACATATTCAAAAAATATTAGGATAAGTTGAAACTCATTTTGGAAACATGGACATACTCAAAAATGATTAGGATAAGTTAAAACTCATTTTTGAAACATGAACGTACTCAAAAATGAGCACATAGTAGTTAGTTCATACTCAATTTTGAAACATGGACAGACTCAAATATGAGCAAATGATGTTTTATTCTTGAGTGTGAGCATGTTTTCAGAAATGAGTATATACATGTTTCAAACGTGAGTAATTTTTATTCGGAGCCATTTTGACTATGCGACATACTCAGCTTTGAGTATTTTTTGCTCAGTTTTGAAAATGCCGTTTTTAGTGTGTAAACCGTTAAATTAAAACCAGTACTTTTATGTTAGCGGGGCCGCCAGTGATCACCACAATTTTTTGAATCACAACAACTCTTTTTTATCGCCAGTCTTTTAACATTAGCTTATAACAACGAGTCAATATTTTTACATTGTAATTTAATAACCTAAAATTTACTTAAAAATAGCTAAAACATAATCATAATATAAAAACAAACATATATAAATACAAATAACAAAATCTCACGTAAAAGGATACAATTCAAATGATGCCAATTGAAAGGCGGTTTGGCGAGTTATCACTGGCGCCCAGCTAGCATAAAAGTACCTTAAAACCATTTTTTAGGTTTTTGTAAAGAAAATTACATCTAGTTTTTAAATACAAATCGCAACTAGATTAAAATAATTTTAAACAACAATTTACACCAAACTAAAAGCACTATTAATATGAGGAAGATTTAAATAAGAAAATGATTTGTTATAAGACAAACGTGGGTATATTATCCTTTTGAAAAATGTGTATATATATATATATATATATATATATATATATATATATATATATATATATATTATGTTATGTTCTTCACGTTTTCTAAAATCTGACATGTTTAAGGTCGTTTATAATCATACTGTAGAACACAGGAATTTTCTTTATTTTAATATATATATTTTTTTATTACCACATAATATTTTCAGCAATATGGGAGATTTATTTCATATTACTGTTACTTATTTTATATTGTGACACAGTTTCAAAGAAAGTGTTTGTAATTTGAAAACATTTATATATCATAGAAATACGTGAAATTAAAAACTTATTTCCAATTATATTTCTAGGTTTGAGGGAAATATACCTGCCTTCAATTTTAATACTACTATTTTAATCAGCTTTATGACAAGGCAGTTTAAAAGTTAATAATTTAAAAATTCTTAGCGAAAATATATTTTAGGTCTATTTTTCCATAATTTTAATTTCTTTTTCGTGCTCATAAATTGTTTTACTTAACCCAGTATAATTTTAGAGAAGTAATCTCATTCATTAAAATATAAATATTTTTCAGATCAAACGATTTTTTTAAATTAATAAAGTGAAATTTTCTTAAAAGTTCATTTATGTTTACTGAAACATGGTACACATATAATTACGCCATATAGTGTTAAATAAAAATAAAATAATTAAATGCAATTCATTAAAAACTTTTAATTATTTTTTACACAGCAAATAAAATTTACATGAACACATTTATCATAAAAAAGAACAGTGTTAAACACACAGTCTTCATTTTATATAAATTTTAACATTATTTGTGGCAATAACATCTTTTTTTAGAACGCTGCCGTGGATCTTAGAGAAATAAGTTGTTTTAATGGAAAATGTGTAGTTAAAAGAAAAAAAAACATGTTACATAAAAATGGGAAAGTCTTTCAAGTCCTAATACAAAAACAAATCACATAAATCGTTCTCTAAGTTCAGGAAGTTTTTAAAACAGTGATATATTTTGGCATTTTACTTACCCATCATACGTAGTATAGAGTATGTCTTGTAATCGTTTTGAAAATAGAAAAAAAAAATTGACGGATTTACACGTTTCAGACACTGGAGATTCCAAAAACATATTTTTATAAAAAAAATTGCCGTTCGTCTGTCTGTGTGTCTGTGTGACTGTAAACGCTCTATCTCCAGAAAAAAAATGAGATATAGACTTGAAATTTGGTATGCTATTAGTATGTAATAATGGGAAGAAGCTTATTGAATTTCAGTAGCCTCGATTATCCAGAACTATATTTTCCGGGCTCTTAAAACATTCGTTCTGATTAAAGGTATATAAAAATTTTCGAAAGTGTTTTTTAAGGAGTGAATATAAAAGGCAATAACAAAACATAAATTTTGCATTAGGATTGAAGTCGATCGGATAATTAGTTGCCGAAATATGTGTAATAATATTTTCCATACTTTTCGATTTTTCATGACCCTGTATTTCATTCAAATTTTAATTCAAAGACATATTTTAATTAGTAAATAGACGCTTAATCCAAAACAGTAAGCTTTTAGTTAATATGATTACCATTTTTAGAGTTATACAGATGTTTCTTTTACACAATTCAGCAATAGAGCATTTAAAGTTTATGACGTCATCAAGCCAGGAATTTATTCAATCTGCAATGCATTTTATAAATAGTTTACACATGTTTTATTTTCATATTTTATATTGTGCATATCCATGAAGGGTAAGTATTACGGTGGCCCCCAACGACTAGTTCTTTTGGAGTTAATTATTTCATACCGTTTTTCAGTACAAGCACTGTCTCATATTTCATTTCGACAACTGCATAAGATCGAGAAACTTTTCTAACATTGACCATGATCTTGTCCTTGGTCTTTCCCTGCCCTTTGACAATGGAAAAATCAACAGGGCGGTAAAAAAGCTCAGTCATTTCAAGGAATTTAGGGTGTTCCAACCCCCGTTCTATATTGGATATTGTCGATATCAAAAAACTTTGTCATTATTTTGTATGCAGCATTCAGAGTAACTGATTTAAGATAGTTCTTGCATTTATCTGACCCAATATTTGGAACATCACTTTAAATAGTGTTTTACTATTTCTTATAATTTCATGATTACGCATTAATAAACAAAACAAAAAATGACTGAAAATTACATTTTTACAAATATTTAATAAATAGCTCTTTTTTCACTAAAAGTCTCTACTTTTTACTTGTATTCAAAGTTAAATTTATGTTTTAAGCGTATTATTTCGGTTTTTAATCAGTGTATTTAAACTTCACAATTGTAAGTATATAATTATTTTCTCAAATAAAAAGATATCGTCAAATAGCCTTCTATTAGGATTATTATTATTTTAATTTCGAGATGATAATATGATCCGAAGCATTTCTACAGGTGTTGTCCTTATTTCGAAGTTCTTATTTTTGTGAATATTCAGGTTTCAGATGGTATGATGCAGATTAAGCATTTATATACAAAAATTCTTTTGTATGCATTTAAAATTATTTTAATGTTTATATTTTTCAGACCAAAACTAAACAAAATGTTATTTCATAATATTTTAGTCCAATTAGTACTATTTTCGTTAAAATTTCAAAAATATTTAAAAATATTAGATAAATTACTTACATGATTTTAAAAATAAATAATAATTTTACACTCTTATAACATAAAATGAAAAAAAATCAGCCTGAACAGTATAAATATGTAAGTATATGTAAGTAATCTTGTAGTAATATGAATTTATTTAACAATATTTTTCAAAATTTATTCATTTTATTTTACTGCCAAAATTAACAAATGACATTGAAAAGCACGACTATATTTTTAAATCAGCTTATGCACTGTTAGGCTATACATAGTATATGAATTCATGTTATTATGTGTTTGAAAACATTGCTTTGTTTTGAACTTTGTGAAAATTTTATATTTTCCAACAAAATAATTATTTAATGTATATGGTAAGCCTGAAAAATCGTGAAACATGTAACAGAAACCTCCTTGTATCGACTTTTTTTTTTTTTCTAAAGTAAAGTTTCTCTTCAAGTTCTAAAATACTTGTATCAACTTAATACAGAACTTTGAATATCTTCATTATATTGTTAAAACTTGTCCCTATTAGGAGAAATTTCAAAAGAAGTAAAATACGTTTTAGCACCCAATTATCCACTTGAGGGTAATTGGATACTATACCTGTAAATCTTCAACGGTGCATGCTAAATGTTTTGTCAAATAAATGTTAGAAATAATTGCCGAAATGTAACAGGTTTTATTAACTTTTTTTGAATTATATAAAATTTAATTTTAATTTTTAAAGTATTTATATTTTGTGGGAAATGTAAGAAACTAAACACCATATAACCTAGGTATTTATATCCATATTAATAGTAGTTAAACACCAACACATAACGGGTAAAATAATCGATTTTATTTTTTACTTCAACAGAAAAAAAGCTACAAGAAAATTTGCCCAGATAATTCTAAATGCTTTTTGTGATTTTTACAGTCACAACTAAAAAAAAAAAAAATCTAATCACTATTTGTCATATGTGGATTTCCGACTGCAAATTGTAAAAGACTCGGTTAACACCAAAGAAAAATTTAGCACCCAACTCTCCAACATGTGAGAAATTGTTCATATCTAGTTCATAAATTTCTACGTTGTAGATAATGGGAGAAATGAATGATCATGCTATATGTTATAAGGTATTCATTCAGCTGCGATATCCATTTTATGTGTAAAAACTAAATATTTTTTTATAAGTTACAAAATCTCCATGATTTTAAAGGTTAAAAGGTCAAAGTTCGTTCGGCACTTTAATAAATAAAAAGGATATGTGTAAACAGCATTTTTATGTTTACTCCTCATTGTGTTAACATAAAACCTAAAGGAGATTAAAGTCATATGTAATGAATACATATACACTTAGAAGGCTTTGTGATATCTAAAAATAGAGTCTCTTCCAGAGTCCTGGAACTTGAAAGTAATGTTATAAGAAATAAATAAAACACTAGCACTCAATACCACCCAGTCCTCAATTCCCGCGTTTAAACAAATTTGAAATTTAAAATTTTCTTGCAGAAAGTGGCAAACATTTAATTCCCATTGACAAAAATATTTTAACAAAGTTTTGTTTTGAGAAATAGATATGAGTAAGGGATATGGACGGTACTTCAGCATCAAACCTCAAACCATGAAGTAACATTTAATCTGATTCTATGATTATATATGAATATCAACCAAATGTCAGGAAAATCTCTGAAAACATAAGAGGGTTAGAATTTCATCCACAAATAGAATGCGGATTTCATAACTGTGTTTCAAATTACATAGGAAATAGTAAGAACTTTAATTACTTTTAATAAAAAGTTCAGGTTGTAATGGCTAATGCTAATTATCATCTATGAAAATCATTTGATTTAAAGTATTTGTATTTAAAGGATATTTTGTAGCTCCCTGAATTTTACAGATTTTGTTTCCAAACGTGCATTTCATAAAACGTGTCATATTCTTTATTGCCTATTAATTCCCCTGAAAAAAATATCGTAGGTATTTAAAATGAATTAATTTCACAGCCGCGGTCTTCTTATAAAAATCTTCATATACATTTTATACATACAAAGAGAGAAAATGAAAATAAATGTACACTTTTTTAATTTGATGATGGCATATGTCAAGTGGCTATGTAGCGAGTGTTGTCGTATATCAAGTATGCACCATGTATCATGGATGTACAATTGTCAATGTGAAAAAACAAAACACACAGATTATTTTGACTAGTACGCTACAGTTTAATCTGATACAAACGATAAGTTTTAATTAAGTGCGATGGAGAGACACGTGTGCATTTAAATATTTTATAAATCTAATTAAAATATATTAAAATTGGAAAATTTTGGAAATACCGTTAAACCAGTTTCAAAGGTACTATAGTAATTCTTGGAATTTGTTAAATTTTATATGTATTGTTTATTTTTTTTAGAACAAAGAAGGTCATATTTAAAAATCTTTTCAAATGTTTATTTTTATAGGTTTGAACGCTCTTGGTGAATAAATATTCTGCTGTGATTATTTGAATAATGTAAGATTATTTGTCTGCACATAAAACCAAATATTTCTACATTTATAGCAGCTGAAATCCAAAAGCATAATAATAGATTTTATTAAATTTTCGGTACATTTTCTCTAGTCAAACATTTTTTTTTTTCAGAAAAATAATTTTTTTGATATAAGATATTTTATAAAAAAAAATCTTTCATTATGATTGGCATTTAAATCAAAATGTCTACCAAAATACTATAAAACATACACACAATGTTGTCAAAATGAAAGTTCTTTGATAATTACGAAAGTATATATTTTATGCACTCAATTCATATCTGATCTACGGCGACAGATATTTCAGACTACTCTAAAAAGCCCATTTTAAAATCTGCCACGTCACAAAAATTGATAAATTAATTGGCATAAAAAACGAAGAGTTACTAACAGTTTATGTATATAGTTTTTATATATTTTTGTTTTATTTCTTCGATATGTTTCAATATCGTATTGTTTCAATGTTTTAATTAAGTAAATATCAGAAGAACAAATAAATGCAATATTATTCAAAAATTTAATATATCTAGTTCGACATTTCAGGCACAGTCTTCGGGAAACTAAGCAAAGGAATTAGAAATCGTTTTTCATTCAATAATGTTAAATATAGAATAAATTTGAAAAAAAAATCCTTACATACAAATGCATCGGTCTTTTATCAGCTAAAAAAAATTGTTGCATTTCGTTCGACAGTAAATTTCAAATCATCTATAGGCCAGAAAAACTGATATATTAAATTTATATATTAAATTAATTTTTATTAAATTAATATATTTAAAATAGTAAAGCATAGGATGATACTAAACGTCCGGGAATAAACAATGACGAATATTTGATTTATTATTATGCAGAATACTATCATTATTTCATATATATATATATATATATATATATATATATATATATATATATATATATATATATATATATATATATATATATATATATATATATGTTGAAAAGTGATTTATTTATTTATTTTCTAAATAATTAGGATAAATAAAAATAAATAAATAATAATAATTACTATTTAATTATTATTATAAATAAATAGTATGTTTATATACTTTTTTAAATTTAAATTTGTCTTTCTAATTTTAAAACCTAATCATTTCAGTTAGTTATTCTTCTCTAAGATTGACTAAATTTGTTTAAATATCAGTATTTCTGTTTAAAATCTTTTTTGATGATAATTAGTTCCTATTATATTTTCTAAATAGAGAAAATATCGAGTAAGGTAATTACAACGTAATAAAAATATTTTTCTACATGAATGGTTACATTGTCTGAATTTTTACTTTTAAGGTTAAGTTTTTTATTAATACAATCGATTCTTTAATTTTCTGCTGTAGCAGAAAATACATTGACTTTATGGATTGCAACGGGCATATTTAATTCTGCAATCATGAGATTTGAACTTAAAAATAGTCAAAATATGTAGTCAAAATAATAATGTTCTGTCAAATCCATTTTCAGTTATGTTAAATGGTCGTTTAATTTATTCGATATTACAAATAATTAAATCTATATATATAAAAGCCGTTCTTGGTATGTATGTTCCTTATACAAATCTACAGTTTTTGTCCGATTGGAACGAAACTTTATGTACATATACTTTAGAACACGAGTAAAATTACTGTCAACTTTAAAACTCTCTCTGATCATTCTTTACCACTTTTTCAAACATTTTCCATAGTTTATCATTACAGAAATCTATTTTTTTCCCTCAATTTCTAATTCAATTTCTTTCCCGTTGCCATTCAAAGGAACTGCGTATGAGCAATATTTTTATAAACCAATTTCAGATTAACTCGCTATAATTTGAAATTTGAAAGTGACGTCAATTTTGTCAGTTGTAATTTGTTTCGCATATTACAAAGATTACTATAAGTGCTTTAAACGGCATAGTACTTATATTTAAATGAGTTTGGAGAAAAATAAATAACTTTGCTCTTAATTTTACAAAGGCAAATTGTTTCCACTTCTTTTTAATATTAAAGTAAATTTGCTAAGAAATAAAAACATATATTTTGCACATTCAAATTTCCTGATTTAATTTATTCAACATAATCAAAAATCGTCTGTCATAATATGACATTTAGCAATCATTACATCGTAACTTTTTTCAGCTTGAGCCTCAACCAAGAAGGCATATTTAAATTCCTTGGATGTAGGTGGTGTAGGATGTCCTATTAATAAAAATTGAATTTAAAGAAAACAATACAGTGTTTACCATTATTTTTTCTTCAAAAATGGGTGTTAAAACAAATGGGATTAAAAGTAAAATGGTTTATTGGATATTTTTTTTTTAAATATAAAACGTTTATTTTAATTTTAAAAATTAATATATTTTTTATATGTTCGGCAACGTGGTGACATTTTCATCTCACCAGCTTCGAAATTATTATCCAATTCTTAAGAGAACACTATATATTTGAAATATAATGTTTTGCATCAAAAATCACATAATTTCAAAACGCTATTTTAGCAAATTCTGTTTAAATTACATCTATCTATATATATAAAAGCCGTTCTTGGTATGTATGTTCCTTATACAAATCTACAGTTTTTGTCCGATTGGAACGAAACTTTATGTACATATACTTTAGAACACGAGTAAAATTACTGTCAACTTTAAAACTCTCTCAGATCATTCTTTACCACTTTTTTCAAACATTTTCCATAGTTTATCATTACAGAAATCTATTTTTTTCCCTCAATTTCTAATTCAATTTCTTTCCCGTTGCCATTCAAAGGAACTGCGTATGAGCAATATTTTTATAAACCAATTTCAGATTAACTCGCTATAATTTGAAATTTGAAAGTGACGTCAATTTTGTCAGTTGTAATTTGTTTCGCATATCACAAAGATTACTATAAGTGCTTTAAACGGCATAGTACTTATATTTAAATGAGTTTGGAGAAAAATAAATAACTTTGCTCTTAATTTTACAAAGGCAAATTGTTTCCACTTCTTTTTAATATTAAAGTAAATTTTCTAAGAAATAAAAACATATATTTTGCACATTCAAACTTCCTGATTCAATTTATTCAACATAATCAAAAATCGTCTGTCATAAATTGACATTTAGCAATCATTACATCGTAACTTTTTTCAGCTTGAGCCTCAACCAAGAAGGCATATTTAAATTCCTTGGATGTAGGTGGTGTAGGATGTCCTATTAATAAAAATTGAATTTAAAGAAAATAATACAGTGTTTACCATTATTTTTTCTTCAAAAATGGGTGTTAAAACAAATGGGATTAAAAGTAAAATGGTTTATCGGATATATATTTTTAAATATAAAACGTTTATTTTAATTTTAAAAATTAATATATTTTTTATATGTTCGGCAACGTGGTGACATTTTCATCTCACCAGCTTCGAAATTATTATCCAATTCTTAAGAGAACACTATATATTTGAAATATAATGTTTTGCATCAAAAATCACATAATTTCAAAACGCTATTTTAGCAAATTCTGTTTAAATTACATTGTAAATATAATTTCGGAGTTAAATTTAGTATTTAAGAATATTGTTTAAAATTTTTCTATGAGTAGCATTTTTCTATGTTCAGTTGTATTGGATTTCTTTAATCGCTTTCATGTTTTAAATACAAATGAGCATGTGACGTCACACACTCAAGTAAAGTAGTTTTTCTCAATTATCTGTAGGCGAAAAGTAACAGAGTTAGTAATTCATAATTTATTATTTCCTACACATAATATAATGTATTTTAACTATTTGAAAATTACGTGAAACTTGGCGAAACTTCAATCAATTTAGCTCAACATTTTGCCTACGTTAAGTTGACAAACATGCACATTCTTATAAATATAAATGCATATTTATACATGATTCATGAAGTGAAAGAATTTGTTTTAACTAGACACGTATCGGTTCAGTAGAAAATCTACCCCGGTGAAAGTGTCGTCATATTTTAAATCATGTGCCGGTTTTCATTCACAAAATATTAGTATTTTATAGCAATTACACAAAGTAGCGTAATTTCCACAGAATGTATTGGTCGCCAAAGTATAAGTTTAACATCCTTTTACCGTACAATTTTCCAGAATATTAAATTACATTAAAATTACTTTAAACTCCATAAAACATCAGTAAATTGAGATATGCTTTTCAAACGAATACCATTGAGAGTACATTTTATAACATTGAGAGTACATTATAATTTATTTTATTCGACCGCATACAAATTGAATGTGCTATGTTTAGAAATAAATGTCTTTACTTTATAAAGATAAAATAAGTTAATCCTTCGTAATTGGATTGGACACAGATTTTAAAATATACATGGTTTAAAACTACTTTAAAATCCATAAAAAAAAAAAAATCAGTAAATTGAGATAAACTTTTAAAACTACATTTGAAAGTGCATTTTTTTTCTAATTGATAGTTTATAAAATGAAATTATGCGATATTTAGTAGTTACAAATATGCAGCACAAGCAAAATTTAATGGTTAGGTCGTTGCTACCGTCAATAGGATGTTGACATTATTCACGGATATGTTTTTGTTTTATAATATAGATAGATGCTATATGAAAGAGAATTTCGAAAAATGTTACGACATTCGGTAATTTTTTTCATTGTCAGGAAAATCGTATATTTTTATATTGTATGCGCAAGCAAAGAAAACGCACATTCTCATTTATAAAGCTGATAAATTTTACTATGGTTGAGTTAAAGTAACGTTTTTTTCCTAATTGTCTTTTTTATGGATATATAGTTGAATATGCACACAAATCATTCTGTCGTCATTGTGATTGTCGTATGATTGTATTTTAATTTTTGTTAACCCGGGCAAAGCCGGGTAATTCTGCTAGTTTTCTATAAAACATTTTTATTTAATTGAAAACACGCTTTTCCTATGAAAATTGATTTTTTAACTTCTGAAATATAGAACAGTACACATATTAAAATCATTAGCTAGCTATTAAAATTATTCCATATATTAAAATATTTCAACATATTAGAAATGAACAAATAAAAAAGATGTAAAAATAAATCCTCAATTATCTATTAATAACGCAGCATTTTTTTTGTATTGATATAAAAAGCACAAAGAAAATTACCTTGTAATCCTTAAGAAAGAAATTTTTTTCTACGTCAATTAATTCTATTTCAATTAATTTCAATAAAATGCATTCCTAGTTACTAATTTTTAATACACGAGATCAATATCCTTCGGAAGAAAAAATGTTTGAAATAAGATAAATTTAGAATTTTAAAAAAAAGTTCAAAAAATGTTCCATTTAAATAAATAAATAAATAAATAAATATATATATATATATATATATATATATATATAATTCCAAATTTAGAATTAAAAAAAAAGTTTTAAAAAAAGTTCCATTTTATATATATATATATATATATATATTTAAATGGAACATTTTTTTGAACTTTTTTTTTAATTCAAAATTTGGAATTATATATATATATATATATATATATATATATATATATATATATATATATATATATAAAGAGATTTTTGCAATGCCATTGAATTTTTAAAAAAAAAACTTAATGGTGACATCTAGATTTTCCATTTGTAACCACATAATCAGATCACACACATTTGTAAATATACGTTTACATATTGATAAATTATGATCCAATTTATCATGCAAGAGAAAATAATTATAAGATTTTTTTTCACTCAATGCAAAACAATAGTATTTAACAAAAGTATTATTTCTATCTCAGCTTTTAAGATTATACTAAATTATCTCCTTGTCAATATAGATTTTTATGTTTTAATTTCATTTTTGAATAACATTATAAATTAATATTTTAAAACATGTTTCGTAAATATATCAGATTGCTGTTTTTCTTTATGTAATCTGGTTTTGAAATCGACGATCGAACATGTTAAGATAAAATTTGTATTTGCGGTCTAAATTTATCTTTCAAATATAAGTTTTTACCTAGATCTAATAGTGTATTTTTGTCAGACATAAAGATACGTTCATAAAAATTTCAATTGTGAGGTCTAAAAAATTGCATAAAACCATTTTTGGAAATGGTTAAGAAATATTATTTTATCATACATTCAATAAAAATTAAGCTGATTATAAAAAATTGCAAACAAAAAATATTTTATAAAATTTAACACTGACTTTTTCGTTTAAATAAATTTTATCATTATTAGTCGAAAAAAGAAGTGTCATTTTTAATAATGCTTTTAAGAATATTAGTGAAACAAATATTTTTTATGAATAAATCGTTTTTTCTTTGTAAAAAAACTATTATCTCAATATAAATTTGATCAATACACTAAAGAGCATTTTAAATCCTATTATAAAGAAAAATGCGGAAGCTTTTGATTTACATGTTTTTTCGTCACATAATCTACTTACCATTGTTTCGACTGTTGTGTTTTTTATAACCCTTCGTGATCCAATTTGTCTCAAAGATTATGTAAGGTGCAAAAATTTGCACATCCACAAAAAAATAGGAAATTGAATATTTACTACCATTAATGCCTCTAATATTCAAAATAAAACTGTTTAGTATTGTGAAATCTTTCTCCTAATTGTATGTTATTTTCTAAAGTTTTTATAAAAATGCTTGGAAATTAACTATTTTATATATATATTTTTTAGTAAAACGCTTAAAATCGGTATTACCTTTAATACCTTCACAACGAGCATAAATTATTGAATTTTTAATCTCCAATTATTGTTTTTTGAAACTAGAAATTTTTACTTAATTCATTCCCTGAACTGCTTTGATTAAATAAGGCAAAACTTTCAAATAAAAATTCATGGCAATAATAATGAAGGTTTCTGAGCACTTTATGCGTCAAGTTTGCACGACATTGATCGCAAAGGGCTTTATATGCAAAAATATATTTTGTTTAATTTCATTTTTTAAACAAAATGATAATAAATTATACTACAGTTACAACAATTTTGTTTAATTTCATTTTTTAAACAAAATGATAATAAATTATACTACTTATTAAACTGTAATTTAATTTTTTTAATAGTTTCTCAAATATATTAATAATAAGAAATGAAGTCACAATCAGAAAGCGATTATTTTTAGCCACACACAGGGTGGCTTATTCTTTCAATCTCTATCATTTTTCATGTTTATGAAAAGTCACAGCAATCCATCGTTGCCACAGATTAATCTCGGAAAATGAAACATTTGAAGTTACTTAAAAAATTAATAACTCGAAAAGTATTTGTCACAAAATTGTTTTACAAACTGCGTTAGAATGGTAAAAAATTGTATTTTTCTTGATATAAATTTCAAATCTAATGATTATGTCGTTTTTCAAACATTAGATTTCGAAAATTACAAAACTTCACAATGGAATACCGTAGCGAAACTTTTACGCGTAAAAAGATAATGATAAAGGCATTGTGGCTCGACGTGTATCGTGTATACTGGCCATAGCATGAGTAACGAATTATAGTAAACTTATTATTCTGTTAAAATATAAAAGTGAATTATGTATATACATTTTTAAAAAATAAAGAAAAACATTTTATCACAAACATCAACAAAATTTTTTCTTCTATTTATTCCCTTATTCCAAAGATATCGTTTTATCGTCTGCTGCCATAGCAACATGAATTAAATTTCATTAAAAAAAATTGCTCAGTGGTAGAAAAATATTTTTCTAAATCGAATGGTTATTGAACAACTCAACACTTTAACAGGAGAATTTTTATTTGTTATTTAGATATTTTAAAATTGTTTGTTGTCATTGCGTTTTTATTCTGAGTTACAGCTAGTTTATTTATTTTTTAAATAAAAGCCGTGTGGCAATCTATATTCGGCCTTATAGCAGAATTTTTCCCTCTTGTTTTGTTTGTTTGTTTACTGAAATAAAATTTTGCACACATATGCTCGATTTCACAAAATAGCCAATAGTAACACAATTTTATAAAGAGAGATAGGATTCATTTAGAATTACAAATTATAGTTTACGCATTATATTTTCTGAAAGAGTTAGCGAAAAGGATTAAATTGAGTTCTGCAATTATTTGTACTAAAAAATGCCAGTTAACCAATAGCATTTTGTATAATGGGAGAACTCGCGCTAAGCCTAATTAATTAATATTTTTAATTACTTCGAATAAACATTATCCTACAAATAAAATTTCAGATCAATTAAGAAAACGGACACTTTCTTATATTCTTAAAAATTTGTTCAGTTAACGTATCGTGCTTATTTTTAAATAGCTATTTCCTAACTTAATTCTAACAGGAAAATATATATATATATTATGAGTTGTAAAAAAAAAAGAAAAAATTTAAATTTAAATTTTGGATGACAGATTAAATATCATTCATCAGAGAGCCTGCTGAATATAATTAATTCTTGTCATTTTTCTTATTGCCATAACTGAAATAAATTTATTGTTAGAAATCCTCATATCCAGAACATCTATATTTCTGAGTTCTTAATTTTGTGAATTAGTGCTAATGGGACGTCTGCTTTTTAGCCCCATATCCAACAGTGTCCATTGAACAGCGTGCTCCGATACAATTCTACTTGGACAGACATTGTATTGGGCTGTCAGCTGCGCCACTATCTGACGCCGGTTTTGCTTCACCAAGCGGGACAATCTCCGACGTCCTTTTTATTTGATCACGTGTGGACAAAAACACCATGGCGTCTACTGCTGGTTTCACCGTCATTCATCCACTTTGCATAAGTACTAAAACAACTGTAGATCGATAACAACCCACGAGTCGTACACTTTAGGAAATGCTTGATCGGAACCGTCGATCCATTACAATCTGCCCTCTATCAAAGTCGCTTAGATCCTCAGCCTTTCCCATCACACACAAAAGTAAGCACAAGAATGATTCCTCAGACTCCCCAGCAGCAGTTAAATATCACTCCCACATAATACGTAATTTCCACGTCATCCAGGTGAGTTCATTGCAAAATCTGGGGGTGGTCATAATGTTTTGGCTCTTGAGTTTATATATATATTATACCCGATGTTATAATCGCATTTCCGAGAAAAAACTAATAAAGCAAACGTAGACACGTTGGTAAATTGAACATTTCTTTTATCTTTTCCTAAAATTATATATATATATATATATATATTTCGGAATAAAATTTATTTTTCAAATACAAATAAGGCATCAACAGGAAAATCTACGATCTCTTAAGAATGCAATATCATGGTCTTTATTTGGAAATTTAATGAGTCGCGATTGGTATTCTGAAAAACATTGGCTTTTACAATGTCATTTGTTAAAATTTTTAATTAGGATTACTTGATATTTTAGTAACATTATAAAATGTAAAACTTTTGATATTGTGTAGTTATTCTTTCTAAGTTAGAAAAAATGACAAAGGATGTTGAAAAGGAAAATAAATTTATTTGCCTAACCGGGATTAAAAGAAGTTAAAAGGCAGTAAGAGAAGCTAATGTCATATATATATATATATATATATATATATATATATATATATATATATATATATGTGTGTGCGTGTGTGTGTGTATATATATAATAGAATAAAGATATTTAACTATAAAATAGATCAACATAATTACTGAATTATCTAAAGACACATTTTTTTTAATCAATTATTTCACTAACTAAAACGTGATGATAAAAATAGAAGATTTGTTTCAAAATCATAAAAATATACAGTTCAATTATTCCACTAACTCGATTAAGTTTAAACAATATTAAATTACAACAAACACATTTCTTACCATTTAAGTATATATATTTTTAGATAATTTCAATTACGAAATAAGTATGTATATTATTCTATTCATAACTTCTTTTCTCTGAAATAATTAACTAACTGATTTACAAATTCGGAATAATAACAAATGTAAACAATAATTTAAATAACAAAAATATTTACGGATAACAAGTGTACTCATTACTTAAAGGTGAAAAAAAATGCTATAATTGTTGTCAATATATTAAAAACACTAAAAAGACTTTTTCCAAACGTTTTTAGCTGAAATTCAGCCGTCTTCAGAGATAATGCTGTCATTCTTTCTTCGATCTCACGAAATGGCAGCATTATCTCTGAAGACGGCTGAATTTCAGCTAAAAACGTTTGGAAAAAGTCTTTTTAGTGTTTTTAATATATTGACAACAATTATAGCATTTTTGAAAATTTAAGTAATAAGTATACCCGATATTGGTACATATTTTTATGATTTGAATTATTTATTCAAGGTAAATTTTCCACTGAACTGAAGTTTATATATATATATATATATATATATATATTTTAAATGTAAACAATGCTTGAAATCCGCATACTATTATGGAATTATTCATTATATTCCCACACCAACAATTAAGCAAGAACGAAAAGTAATGCATCAGGCATAGATTATGAACACTTTCAAACACTGACAGAATATAATTAAGAAATCTCAATATTTATTAAAGTAAAATGAGATATATAAAAATGTAACTAAAAAAACCCCTCCAAAAATCAGTAATAATTCATTTTGAGCAATTGTTGAACATATCCGGTAATGTGTGTGAATTATTTCGTGTAGCCCTGTATGTGATCTATAGGATTTATATCCCGTCCCCAATTCCGTCAAAATTACATACCTTTAAAAATGAATACCCCAGCGGTAAACACACTTCCAGGAATTATATATCTTAGCGTAGTAACATAATTATTATGTGTATTTCTGTGAATGAACGAAAGATGCTACGCACTCCATAAACTATAGAAAACAATGTCGTACTGCACTTCATTGATTTCATTATGTATGAAGTACCGTAACATTATTAAATAGCAGCGCTGACAATTTTTTCCTATAGATCAGAATGTTGTGGAATTATTTTGTGCAGCTATGGATGCGAACTATAATTACTACTTATTCTATACTCCTTATAAAAAATTGTATAGTTCATCTCAGTGATGAATATCAATCTCATTATATATGCAATATCGTAACATGAGTAAAATGCATCGTAATCGATTTTACACCGTAGACCGTAATTTAACGAAATTATTTTGTGACCCTGTAAACGAACAATAATTTATACAAAATTCATTTTCCATACCAAACATTCTATAGTAAAATTCAATAACATATAAAAATTTCGTGGCACTACGAGTATACTTAAGACAGATAGAGTACGGGCAGATGGCAGACGGCAGTCAGATAAACCGAATTCATAAACACTTGTCAACTATGCTGAAAAGCGTTAAACATGGAAAATTCGGTTGGCATATACACTGCAGCTAAAACTTTGTGCAATCAGATATGTTAGAATAGATTTCATAAAATAAATAATTGAAACTCGGCGTTGATTATAGTGTAAACCAAATAGCACTCCTAACGTGTAAATTGTCGTTGTTTTTAATATTTATGAAATACCTTTCATTCTATTTTTATTTTTAATTTATTTAGTGACTGTTTATTTTGTCAAGGAATCTGTCAATGGTGGCTCATTTTATATAACTGGTAATTTATTGATTAAAAAATAATAATAAAAGAAATCCGTAAAATATGTTTTAATGCTCAATTCTGTTAACATATAAAACGAATCATATTATATAAATTCCAAGATTTTAATTTCTAGAATTTTAAAGTTTTTTAAAATACTCGTTGACATATTTCAAATATATATTTATGGATACAAGACTCAACAAAATATATGAAAATATACAAAATAATCATTGTCAAAGAAGTTTAAATTTTATTTTCGCTATTAATTAAGGATGTGGATTTGAAGTATATACAATAGATACAAATTTATGTAAACAGGCTTAAAGAAAATTAATAATATGCGCAGAAATATTTCGAAGAGGAAAACTAGATTTTAATTTATCATTTACTGTACATTTCTTCTATATTTTAGCAACACAATATAATGAGATATATTTCCATAGACACATAAAAAAAAAAATGAAGGAAAATTTAAAGATGACATAATGCAGTTATAAGATGACATAATGCAGTTATATGATGACCTATGTTTCGGATATACTGAATGTTTTAATTAAGAATTATATCTTCTCATTTTAGATTCTCATTTCACAGATTCACATTTTCATTGGCTATTCACGAAATAAATCATCCTTATACAGCTATCGGTTACATATTTGCTATGCGTTAAAATCATAAAATGTTATATTTCATCTACCATTGCAACATAAAACATTTGTCCATTTTAATGATATTGTAAAACATAATTTTAGACAATTTTAATATATTGGTTACTATTTTTATTATAGGATATCAATTTGTTGTGACATTTTTGTGACGCCAAAATTGTCAGATATATTAAAATTACAGCAAGGACATTTCAGTAAGCTACATAATAACACCTAAGCGACTGTCATTTAGTGATTTAACTACAAAGTCGCTGTGACATATATTTTATTCATACTTGCCAAAAACTGAAGCATATCAACATAACATATTATTCTATAAAATTTATCTTTAGTGTCTAATGATGACAACAAAAAAAGTTGAATTTAAACGGTGCTACATTATGTTGTTCATATCACAGTGCATATTACTGATTTAGTAATAATCATTTTCTTGTTCTCACACTATAGTAATACGTGATTGGATTTGATCCATCACATTGTTCAAAAGACTATATTTAGCTACAATTCAGTCAGTGTCAAAGAGAAACTGCATTGAGCAACGCCAATTCTGGAAAGGATTTATTTATTTTTTTCTTAGAATTGCTGACAAAATTAAATTATTTTATTAGCTCCTACTGTGAGAATAGCTATTATTTAGTACATTATGATATCATATTATGTATTTCCCGTATTTCCTCGATAATCCTGACGATGTTTAGGAAACCATCTGCCTATATCAAATGAACTGCTTTCTATAATGCTCAAAATTGATAAGAAAAATCAATGTTTTTCTATGATTTCATGCCTAATTTAAAATATTCTATCAACGTTTAGCGTGCGAGGTATTTCATATAAAATTGATAGTCGGTATCTTTTTATCAAAATATGAAATTTCGGCATTGCCTCGATAGTGTAAAACGCTCATTCATAAAATGTATACAAAATTAAATGCGTAAACGTATTAAAAAGGATTATGTTAAAGATTTTTTTTTTTTGGGGGGGGGGGGGATGCAAAAGAAGGAATACATAGTGTTATGTGTTAGTTTTTGTGAAAAATTTACTTTTTTGTTTGGATATTTTATTGCATTGCACATTTTTTTTCAAACTCACATTTTTACAAGAGTTAAATATTTTATAATCTAACCAAGTATGGTTTCATTCAAGCATTTAAAATTTCTGCATCATTTTTTATTATAGTTAATGAATTAGGTTATGTTATAGTGTACATATATGCATGTGTTTGCACGTACAATACACTCAAAAATTCCGAATGATTGTCATTTTTCTGGCGCAAATTATCTTATATAAAAAAAGTACCGGGAGGAAAAGGTAGCTTTCCTATATCTTCGTTTTAAAATTTTAGCTAATGTTACACGAAAACAGCAGTTAAAATGCAAAGAAACGTTTACAAAAGATTCGTTAATACTGAATTTGAATAAGAAATTCGCCAAATTATTGAGCAATAGCCAAATTGGCTTCATTTATGAAGACTTATTTTGGTCGCCAAATTTGGTGATATTTCGCCAAATATCGCCAATTTTGCCAATTTTGTCGCCAATGTCGCCAATTTTGGCGCTAACGGATATGAATATATAGTTTTATGCGTATGATTGGGAAAATTATTACAACAATGAAAGAAAATAATTTGCGAGTAATCGCGTTAATGTGCTGTTTTGTTTCAAAATGTCAGCCACCCTAGAATTTCAAACTGCTCTATCATATATATCATTTTTTAAGATAGAGGTAAACCAAAAAATGCTCTGGAATCCTTGTATCAAGGCCCAAAACGTAATTAAAAAATAAATTTGAATTTTTTATTTTTTTGTATATTTATTTTAGTTTTAAATTTTTAAATGGCCGCCATCTTGAAACAAAATGGCGGACCAAGCTGGCCAACGAACTTGGTCGAGACACTGGTTTGCTTAATACAAACAATTAGTTTCATCAAAATTTATTTATAAATACGAGCGTTATCGTATGACTTAGGTCAGATATATATATATATATATATGTGTGTGTGTGTGTATGGATATGAATATATATATAAATCAACATTTGAACGGAGGGTGGTTTTGGGGTCTGGGGGTCATGATCGGTGAAAATATATCGAAATTTTCCGGAACTGCTTTCCTCCGAACGGCTGTAATAGGTAGCTTTATAGTTTTAGGTATTGAAAGCTACCTAAAAGTTGAAAGCCTACGAGGGACTGCTAAGACGAGTTTAATTTGTCTTTAGAGCATATATGTTCCACCCTATTTGCTTAATTAATATCTTAACAAAAGAAAAAAATACAGTATTCAGTCTTAGCTGAATTTGCCGTTAGACAAAAGTAGAATATTGTTCTTGTTGACAAAATATTTGCAAAATATGTATAATTTCAAAATTAATTTTCGAAAGAAGTATAAATACTAATTCATACTTTTTTAAACAAAAAATAGATTTCTAGGATATTTATCTATGCGAATCCAAAAATACAACTTATTGCGACAAGAAAGTTTTGGGTTACTCATAAAAAAAATATTTGCTTTGCAATCTGTTTTATACTGTTAAAAATGAATTTTATATTAGGAGTTTTAAAATACAAAATTCAATTTGTCCTACAAAGTGTATATTAATATTTTTTTAGAATAAAATACTTGTGTACAATATTGCATAATATTATCAGAACAATACTGCTTTTTTATTGAGAGATATTAAAGCATGAAGATGTTTTTAGAATAATATTTAGAATTGTTAGTTAAAGTTTTGTTATACAAGTTATTTTGTTTATTTTTCAAACTTTCACCTTTTTTGACATCTAAAGGTACGTAACATAAATCCTTTTGTTCAACAAACAAAATACCCTTATTAAAAGTATAATAATTTTAATTTATACACTTCAAATCCACGAGTGCATAAATTTTCTATTTTTTAAATCCGATTTTAACAAGATGTAAGAGTCGTTAATTTCCACTTATTTGGCCTTTGTTGTGCAATCTGCTTATCTTATATGCAAATATTTGTATTTCATGTCCTAATTAAAGTGCGATCCAATTTATAAAGAATTTTTTTATTATTATTCTTAGGATTTACAAGTTTGAAACGGCATTTTTTAAATAGAATATTTAAAAACAAATTTAATGTCGGAATGAGAAAATAAATTTATTTACTTTTTAATTTTTTTTTTATTATACATTACTTATCCAAAAATATGATAAATTTTCTTTTAAATATATGCATGGACAATTATATTATAATTTTAAGTACTGTTAAAAGTTAAAAACCGAAAAATTAAGGATATTTTTTATTCAAAGTAAATAATTACTGTTATTCTAAAATAAATTAACTATATATTTATATAAAATGGATAAAGGATAATTTTCCTAAAAGTGAAAAATGTGTAGGGTAAATTGAAACTCCACTTTTACTTAAAAAAAGAAGAAGAATACAATTCAGCTTTTATTATTTTCCCCTTGGATGTTTTATAATATGGTTTATTGTTGACAATAATAATCAATCCAATCAGGAAACAGATTAAATGTTTCATAATTCTACACATTTTCAGTGAAATTTCTACTGGTTTTATTTATTAATTTATACCTACTTTGTTTTCTTTCAAAATATATATTTGTTTGTTTTGATAGTAACAGAAAAGTTCGATTTTCTATATTAGTAACCAATTACAAATGTTCGTTTAATTTTTAAACGTTTTAGGACCAGTGTCTATTATTCAAATGCTTAATTAGTCAATTTTCAGTAATGAACACTGGACAGGACACCCCATGGTGTCATTACTAAAAGTGTAACTGCAGTAATGAACATAAAGTATTCATACCATCTTGTGATTTAACTGAAAATCTAAATAATCAAAATACATTTTTTAATTGCTCTTACCTGAATGTAATTAAGAACGAAATTTTATAAATAACTGTTTTTTTACTAACTTCACGTCTTTGGTATATTTTTTTCATTAAACCAAACTGTTTTTGTTTTAAAACTCTGTCTTGCATATTTTGTAATCTGCAAATCAATTCATGAAACTTAGATTTATAGAATATTCTCATCATTATCAATGGATTTTAATTGATATGCCAAAAAGGGAGCGTCAAATGAGGATAATATCAAATATAAATATAAATACACTTATAACTTGTAAATCGGCAGATAAGGGACAAAAAAAGCCAGTTCTGCAAATTTCTTTTAAAATCATTTTATGTAATATTAAACAAAATCCACCAGCAGTTATACTTATTTTATATTTATATTACTAATTACTACAAATATTTTCAGGACTTTGACGCTTCAGAACTGTACCAGAAAATACTAACAAATGAAAATACTAACACTTCAAGAATTTTTTTTTTCTCGGCTATTATATTTTTACAAGGCATCGTATACTCCTTTGACACAGAAGTTGTTATCGTAAATTTATTGTACATTAATGGCATTAATGATTGACATAAACAATAGATAATTCTCATTTTTTAAGTTAATTATTGATATCCTAATTGTCAATTTTTTCTGAAAAATATTTTTCTGTTCCATCAGTATGCTCTCTTGAAGTTTTTGTTCCAAATACAAATATAAAAACAAATTATTTATTAAGTTATGAAGAGTCTCTATTACTAGCACATCGATGTCAAATATTAGTATATAGGCTGACCATTAGTAAACAATTGTTTATTTTGATGATTTCTGTTATTACAATTTATTACATTTATAGTGAGGAAAATGACTGTGAAATTAGTTAAATATCGTCGATAGTTAAAGCAATATGAAAAATGAAATATAATAATAAAACTTATTTAAAAAATAATATTTAAAGAAATTTCTTATTGTCCATTTCTGTTATTTTTAACCTATTAACATATTAAGGGATTATTTATATCACGAAATATTTTTTTCAAAATTATTTAGCATAACGTAAAATACACATATATTATTTAAAATGTAAAACTTGGTAAATTTATAGTGCGGTCAAAACAAAATCATTTACTTAAAATTATCGAGTTTGAAAGAATATAAAACTCGTCACACTCAAATTTAGAACAATATTGCAAAAAAAAAAAAAAAAAAAAAAAAAAAAAAAAAAAAAAAAACATATAATTTACACACATATAATGACACATTAGTGCACTGACGTTTTATTTAAAACAAAAAATAAAAAATAAAATAAAATAAAATAAAGTCAATTCCTACTTTTTAATCATAAATATATAAAATAAACCCGTACGGCATTAATGTCCCACGTTATCTTTATTGAACATTGTTTTATAATCATCGTTGCGGTATTTTATTTTTTGTTGGCATCAGTAATTTGAGAAAAATCTTTCATTTCATTTATGAAAACAATGGGAGAATTTTTTTTTCTCCCATATAAAAATTAAAATTAATTATCTAAATTTAATTAATGAATTAATATTTGAAAAAAAAACTGTATTAACATCAATTGTCATCCAGTACAAGTTTAAACAAATTTATTTGAACTTGAATGGATGAATAGAAAATATTTTATTAACGATTGAAAATTCCAAAAAGATATATATATTAGGGCGTATCGAAAAAATCCAAATTTCTTATATCTTTTTGCAGTAGTGCGGAAAAGTTGTGAACTCCCTTTGTAAAAAAGTGTGCGGTATCTTAAAACTGTGGGTTGATATCTTCTGTCGCCTCAGTCAGCCGAAAGTTCCAAAAATTGGACTAAAAATGATTAAAATACAAAAATTAATAAATAATCACAGATTTTTCTCATCGGTTTGGGGTAGTGCTTACAAGAAACTATTATGTAACAACAACAACCATAGAGAATTGTAGAATTATACGTATCTTCTGTCGCTTCATCGACATCGAATTTTGGAAATTTCGATGCATTTTGGTAGTTTTCTGCATAACTGTTTACTGCTTGCACAATGCACAATCGAGACAGACTGGGTTTGGCTGCCTGCCAAAATAGTGGAACACCGTTATTTTTTCGCCGAGAAATAACAACAACCGCCATAAAAATTTTTAGAATTATACATTAATATCTTCTGCCGCTTCATCGATACCAAATTTTGGAAAATGAAAGCAAAAATTTAAATAAATACACGTCACACTTAACTCATTTTAATGCGTACACAAACTTTATTTTACGTTTCGAACATACAAATGACAAAAGCATTACTGGCTTGTAATAATTTTTGGTCTCAAATTTTTACATGTGTTTTCTGGATTCTAGTGTCGCTCTAATAAATGTATCCCTGTTCTGAGGCCCAACTGATTTTCCGGAGGCTGCAGTGACTAGTTTCACAATCCGCTCAACCTCTTGTAGGTGTGAAGAAAATTTAATAAAGTCCCAGCAATACATTGGCATACTGCCCTGTATCATCTTCAGAAATTCTTGAGAACTAATCTCTCTGAGAACAGGAGGCGATATCACCTAACAAGTCTGCCAGTCAATGATATCTACTTAGTCTGTAGCTCCAAAGTTAACAGCAGGAATAAAGAATTTGCGAACACAATTTCCATCTGGACTAATTTCTCTTGCCTTGATAATTCGCCGAGCTGCAAGGGTCCTAATATGGCATCTATCATCAGTTAGCATGGCTAAAAGCATGTTTTCTGGAGCCGAAAATTAAGCGTTGCGAGAAATAACTGGGTAGATTACGTCACAATACTTTTTTGGCAATTACCGAGATGAGCTTATGAAATGCCACAGGTGTCTAGCACCATACTTTATGGAATGATGAATCTTAATTAGGAACCATGAGGGTGCGTAGACTCTTAGAATTTATACAATCAAAGTTAACAACTCATTTAATGGGTCTGATGTAGATATATATAACCTCAGTATTCGATTGGGAGGTGTTAGCCAGCGGGACAAATTCAAAGAATTCGTTCCCGGTTCCCTCATAGCTAGATCTGAACAGCAAACGCCAGAACTAATGGCGATATAAATATCTAATAAGTATTTCTGATCTGAACTGAGGGTGGTGGAATCAATGTCTGGCAACTTGCATTCAAAACTCTTAAAAGCAACAATTGAAAGTTTTTCGCATACTTTGAGGTTTCGTCCAATGCCTCCGGTGTAAGATGTGGGGCCAGATTATTTGCCATATATGGAGTCAAACAGGTGTCGTAATGGCAACTCATTTAAATAAAGTAAGCAGATAATCCATTGAACTGGCCTCTGAAGTTTCAATTCAAGCCTGAGAATTACGCCATTAACCCGAGAGTAGTCGCGTCTTTTTTTAGAACATTGGTAGTCGCGCTCGGTCCATTTACCACCGTTACCAGTAGCCCGAAAAAAGAAGGGAAATCTGCCGGCGTTACCATATGATCGAAAACGGAGTACATAGGGGTAAATACTGATTGAATTTGAAAAGATACATTTTAGAGAAACTATTGTTGAAGAATATATTTAAGAACTATGATTTAAGAATTTTATTTAAGAATGTTTTGAGTTCAAATTTAAATAAATGTTTTAATATATATATATATATATATATTTTACAAAATTTACAGGACTCGACGCAGGTTTTTTTCCTTGTGGCCCATTTTGTGAGAAGTAAAAGTTATTTTTGTAAAAAGTATCATATTTTTGCGAAATTTATTATAAATTTTTGAGAAAAAAATAAAAAATAAAAAATTAAAAAAAAAAGTTATGAAAGAAAAAATCCAGCTACTCAAATTGAAACCAAGCACTTAATAATTTCGTTCCTTCTGCTAAAGTTCTTTTTTCTGGTGAACTTGTTTTATTGTAAATGACGCATTTTAAAACCTTACAAAATAAAAATAATTAATGGACAGTATGTTTTTATGGAGTGGAATTTTGTGAAGGTTCCTATTTTATTAAGAAGAATTTTGTGAAAGAGCCTACTTTATCAAGAAGAATTTTGTGAAGGGACTATTTTATAAGGAACAACTTTGTGAAGGGCCTATTTGATAAAGAGAATTTTGTGAAGAGCCATATTTTATAAAAAAGAATTTTGTGAAGGGCCCTGTTTTATTAAATGTAATTTGTGAAGAAATGGGCCCCAAATTTTTCCTGTATCGACCCCTTATATGTTAAAATAATAAAAATTATTAAATAATTATTGATTTTATGAAGACACAATGAATTACTAATTAGAGTAACTTTTCAATTATGAATTTGAAATCGTGTTAGGGATAAATTTTTTTTAAAGCCAGAACCGCAGTAAGCTGGTTTTTGACAGTGTACTGCAACTAGGAGCCAATTGAACTTGAAAAGAGACAGACTACTTTATTCATTTATGCAATTTAAATAATCATTCAATTGTGTATTTCAGGACATGTTATTTATAACCAGGGGTCGATCCAGGCAAAATTCGGGACCTATTTATTTTTCATTCACAAAAATCCATCTAATAAAATAAACCCCTTCACGAAATTCCTCTTAATAAAACAGGATCCTTCACTAAATTCATCTTAATAAAAGAGGTCTTTCATAAAATTCAATGTAATAAGACGGATATTCTTCACAAAATTCCTCTTACTAAAACAGACCCCTTCACAAAATTCGTCT
This sequence comes from Maratus michaelseni, assembly GCA_963931845.1. NCBI lineage: Eukaryota > Metazoa > Arthropoda > Arachnida > Araneae > Salticidae > Maratus > Maratus michaelseni. The sequence continues at coordinate 319,257,116 of OZ007593.1, read as the reverse complement.
CAATAAAACAAACCTCTTTACAAAATTTATATTATTAACACAGGACTCTTCGTAAAATTAATAAAAAAGGCCCTTCACAAAATTCCTCTTAAAAAAGGGTCTCTTAATAAAGCAAGTCCCTTCAGAAAATTCCTCTTAAAAAAAGGTCTCTTAATAAAGCAAGTCCCTTCAGAAAATTCCTCTTAATAAAACAGGCCTTTTATAGAATTCCATCTAATAAGACAAATTCCTTCACAAAATTCCTCTTAATAAAAGCCTCTTTACAAAATTTGTTTAATTAACGCAGAATCCTTCATAAAATTAATAAAACAAGACCCTTCACAAAATTCCTGTCAAAATAGGTCCCTTTGCAAATTCCTGTTACTAAAGCAGACCCCTTCACAAAATTCCTCATAATAAAACAAGCCTCTTTACAAAAATTTTTTTAATTAACACAGGACTCTTCATAAAATTAATAAAAAAGCCCTTCACAAAATTCCTCTTAAAAATATCTTAATAAAACAAGGTCCTTCACAAAATGCCTCTTAATAAAACAGGCCTTTTATAAAATTTCATCTAATAAGGCAGATTCTTTCACAAAAAACTTCACAAAATTCCTCTTAATAAAACAGGCCTCTTTACAAAATTTGTTTAATTAACACAGGATCCTTCATAAAATTATTAAACACAAAATTCCTGTTAAAAAAGGTCCCTTTTCAAAATTCCCCTTACTAAAGCAGGCCCTTCACAAAATTCCTCATAATAAATCAGGACCCTTCATAAAATTCCATTTAATAGGGCAAACTCCTTCACAAAATTCCTGTTAATAAAACATGAACCCTTCACAAAAATTCTGTTATTAACACAGAACCGTTCATAAAATTAAGAAAACAAGCAAAATTCCTCGTAATAAAATAGGTCCTTTTGCAGAAATCCTCTTAATAAAATAGCCCCTGACCTTCACAAAATTTATTTTATTAACACATGTAACTTCATAAAATTCCATTCCATAAAAACATATTCTTCATTAATTAATTTTATTTTGTTACGTTTGTAAATGTGTAATTGGCAAACTAAACAAGATCACCAGACAGGAAAACTACAGCAGAAGGACTTAAATAACTTATTAATAAATTATTGGTTCAAATTTGAGCAACTGGATTTCATCTTTTGTTACAAAATGTTATTTGTCACAAAAATATAATAAAATTCACAAAACTAATTTTTATTTTTCACAAAATGGGCCCCAAGACAAAACATCTGCATCGACTAACTGATATCAATATTCTATTTTATTATTGTTTCTTACAATATATCTATATAAAAATAATAAAAAAGAAGATAAAACTAATTACTCTGAAATTATTAATATAAAGGCAGCAGTTTTTTTTTGTGTGTGTGTGTATGTGCTGCTGCCTGTGTGTGTATGTGGTGCAGGGGGGTGGGGGGCATTATTAGCGATTTTATGCTTAAATACCCTTTTTGAAATGAAAATTTATGAAGATCCATTTATTACTTATTTCAGGATGGAGGCAGGCCTCTTGAGTCACACCTCTTGTTAGAAGCTGCTTATGTATGAAGTAAATAATAATCGTATATAGGAAGTAAATAATAATAAATAACAGTTTATTCAAAGAAAGATGAAAAGAAGAATGAAAGAGCAAACTATAATCCAACTCTTCCCAGAAACTTTCCTGCCGAGAAATTCGCGGAATAGGGAATGGAGAACTGGGAGGGGAAAAAATTACGTTTACCTCAGTGCTCGCGCCACGGTCTTCTAGACCGATTTCAACTTTAGAATGCAATAAATTTCTCAGAAAACGCTGGAATGCTTTGCAACTTTAGTACACAAAAGAACCAACGGTCAAGGTCAGCTACACTGCATTTCATTACTGTAGCATTAAGGGGAAATGAGATAAAGGAAGACAGCGAATTTTGGCGGGGAAAAGACCAACGCGCGAGTACTGCCGGGTTAATCACTCCTGTGTTCACTACAGTGCCTTCACATCCGAGAACAATAAGGTTGCTAAAATCATGCAATAAAGCACTTGTTACGTATTCGTAAATGCTGTTAGATATATCAAAACTACATCCGCTTTCATGTGTAACATGTCCCATGTACGTAGAACCAGGCTCCGATACAATACAGCAATGCGCTTCGACAATTGTTCTTCGTAACTGCTTGTCCTTCATTGTTTCTGATGTTAAGGTTTTATCATGTCGTCCATCAAAATAAAGGCCAGTTAGAGTGGAACGCTTTCCATTTGATTTTGAGACCAATTCTTTGTAAATTCTTGATTTTTCCCTGCATATTTTATTTTTGTCTGTGATGAGGCTGGTATCTCATTCCGATATTAAACCCAAATCTTGCATAACACTCGATGCAATAGCATCAGTGGCTCTGTTGGAGACACCATATCTTTCACCGACAAGAACTGTTTTGTCCAGTTTTAAGCGCATTTAAACATTCCTCGTGAGCTACTGAAGAGACGCGTGTTTGGTGCCCACCTTGTCTTCACTATTTGGCAGACCGCCAAACCCAGTCTGTCTCGATTGTGTATTGTGCAAGCAGTAAACAGTTATGCTGAAAACTACCAAAATGCGTCAAAATTTTCAAAATTCGATGCCGCTGAGGCGACAGAAGATATTAATCTATAATTCTACAATTTTCTGTGGATGTTGTCGTTACAAAATAGTAACTTGTAAGCACTACCCCAAACTGATGAGCGCAATCTGTGATTATTTATCAATTTTTGTATTTTAATCATTTTAGTCCAATTTTTTGAAATTTCGTCCCATTGAGGCGACAGAAGATATCAACCCACGGTTTTAAGATTTCGCACACTTTTTAATTAAGGGAGTTCACAACTTTTCCGCAGTACCGCAAAAAGATCTAAGAAATTTGGATTTTTTCGATACGCCCTAATATATGTAGCGAGTGTGAGCTAATAGTAGGAATTTAAAAAACATATATGTTTGTGTTTTGTTGTTTTATACAAGGAGAATTCTGTACATTTATTTAAAATGTCTTTTTCTATAACATTTGTAAATATTTTTGAATATTTCTTTTAAAAAATAAAATCCTAAAAATTATAAATATTTACTTTATTTTTATGATGTATTAATTAGAATATTATATTTTTAGGTGATATCAAATATAAAAGTGTTTTTCAGAGAGTCAGGAAAGTAACAATACCTTCCCTAATTATATTCATATTTGTTTAATGTGTTTTAACATCGTACAATTTTCCTGGCAAGCAAACGTTCAATTTAAACTTGGAAAAACTCACTTTTTCTAGATAGAACAAATCATATATATATATATATATATATATATATATATATATATATATATATATATATATATATATATATATATATATATATATATATATAAGCGCTCAAAAGAGATTAAAAATAAACTAAAATAAAAATAAAAATAAAAATAAAATCCATGCGATAAGCGCTATAGCTGCAAATTATCACACAGATTAAATATAGCAAAGATTAAATATAGCACGTTATGTATTAAATGTATTCGGCAGACCCAGAATTTCGCACCATAATTAAACTAGGAATAAATAACAAACATAAAAAAATTTAACAGATATAATCTGAACAAGAAAAAACCAAGAAAAACAACCAAAAAGCTGTAGCCTCATCAGCAGTGTGCATACTAAAACGCACAGCGATGTTTCCGACTAATTACAAGCACAACAAACTATTATACAGTAGTGGCAGTGGGTTTCGGCCAGAATGTCGTGAAGCAAAAATCAAATGCATGAAAACAAATGAAAGCATATCACGCACATTCCCCCACCGGACCCAACGCCACAAACAACAGCCCAACTGAATACAAAACGTATGTATAACATACACTGAACCGACAATAGAATTATCCTACCCCCTCCTGAGCCACACAGCCACAAAAACAATAAACAATAACAAAATCCAGTGATCCAATATCTGTCCATGTACGTTCCATGTCTGTTGCCACAAAATTGCAAACATCCTTCTAAAACCATCCCCGAAAGGCTTTAAGTTATACAAATCATTAATTGTCAATCACGTAGCAACTACTCAAAAATGAAGACTGTCTGTAAAACTAGTATATCTATTAATGAAACTCAAAGGAATATTATTTTTATAATACAAGATACTGGTTAAATTAAAAAGTTCTTTAAGAAATAAATTTTTATTCGTACAGAGTTTATAGTAGCGAAAAATCTGACCTATGAAAATATTAATGTAAATACGTTTATGTACATTTGAACACCAGTTAACTAGTTGGTTAACTTCAAAACTGAAGCCATCCCGTGTAATACATAACGTGCTATATTTAATCTGTGCTATATATATATATACGAGCAGGGAAGACCGAGCTATGCTCGGTCAAAATTAAATTTGAGTTCAAATATCATGACCCATGACCAAAATGTCCCACTAATTGAATTTTCTCGAACATGTGACTTAGCCCAACAGTCTTATCGTGCCGGAAAACCATAGGATGCAAAATTTAGTGTAAATTGAGCCGCTTTTTAGATATTGACCCACAATGACCCAGAAATGACCCACTAATCGAATTTTCTCGAACATGTGACCTTTTCTAATGATTTTCGCGTGCCCAAAACTCGTAAAATACAAAATTTAATCAAAATCGTTAGAGCCGTTTTTTAGATAAAATTAATTTGACCCGCGTTGACCCAAAAATGACCCACTAATCGAAAGTTCTCGAACATGTGACCCAGCCCAATTGACTTCTCATGCCCGAAAATGGTCGGATAAAAAATTTCGTCAAAATCGTTTGAACCGTTTTTTAGATACAATTAGCTAGACCATGACCCAAAATGACCCACTAATCGAATTTTCTCGAGCATGTTACCTAGCCCAATGGTTTTCTGGTGCCCCAAAACGGTAGGATACGAAATTTCGTCAAAATCGCTAGAGCCGTTTTTAAGATAATTTTTGCATATATATACATATATAACCACCCACAAGATTTGCTCGTATTAAAATATATGATATATATATATATATATATATATATATATATATATATATATACTTTTAAACGATTTGAATTTAAATAAAAATAAAAAATGCATTAGTTGCGATAATTTTAAGATATTATATATTATTATGTATATACATATTCAAATTTGCTTAACTTCTGTATCTTTTACTTTCATTTCTGGTCGACCGATCGATTTATAATTTCAGCGACTGACAAAACTCTAAAAATTATGGCAATTTCTTCAATACGATTATGAATGAAACTATTGAACAAAAAAATGTAAGTTCTCTGCAATAGACACTAACATGATATCTATTGCGAAGTATCATGAGTCACGATATGTTGTACGTTAAAGGTTTCTTTAAAAGTTATCATTCAATAAAATTTTATATTTTAGTGACAACACAAATAAATATGCATATATTTTACAAATATTATCTATAAGTGTAACATTTTTATTTTCAACTCATAATAGTGGAAAATAGTTAAAGCTAATATTATCGATTAATTATCCAATCTTTAAATACATTAAATCTTAAAATAGCTTAAAATACGTCAGTTTGAAATTTATAACTTTTAATTTAAACGTTCCTTTTTTTTTTAAGTAACATAAGTATTTTAATTAAGGCAAACATTTTTATGAAATGTAAGTTTTTACTTTGATTTTTAAATGATACAATAAAACATTTATATTCGCGATTGTTTCATACGGTGCATGAAAAGTAAGTAAAATAATAATATATGGAACTAAATAATAATATAACGGATGTTAAAACATTTCTTGATACGAAAAGTTAATTTGATTGTTATCCGTATAATATTATTTAAATGATTAAATTTATATCCTCACCAACAATAGAAATATTCATTATTTGAATGGAATATGCATTGCAACTAACAACTAGTGCAGTAAAGGATGTTAGAGTAGATTTACTTGACTGCTTAATTAAAATAAGACATTGCAGGGTTAATTTAAAATATTTGATAAAATACAATTTATTGTCCAACATATCAATAACTCAGCCACATGCACATATACACACATATCTATACGTATATGTATACTTATAAATAATTATTAATAATTTAACTTTTATTTATTAATTTACTATTTGTATTTATTAGTCACGGTACACTGCTCTACTTATCTGCTACTCTGCTGTCAATTCATCTAACTAGTAGTTTATTAATTTAGATAATTTTTCTGAAAACATACGAATTGTGATGTAGATATTTTATATTTGTCGATTTTGGAAACTTAACAAATTACATAATCACAAACCTGGATCAACTATTTATATTGTTACATTATTTAATATTTTCTGAAAAAGAGTATAAATACTTCTATATGCAACATAATTAAAACAACTTTTCGAATTTCGTCCAATTAGTAAATTCCATATAAAATATGGACTGTAATATTTACTCATTCGTTTGAATGATTATAGATAAAAAAAATTCTTATATCGATATTTAATATTGCAAAGTTCCTTTTTAAAATGTTATAACAGAAATATGAAAACCCGATTTTAATATCCAAAGTATTTTATAATGTAAAACAAATCGTAATATATAAAATCTTTAGCTCTTTATTTTTTTTAAATCAGTCTAAAACAGGCTCGATACATTTTAAATATGAGAAAACAATACAAATTTCCCAAAATATGTTGTACATTTCGCACATATTTGTATAAATTGCACTTTTTACATAGTAACCTTTTTCTGTCGGTTTCTTGCAAAATTCACCGATTCCATTATGCGGTTTTAATCGGACTGGCGTTAAAATTCATAATTGCACTTTGACGTAATGCCCATTCGAATTATACTAACGGATAAAACCACATGTGTCTCCTCGGACTCCTGTATCGCCAGAATATATATTTTTGGCTAATTTTTATTGCTATTGTTTTTGCCAAAGCCTTATACGATCTGAGAAAGTTGTAACAGTTTTTTAGACAGACTCAGCTCCTGCTCTACGCAATATCAACATGTAATTGCCTTTGCTTACTCTCTAGCTCCGGCAATTGCCGTCGTTGTATTGTATATCCTGTACATAACTTGGAGCACCAATAAGCGGGACATGTATTTTCAATCGAAGACTCCTTTCATCTTGAACAATAGTTATCACGGCTCTAGTTTATCTAAATTCCCTAAATAAAATAAAGTATCATCCAAATGTCAGTGGAAATATCATCGTCATAAATATTATAACTGGATTATGAAAACGCACTCCAAAATATTTTAAGATGTAAAACAAATCGTAGCATAGGAAATGTTTAGCTCTTTATTCTTTTTTTAAATGTCAAATACAGACTTTATACGTTTCAAATATAACAAAACAACACAAATTTCCCAACGTATATTATATATTTCGCACAAATTTGTATAAATTCAATAAAAACATATATTTTCCGTATATGCATATATATGACATGTATAAAATGGAGAAAAATAATTTCAAAAAGGATCAAAATGAATTGTTTAATTTCCCAAAAAATGTTTCTACTTCATTTTGCAGAGATTAATAAGATTGTTTCGATGTACACACGCGAAAAGAAAAAAAAACAGACAACATGAAAGTAAACAAGAGTAGATTAAAGTATCATAGAAGTAAAAGTATTACTAACAAGAAAATCAAGACTTGAAATAAATAATATTTTCCATTTATTTAAAACATTAACAATATTATCAGCTATACTTCCATACATCTATTAAATAAACCGGTCAAGTGAAAAGTATAAGTCGCCCTTAAATGGTTCCGTACAATAAATTCATTAATTACTATTTATTAATCAACAAACTCCTACTACTCCGGTTCTACTACTGAGGTCGGTGTTACGAGATCTTTCGAACGATACCATACACGATAGATAAAAAGATTTATTTTTCAAGTAACTTAATTAATATTCCGGCTAATTACCGACAATTTTTTCGAAAATCATTATCAACTATCCTTGGATGATTCTGCGTCGATAGATATCTCGAGCACCCGTCAACTGCCCCGCTGACAGCCCATAAAGTAAAGTTTGTGTGTTACGGGAAAATGCGTTTTTCTGAAAAACGCAAGTATGTTTTCACGTAGCTTAATTGGCCCCCCTAATTTTTTCCTAGACATATGTGTGAATGGCTAATAATCTGAAGATATGTAGATCAATAGGCTTTATAACATTCCCAAGTTTTAACTGTCCATCTCCCATAGTATACGAGTGAAAGGGCACTGACAGACGGACATACAGACACAGGAGGGATCTTATAATGGATGGAAATGTATTAATTTTTTACTTTATAAGTATGGAACACTAAAAAGACAAGAACTGCAAGATCGAAGTAAACAAATACATCTAAATATAGGTATTTGTAAGTCACCAGATATCTAATTTCAATTTTTGAACTTTATTGAAAAGTTACAAATTTCAAATTATACGTTTCGGCGAATTCTTTGCCTTTATTCTCGTATCTAATTTAAATCAAGCGATATTTTATAATAGTGTGAATGCTAACAATAAAGTATTACAAAACGTATTTATTAAGTTTTAAAAGGACATTTTCAATTCCAAAATGATCTTATATTACGTATAAAATATTTATAATGTAATAAAATATATGAATTAAAAACGAACGCATTTATGTTTATGACATTTGATGATAGACTTTTAAGGGTTTCGTTCATCTGACGAAACCCTATTCCTCCCGCTACGTTGTCTGTTTCGTCACAGAGCCGGTTCTCAGAAACTATATAACTTACAGACTTGAAATTTTGTTTACTTATAGCTGAATACCTACAATGAAGCTTAAAATCATAACATTTAAAAAAAATCGTATTTTTTAATATATAAAGATAAAAAAAACAAAAATGTAACAACCTTTTCCTATTAAATTTAAACATTTTTCGTTATAACAGTTGACAACAATTAAAAATCCATAATAAATTTTTTTCTGCAATAATTAATTTTCTATTGAAAGATTTCCGCGTGAAAAATGAAAATGAAATAAAAACTTTCACCAGTTGAAAAAAGATTAATATGACATCATATTGATAATGAAACGGAAATTTTCAAACATTTCTCAATAATACAAGGAGTATGAGTATATGTAAGTACAGAAAGCAGGTTAATAGGATGTCATTAGAGAATTAAAAAGAAATTAATCTGACGTCATGTTGGAAGTTTAACGGCCTTTTTCAAATGTTTGAGAATAATACAAAGAGAGTATCGATATGAGTAATAGAGAAATTAAGTAGATATGACGTCAGCAAGTGATTATTACGTCATATGAGTTTGAGGAACGTGTTGATTCATGATAAAAACCCGATTATGGAAATATTGGCATATTTTAACATTTTGAAGGTCTCAATACAACATGTTTAATTTTGAAATTGATTTTTTTAATATCGCAGTTAGGCCCCCAGACAGATATTATTATGACAGAGTATAATAGCGGGCCTCGCTCGCTATCGGACAGGTTCAGATTTTCGAAAAAAACCGAAAAAAATAGACCGGTAAATTTTTACATTATAAAAAACATGATTTTTTTTCTTTTTGAAAAACGAAATTTCTTTGGATTTATTAAAGAAAAGATAAAGTGTTTTGAAAGGAATATTAAACGAAACCCTTTGTGCGATCTTCAATCACACTCACCCACTTGTTTAATAGTTGTGCCTGTGAATGAACGTAATTATTGCTATTGTCAGGGAATGCAGTTAGTAGCAATAGTTACGTCATTTTTAACACGTTTGAACACGTTGCTGCATGAGACTCTTACTGACGTGAGGGAATGCATTTACTTAACACATGGGCTGATAAGTACCCGGTCTAATAATGAAAACACAACTTTTTAACAAATCTTTATAACTTTATAACTTTAATAAATAACATAACTTTAATAATAAATAATAATAATTTAACAATAACAATAATAATAATAATAATAATAATTTAATAATAATAATTTAATAAATAAATAATAATACTAATTTATAAAATAAATAATAATAATAATAATTTAATAAATAAATAATAATACTAATTTATAAAATAAATAATAATAATAATTTAATAAATAAATAACATAATTTTATAACGAAAAAGCTCCAAACAGTGCTTAGAATAATCGACTCGTTGTTGTTTTTGGTCAAAAGTCAACACGCGCGGCAGCCACTTTGACAACAGCTTTTTCATAGACAAATGTTCACCTACACATTGCTTGGATATCTTCAGAGTATGAGATATCTCCTGCAACTTTACTTTACGGTTCCCCAAAATGATTTTTTGGACTTTTTTATGTTTTACGGAGTAACCACCTCTTTTGCGTGGTGCATCACTGGTGTCCGTACGACCACGTTTAAATTCAACAAACCAGTCAATAATGGTTGATTTACCTGGTGCAGTGTCCGGATAACGCTTATCAAGCCAATCTTTTGTTTGAACGGTGTTTTATCCCATCAAATAACAATTCTTGAAATTCTTGTTTAACTTTTTTTTTTGTTTATCAACAAAGTTGTTCAAATAAAACCACTCTAACGTTTTATCCACACGACGAATCGTCATGACATTTTTTCTGCTACCTTTTAAAGGTTAGTATTTACTAAAAAAAGCATCGCTTCGGCGATTGCAACGCACATCTGTGTGCCAGACCGAGAAATTTTAAGCCCATGTGTTAACTGTCTATTTTTTAAATTTTACGATGAGCGCTTCTTTTCAACACTTTTATTTTTACATATGTTGTACATTTTGATGTATTGTATACTATATTTAAAGAAGCAAGTGTTGCACTATTGCGCTCATATAAGTAATTGACGTAAAATTAGGAGAAATTGCGTATTTTGCATAAAAAATTACGAATAATACGAACTTTGAGCTTTTGTAAGTCATATAAATCCGAACAAAATGCAAAAACTACTGTTGAAATCGTACAGGATAGACCTTCTAATATTAAAAAGTGTAATAATTAAGTCAGCATAACATAATCGAATTTTAGTCATATTTCATGGGCCAAAAACACGGCTTATAAACCCTGTTCCTTTTAATACATTTTCGTTCTAATTGCTCAAACTTTTTTCTAAATTATTTCTTTCTGGACGTATTTTAATATAAAAAAAGTAAATTAAAATTGAAGAACTCAGTGCTAGAACTCAATTTTATGTTTATTAAAGCTCAATCATTTTTAACAACATACGAAATTTGTAAATAAAAAAAGTAGCAAAACATAAGTTCTAAATTATAAAATTCAAAACCACCAGTGCATAAATTTTTCCTCCTTGTAATCCCATTTTAACAACATCTGGGAGTAGTTAACTTCCACTTCTCTTGCATTCATTGTTTAATCTACTTATGAGAATAATCAAGGATTTATGATTTCGTGTACTAATTAAAATGCGATCCATGAAAATATTTCATCCTTAGTTTTCGCATTTTTGAATTTGTAATTATTTATAGAATATTTTTTTCTTCTAACAAACACAAAAGTATAATATATATATATATGTTTAAGAATGTTTAGACATTCTCGTTATACATTAATTATGAGTATAAATAAAATGTTGTTAAAATATATGCGATTTGTAAAAAATACATCGAAATTATTTTTATTTTTATTTTTTAAATATGTGTATAGTCAGTTGCATCGTAATGAAATTAAAATTCTCTTAAAAGTTAAAAGATGATAAAAGTTATTAATTTTTATTGAAATTAAATTCCTGTGAAACGAATAGAAAAGGAACTGCTGTTGTAATATTCTAATCAATTAAATTTATAAATATTGAAACTTTAAAAAAACTCATATTTTCATTGTAATAATGCTTTTTAAATACTAGCTGACCCACCCAGCTTTTTCCGGGACCATGATAATGAATTAAAATAAACCGCAAGTTTCTATGATTTTACATTTTTAACCCAATTTTGTATGAAATTATTTTTTTTATTCCGTGGACGAGCCGGAAAATCCTTTATTTTCACCTTCCGCCGACAGGGGGCGCATTCTAATCTAAACGAACCTCCGACAAGTGTTTCCTCTACCGGCAGCACAGTATAGAAGGCATGCCGCACATTCAGTTCAGAATCTTTTGGCTTCCCCATCCGCCGCTAGGGGGGCGCACTGTGTTCTAAAGAAACCACATTCGGAACGAAACTCCAAATCATGTCCTCGCTGCCTCCGGCATATCAGGCGTGCTGTACAAGTAATTCAATATCCATTAGTTCCATTTTACATCACCAAGGGGCGCAATCTGTACTATACAATAATCCGACATGGGTATACGTTGTATAAAGGGAGTTGAATGAAACCATCCTATAAAACGGGAGAAAAAAAATTCGCAGCTTGGTGGTGGAAAGTAGTACTAAAGTCTGTAACACAATCGAAAACCAAGTTGAATGAACCAAATCCCGTTGTGAACGGGCCCAAAGATCCGAGATAAGTATATGCCCCCTGGTGGTGTAAGAGTGAACTAAATCTGTAAGGCGATCGTTAAACAAATATTCTCCTTCCTGGAGATGGATATTCTGAAATAGTGATAATCCAGGGCTAAAGAGTTGAAAATTAAAATGTCAATTTGCTTTCCCCCCCCCCCCCAGCCTCCCTTCTAAGGTCAGTGGTTTCAGGATAGGATAAAAGCAAAATAAATTTCTTCTCAAATGTAAAAAATCAGATTTTTGCTAAAATAAAAAATTACCAGTCTATTATTTCGATTTTTTGAATTTCTTAAATAAAATATTATTTTGCGTATATATAAAATTTTTCAAATCCCTATCTTATATAGTTTTAAAAATTTGAACATACATTGAAATTTGTGAGTGTGTGCTGGCAAGATCTGGGCATAAACCTAAATTAATAGTCCTTCAGTATTGAATCACCAGACATGAAAATAATTAGGTGTTGGTTGCACACTTATTTCTGTACGCTTGATTACTATCTTTGAAGGGCTTCTGCTTACAGAATTCTATGTGATCGTTAAAGTTACCTACACAATATAAGTTAGTATAAACAATTAACATAATGGATTGAAAAGTACTTCACGTTGTGATTTTAAAGATTATCTAGTATATAGGCATGTGATGATTGGAATGCCCAAAACCACACTTTTTAAACAAACTATCCCAAAAAGATAATATTAATTTGTTTTACTTAATTATTAGACTTAGAAAATAATTATACGTTAAATTTAATCATACCGACTAATTTAATAATCACGAGAAAATGTTTTAAGACAAACAATTAATTTATTTCAATATAAACATATATTAAATTACAGAAATGGTAAAAATGCTTAAATGCCATAAAGTATTTTTAATATAGAAGTGTGTCACTATATTTTAAATAAAGTGAAATAATCACCTTTTTAAATTTGCCTAAACAATTCATATTGACTTTTACCCAATTAGAATAAAGAATTAATTGCGAAATTTAGTTATTTACCTTTAAAAGAAAAATAATACCTTAGACGGACAAGTTATCCTGCCCCTCAATTCCCAATAAATACAAAATTTATGGCATACATCATAAATTCAAAAGGAACAGGAATCATCATATCTGTACAAACTGTTACAGATTAACCCATTTTAGGCCAAGCATAGAAATTTTATAAAATGTGGTATTATTTGCATTGAAATTTGTTTAAATTACATTCATTAAGGCACCAAAAAAGTTTCGTGCATGAAAAATAATATTTTATTTAATTTGATGTTACCCATTATTAATTTACCGTTAAATTTAAATAAAAAATTTTAAGTTTTCTTATGGCATTTGTTTTATTTTTATTTTATTTACAGAACTTCCAACTCTACTCCATTATAAAAACCTATGATTAATCTCAAGTGGAATAATTATACATTTTCAAAAAGTCGAATTTGTCAATAACCGTTTCAAGTAAAAAAAACAGCGTATTTTGAAAATTTCTTAACAGAAAGTGATTACTTCAATTGAATTACTAATATTTTATAGATGTCTCCACAACCCTTAAAAATAGCAGAAAAATAAAATTAGTGAAAAGTATACATCACAGTGCTAATAAAAATATATCTATTGAAATGGTGCGTTTACGCACCTTTGGCCAAAAATGGGTTAAGAAATCGTCGTTCTTCAACATATCCAAAACAGTGAACCAGGTTTCAGTAGCTGCTGCATCTTCAAATCCATTTAGCACAATAAAGTTATATTGCGATAACATTTATGTCGAACAGTCAGTACCGCTAGATCAGAAATACATAAAATATTATTAATTATATAAGATTCACAGTATTATTCAGCAATGGGAAGGAATGAAATATGTATAACTGTGATATGCATGTAATTGGTACTCATATGACCTCATGAAACAGCAGCATAATTTCTTCAGTTGACGTCAAGGCGGTAAGTCTTTGATGGTTTGGGGAGAGATTGGTTTTAATGACCAAACCGCTCTGACCGTTTAACATAAAAAAATAAATTCAACATAAACAATATCAATAGACACTAGAGCAACATGTACTTCCACTTGGTGATATATTAAGGACGCTGAATAAAAATTTCTGAATAACAATTGTTCGTTCCACAACACACATATTACAAAATAATGACTTTCTGTGCAAAATGTTAACGTTTTATTTTGCCCATGTTTACGACCAAACAAAAAATAAGATAATTTTAGCTATCTTAACACGTGAAGTGTACAAGAAGGAAAATCAATATAATTCTACTAAATAACTAAAAGTGAACTTTGAAAGATCGCGGTATCCTCTGCCTGAAATAATATTTCCAAATGCAATTGATTCAATAGAAACCCGATGGTTTATGTATAAAAATCGAACAACTTCAGATTTTTTTTTCCACTCGAAAACAATAATAATTGTTATTTTTTTGTAATGATGCCATTTATAGCCTAAAAATACTGAAATTTAAAAAATCGTCAATTTTAGAGGTGTAATTGATATGCTGCATTAGAATTATTAACAGAATTTAAATCAAACATCGTATTAAAATATTAAATACACACAAACGATTGAATTTGTGTTAAGTAAATAATTTAGTATTATAAATTTAGAAAACTTTCAAAATTTGCATGATGTTATAAAATTTCAAAGAGAAGAATCTTCTTTATTGTTAGTTTAAAAATTAATGTAAACAAAATTATTACATATAGTTACAAAATGAATATCTGCATGTTTTCTTAATATAAAGGTTATTTTAGGAAAAGTAAAGGAAATCCATTTTTCGTAAATCGAAATAAACTGCGAAGTCTATAAATGTCTTTTAAAAGATGAACAATTACCATTGTTTAATTCATTTATACATCAATAAGAAATGGATGAACTGTTAAGACATGTGTACAAACTTCCTTTCACCTGCCGCTGAATCTAGTTCCATCTAACAGCTAATTGAGTGGCCTTTTGTTGTAAGATAAAGAAAT
The DNA here is from genome assembly GCA_963931845.1 of Maratus michaelseni. Classification (NCBI taxonomy): domain Eukaryota; kingdom Metazoa; phylum Arthropoda; class Arachnida; order Araneae; family Salticidae; genus Maratus; species Maratus michaelseni. The sequence goes on along the minus strand of OZ007593.1, from coordinate 319,241,745 downwards.
GACAGATGTTCAGGACAAGTCCGGTAGCAAATTTCCTTCTTTGAAATATTTTTTTGTCATATATAGCAATTATTTGTCTAAAAAGTGCCTAAAAATACTGAATAGCCTACAAATACTGAAATTTAAAACATCGTCATTTTTAGGGGTGTAATTGATATGCTGCATTGGAATTATTAACAGAATTTAAATCAAACATCGTATTAAAAAGAATTTAAATTAAACATCGTATTAAAATATTAAATACACACAATCTATTGAATTTGCGTTAAGTAAATAATTTAGTATTATAAATTTAGAAAACTTTCAAAATGTGCATGATGTAATAAATTTCCAAAGCGCAGAATCTTTTTCATAGTTAGTTTAAGAATTAATGTAAACAAAATTATTACATATAGTTACTAAATGAATATTTGCATGTTTTCTTAATATAAAGGTTATTTTAGGAAAAGTAAAGAAAATCCATTTTTCGTAAATCGAAATGAGCTGCGAAGTCTGTAAATGTCTTTTAAAAGATGAACAATTACCATTGTTTCACTCATTTATACACCAATAAGAAATGGATGAGCTGTTAAGACAAGTGTACAAACTTCCTTTCACCTGCCGCTAAATCTAGTTCCATCTAACAGCTAATTGAGTGGCCTTTTGTTGTAAGATAAAGAAATGACAGATGTTCAGGACAAATCAAGTAACAGATTTTCTTCTTTGAAATATATTTTTGTTGTCATATATAGCAATTATTTGTCTAAAAAGTGTTTACGTGCTATACGTAAGTATGTACTGTTAATAATGTGGCTGATTAAAAGTTACTATCAACAATGTTACAATCAAGTTAAAAAAGTTCACACTTAAAAAAAAGTTATATTTAAATTAACAGTATAGTTTTAAATAATAATTTTTTGATTGGTGCCGGATATAATCGTCACTGATGTAGTGAGTTATTTATTAAAAACATCTAAAATAAAAGTTTAAATATTAATTCGGGCTTTATTTAATCACGGAATGTACAAACACAAAAATATTCCTGTAAAATTACGTGCTGAGGCCGGCAGCAGAGATTCCAGCCCTACCGCTTAAAGTAAAAAATCCATGCCCATCATTTTGTGCAGCCCGTAATTTTACGGGGCAAAGTAATACAGCATTATAATGCACGGGACATAATGCACTTTAAAACACAATAACACTTTACTTACTGCTCCGTAGCACGTAGCACGTTAGATAATCATCACATAATCGCTTTTTTGGCGGGTTAAAATTTTGGAAACACGAGTAAAATGAAGGGTTACACCCTAGCAGAGGACAATGTATAGAGTCGTACCGTATTTTTGCTAACATATGGGCTAGAACTGTAAGAATATGTGGATTGCCCTTAATTTTCTAAGTATCTAAGGGCTAAGGCCGCTTATTTAGGGGATCAGACCGTTTTTCATCAAATAAGGCTGTTGCCCGTGAAAATTGAAGGGAAAGCGCTCATAAATTTACAGTTTTTTCTGAGAGTGTATATCATTAATTAAGGACAAAATTTACGTTGAAAATTTTAGAAAACATGTTGAATTAAAGAACGCGCTGCATTGGAAAAACAGTGTATTTATTTTAATTATTTTTAAATCTTGAAAGATCCATTGAAAACATTTCAAAAATATTCCTGATAAAATTGATTATTATAATTATCCGCTGTTGTTATAAATTCATAATCAATCTAAAAAAGAAAATCGAATTGATATTTTAGAACAAATAAGGTAAATATATATATTTTTTTGTTTTAGAAAATTTAAATAATTTCATTTCTTATTCTATGTTAACTTACAATTATTTCATTTCTATGTTTATAATAATTATTATTTTCTTGTAACAATGCAAGAAAAAAGTATTGGATTCGTGAAAGAAATCGACATCCGGTTTTTGACAAAGTTATACGTTATAGAATGTACTATAAACGATTTGGCTCTTTTGAGCAAATGTCTGTCGGCTCACAAACTACTGCTTAAAATAAGATAAAACTACATACGAAGTTTTATTTTTATGTGAACTAGCCTTATGTGTTGATTAATTTTGGAGCAAAATTTCCCAAGATAAGGTGCCGGAAATTGATGGTTTGTTCGATTTATATTATGCTTATAACTCCAGTTTATGAGCGCATAATTCGATGAAACATAAAACTTAGAATCCTAACGATCGTCATAGATTTTAATTCAATATTGCTCGCAGTAATCTAAAAGGAGGTGCCGAAAATTGTTGATTTGTTTCAAATATGCGATGCGTATATCACCAGTTTAAATGCTTAGAATTCAATGAAAATTTATTGTTAGCATCAGAAATATAGAAATAGATTGTTATTCAATTTTGGTTGATGACATCTAAGATGGGGTGCCGAAATTCAGTGATTCGTCGAAAAATGGTATGCTTATACCGCCAATTTAAATACTCACAATTCAACAAACGTTTACCTTTAAAATCCTCATCAAGATGATATATATTTTTTTTTTCAGGCTTCTAAGAGTATCGGCTGAGATTCGATGAGTTGTTTAAAATTAACGATGTTTATATTTCCAGTTCAAATGCAATCAAATAAATTTGCTTTTCTTCATTAAAAGTCTTCATTACCCATGATTCCCTAACAATTTTATGTGTTTTACTACTATGTATATAAAATACAAATGCAAATTTCGTTCCGATTGCTTATAACTCGAATTCTGCAGAATAGATTTTGATGGAACTTGCACTGTTAGATAGATAATTTTTGAGGATAGGTTTTAGTATATATCAAATTGTTCTACGTAGATTAGTTAAAGAATAATTATGCAAAGTTCTGTTATTTTGGACAAAAAGGTTACCATTGGTCAATTTTGGGTGACCCATATCGGAGGGGAAAGAATTGATACAGACACCTCGAATATTAAAAGTAAAAAAAAAAAAAAAAACTGTTAAACATTTTATTTAAAAGAAAAAAAAAAGAAAAGCAGTTTTGATGAGAGATAATATTATAACAGAAAATATTCAATTTAAACATGAATGTGAATGTTCGTACAGCTTAAAATATTATTGAATGTGAAAAGTTGCAATTCGCACAATATTTGTCAATTTTATCTTTTGCGTCAGGTTAAGAAAACTGCATCTTAAAATTTGATTAGATAAAATCTGAGTAACAATTTTGTTTTAGATTTGTTATTTTATTTTATTTTATTTTATTTATATTTTTATCTTACCCCTTCATCACCTGACTTACAGAAGAATCTAGCAGATGCAAATATAAAAAATGACTGTACTTGTTTGTTAAATGTTATTTGTTTATTTATGATTTTGATTTTACTTTTGTCGCCAAACAATTTGATTTTAAGCCAACAAGGCATAAGCGTGTTATCGGTCCGAGCGATGTTTACATAGTGTTTTTTCAAGTGTACATCAGATTTTTTGGAGTATTTTTTCAGTCAATTTTAAATTATATAAATAGCAGTTAATATTAATAAAATTAATTCAAATATTTAAATTTTACTGTAAATGTCTGCCACATATGCACACATATTGTAAAATAATATAATTTCAGACATCTAAAAAATATTTCAACCACACATTTCCACATAACATGTCGGTTGTTTTTCCCCAAACTTGTGATTTTTATAGCCCCGAACAAAGATAAGCAAGATTTATTTTGGCAAATTGCTTGCTGAAATAAATTTTCGATAGTCTTCTTTTATTTCGCCATCAAAATATATGCAACTATTTTGCGTATATTTTCTTCTTGTGTGAAAGTTTTAAAAATATATGGGACTTTTTTTCCTTAAATGGGTGTAATGTAATCTTGAGAGTAAAAGTGTTAGTATGTCTACTTATTTCTGCGTGTTATTATGCTCATTAGAGAAATGCAACAAAAATCTTCTATTCAAGTGGTCAACAAAAAGATTATTACTAAAAATGCTGCATAACTAACATTATTTATCATTCTCAAGGATGTTGTCGGTGAAATATCTATAATTCAGTAAACAGCAATTTGGCATTATTTAATACGCGTAATTAACTTCGTTTTGTAGCTAAATATGGTACATTTGGAACCATATCGTTGCAAAAACTTCTAATATTTGACGCCAAACCCCGATTACGGGAGATTAGGAAGATTTTACTGAAACTAGGGGTTTATTCTTATAAAAGAATCAGTTATCGAGGTTTTAAAGAGTTTAATGCTTAGAGAACTGCAATTGGTATATAAAACAAGTGGGTAAGTGTGATCGAAGATCGCTCAAAGGGTTTCGTTTAATAATCCTTTCAAAACACTTCATCCTTTCTTTAATAAATCCAAATAAATTTCATTTAGTAACCAAAAAAAAAAAAAAATCACGTTTTTTATAAAGTAAAAATTTACCGGTCTATTTTTCTTGTTACTTTCTTCTATCTATAATAGAAGAAAGTATTGTAATCGAAATTTTTTTCGTCTTCCGGTTTTCGACGGATTTACACGTTTTCGGGGTCAGATATTCCGAAAAACACGTTTTTACAAAATGTCTGTCTGTCCGTCTGTCCGTCCGTCCGTCTGTCCGTCTGTCCGTCTGTCCGACTGTCCGTCTTCATTGTATCATCAAAAAGTGTATGAAGTTATGCTTCAAATTGAACCTAATTTTTTTTCTATGTTTTTGGCTATGGCAATCAGGTTCTATTAGAATTTGAGGATATTTCGACGAAAGGGGGCGCTGTGATCGATATTTTTGTTCCATTTTCATTATTGTACCATCTAAAAGTGTATGAAGTTATGCTTCAAATTGAACCAATTTTTTTTTCTATGTTTTTGGCTATGACAAGCAGATTCTATCAGAATTTGGGGATATTTCGACGAAAGGGGGCGCTGTGATCGATATTTTTGTTTCATTTTCACTATTGTACCATCTAAAACTGTATGAAGTTATGCTTCAAATTGAACCTAATATTTTTTCTAAGTTTTTGGCTATGGCAAGCAGGTTCTATTAGAATTTGGGGATATTTCGACGAAAGGGGCGCTGTGATCGATATTTTTGTTCCATTTTCACTATTGTATCATCGAAAAGTGTATGAAGTTATGCAGATAATTGAACCAATTTTTTTCTGCTTTTTTTACCATAGCCTGCAGGTCCAGATTGAATTCGGGGATATTTCGACGAAAGGGGGTGCTGCCATCGCGATTTTTGTTCGATTTTCACTATTGTATCATCAAAAAGTGTATGATGTTATGCAGATAATTAAACCAAAATTTTTAATATGCTTTTGGCTGTAGCCAGCAGGTCCTACTAGAATGTGGGTATATTCCGCCGGAAAGGGGCGCTGTGATAGCCATTTAAAGATTTCAAATTCAAAAACATGTATAAAAAAATTAGAAATCCTAAAAGTTTTTTCCGTTAAGTGTTTGGCCTTGATCCGGAGAATCCGGAGCAGTTTTTGTTTTGTCTCTATTTTAAAAAATGGCGGAGATATAGCGGTTTGAAATTTTAGGGTGGTTGACATTTTCAAATAAGACAGCAGAATTCATCGATAAACGGGTTTAATTTATGAGTTTTAGTTAACAGGGTTTCAGCAAATTTTCTTTCATTGTTGTAACCATTGTTCCTATTTTTAAATGCTTAACACTATATATTTATATTCGCCAACATCAAATTCTCGCCAAGCTTGGCGGCAATTGACGAAATATCGCCAAATTTGGCGACAAAAATAGGTTGCCACAAATGAAGCCAACTTGGCTGTAGAAGACTAATTTGGCGATATTCTCATTCAAATTCAATGTTGACGAGAACTGGGAATGAATCTTCTTTAATTGGGTTCCACGCATTTTAGCTTCGTGTTTTCCAGTAAAATTAGCTAAAATCGTAAAACCAAGGCATAGGGAGGCTATCTGTTCCGGTCGGTACAGGCCAAAAGAACTTTTCGTAGTTTAGTATACATCAGTTGATTGCATCCCGGTAACCCGATGATTCCCAAGCAGCTGACGTACAACAGAATGACGAAAAATATTGATTTTATTGGCGATGTGAGGACGAAATTAGAAGTATTAACATGATTGAGATAGAAGAAAGTTTTGAGATTGGCACATCCGACTAGTTTTTTCGAATATCTAAACCAGCCGAATAGCGTGCTAAGCTGGCTATTATATTCTGTCATAATATTATTCGTCATACTGACTAAATGCAATATTTAAAAAAATTATTTCAAAATTAAACAAATTGTACACCTTTAAAATGTTAAAATATGCGAATATTTCCGTTTCGGGTTTTTATCATGATTCAATACGTTCCTCAAACTCATATATTTACTACATTAAAGACGTGAGTATAAAACATCACAAATTTACTGAATGGTGTATACAAGCGTTTTGTATACACCATTCAGTAAATTTGTGATGTTTTATACTCACGTCTTTAATGTAGTAACATTTCATGGTGTGATCGTCCAGCATTTATATCATATATTTACTATTCTCTATTACTCATATTGATACCCGCTTTGTATTATTCTGAAACATTTGGAAAATCCGTTAAACTCCCGATATGACGTCAGATTTTCTTTTTAATACTCTAATGAGTGATATTAATCTGCTTTGTGTACATACATATAGTACTCATACTCCTTGTATTATTGAGAAATCTTTCAGTTTTATTACCACTATGACGTCAATCAATTTTATTTCATATTTATCTTTTCTTTCAATTGGTGAAACTTTTTATTTCATTTTCATTTTTCACGTGGAAATCGTCTGATAGAAAAATAATTATTGTAGAAAGAATTTCATCGTGGATTTTTAATTTTTGGCATCTGCTATAACGAAAAATGTTTAAATTTAATAGGAAAAAGCTGTTAGAATGTTGGTTTTGTATCTCTGTTTATTAAAATAATAGGATTTTTTTAAACTTTAATATTTTGAGCTCTTCATGCTTGGTATTCAGATTTATACACAAAGTTTCAACTCTGTAAGTTACATAGTTTTTGAGAATGGCTCTGTGACGGACAGACAACGGAGCGGGAGTAATAGGGTTTCGTGAGATGAACGAAACCCTAATATAAAGGAAGTGAAAAATACGTTATTTTAATTTTATTCAAACAATTCTGCTTTAAAAATCCCCTTTTTAACACTTTCCAACCTAGTTGAAAAGTGTTTATGACTTCGGTTTGTCTCGCCGTATGGCCGTCTGGCCGTCTGCCGTCTGCCGTCTAGCCGTCTGTCCGTGCTCTAACTCCCGCAAATATGCTCAGATTGCTCTGCAATTTTTATATGTTATAGTCGTTATCTATAGCATGTTCCCTATTTCAACGGAAGTGTGTAGCACTTATACTTTTTTTACAGGGACACTCAAAAGAATTCCATTACATTGCGGTCTATGGGGAAAAATCACTTGAGGTTTATTTAAATAATGTTTCACTATTTTAAACGCATTGAAATTTATATATATCACTAAGGTGCATTACAAGAAGCTTAATACGGAATAGTGTGTGCATAGCACTTATAGTTACTTTACAGGGACAGTCAAAAGAATTCCGTTACATTACGTCTATGGAGAAAAATCGTCTGCGGTTTATTTAAATAATGTTTCCCTATTTTAAACGCATTGAAATTTATATAAGGTGCATTACAAGAGGCTTACTACAGAATATTGTGTGTATAGCTGTCATCGTTCATTTACAGGGACACACAAAAGAATTCTCTACTGTCTGTTAACAATAATTCCTGGAAGTGCGTTTTAAGTTACTGAACGCGATTTTAATTTTAACTCACTTTTTGTCTATTACGTGGTGTGTATAAATTCTGTATAAATCCTATACAGGGAAGCACAAAAGTTCGCGAACACATTTCCGTATTATTTAATTCCAGACGGAGAATTTTAAACTGTGCTACGCGTTTCCTAACTGAACTAAAATTGAGCATCCTATGTAGTATATATACAAATCTATAGATCCTATACAGGGCTGATGAAAAGTATTCGGATTACTTAGATGTTATCTTTTAGCTTATTAAACGGTATGATTTGTAAAATTATTTTGGAAGCGTTGGAAAGTGTTACATAATCTATGCTTGACGCATGATTTTTCGTTCTTGTTTATGTTGCACTTTGGGTTTAAATATGAAAGTTAAACACCGCTCTTTGTGCTCAAATAATTCATTAAATTTTTGACTGTATTTGCTCTGATGGAATCCAAAGATAGAAAACTGTTAAGCCTGCCAGAAGAAGGCCTATATTATGAAATATAATGTAACGTAGAGTGAGATTATATTTATGCTACCAGAACCACACATAGGACTAAGCTGATAGGCTTGAGAACTAACAAACAAAAATAGCCACAACATCACTAAACTTTAATGTTCAACCTCTGACTGGAGAACATTATAATTTCCTTTGGTAACAGTCATTTTTCCCTACCAAACTCTACTATAAATGATTAACTAAATGAGTTGCTTCTTAATAGCCCAAATTTTGTTCGATGCATAAGATAATGTAATAGCGTGTTCGCATAGTATTCAGCAATGCGGAAGGACATTTCACGCGAAGGTTCATATTATTTTAAAATACAAGGTCGAATTTATCATTTCGTTTTATTCAAGGTTCATTAGGAAAATAGATCAGCACAGCGGGCGTAGTCTGCTAGTATATGTATAAAAATATTTGCAAATTCAATGTAATTTATTTCACTGTATAAAGCATTTAATTCATTTTGTTTACATATAATAAAGTTTTATGTTGGCCACAACGTACTAGTTTTTTTTATTTACAAATATTTGATTTGGTAATGACTTTATATTCATGTTAAATCGTTAGTTGTTTCTTTATTTGAAAATTTAAACATAAATATGAAAAAATTGAAAACACCTTTAAGTACAAGATTTCTTAATTAATGTATGTTAGTAAAATTTTCAGATTCGCCAACTAAGTTGACCTTATTTTACACAATAAAACGCCTAATATTTTTATTGTATGATTCACTTCTTAAATTAAATTCGATATCAAGCCAAAGTAAATAGAAAATGTTTTTTAAATATATTTTTGACAATGTAAAAAGATACAAATGTTCCTTAATCTACAAAAATATACAATAACGTCACCCAAGTTACCCATGACTCCGAAAAGCGTTCTTTATCTTTAGAAACATCAGAAATCAATATATTTTAAAGATTTAAATAAGCTTTTATAAAAACAAATTTCTTTTCCTGCCACCGGTTTTCGAAAGTATTGAGTAATTTTTATGGTGCACTAATTTGTTTTCTCAAACAGGTATAATTTTAATGTTAATGTTAATGCTGTTAGTTCATTATTTTTGTATGTAACACATGTTTGTTGAACATGAAAATGTTTACTTGCGAATTGATAACTTTTCAAATACGTATATTCCCGGTTGAAAAAACTGATTGTAATAACAATAACTAACGCTATAAAAAAATATCCGGAAATGTTCCCGAAAATCCATTGCAGTAAAAAAAAAAGTTTTTTTTTTTTATTGCTTCTTTCGATATCGAAAATATGTTTTTTTCTGAGATTTCTAAAGTTAAAAAAGGCTTTGCGAAATCGTGTGTAACTCGGAAGTATATATTGTATACTGTATTTTTGTACTCATTTTATATTTCGTTCGTGGTTAAATTACGTTTTCGTAGATAAAGAAAAAATTGTCTTTTTTGGCAGCGCATGTCATATAAAAAATTTAAAAATACTGAAATTTATTTTCCTTAAATGACTTACAACTTTTTCTAAAATTTTATTGGCAATATATTTATTCTTTATTTAACTCTTATTTTTTATGTCTTAAACATTCTAAAATACACCACATAGAAAGTCATTAATCATATTTATTTCCACCCCATACGCAGAAATATGATGCATTATACATAAAAATATTTTATAGGAATTGAAATGTTCAAGAAATTTTATTTGGTTTGTCTGTTTTATAATTAAAAAAAAATCTTTTTTGAACTTTTAAGTCGATAAGATACATGAAAGAAAACGTAATAGTACGAAATGCAATTGCTTTAGTTTAAAGTTTAACGTCTGAGCACAATTTTAGAAAGAAAATGCAGTGTCTAGATAAAATTGAGAAAACAATTTCACGTTCCCCATGAGTTGCCAGGGTGTAAAATTTTAATTTATTCTCTTATTTATTTGCAATTAGATTAAATATTTAATATTTTTGGTCAGTTAATTCGTTTTGGAATGCTATATAAAAATCATTTCTTATAGTGCATTCGTGAAAATTGTATTACTTAGGATGCTTTCATGTAAATTATTTTCCTTTTAATAAAAATAATGGCTGTACAGTTTAAAAATGCATCTATGTTATTCGTTTTTATACGCTGATGATGTATAATATATAGTACTGATAGTAAATTTTTTGTGTATTTTTCTTATTATATTTCAGAAGCAAATTTGCTAAATTGAAATTTAATCGGTCATAAATAAAAAACATATGTACATATTACCAATTTTTATAAGCATACATTATATAGATAGTAATTTAAAAACATGAGTCATTAAAAGATGGCCAACAGTTTTCATAAAAACTATCACTACAGAATAACGTTTTCGTCTCCGGCCCGGAGCGTTCTCAGTTGTAAATGCTCAGCTGTGCTGCCGTTCATTAACTCAGTTTAAGATATAAATATATCTTTATATTGTTTTATCGGTCATTTGAATAGCAATTTTTTAATGTATGGTGTGCTCTAATTACACATAAATGTATTATAAAAAGAAACATTTAAAACTCAAGAACTTCTAATAATGTATCTTATTAGAGGTCACCTAGCGAATAACCCGTACTTCCTCTTCAATTATTCTTTGTAATTCTGTATAACTAAATAGATTAAATTTAAATTATTCATTACTTGTGCAATTAATTTTTGTTTAAAAAATTGTATTACCCATAAATTTGTAATAATATAAATTTTGATTTATTTCACGTGTATTACAATTTAACATTTATAATTTTTTTAACATTACATCCTGAATTTGTGCAAACTGTGGAAGAAAGTTAAACATATACTTTTCAATAAACATACATTTAAAGGGAAATTTACTGTGCGTATACATAAGAAATTACTGTTTAAAACTTTCATTATAGCATAAATTTTGCTATGTGTTATACAATATATTTTAACATAATATGGACAAAATTCGGAAACCGATAACAATTGCCTTATTTATCACTTAATATTTTTCAGAGATAATTACATGTAAAAAAATACTGCTTATCAGAATCGCAAGAAAAATTTATGAAAATATGTTTGCTATTGAGAGTTATGTATTAAAGGCTATTATATACTTAAAAAAAAGATTTCGTGATTTAATTAGGTTTTGATAGTATGTAAAATATTACCTAAACTGTTAAAAAATATAATATGTACTATATAAAGGTATATTTCTTAAAATAATATAATAAAATCACATGTTAACGTTAAATTAAAATATAATTACTGCTTAAAATGATAAAAACATAACACAAAAGGCTTACAAATATTTATATATATATATATATAAATGACATATGTTCCATGCGCTCTAACGGCGACTTCTTCAAGATCAAAATGATAAATAAACTGTTTTCGCAAAGGTTTTGAAAATGATAAATAAGAAACACGAGATCACATGTCTATTTTGAAAATGATAAACACAAATCACGACATCACGTGTCTATCCATTATCCGTCAATCAATGGAAATATATTGCGAAACAAGAGCATAGGGAACGAATCAGCTTCTTTTGAATTACCTAAAATTTGGCACTCGATGATTTACAAATTAAAAAATCAATAAAATAATAATTTTCACGTTTTCCAGTTTGACAAATTTAAGCACCTGATTACATGTGTTCTTGTGATTTATGTTTATCATTTTCAAAAACTTGCCGTTAGAAAGCACAAGAAACATGTGAAAAATATGTAACACTTTTAGCACTACTTTACTGATACAGTAAAAAATAATGGTTTCAGAGAAATATTCTCAAATTTTGCAGCTAGTGGTTACTTAATTATTTAATAATGTTGTTAGAATCTTTATATTTCAATTATTTTTCAGTATTTTCACTACCATTATATGGAGGATGTATAAGCTTTTACTACTAAACATAATACATCAGAAGGAATTGGTAGCAGAAGGAAATATTAATTTCCATTTGTGTTACAACAAAAAACTTGGAAAATGCTGGAACAATTTAATTTTAATCTTATTATACTGATGACGGAAAATGACACTTAGTATAGAAAATTAGAAATTTGTTAATTTATAAATTATATGGGAATGAACAATATGTTTCTCTTAAAATTCATTTTCTTTTCTGTAACATCCGATTTTCGCATATGAAATCTAATTAATAAAAAGTAAACAAAAATAAGTTATTAGAATCGCGTGCTACTTAATTATTCAAAGTAATTAATGCGCTTCAAAATGGAAAATCAGGTTGCATTCGCACTAACAGTTGAAAAGAATGTTGAAATAATGAATACAATTATTTTGATATATGTCTCTCAAGAAGTATTAATCTTGTAAACTTTAAAATATTTTGTTTGCAGAACACAGCTTGATTCCAATTCTGTAATTATATTTTTCATCAACTGTCTGAGCATGGGGTTATTTCGGTAAACCAAAATAGCAAATCTATCAAAAAGACAACCTGATAGTAGTTTAAGATAAATAGCTATCTGTAAATCAATATAGCGTGTTCAACTAATAAAAATTAAAGAAACGAAGTACAATAGACGTATTTTATTACTTGAAATAAATAATGTTTTGTCAAAAATACAATAAAACCACCAATTTAAATATACATTTATATATATAATTTCTGTAATTTAAAAAAAGTCTTTACTTATATATATATATATATATATATACATACTCCAATTTATAATTTTTTTCCCCTTTCTCTCTCTTTCTTTTTAAATGTTCTTCAGGTATGAGTAAATTTGGCTAATTACCATTGAAGCACATGCTATGGTAATTTTAAGATTGCACAAGTTAATTATTAGCTATGTGGTATTCTGATTACACAATATCATTAATTATCTCTTAGTAGATTTTAGTAGAATGATATTAGAACTTGATATGTTTTTGAAATTCATAGATATTATAATTATATATATATATATATATATATATATATATTTGTAAGAGCCTTAAAATAAATAAATCTTAAAATTAATTGAATAAAATTTGTGATAATAACAATTGATGAACCCGACTATATTGCACCAAAACAAACACATGTAATGAAGATTATTTAAGTTTCCATCCATATTCTTTATTTATAGACAATATTAGTAATTAATTCTGAGTATTTTAAATTTTGACTGCAGTCTTGATTTTATTTTATTTTTTTGCATCAAAATTATTTGTAACCTTTTAAAATAAATTTCCCACACTTATTTTATTTTCATTTGTTTTTCTTTATAATTTTTTTATTGCATTATACATCTAATATATAATAAAATATAATTTTACCTGTTTATATTTTTGAGTTTTCTCAATTTCAATTAAACTTAGCAATTATGCATCAGAATGGGTCGAAAAAAATCGAAATTTTTCAGATCAACTTATGATAGTACGAAAAGCATGTCTTTTTGAAATCAGTTAATATCTTTAGGCCGCGTATCGCACTTGAATTTAGAAGCATATGATCAAAATTGATGTTTTTTTAATTAACGATATATGTATAAAAGACAACCTGATGGCAAGATGCAGTATAACAGCTCTTCCAGCTGGTAAATTTGCATTTGCTGCTGCTTGAGAAACGTAATCCTCAAGTCCAGCATACTCTTCATATCGTAATTTTGGTTGTTTTTGCCTGTCAAAATTTAGATTATTTGCCTCAACTTGAAGGTATGAGTGCGTAATGCTACTTCTAATAGTGCGTAAAAGTCACCTTTTGTAATTAAAAGAATAACGCAAACAATTATTTAATATTGGTTAATATCTTTATGCGGCGCATCGCACTTGAACTTTTGAAAAAAAAGGGTGACCAGAAATAACGTAACGCTGACTAGAAGTAACGTCACGGTTGATGATTTTGTCATTACCCGATTCTCACAGTTTTGTTTTTCACTTATTGATTTTCGTTCTAAAACTGATTTTAATAGAATGACAAACAAACGGAACGAAATTCTGGAGCTTCATCGTCAAGGAAAGCATGTGTTTGAAATCGCTCGATTGATTTACGTGCCAAAGCAATCAAGAGATTCAAGGAGCTAAGTCATGAAGAAGACCTTCCCCTAAGTAATTTCATATGAAATACGCGAGCTACTAAATGTGGTCTGTCAGATGATGTCTGTCCACCATTAAAGTTATTCAAAATTTCAGGTCACTTGGGATAGCATGTAAAAGTATAAAATTATCTCGTTTACCAAATTTTGTGGCAATTGCCATGGCATCAGGCTATTTTTTGAGACGAGCTTGAAAGGAAGCTGACAGTATAACAGCTCTCCCAGCTGGCAAATTTGCATTTTCTGCTGCTTGACAAACGTGATCCACAAGTCCAGCATACTCTTCATATCGTAATTTTGATTGTTCTTACCCGTCAAAATTTAGATTATTTGCCTCAACTTGAAGGTATGAGTCAATAGCCCACCGTTGAGTAAGTGACCCTCCATACAAAATAGGGTTGGATTCACCACGTCTAATTGAAGTTTGCGCCACTTTGTACTGAAGCATTGACACGTTGTTTCTTAAACCACCAGGATATTGATCCAGGATATCGATCAAGCACCAAATTTGTTTGCCAGCCAGCTTCATTTCGTGGATAAAAAATTGCATATGTCATGGGATCCAAATTTGGACTCAAAATATTCAAAACAAAAAAGTATTAATGCTGTGCTCAGGAGTTGGAGGATAAATTCTGATGTCTCTTTCAAATGGTGGTTCTCCATCTTCATTTTCGAAAACCATGGCAACATCATTCGCTGTTGGCAAATTGTGCCGTCTTTGATCTGAGTGCCTACCTCTACGCAATAAAATATGAGCAACTGACATTGGAATATTATCTCTCGCTGGTTGTTCATGGCTCTGTCTTTCAATTTCATACATCATTTTGTCAGCTTGAGCAAATGAGTTTATTTCCTGCATCATGAGATCTATGCCTCAAAATATGATTTAAGCACTTTTCATTTTGAGGAATGTATAAGCGTTCTTGAACAGACTGACTTGTATTAAGAACATACAATTGAGACAATTTCCTTTGTTCATCTTCTTGAGGTTGTAAATGTGAAGTGAGATGATAGATTTCTCTTTGCACCCGAAAACAGTAAGGTACACGACCTGGTACATTTGCTGCTAATTTTGCACCTATTGCAGCAAAAGAAATAGCGCTATTGTAAGAGCGTATATTTGCTGTAAAATGTCTGTAGTCTAGTGAATCAGGGTTGTTCATAATATCTTTAATAAATAGTGCAGAATTTTATCGTGCAGGAAGTTTATCTTTTCCTTTATGACAACAGCTATTAAATTTTGAACCACTTAATTTTTCTGATGGAAAATAATGAAGTGCCTGGCAGTATTCGCAGACAGATTCTAAAGAACCACAACTGTGACTTTCATATCACCCTCTGTTTATGAAACAGTCATTGCCTTCTAGGTTTGGTCCCTGGTCTATTTGAATTGCTGTATTTTTAATTTGTTGATTGGTTCTGATCTGAGCTCGTTGAGTTTGAAAACGTTGACGACTTTCATCCGTTATGCGCTCCAATGTTACTTGTGATTGCCGAGCAAGCCATCTCAACTCTCTTTCTACAATTAAACGCATTCTACGTTCAATCGGTGTTTCATCATTTTCATCAGGCATCGCTAAAAATGATACTTAAACAGGGGAAAACAGCAATAAAACTTTCCCAAAGGAAATAAACAGTCTTGATTTAATAGATTTTCTAAAGATTAATCTTCACAAGCACCGCGTGTGAAAAACAATATTATGTCAACAAAGATGTTAAAACTCTCTTTGTCTATTGCTAACAAATAATTTTAATGAATGATTCTCAAAAGTGAATGACTCACCACACTTTTTTGTAACAATAATAATAATTAGTAAAGTGAAAAGTGACACGCAATTTCTAAAAATTAAAAATATATAAAGTTTTTTTTTCAATTAATTTTAACGGTTGAACAGTAAAAAGTTCGGTCCTTAATATTAATTGACAATAAAGCTGCTAAAATATTTTTTCACGGTTTTAAACAAAATTAAAAGAATTAAAGGCCTTTTATATGATTTAAAAAGTATTTTAAGATCATAATTCGATGTTAATTTGTATTTTTTTAATGAAATATCCAAAGAGTCGTTCATTTTTTTAGATTTTGGAATTTGTGATTCTGAATGGCAACAGTGTCCGTTCGTTTACAATTGGTAATCCGATATTTATTTATTGTTTAGACCTTAAAACATTATAATGGGTGAAGGGTCACTCCGGAATAAAGGGGAATGAACAGGCAGATCATCTAGCCAAAGAAGCAACCACATTAACCGGGGTGCACAAACGCTTCATTCCCTTCCCAGCCTCATATCCAAAGAAACATCTCAACGATCAAACCATTAAAAAATGGCAAAGGGAATGGGTCTACGCCGACACTGGCCGCTTCACCCATCGCCTTATTCCAAAAGTCACAATAAAACGCCTTCTACACCATAGAAATCTATATTTATTCGCCACCAACCATGGACACTTCCCAGATTACCTTGCTAAAATCGGCAAAACTGAATCTCCTCTCTGTACCTGTGGTCACAGAGGCAACTCCCTCCATTACACCTTACAATGCACCCTCACCTCCACTCTTCACAACCGCAAGCCATCAACAATATCTTTCTCACACTGGTTCGCCTACCTGTTGAAGCGATCAGACCTCCTAAAAAAAATAATTATTTGCATAAACATTCTAGATAGGAACCAGCATCTATTCCAAATGCCTCCACCACACATAATTGGTGCAATTGAAAACTGAGGGCTAGTTCGGAACATTGTCAGTAACCATCAGCCATGTTACGAACAGCACCCACATACCTCAACCAACCATCTGTGCAAAAACTCAGCTTCCAGCCCAAAAGCTTGTGTAAAAAACTCATCTTTTGTATCTTTAAAAACATTTTTACGTCCCAGATCACAAACTCTTAACAGCAAACACCCATGAACTCGTACGAGATAACAGAAATACACATCTTCGTTCTCGCCGAAAACATTTCTCGCTCCCAATCACGAACTGTAAATAATCCAAAAATTTTCTCCATCATTGTATATAACATTATAGACTATCTTTGTCATTTTCATCATCACTTATAGTAGTTTTTTATGTTTTGTAAATAATCAAAATTGCACTGTCAAATATGTATTTATTTATTTATTTTTTATTTTTTTTAATAAACTTGCCAAGCAGGGCTTGCACAGGCTAAAGCCATATGGTAGGCCTCCCTGCTTGGTTGAATCTGAATCTGCTTATGGTCGGAACGGGCATGGTTATCAATAACTTCCTACAATTGCATTTTATTATAAGTAGATTTATTAAATGCATTATATGTGCCTGTAAATAATTTCATTTCCAAATACATTATTTAAAAGAATGTTTATTTATGATTTTTTTTTATTGGGAAGTAAACTAAGTAAACACATGCGATTTCAGATAATCCAAAACCTGCTGTCACATTAAACGCATTAAATGCTAGGTAAAAAATGGCATTAAACCTGCATTTCACAAAATTATATACATTAAATATTCTAACCCATAATGTATATTTTTTAAATAAACCTAGATGTCCAATATAATATTTTTATCTCTGTGTAAGAAATTCGATATGAGATTCTAATAATGTAAAAGTAGCCAATTTGCAATTTAAAAAAGAATCCAGTTTGAAATACGAATATGAAACATTTCAGCAAAGCAAATGTATATTTTGTTTGTTAAAATTCTTTAGAATTATTACTAACTATACATTGATTAGAAATATCTTTTCGAATGTATTGTGAAACAATATTAAACTAATAATTAAAGAAGACTATCAAAATAAAACAAGATTTCTGCAAAAATTCCTTATCAAATCTTCTTCGAAAAGCTAATGTTTAAGCTCTTCATGACAGAAATCATTTAACGACATATAAATTTTTAATATCAATAATCTCGTAGAGTATTTTTCGCCTTATTTAATTGAAAATTTTTACGATTAGACAAGGCAAATATTATGAAAACTATATTCTGGTGCTAAAAAAGTAAAATTCATTTGTACACTAAGTAGAACGTATATGTGGTACACTTTCAAAACGGATTAATAGTAATTTTTTATTTATGAAACAAAAAATAAACAAATAAAATCGAATAAAACTATTATACATAAAACATTTGATAAAATAATACATATATTTTTTTTAATTTTTAAGAAAAAATAAATTTATATGTCATATAGAAGTAGAATAAAAAAAAATCAGCAAAAAAATACAAACACATTGTGTATAATTATCATATATATATATATTTTTTTTTTTGTAGATGTAACAAGCTATAAATGTAAAAAGGAATAACAATATGCATTTCACGTTAAAAAAATAAAAAAAACCTTTTAAGCACAGTTTTTAAATTATAAAAATATTTAAAAAAATAATTAATTTTAGATCTAGAATCTTCTAATTGCAATGTACACTATATGGCCTTTCGTCAACTGAAACTTTCAGTTTTATATCTTTTGTAGAATATTTAAATATATAAATGTTTTTTTTTTTTCAGGATTATAAAGAATATGTTTGACCTCATATTTATAAACGACGATTTGAACAGGATGGCAATCAGGAGGCCAACAAAAACTGGAAGAAAAATAATAATATATGGTATCCCCCTCTAAAGTACAATGTACGAAATGATCTATCGCTACAGCAGATGAATGTTTGGATATTGTATATTATCCAATATGTTTTAGTCATGAATCCAATATGTTTATTGGAACAACATTAAACATTATACAATTAAACATTATCCAATATGTTTATTCAATTGTGTAAGAATAGCACGTATATTCTCGGAGATATAGCGATTTATTTTTAAGTTTAAAAAAACTTGCATGTTTTTTATTTATATAATGCTTGGTTTTCAACCAAATTTAACGCCGGTTTAAGAAAATTTGCCAATCGGTAGTAAAGATATTATAGTGTAATTGGAATATTAATATATTAAATATTTAACAAAATATGAGCAGTTGTATGAAATACGTTTTATATGCTCATGCGCGAACGTTAACAAAGATTTTTTTTTCATGACTTAAAAGTCAACACTATACAGCAACTATTTAAATATCTTAAAAATTCTGGAAGAAATAAGCGATATTGTGAGCTGATTTTTAGTTGTTCTCTAAAAGTAGCTGAATGATAAGGGTTTTTCCCCCCAATTGTCATTTTTTATTTTCATATTATTTTCAATTTTTAATTCTACTTTAGTCCTCCTTTTAAAATTACCCTAACGAGCATATTCGAACAAAAAAAGAATTATCAAAAGGAAAGGATCCGTTCCAAAACGATTATAACATGCTAGAATACAGTTTTCTAAGAAGAACTAAAGTACCAATAAAAAAATATAAAATAGTATAAAAATTAAATATGACAATTTGTAGAAAATCCCTTATAGACCGGGAGGTGGCAGCACATACAATCACCTCATAGATTTCACGGCTGAAATTCCAGAATTAGTTTAAACTCGATTCGCATATTTAAACGCAATTGGTCTGCCAAGTCATATCTTGGTGGAAAACACCTTAAAACCCGATTTTAGCGGTTGAGTTGTAAGTTTACAATTGTGTTTTCTTGCACCCAAAGATATGAAAACATGGAGGACTGGGAGCAGGAACACACAATGGTAAACCTACGAGCCAACCGCTAAAATCGGGTTTTTGGATGTTTTCCACCAACATATGACTTGGCAGACCGATTGCGTTTTAATATGCGAATCAAGTTTTAACTAATTCTGCAATTTCAGCCGTAAACTAGATGAAGTGAATGTCTGTGCTGCTGCCTCCCGGTCTATTAGCATTGTTCTACTTTTAGAGAGCAACTAAAAATCAGTTCACTCTATTGCCAATTTTGCTCTGAAATTTGACGATATTTGACTAACATTTTTATATGAATTGCTCTATAGAGTTGACTATTACGTAATGAAAAAAAATCAATGTTATCGTTCGCGCATGCACAGATAAAAAATATTTCATACAACTGCTCATATTTCATTAAATGTTTAATATATTTATATTCCAATTGAACTATAATAGTTCTACTATATTTTGTCAAATTTTCTGAAACTGGCGTTAAATGTTGAAAACCCAGCATGACATAAACAAGAAACATGCAAGAATTTTTTGAACTTAAAAAAAGTCGCTATATCTCCATGAATATACTTTCTATCCTTACAGAAATTAATACACATATTGTACAATATCCACATATTTGTGTGCTGTAGCAATAGAACATTTCGTGCATTTTATTTTACAGGGTGATCCAAATATTATGTTAACTTTTTCTATTTTCCGTTGGTCCCCCTAATTGTTTTCCTGATTAAATCATCGTTGATAAATATGAGCTTTAACATATTCTTTATAATCCTGAAGTTCCGAAAGAATTCGACAAGCATATCTTTTAAGTATTCGAAAAAATATCTAAAACTGAAAATGTCCGGTGACGAATGGCTATATAGTGTATGTCTTAATATATTAATAAATGGTAGATTATATGTGTCTAAAATTTTTATATTTATAAATATATATATATGTAAGAAGATATGTAAATAGTAGATTTACTGGAATTATATGAACAAATAGACGATGAATAACAAAATATGAACTTTAATACAGTCCTAGAAATATAATTCTACAATACATGACTAGCAATTTCTTTTCAGCTAATCCACTTCTCGCCAAACATATACAATATAATTATTTACCAAAGAAACCAACTAGGCCTAACAGAGCCTTTACAGGATATTTCTCATTTCAATGCTTGCATCACAATAAAAATTAGAAGCCTGGCTCTTTTTCCAATTTTGAAGATATTCAAATCTTGATCTCGCAATCCAAAATATTTATAACTCGTGCATTTAAATCATGGATAATAATAATATTTGAGCGTCAGTTAATTTGACGATCGTGCACGTTATAAAGGAAATGAAGTGTTTAAATTGAAATCCTACATATATATTATGCAATTTCGGAATACCAATAAATTTGTTAGATTTATTTAATTATTTAAAATTAATTTATTTCGAAAATCATTACAATTATTTAAAAAAAAACACGCTATTTGAATTTTTAAAATAAAGTACTAAAATTTAAATTCGATACATTTATACGATATATTCCTTTAGAAATAAAAAAATATATGTAGAATATATTTATTTAATGAAAGTTATATATTACGTGGAATTAGTATGGAATGAGCAAAATATAAACTCTGAATATTACGCATAAAAAGACATTTTAATAAAAAGTGAGTTATAAATTAACAAATACAAATTTATTTCGTGATAACAGATTAACATTTCTCACACACAACAGGGGTTTTGTTTACTGAACAAGTTAATGAGTTGTTCTTTTGAGTTAAGATAAACAACTAACAGATGTTTTAGATAGGATTTGATAATTAAGCTCTTTCATGTAGGTTCATGCAGCGCGCTCCTTTATATATTATTATTATTTTTATGAGCTCACTTATGTCAAGTATTGATTTTTCTCTCATGTACAATATTCCGAACAAGTTGTTCACTAAATAATTTGCATAACGATTTACATTTTTGGAAAATGAAAGTTACAATGGTTTTTAACCCCTTTGGGACCGGCGACTTTTACACAAATTTTATTTGGTTGGCACCAGTTTTTAAAAAAAAGCTACCTTTACTTAAACTATCACAAAAATGCTCTAATTAGAGAAAGCAAATATTACTTTTATTTTTTACTGGTGCCTAAAACAAATTCTGTATGCTCTTTTTGAGGATGCATATATGCACCCATGGTCCCTAATGGGTTAATATTTACGTCATTCTCTTTTCATAAAAGTAGAAAAAGAAAACTTTGTAAAAATTTACGAAATACAAAAATACAATGCTTATGTATATGCATAGACATGTATGTACTAGAAATACACGACATTGCGAAAAGTAAAAGGACACGTTCGATTGTAGACGTTCTACTAAATATATAGAAACACTTTACACGAATTTTTATTGAATTTCGACGATGCAAGGAACTTCATTGATGTGACATTTTTCTGAGAAGATTCAATCACGAAGACAATCAGAACACAAAAAAATGTAGCAAAAATATAACAGTTTTGCGATCAATCTGCGGCATGGATAGCTCAAAATAATTTACAATTGAAGCAACGGATTTTATAAATACTTTACAACAATTATATGCATTTGTCTAAGAATGAAACGTAAATGTAGTGAAAGAATAAATATTTATTTTGAAAATTCAAAGCAGCTTAGAAATTTTTCGTTTATAGCGAACGATGATTTTGAAGACATTATAGTAATGTTGATAAAGTGATAAAGAAACATTTTTGCAAGTTTTGATGCGAATTGCTTTTACCACATTGAATTGTTTATAAAACGTCTGCATATCAAATATTTTTAAAAGGAAAATTTGCATTAAAACTGTAAATTTTATTATAAGTATGTTTTTTTAAAATATAGGGTGGTCAGAAAGTCTTTCCCTTATTACAAAAACATATTACGAAATAACCATTGAATGTAATGCTGCAAACTTTTGATTGTTTAAAAATCATGTTCTTAAGGTTTTTTTTTTTTTTTTTTTTTTTTTTTTTTTTTCATCTGGATGGATGATCCCGAAGACTTGGTCAATTCAAGGCCCCTTTAAAATGCAACTGAGCATAGTTTACACAAAAATCCTCCACCTTACACAATATAATAAAGAAGACCATATATAGGGTGGTCCGAAAGTCTTTCCCTTATTACAAAAACATATTACGAAATAACCATTGAATGCAATACTGCAAAATTTTGATTGTTTAAAAATCATGTTCTTAAGTTTTTTTTTTTTTTTCATCTGGATGGATGATCCCGAAGACTTGGTCAATTCAAGGCCCCTTCAAAATGCAAACTGAGCATAGTTTACACAAAAATCCTTCACCTGACACAATATAATAAAGAAGACCATATATAGGGTGGTCCGAAAGTCTTTCCCTTATTACAAAAACATATTACGAAATAACCATTGAATGTAATACTGCAAAATTTTGATTGTTTAAAAAACATGTTCTTAAGTTTTTTCTTTTTTCATCTGGATGGATGATCCCCAAGACTTGGTCAATACAAGGCCCCTTTAAAATGCAAACTGTGCATAGTTTACACAAAAACCTTCACCTGACAAAATATAATAAATCCAATTATTAAGTTTTCATAATTTTGAATATTCGGGGGATATCCACTCAAGGTAAGGAACACAGATGCTGTGTCTAGTGTGACAGCCCAAATGTTGGGCAATACGTGGCGAGAAATGGAATACCGTCTTGACATTCTTCGAGCTACCAAGGGTACTTACATCGAAATTTACTAACGTAAGTTCCTGTATTAAAAACTTCATAAATGTCTTTACAATATATTGAAGCAAATATATGCATAATTATATTATTTTTCTGCAATAAATTATTGTAATCAGGAAAAAACTTTATGACCACCCTGTATATATATGTGTTTGTTTATATGTATGAGCTTTAAAAATAAATAAATTATGTGTTATAATAAATTACAGAAATAAAGATCTGTAAATTATTTAACTGTTTACGTTGATAGCAATATTTTAGACGATTTCTTTAACACCTCATAATTTTGTAAATTTGAAGTTTAAAAAAGTAAATTTATAGTACTTATTAACTCCTGTCAACAATTTTCACATTATTTTACATAAAAGAAATTACTTCAGGCTTCACTTTTTTTTAAACTATGAAAATGCCATGTAGTTAAGACATTTTAATTAAAGAAGGATCTTTTTAGATACGACATTTTTTTTTAGAAAGTTATAAAGTATACTGATTAAAAATGTTTTTTTTTTTTTGTAAAGGTTTTTCAAGAACGTTTAATGTAAAATATAGCAAATTTAACTTTCTTTAGTGGAAAATTAGATTTCTAATACTATATATCAGTTTTGAACTTTTTTCAAATATATTACTTGTCGGAAAAAAGGTTGATTTAATATGTTTTATAATTTTTGTTCAAAATTAAGTTTCATTAATAATTCAAAATATTTAACCAACTAAGAATTAACAACAAAAAAAAAATCATTAAAATACTTTTTTTGGAAAAAAAGTCCACTTGAAGAATATATATTAATTGTTACACTAAGAAATTCCTGTTTTTATATTCTGTAAAAAACATCATCATCTAACTCTCCATGGACAACATATGGACAAATAAAATAAAACTTTTGGAAATATGTGAGAGTACAATTTAAAAAGTTTTAGAAAACGGATTTTGATGGGAGTTTCACTATTAATAAAAAAAATATGCAAAAAAAAGGGTGGAGGGTGAGTTATATGTAAAATTTACATTCTGAATTGCAAAACTTGCGATGCCCAAATTGCAAAACTTGGATCCGATGTCTCAGACATTTTTCGCAGGTGGGGGAAGGGGGCTGAGTTCCGAAAGGGGGGGTGCACTTCTAGGCTTCAATTAAGCATAAAATTCGTGTATATATATATATATATATACACTGGTGAAAACAATTAAAGGGACAAATGGTTTTTTTGCAATAAAAATAAAACTAACAAAGCAAATATAACCAAACTTGGCCAAAATATCATCCGATATAAGACCAAGATATGGGAAAAAAATGGACACAACCTGCACCCTAAATAAGGAAACTGGTCACGTGTCCAGCACAGCAGCTGTCAGATACCCTGTCAGTCATAGAAAAACATGTCTAATAGGGTGTGTGATTGTCTGTAACAGTTACACAACTCTCGCTTCGCGTTTCATACTTTTTACCAGGGTTCTTATCAATCCCTGTGGCAACCGCACCCACTCTTGCACCAAAGCACCCTTGAGCTCATTGGTGGTTGTTAGAGCTCGTCTTTGAGCTGCAATTGATCGTCCAAGGGCGTCCGATAAGTGTTCGATGGGATTAAGGTCAGGGACATCACAGGCTACTTCACTCGTTGAATATCCTCCTATTCGAGGTAATCGTCCACCAACTGAGCCCTATGTGGACGGGCGTTATCGTCCATAAAAACGAAATTTGGGCCATATGCTCCGCGGAAAAGTCTCACATAGGGTTAGAGGATCTTGTCCCTGTACTGCTGACCTGTCTGAGTACCTCTATCGAACACAATAAGGTTGGTACGCCTGTCTGACATGATGCCTGCCCAGACCATTAGACCACCACTACTACAGTGGTCCTTTTCGACAATGTTAGAGAGTTGATATCGATTCCCCGGTTCTCTCCAGATGAGAACACGTCTCGAGTCGCTGTTCAAACTGAATCACAACTCATCACTGAAGAGATCCCGCCCCCAACTATCCTCTGTCCAAGAGAGGTGTTCTCGGCACCATGCTAGACGGGCTTTTTTGTGGTTCACAGTCAAAGGGATGCAGACGGCAGGGTGCCTAGCATACAGGCCACCTGCATTAAGTCTCTGGGTGACTGTTATTCATAGATTGGATGTTCCTGTTGCATTATACAGGTGACAAGACAGTTGTGTCGCTGTCACGGATCTATCAATTTTGGCTAGAAGTCTCAAATAACAGTCTTCAACCGGCGTTGTTGTCATTTTGCGGCATTGGCCAGGTCGGCGGACCTCTGTTCCTATCTCTGTGAACTGTTTACTCAGAGAGGACACCATATTTCTCGGAACCCCGACGTCCTTACAACAAGTGGCCTGTGATTGGCAAGCCTCGAGTCCTTCAACTATCAACCATCTTGTGGCATCATCTCGACAATGACAACTAGCCATACTAACGATGGATAGACGAAAAAATTCCAAAAACAAGGATTGGGTTATGCTATGATGTTTCAAAACGTCCTTACGCTACAAGCTTCGGCGAGAAAATCAGCTACCTCTACACAAATGCGATCACAGCGCCACTTCTTTATGACGACAGAGACCAACGCGTGGTAGGTGTGTCCGCAAAGAGCTTAACTATCATGTGATACCTTATTTCCGTTTAGGCATAACTTATTTTGTCTTGTTTTTAAAAAAAACCGTTTGTTCCTTTAATTGTTTTCACCAGTGTATATGCATATATTGATTTCTTGATGGTTTCATTAATAATTAGCTAAAACAATTAATATTTTATAGATATTTTATTATTTATTGATAATTCTAAAATATCAATTTATTTGCAACAAATATTGGTGGTAGTACAACATAAGGGTTTTAAAAGAAATTATATCAAAATTCCAGTGACGCCTTAAATTGACTTTATTAGGTTTGTTTTAAATTTATATTTGTCTTCTAAAGTATTATTACTCATCGGAACAATACTTTGAAATTTCCAATACACTGTTAAATATATCACTTTCACTGAGATTATATTATGAATTGAAATGTATTTATTTCAATAAAATGATTTATCTTTTGCGTCATGCTATTCAAAATCGTAAGTAAAATTTATGTAAATGATTACTTTGCGTCATAGTATCCAAACTAAGTTAAATTTATGCAAATGTATGGTATGATGCAAAGTAATCATTTACATAAATTTTACTTATGATTTTGAATAGCATGGCGAAAAAGATAAATAAATTTATTGAAATAAATACATTTCAATGCATAATATAAGCTCAGTGAAAGTGATATATTTAACAGTGTATTGCAAATTTAAAAGTATTGTTGAGATGTGTAAATATACTTCAGAAAATGAACCAAAAATAATTTAAATCTTATTTTAAAACAAACCTATTAAAGTCAATTTAAGGTGTTACTGGAATTTTTATATCATTTCTTTTAAAACAAACATTTTGAATTTATAAGAGATGTGAATGAAAAACTATCAGCGAATAAATATTGTATATTTTTTCATGTTTAAAATAATATTTGAACCCATGAATATAAATAGAATAAATATATATTAATTAATAGCATAGCGTCACTCGAAATTTGATATCATTATTTTTAAGATTCATATTTAAAATTCTTAGAGACATAAGGAAAAGCACTGCGTCACAAACTTTTAACCCGTTAATGTTTTTTGTACTTATACGATATATACGGCCCACGATACGACATATATACAATTATATTGTTATGAATTTTGTAAATATTTCATTCTTTTTAATTTATTTTATTTTATTATTGTGAAAATTGCAGTATTATTAATGTATTTCCTATTGAGCATCATGTAACTCAATGCTAAAGGCCTCAGGTGCTTTGCAAGAAAAACAACCTTACAGCATCGGTTTTATAATGGAGTTCTATTGGAAAATCGCCAAGGAATGGGTTTTTCGCCAAGTTGGCGATGGTTTTGGCGACTTATTTTTGTCGCCAAATTTGGCGATATATCGCCAAATGTCGCCAAGTTGGCGACGGATTTGGCGACTTTTTGTGCAACCACACCCCCCTTATACCTATACATTGGGATCCTTTCTTGCTTGGGTTCTCTATCGAAAGTTAAAGCACTTTCTGGTAATTTCTAGCATCTGAAGGCTCTGGAATAATCTGGAATGATCTCTGAAACCTATATAAGGACCTCCATCAGTTCAGTTAGTTAGTTAGTTGTCTGTCAACTGCGATTGAATTCATACGAGAGGCTTTGCATTGAGAACTGTGTTTCTCGGATCGATTTTGTCGTTGATACGTCGTATTGAACGCATTGTTACTGTGTGAAATTTTGCTGTGCTTTTATTGGATTTGAAGATTACTGAATATCTTGTAATTTTCAGAAGATATTGGTGTTCGTACTGCACTGTTTATAGTGAATAAAGCCTTTTTATTGTTCTTATATATTGGCATCAGTCCTTTCGAACCCCGAGCTCACAACAATTGGTGTCAGGAGTGGGGTTGAATGCCGATTACCAGAGCAATGGAGGCGCAACTGACTAAATTATTGGAGAAATTAGGAGAGATGGATGAGAAAATGACTGCGAATCAGGCTGAAATGAAGAAGGATATGTCAGCGATGGATGAGAAAATGACTGCCAACCTTGGCGAGTTGAAAGATGAAATGAAGAAGGAAATGACAGCGAACCAGGCTGAAATGAAGAAGGATATGTCAGTGATGGATGAGAAAATGACTGCCAACCTTGGCGATTTAAAAGATGAAATGAAGAAGGATATGTCAACCAACCTTGGTCAGTTGAAAGACTTAATAGAGGATAAAATAACATCTTTAAATGACAGAATTGACTCCGTGGAAAACAAATTTGAAGGAAGATTTCAAGAAATGGAAGAAAATGTTCAAATGACAGCCAAAACCGTAAAAGAAAGAGTAGAAGAAAAAGTTCAAAAGATCGCTAAGACCGTTGAAGAAAGCATAGAGAATGTAAAAAAAAGATTTGGAAAAAGTCAAGATACAGAAGATAACTGCCGGAAACTATTCCGAAGAAATCAAGTATCCAGATATGCTTCCTCGGGCCTTTATTAAGCTCTCGACCTATGACGGAAAATCCTCATGGCCAGTTTTTAAGACACAATTTGGGATCGTAGCGGACGCCAATGGATGGGATTCCCAGACAAAGGCTTGCCAGTTAGCTGCTTCTCTACGAGCTGATGCTGCCGACGTCCTACAGACTTTGCCTGCAAATGAGCCGCTGGATTTTGAAACGCTCGTCAGTGCCTTAGAATTACGCTTTGGCGAGAAATGCATGAAGGAATATAGCAGACTCCAGCTCAAATCTCGACAGCAGAAATCCACTGAATCCCTGCAAGATCTTGCTACGGATGTCGAGAGACTTTCCCATCTTGCTTATCCTGGCTGTCCGACTGAAATTAGAGAAAGCTTGGCTCTGCAGCATTTTATTGATGGTGTGCGTGACTCTGAGATCCAGAAACAACTCCGGATTACAGATCTCAGTGACTTAAAAGGGGCTTTGGTTTACGCTCTGAAATTCGAGGCAGCCCAGCAAGCTACTAGGAAAGATCGACACTTTGTGCGAGCAGCCAACCTGCCTGCGACGTCGGATAGAGCTGTGGAGCGCTTACAGCAGCAGATGAAGGACATAATGAGACAGATGAACTCCTTAATGGCCAACAAGCCTTACAGGAAGATCAAGTGCTGGAAATGCGGTGGAGAAGGCCATATCCAAATCGACTGCCCAAGACGACCCAGCACTGAAGGTAATAGCTCACCCGCGAACGGAGGAGCAGGAAAACTGATTAATGGTCATCTCACGGGGTGGAGGTTGCCAGATCTTAAGAAGCCTCATTTTCAAGTATGTGAAATTTCTGCAAGAAGTTGCGGCGAAAACGGAGTTTTTCTAGTCGGAAGTGTGAATGATTTGCCCTGTAATATGATCATCGATACAGGAGCCAATGTGACCATCATTCGGAAAGATCTAGCTCAGCGGCTGAAAGAAAAACTCTCCTGGACCCCGCCACGTGTTATCCTTCAAACTGTGACCGGAGATAAGATCGACATATTTGGAAGAATGACACTGGAAATAAAGTTTGGGAACGCCGCTTACCATCATACAGTCTATGTGGCCGATATTTCAGATCCTTTCATACTCGGACTGGACTTTTTAAAAGAGCATGGATTTACACTGGATTTTAAGAATAATGAGTTACGCTCTGCTCAAGAAGATGTCACTATTTTCAAACTTGGAAATGAGTCCGGGTCCATTCAACGGATCACAGCCAAGGCAGATGTTACCATCCCTCCTCGAACCGAAATGATGATACCTGGAGTAACTGGAAACGAAAGAATTTTCCAGTATGGCTTGACTGGATATCCTGAGAAGAGCCCAAAGGGAGTGCTAATAGCATCAGCGCTGGTAGATCTGTCGAGAGATGTGATACCCGTGAGAATTGCAAACGTAAGTGAAAAGTCTAGAATTATCCTAAAGGGTGAAGTGCTTGCAACCTGTGCTCCAGTCACCTGTGTATGCAAAGACCCGAGCTTGATGTTGTCGGAGCCGCCTACAAGTTTAACACCTGAAATTGGACGAAATGAAAATTTATCTCCTGAACAGAGACATGCCGCAGAAAGACTGTTCCAGGAATTTAAGGATGTGTTTTCTCAAAACGAGAGTGATATTGGTCGCACTTCACTGACACGGCATAGAATTGATACTGCCGGCCATCCACCGATTAAACAGCATCCCAGACGTTTGCCGTTCGCTAAACAAGAAGAGGTGTCTAAGCTCTTACAACAGATGCAGGATAGTGACATCATCGAACCGTCATCAAGTCCGTG
The DNA here is from genome assembly GCA_963931845.1 of Maratus michaelseni. Taxonomy (NCBI): domain Eukaryota; kingdom Metazoa; phylum Arthropoda; class Arachnida; order Araneae; family Salticidae; genus Maratus; species Maratus michaelseni. The sequence goes on along the minus strand of OZ007593.1, from coordinate 319,211,459 downwards.
GGCCTCTCCCATCGTGTTGGTCCGAAAGAAAGATGGCTCCACAAGATTTTGTGTGGATTATCGTAAACTTAACGACATCACGAAGAAGGACAGCTATCCTCTACCAAGAATAGACGACACGCTAGATACTCTTTCAGGACATAAATGGTTTTCCACACTGGATTTGAAGAGTGGATATTGGCAAGTAGAGATCCATCCTGATGACAAAGAGAAGACCGCATTTACTACTGGACAAGGACTTTGGCAATTTAAAGTTATGCCGTTCGGGCTCTGCAATGCCCCAGCAACGTTCGAGCGCCTCATGGAGACAGTGTTAAAAGGCCTGACTTTTGAAGCTTGTCTCATCTACCTAGATGACGTCATCATTGGTGGCCGAACGTTTGAAGAACATCTTGGAAATATTCGAAAAGTGTTAACGAAGCTAAGAGCGGCGAATTTAAAGCTGAACCCTCTGAAATGCAAGTTCTTCCAACGCGAAGTAAATTATTTAGGACACATCATCTCAGCTGAAGGTGTTCGAACAGATCCTGAAAAAGTGTCTGCAGTAAAGCACTGGAAACGTCCGGAAAAGTCCATCAGTTGCGAAGCTTTCTGGGACTATGCACTTATTACAGAAAGTTTGTACAGGGGTTCTCCAACATCGCAAGACCCTTGCATAGGCTCACTGAAAGCAAACAGAAGTTTCTATGGACACAAGAATGCGACAATTCATTCCAGCGGCTGAAAGAAGCTCTCACATCCTCTCCAGTCCTTACCTATCCAGACCCCGACAAACAATTCATTGTGGACACGGATGCCAGTCAGGAAAGTGTCGGCGCTGTACTTTCCCAAGAAATAGATGGCCAAGAGCGAGTCGTAGCATACTGGAGCAAATGTTTATCGAAACCAGAGCGGAATTATTGCGTCACTCGTAAGGAGTTATTAGCTATAGTAAAAGCCATAGAACACTTCCATCACTATCTCTATGGCAGGAAATTTCTCCTTCGTACTGATCACGCATCCCTAACATGGCTGATGAATTTTAAGAACCCAGAGGGTCAAGTAGCCAGATGGATACAACGACTCCAGGAATACGACTTTGACATCAGGCATCGTAAAGGCTCATCGCATGGAAATGCTGATGCCTTATCAAGAAGACCGTGTCCCGAAAGTTGTCGCTATTGTTCCAGAGCGGAGAACAAGTATAATCCCGAACATGTCATACGCCAGACGAAGACTTCACTATTGACGCCACCAGATCCCTGGAGTGATGAGAAGATTCGAACAGATCAAATGGCAGACTCTGAGATCAAACCAATCTTGGAGTTATTAGAATCTTCTAGCACGAAGCCCAGTTGGAAAGACATCTCGACTTACAGTCCTACGACAAAGCAATATTGGGCTCTTTGGAACTCCCTCCACGTCAGAAATGGTGTCTTGTTCCGAAAATTCGAATCGGAAGATGGGAAGACATCTCGGTGGCAGTTGGTACTTCCTCGATCCCGAGTCCCTGAGATCCTCAAGGAATTACATGACAGTCCCACTGGTGGCCATTTTGGAGTCATGAAAACATTACACAGAGTCCGAGAGCGCTTCTTCTGGGGAAAAGCGAGAGCTGACGTCGAACAATGGTGCAAATCTTGCGATGCATGTGCAGCTCGGAAAGGACCAAAGAAACGTAGCCGAGGAAGACTACATCTCTACAATGTAGGAGCACCTTTCGAACGCATCGCCCTTGACATCCTAGGCCCTCTGCCAAGAAGTGCTGATGGCAACAAATACCTCCTTGTTGTCATGGACTACTTCACGAAATGGCCCGAAGTTTATGCCATCCCTGATCAAGAAGCTTCTACGGTTGCGGATGCCTTGGTACACCAGTGGATATCAAGGTATGGAGTCCCCCTTCAAATGCATTCTGACCAAGGGAGAAATTTCATATCTGCTGTGATTGAGGGTCTCTGTCAACTTCTCGGAATGGACAAAACTAGGACGACGCCTTTACATCCACAGTCGGATGGCATGGTTGAGAGATTTAATCGTACCATCCTCAACAATCTCTCACTGCTAGTCTCAAGAAACAAACAAGACTGGGACCAAAAACTTCCCTTGTTTCTTCTCGCCTATCGCAGCGCCGTCCATGAAACAACCGGCTATTCCCCGTCTCAGATGCTTTTCGGTCGTGATCTTCGTCTACCTTGTGATCTGATTTTTGGTCGTCCTCCAGATGCGCCTTCATCGCCAGAGGGATACGTGCAGAATCTCCAGGCACGATTTGAAGACGTCCACAACTTGGCTCGAGAGCGGATCAATATACAGACGGAGAAGATGAAGACCAGGTACGACACGAAAGCCACGGTACATCAATTCAAAGAAGGTGACAAGGTTTGGTTTTATAATCCGACTCGACGTAAAGGACTTTCTCCCAAACTGCAATCGCACTGGGACGGTCCTTATACAGTCCTAAACAGACTGAACGATGTCGTAATTCGGATCCGAAAGTCACCAAGTTCGAAGCCTAGAGTCGTTCATTACGACAGGCTGGCTCCATACTATGGCCATAGTACATAGTTCATTGATTGTAAATAGTGTAATGTAAATAATGTAAATTAGTATGACCATGGTCTTGTATATAAATTAATGTAATTATTTATTTTGCTTAGCATTATCATTATTATTGTTATTATTATTTAAATACTTGTATGTAATGGTGTCTATGCTTTATAATTCAGCATTATGAATGTGTTTAATTGTTATTTTCCATATTTGCTTTAAGTGCTTTGAATAGTATAGCATTTGTTGGTAACGGGTTTGCTTTCCGATCAAAGGTTGAACTGCCCGGGACGTGCAGTCCTTGAGAGGGGGGCAATGTTATGAATTTTGTAAATATTTCATTCTTTTTAATTTATTTTATTTTATTATTGTGAAAATTGCAGTATTATTAATGTATTTCCTATTGAGCATCATGTAACTCAATGCTAAAGGCCTCAGGTGCTTTACAAGAAAAACAACCTTACAGCATCGGTTTTATAATGGAGTTCTATTGGAAAATCGCCAAGGAATGGGTTTTTCGCCAAGTTGGCGATGGTTTTGGCGACTTATTTTTGTCGCCAAATTTGGCGATATATCGCCAAATGTCGCCAAGTTGGCGACGGATTTGGCGACTTTTTGTGCAACCACACCCCCCTTATACCTATACATTGGGATCCTTTCTTGCTTGGGTTCTCTATCGAAAGTTAAAGCACTTTCTGGTAATTTCTAGCATCTGAAGGCTCTGGAATAATCTGGAATGATCTCTGAAACCTATATAAGGACCTCCATCAGTTCAGTTAGTTAGTTAGTTGTCTGTCAACTGCGATTGAATTCATCCGAGAGGCTTTGCATTGAGAACTGTGTTTCTCGGATCGATTTTGTCGTTGATACGTCGTATTGAACGCATTGTTACTGTGTGAAATTTTGCTGTGCTTTTATTGGATTTGAAGATTACTGAATATCTTGTAATTTTCAGAAGATATTGGTGTTCGTACTGCACTGTTTATAGTGAATAAAGCCTTTTTATTGTTCTTATATATTGGCATCAGTCCTTTCGAACCCCGAGCTCACAACAATATTTAAAATATTTCCGTTCTAAATAAAGCTATTTTATTTTTAATATCAAATATTATATTTTAAAATTCTTGTTGCAATTATAGTACACTATATTTTAAAATTTTTATTAGTTAGAAAGTATTTTTAAATATTGTATCATTAATGTCTTATTAACATAATAAGCAATATACTTATATAAATATAGATGCCTAATCATCGGGGGCTATATATTTAATTTCGCTAATAATATTTAATAAATGCACGCAGAGTTCATTTGCAGGTATGCAATTTACGTAAATTATCCTTTAAGTATGCAGACATTGAAGGAAATTATTTAGATCTATTTGGCTAATATACGTATAATGATATGCTTAGACTTTGAAACTTTGCTAGTACGTAACTGCAAATTGTTCGAATTTACAGCGGTTAACCTTTTGTTTTTTACTATGTAGAATAGTTCAAATTAATAATAATTGCCTAAATTAGATTAGAGTTTTAAAGTTACTTCGGACAATGCTGTTGGAGAAATGCTAAATGATAACTTTATGTTATTTCCATTATTTTATATAAGACAAATAATTAGGAAAATAATTTTAATAAGAAAGAAAATTTCAATTATGTCAGTCATTTATAAAATTTATTCTATTTGTTATCTTCCTTTTATACAGCTTTGCCAAACTGAAAATATACACTTGTAACAGAAATGTCACTGTTAGTAACAGTGAACAATGTTAGCTAGTCGGAAAGAGAGCACATGACGTATAAAGCCAAAGTCACTTTTATTAAAATCTTTAAAAAGGGCAGGGATTTTCGAAAAGGCTCAACAAATTTTCCTTAGGCCAGAAAGAAACAGTTACCAGGAAACTGTACTTCGCAAAATGAACTTCAAATATCAAATAAAGATAACTCAAAATGTCACTTCCAACTTTGGAGATGCGGCAAGACAATATACCTTCAGTAAAATTGGGTGTCTACTATGCAAGCTAGACAAACTCCGATGTCTAGATGTCCGCAAACGATACTACTGAAAGGAGCACTCAGTGAACACCAAAACAACTTAATTTCGATTAGCACAAAATAATTTAAATTGCGCTTACTAACAGCAACTGCCCTTTCTCAGCTGTGGATAGTTGATTACACCAGCCGGATCTAACAGCACATCACAGGGAGAAGAAACTCGATCCAAGTTCCACTTTCCTATCGCCTGCCAGTGCTTAAATACTACCATATCGATTGACCATACGTAAAAATTTGCATAAATATCGATACGAAGAGAAAACACACAAGTTCCGATGTTTGCACACTCATTCATCGAAAGTTAGAGAATGATAGCCTTGATCACTTTTATGCACATTGGCAATTATTGAACTAAAAGTACGTTCGCAATCGAAACTTCGCCTACTCTTATAATCAGAGTAGCCGACACATCATACACTGTTAAATATTTTAGTGGTGGATTGAACCAACATTTTGTGCTGCATTACCTGCAACCATAAGATTGTTAAATCTTGATTTAAATAAACTAGATGGAACCCGTCAAAATTTGACGGCAAAAAACTTGATAGTACCATAAAAATAAAATTCATAGCTGCTTTAAAATGTTTGAAACTTTTGCAGAATAATTCAAATAAATAAAAAACCCACTTTGAATTAAAGCTAGGTTGAAGAACAGCAATTGGCTAAGTTTCACTGGCACATGCACTCGCGGAATTTCTTTCATCTGACACATTTAGCGCTGTTGTGCAATTAAATGGTAAGTGCCCCCTTGGGGAGGGGGAAATGGCGGGATGGACCAAGGACATGCATAACATGAATAAGCAGTCAAAGACCTTTCAAACGATATGTAACATGAGGGGTGTGTGCAAAATTTAAAAAAGTACCCCCTTGTGGGGGGTAAAGTAGGGGATGGACACGGAACATGCATAATATGATTAAGTGTTCACAGACCTTTCCAACGATATATAACATGACGGTTGTGTGCAAAATTTAGAAAAGTACCTCTTTGGGGGGGGGCAAAGTGGGGAGATGGACATCAGAGATATGCATATGATTAAGCAGTCACAGACCTTTCCAACGATATATGACCTGAGGGTTGTCTACAAAATTTAGAAAAGTACCCCCTTGGGGGAGGGGGGGCAAAGTGGGGAAATGGACATTGGAGATATGCATATGATTAAGCAGTCACAGACCTTTCCAACGATATATGACATGAGGGTTGTCTGCAAAATTTAGAAAAGTAACCCCTTGCGGGAGGGGGGGGCAGAGTGGGGAGATGGACATTGGAGATGCATAATATCATTAAGCGGTCACAGACCTTTCCAACAATATATGACATGAGGGGTGTCAACAAAATTTAGAAAATTGCCCCCTTGGGGGGGCAAATTGGGGAGCTGGACATTGGAGATGCATATTATTAAGCGGTCACAGATCTTTCCAACAATATATGACATGAGGGGTGTCAACAAAATTTAGAAAAGTGCCCCCTTAAGGGGGGGGGGAGTGGCGGGATGGACCCCGGAGATGCATAACATGAATAAGTAGTCAAAAACCTTTCCAACAATACGTAACATGAAGGGTTTGTGCAAAATTTACAAAAGCGCCCCAATTGGCGGGAGGGGGGGGGATGGACCACACAGATGCATAACATGAAAAGGCAGTCGCAGGCCTTTCGAACGATATATCATATGAGTGGTGTCAGCAAAGAAAAGTCCCCACCCCGTGTGGGCAAAACATACTACCCCCGCCGCCATAATTATTGATGCGGACTCATTTTTTAAATTCGTTCGCACCCCTCTTCTCCCGCAAAATGTTGTGAATTTTTAAAAACTCCCCTTCCGAATTTTTTTATGCCAAAAGCACTTATGTCCGTCGTCTGCATGCAGAGTTTTGTGCTTACAGACGCCAGACACAACAACACACACACAGACAGACGTTTACCGACATTAATAGTATAGATGATACTCAGTGCCTACACATTTCACCCTTTATAATTCAGCCAATGAGTTGACGGTTGTTCATTTCCAGAAACGAAACAATAATTCTTTAGGATGAATTTTGTTTGTTTGATACACCGTGTCAGAATGCGTGCAATGCAGCTACAGGCATCACAAACTTTTTAGGGCACCTGCAGACTAAAAACAAATAATCAATCTTCGCGGGAAAAAAATCGTAGATTTCGTCAAATGATCACGGGAAAAACACTAATTTCATCAAAGGATCATGTAAAACGTGAATTTTGTTAAAAGGGCACAGAAAAACGCGATTTACGCCAAAGATGAGCAAATTTTGTCAAAGAATCGCAAAACAGGAAATTTCACCAAAAGATAGCGCTTTCTTGCCAAATTTCGTCTAAAAATTGCGGAATAAAATGTATTTTATCAAAAAATCGCTGGAAAACGCACATTTCGTTAAAGTATCGAGAGAAAAATGCGAATTTCTTCAAAGATTGCTGAAAAAACGCGAATTTCATCGAAGGATTGCTGAAAATTCATGAATCTTATCAAAAGGCAGCAGAGAAAATGTGATTATTATCAAAGCCTTGTGAAAAAAGAAAATTTCGTCTAAGGATCACAGAAAAACGCAAATTTCATAAAAGAATCATGGAAAATAACGCAAATTTCGTGAAAAAAAAATCGCAGAAAAAACACAAATTTCGTCAAATTATCGCTGAAAAAAAACACAAATTACGTCATAGGATAGCTGAAAAAATTGTGAATCTCGACAAAAAAAAGATACAGAAAAAAATGCGAATTTCATTAAAGAATCACGAAAAAAAAATGCAAATTTTGTTAAAGGATTGCGCAAAGAATGTGAATTCTTTGAAAGGTTCGTGTGAAAAATGAAACTGTCTTTATTAAAAACAGCACACACACAAACATCTATACAAACCTCAATACACACAAACATATTATAGGCAGGGCATGAAATTCAATTTTTCCAAGGACGGGAGTCTCCCTACCAACATTTTTAAATGGAGGGGAGTTGTAATGTTTGGGAGGGTGAAAAAAAATCTTTAAACCCCACTATTATTTTACGTGCTATTTAAAGAATTACATTAATGCAGACATGACAAAATACCATTGAAAAAATTAAGTCAACTGAGAATGATTATGTAAAATGTTTATTTTTATTATGAAAAAGGGAAGAAAGTTAAGTTTTATATATGCAGTGTATTTTTCATGTTCCATTAAATGTGTTAGGGACCCTTAACAATTAGGTTGTTAAATAAATTTCTGACTTTAGATTTTACTTGATTGAGATTCACCGATCGATCGTGGAAAAGACACAATGTTCATCGATCTGCGCGGAAAAAACGCTAAGTTCGTCGATCTGTCATAAAAAACGCGAAGTTCGTCGATCAGTCGGGGGAAAAAAGCAAATTTCGTCGATCGATTGCAGAATAAACACAAAGTTCGTCGATCTGTCCCCGAAAAACGCAAGGTTCGTCGATCAGTCGCTTAAAAAACGCAATGTTCGTCTATCTGTCGCAGAAAAAACACAAAGTTCGTTGATCAGTCGCAGAAAAAAATGCAACGTTCGTTGATCTGTCGCGGAAAAAAAGCAAAGTTCGTCGATCAGTTACGGAAAAAGCAAATTTCGTCGATCGATTGCGGAATAAATGCAAAGTTCGTCGATCAGTCAGGGAAAAAAGAAAAATTTCGTCGATCGATTGCGGAATAAACGCAAAGTTCGTCGATATGTCCCCAAAAAACGCAAGGTTCGTCGATCAGTCGCTTAAAAAACGCAATGTTCGTCGATCTGTCGCAGAAAAAACTCAAAGTTCGTTGATCTGTCACGGAAAAAACCACAAAGTCCGTCAATCGGTTGCGGGAAAAAAAAATCACGAAATTTATCGTTCGGTTGCAGGTAAATTAAATAATGCAAATTTCTCCAAAAATGCTGAAATTTTTTGGGCGGGAGGCTCCCACTCGTTGTCTTTTTTTGGGCCGGATTTCAAAATTTTCGGCGCGAATCCCGCCCTGAAATTCAAGCCCTGATAGATATAGTTTTAATCTGAAATAATATACTGAACTTGAACTAACTTTTGAAAAATCGGGTTAACCCAAATCCAACTTGCAGAAATCTACACTCAGCCTGAAATCGACTCGAACTATAAAGACAGTTAACCCAACTTGCAACAAAAATAATTATTGCCGAGAGAGCATTTACCCTCTCTCCCTGTGCTGAAACTTTTCAGAAACTTTTCTGTAAATTTTCTGATTTTTTCTTTTCTCAGAAATGCTGTAGTCATTTTGTCCCCCAATTTTGCCCTTTACAATTCAGCCAATGAGTGGAGGGGGCCAAAGGAGCGTTCCTTATCACAAACGAAAGATGAGATACGTTCGTTTGATGTCGTTTTTGAAAATTTATGGATTTCTAAGTAATTTTTTCATTTTACCGTATTTATTTTCTTTTTGTGTTGTATGTATTTTGCTACTTTGAATTTTTTTAAACTAACCCTTTTTTTTGGAGAGTGAAAGAGAGAGATTTAGTAATTTGGTGACACGAAGTTCCGCAAATTCTTAAAATCCACAAATCGTTTCCAATGTAAACAATAAAATTTACAATTAAGTTACAAGTGCAAAATTTCAGTTTTTTAAAATTTTCATGTCATTCTGTACACATTTTAATATGTCATTCTGATCATTATACATATTTAGTTATGCATTATTATTTACTTGACCTTTACTTTTAATATTTTAAATATTTCAAACTTACAGCTAAATGTAATTATTAAAACATTTGAAATACTGCATTCGAAAAATGAAATTTCAGCTTAGAAACGCGACAATTACTATTAGGTTAAAAAAATTTAAAGTAGAAAAGTACTTATGATATAAAAAGAAGAAAAAAATACACCAGAATTAATCTGTATTACGAAAGCGGGAGAAATGATTTTCTGTGCTATACGAAAAGATATCCAAATAACTCAATCATGAACATAGAAATAGGTATCGGTTTCTATGTTCATGTGCACTCAATGCAAACTTGAAACTTTTAAAAAGGTCATTGAATGAATGAAATTCATCTCCGCCTTTCACATCCAGAAAACTTGCTGTGTCGCCAATTATGTTTATATTTTATATATATATATATATATAAAATAATTCAGGCACTTTTCCGTTATACGGACACCATTGTCGACAAACATACATACATACATACATTTTGGCATAGTGTCCGTATAACAGAAAAGTACTAAAGTTCATGGTTTAAAATCACAATAAAATATCATGAAATTTATTGATTAGTTGTGGGAAAATATCGGGGAAATAATGTGTTTTTCGTGAATTTTTTGTTTTGTTAACAATGTGGTTAGAGAGCCAGGGAGAAATCCAGAAAACTTGCTGTGTCGCCAATTATGTTTATATTATATATATATATATATAAAATAATAATTCAGGCACTTTTCCGTTATACGTACACCATTGTCGCCAAACATACATACATACATTTTGGCATAGTGTCCATATAACAGAAAAGTACTAAAGTTCATGGTTTAAAATCACAATAAAATATCATGAAATTTATTGATTAGTTGTGGGAAAATATCGGGGAAATAATGTGTTTTTGTGAAATTTTTTGTTTTGTGTTGTTGTGTTTGATTGTAAGCATTCATTATAATTTTCAATGCATTATTAAATTGAAATTTTTGTTTAAAATATGTGAACAAAACAGTGACCAGAAACCTGCACAATTTCTAATATAGATAGATAGATAGATAGATGCATGCATGTAGTACTTTTAATTATTTGGTAAAAATACTGTGATCGTCACTGAGAAAACCTGAATTTAACCTAAAAGTAATTGTCGAGTGTTTAAGCTGAAATTTCATTTTACGAATACAGTATTTCAAATGTTTTAATAATTACATTCAGCTGTAAGTTTGAAATATTAAAAGTAAAGGCCAAGTAAATAATTAATAATGCATAACTAAAAGTAATTGTCGAGTGTTTAAGCTGAAATTTCATTTTACGAATACAGTATTTCAAATGTTTTAATAGTTACATTCAACTGTAAGTTTGTAATATTAAAAGTAAAGGCCAAGTAAATAATTAATAATGATAACTAAAAGTAATTGTCGAGTGTTTAAGTTAATTTCATTTTACGAATACAGTATATAAAATTTTTTAATAGTTACATTCAGTTGTAAGTTTGAAATATTAAAAGTAAAGGCCAAGTAAATAATTAATAATGCATAACTAAATATGTATAATGATGAGATTTTATTTTCTTGAATTATTCAGTGAAACTCGCCTTATAAATGTACGCAAATAATTCACATCAAAATCTTAAAATAACAAAGTTTTCTTTCGTGTTTAGCTATGCTTAATAACCAAAAAAGCTTGATTAATACAAAAATTATTTGGTAAAAATACTGTGATCGTCGCTGAGAAAATCTGAATTTAATCATATCACACAGAATTACATATTAAAAGTTTAAAAAACTGAAATTTTACACTTGCATCTTAATAGTTTGTTTACATCGGAAACGATTCGCGGAATTTCGTGCCACGAAATCTCTCTCTCTCTCTCAAAAAAAGGGTTAGTTATAAAAAAATTCAAAGTAGTAAAATACATACGACTTAAAAAGAAAATAAATAGGGTAAAATGAAAAAATACCTTAATAAAATAAATCCATAAAGTTTCAACAACCGAACAACCAAATGGAATCGTAATACACATACGCTTCTAGAGAGAGGAAAAAGCCTTCACCTCATTGGCTGAAACATCGCGTCTAAAGATAGTAAAAGCCTCTAGCTGATTAGCTGAATGCCCGCGCATGCGTATAAATAGCATTTTTGTACGAAAAACTAAAAAGCAGGTTAGCTTTAAGTATATGGATTAAAGCGATGGATCGATCGGAGCTTCAAATTTTGGAGGAAAATTTGACCATCTTACGGTAGAAGCACAACTTAAGTGCTTTTGTTCTAAGCACAAATTTTATCGAGGAAATTAGTAGATTTGTAGAAAAAAATTTTGCTAGTAACAAAAAGAATATATATATATATATTTTGATTGCTAAGTCTTTGTATTAAATATTAAAGCAATTAGAAATTTAAATGTAAATAAAAAGCTTCATTTGTATTCTAATAACTCTAAAAACTGTTATTGTGTAAAGCTAAAAAGTAAATACAAACCAAAAACGTCAAAATACTTCGACACAACTATACTGATGTAAACATAATGCATTCAATAAGGTAAAGCCAGGAGAGATGACGCGGTCGGAGAGATTGCGCACAAAGCGGTTCGGGGGGAAGGAGTAGAGTCAGCGCGCAGGGACTCCAGGTAGTTGTACAACAGCAGTAGAGCAGTGTCTACTTGAATGTGCACGTCGATTGTTTCGAGCGTCTAGAATAAAGCATTATATTTTGTTTTGTTTTCCGAAAGTAAGTGCTTGAATTTTCATAACTATTCGTCAGAATTTCTATATAGTATCAGTATTACAAAATATTTTAAACTTAAACGATTTCCCATAAGCTACTAACATAGACTAACGGTGCGAACACCACTGGTTCGTTTTAGTAGTGGTCATTATTAAATAAAAGACCGCTCAATCTCCCCTACCGAAATTGGAGAGTTTGCGCATCTGCTACTTAGGAGAGATGGCGCATTGTTTCTCATTAGTTTTCATGCTAGGATATATTATGCAGCTTAATGGTAAATTTGTATATATTACAAATTACATGTAAAACATGTGAATGAATCAATTTTGAAATAGTTAAAAAAAACACATAATTATCGAAACTAAATTTGGCAATAAATTCGTTTGTTAAAAAAATACTGGGCAATGAGGATGGGTGAACTGAATGTCTGGAATTGTACCATTAGGTTGAAATACCCACTCTTAATACAATAATATTTATTCACAAAAGCCTTACAACAATGCCATTAAGTGTAATTGTTATTGTTAACGATTAAATTGTAGTTATTATTCATAACAATCTCTCCTACCCATGTGCGTAATCACACCAACCATGTAAGGACAGATTGAGCAAAATAGTTTTCTTGGTTTTATTACAACTGTTCTATTAAATTGCAACATAACAACAAAATAACAATGGAAATGCATAAAAAACAAATAAAGTCAAAATTAATCATGCATAGTTTAGTAAAAAATTAATATTTATATGTATTTTTATTATTCTGCTGAATTGTGCGCAGACTATCCTAGCTTTACCTTAGACAGATTGGAAATAAAAAAAATTATAACAAATATGTTCGCATTAACGTAAGATTTACAAAATAATTACCGTTTAAAGTGCAATTGCTGTAATGCAATTTTTAAGGTGCGGATTATAATGTAAAAACTTCATGTAAACTAAGATAAGTAAAGTTTCATAAATAAAAATAATTTGATATTAATGTGAAAAATATTGATTATAATAAAAGATTATTTATGAAATACTTGCTAAATATCAGTGTCTTTTTTTTTCACAGACGATAATGTAAAAAAATTTTAGAAGTATGAAAATAATAACTATTATGCATAACCTATAATATAATTAAAAATCAAACAGCATCGTATAATCAGAAAATAATTTTAATATTTACAATTAAATACGATCAACAAGTAATGGTTCAAAAACTGACAAATGACATCTACGCTTAGAATAACACAAGCAGTTTAATACAAGTATGGGACATTACTTCCCAACATAGGTAGAGAGTCATAAAGGATTGAGACGGCGATATGCGAAGTTGCCTGATGCTAGCAGAAAGGAGCACAAATAATCAGACATTCTCCAGTAGTTATTTTGTTACCCGTGATCTTGGAATAGTGTACGGTAGCGCGCGCTCTGAATATCGAAGTAAAATATATATTTTATTTCATATATAAACGGAAAACTATGCGTCAAGTATAGATTATGAAACACTTTCCAACACATCTAGAAAACTGTAAAAACAACTTCACAGCCAAATGAGGGGTAGTAGATAGATGTGTAGTAAACAGTTTAGGAAACAGTTTAGGAAACGTCTAACACATTTAAAAATCCAGTTTCAGCATTTATCTTCCTTAGTCAAAAAAGGAGTCAAATTATTTTGTGCAGCCCTGCACATTATCTATAGACTTGGATATATACTACATAGTATGATAGAAATACGTTCAGTTAGAAAATTCATTTTTAGAAATTTTCGCCAGTCGATGGAAATGCTCTCGAAATCTTTTGTACAGCCCTGTACATTAAATAAAGAATTTTGTGCACAACACAAATTAAACTAAATATTAATTCAGGTAAAAAGCGCCATAAGGTAACTTAAAATTTAATTCCAGCAATTACCAACCATTAACGACAATGTATCTTGCTCTATGCGTAGGCCTGTATATGAATTTATTTATATTCCACAAACATATATTAGTCTACTAAATATAGTTCAGCAGGATAATGCGCTACAGAATTAAAAATACCCTTACGCAATTTACTCTCATAGATGAATTTCTTTGTGTAGTCATGTATATGATCAACGGAATTAGATACACTACGTACTAAGCAAACATTTAGTCAAACCTAAATATCCAAACCAAAGTTGAAAAAGCACTTATCATACGTAGACTGTAATTATCGAACAAAAACTGTAACCGAATTCTTTTGTGTGTCCCAGTAAATGGATGATAAACGCAATGCACACCATATTATTCTGTGAGAAATTTATAGTGCATCTCAGTAATACATATAAATTTCATTATGTTTTAAGTAGTGAAACATCATTAAATTACATTGCAAACGATATTTCTCCGTAGAACATTATGTGACAGAATTATTTTGTGTGACCCTGTAAATGAATAATAAATGCTTTGTACACCATATTTTCGAAAAAGCATGTTTTATTGCGCTACATAATTGTATATCAATTTAATCATGTTTCGAATGGCGTAACATCATCAATATGCACTTAAAACGATTTTTTTCTATTTACCGTAATGTAACTGAATATTTTTGTATGACCCTGTAAATGAATAATAATTGCTTTGTACACCATATTTTCAAAAAAGCATGTTTTATTCCGCTACATAATTTTATATCAATTTAATCCTGTTTCAAATGGCGTAACATCATCAATATGCACTTAAAACGATTTTTTTCTATTTACCGTAATGTAACTGAATATTTTTGACTGCCCCTGTACCTAAATTATAAATGCTACACACTTCTTTTTCAATAGGGATCATGCTATAGTAAGTGCTAATGACATACAAAAAATTCAGGGCTATGAGAGTATATTTTCTATAGTTACAGCACAGACAGACGACAGACAAACCGAAGAATAAACACTTTACAACTATGTTGGAAAATGTTAAAAAGACAATATTCGAGTCTCATGCCATCTTTGGTGTGTTTTTTCGTAAATGATATGCGAATAAAGGCTAATTATTTTTTCTGCTGACTGAGCAAATTTTCAAATATTCCCTGCAAAAATATCCTTTGTTCAAAATTCTATAATTATCATAATTTCTGGTTTGTAAACTTCAGATCAAATAAACATTTTCTAGCTAGAAATATACTTACAAATTGCAAAGTTATCAAGTTATCATTAGTGGTATTAATTTGACTTCATGTATAAATTAGGATTTTCTGGCCCAAAACTGTTTTGTTTAATCCGAAAAATAATGCGTCGAAACTTACTTTGTTAGTTAAACTGTTTTATAAAATGGCAGAATCGGCAAGTTTAAGCTTTTCGTTCCTATTGTACAATGTGGGGTGCGAAGACGGTTATAGCACTGAAGGCTATATTAAAAATAAATGTGTAACGTTAAATTAGCACAAATTAAAATAATTTCTAATGGCAAACAGCTGTTTCAGAGCCCTTAAGTTCCATCTTCAGTGCCAACTCAAAAGGTAAAAACTAATTAAAAACTCCTAGGCCATGACCGCTTGCCTGCCATCTCTCGCCCCGCGGCCAGATGAAATGGCGTTGAATTTTTCAAAACAACAGCGGAGACGAGGAAACACACGTGACAGAGAGACCAATAGGAACACTCCACCGACCGGGAAAGTTTAAGTGTGGAGGCGAATAAAGGAGGGGGGGGGCGAAGCCTCCACACTTAAACTTTCCCGGTCGGTGGAGTGTTCCTATTGGTCTCTCTGTCACGTGTGTTTCCTCGTCTCCGCTGTTGTTTTGAAAAATTCAACGCCATTTCATCTGGCCGCGGGGCGAGAGATGGCAGGCAAGCGGTCATGGCCTAGGAGTTTTTAATTAGTTTTTACCTTTTGAGTTGGCACTGAAGATGGAGCTTAAGGGCTCTGAAACAGCTGTTTGCCATTAGAAATTATTTTAATTTGTGCTAATTTAACGTTACACATTTATTTTTAATATAACGGCACAAAGTTCTTATCCACCTTTTAGACTGAAGGCTATAGTAAAAAAGTTCGAGGAAACAGACTCATGGTAAGATCTGATTTTTCCCATTGACCGTAATGTAACTGAATAATTGGTACTTACGTATTATCCGTGCCAGTTTTAAGCCAACTGCGCCAGGCATGGAACCAATATTACTAATTATAGTAACCCTTATATATTTTTTTTCTTGCTACATGGTACATGCTTGGAAATAATCTATAATACTCTTTCTTATTTACTATGCCATATATTAATTTTATTAAAATAATGTTATTTACTATTTTTAACAATGTTATAAATTTAATAAACATATATTACATTTTATTTATTTTATATTTTTAACAATGTTATTTGATAATGTTAAATTACTGCGTTTGAAAACATGATTAGCAACGATAAACAAGATTGGTACTTGGCAACCATTTTTGGCGATCAATCTCCTGGCACGGATAATACGTAAGTACCGAATAATTTTGACTGCCTCTGTACACAAATTGTAGATGTTACACACTTCTTTTTCAATAGGTATCATGCTATAATAAGTGCTACATAAATTGCAGGGTGATCCGAGTATATGTAAGAGAGATAGAGCACGGACAGACAGTAGAAAAACCGAAGTCTTGAACACTTTTAAACTGTGTTGAAAAATGTTTAAAATATTTTAAGTACCTTGTTTTGATGAATCGCTTGCATAATACATGAAAATAAACAAGTAATAATAAACATGCAATAATCCTAAAATAAAATTCTATATTTGTACAAAATTATATTCTGAAAATATTAAATTCAGGAATCTTCTTCGAAATTAATACTGTGTAAATAGTTTTAAACTAGACATAAAGAGGCCATTTATATTAATAAGACGATAGTTTTTTTTTTTTTTTTTCTGATGTGTACTTGACTTAATAAAACGTAATTAAAATGAATTGATTATGGAATTTTAAAATTTGAAGCGTAAAACAGTGTTTTACGCTACAGCCTTATGTTAATCATAAATCCTTTTAAGAAAATCATGTTGAAAAGTAGAAATAATTATTTCACTCTTCTCAAAGAGTTAATTATATCA
The DNA here is from genome assembly GCA_963931845.1 of Maratus michaelseni. Classification (NCBI taxonomy): domain Eukaryota; kingdom Metazoa; phylum Arthropoda; class Arachnida; order Araneae; family Salticidae; genus Maratus; species Maratus michaelseni. The sequence goes on along the minus strand of OZ007593.1, from coordinate 319,194,487 downwards.
CTGTCAGAAATTTAAGAGTGAGATGTGACATATTATGAATAAAAATGGTTTTGGAAGAATAATTTTCTTGGGAGAATTAATGCAGATCATTGAGTAAATAATTATTAAAACTATCAAAATTCCTAGTTTTACTTAAAAGATTACTTGTTTACTAAAAGAAACTTTTACTAATAAATCCAAGCGTAATTTATTTATACTTAATCTAATCACTGTTCGATAACACAATTTAATAATTTCTTCGCAAATAAGACAAAATATTACTGTCTGAGATGATCATTTTAAAGTGCACACTATTTCTATTTATATAATATATACCATTTGAAATATTTTTCGGTGTATTAAATCAATATAAAATATATTTTATCATTTATTTTATTAGTATCCCGTAAATGTAAATATAAACAGATTTCTCGCTTGTATGCATCCGAAAATTTTATTTATTTATTTTATTTATTTATTTATTTATATTTTTATTTATTTTATTTATTTATTTATTTATTTATTTATTTTTTTTTTTTTTGGGGGGGGGGGGGCATTCTTTATCATTTAAAATTTTTGACTTAATTGTTGTATCACTATATTATGGTAAATTAACATGGGAAAACATATTTTCTCTGAGGATGTAAAGTTCATTTAATAATATATTTTTTAAATATATATTTTTTTATTTAAATTTTTTTTAAATATAGTTAAAAATAAAACAAAGGTATGTGAAGGAAATATAAAAATTTAATTGATTTATTTATGAGGAAAAAAACTTATTCATATTTATTTTCATTTATGTTATTATGTATGTTCCATTTATGACAATCATTGGTGTAGGATTATTTTCATTTCAAATTATTCTACAAATAATTCTTCTTGACGCATACACATTTTTATACAAACTTTTGTGACAGATTATATTCTTTATAATAAGTAATAACAGCCTGAAATAATTATTTTAACATATTTATTATTTTTTTAACTATAAAACTTATAATTATGTTATAGTAACATTTCACTATTATGCTCGGCAGAAATATTATTTTATTAATATGGAGACTGTAATTAACAATAATTACTTAGTAATTTTAAAGCTACCTACTATTTCAAATGTATTCCTTATCTGAAAGTACAAATTAGCTATAATTTAACGAAAAAATAGCTATCAATTTTTAAATAAGTAAAACATTTTTGGCTCATTCTGCTATAAAGAGATTTTGTAACGAAATCTCGAGATTGTATTTTATATACAATATTCAATAATAATACTGTCAAGATATTTTTAAGATATATTAGTTTTACACATTATGGTAGCCTAAATCTGATGACATTTCAAATGAGCAACGCTAAACATATTTTGACAAAAATTTTCTGAGGTATGCTTGACGTTCTGAAAACACTAGGGTACTCTGCCTCCTAAGAGCTATGCTTGTAATCCCTGTTATATAAAAACAGTTTCATTTGCTCGGTTTTAGAAAGAAAAAAATGACTGCAGATGTAGGAACTCAGTTGTATTTGAAGATAACTATTATACTAATAAATGGACTCAGTGTGTGAAATAAGTAGTCACAGCACCTAATTTTATATCATTACCCGTCTCCCACTGTACGCATATACAAACAAAATTGTGTATTGGCGATAGGAAATATGAAAAGAAAACTATGTGGCAGGTATGCCCCTTTGTGTAATCGTAATAAAAAAAACATTTAAATGACCTGAATAAAAATGAGTATTTCATTTTAAATATGGCGTCATTTTCTTCAACAGAAGCTTCAAAGTTCAGTAGTTATAAATGCAAATGCAAGTGCTCTGCTGAATACGAGGCGGTGTTCAGAAAAAATATATATATAAATAATGATGTAAATTATAGAATTATTATCAAAATATTTTTATTCATGATCAGTTTCCAATAAAAATACCGCAACATGAAGCATAAATCAATCCATAATATTGAAAAAATAATAATAAATTAACTATTATTTTCTAAGATGCCAATTTCGACAGTAAAAGTTTTAATTTGTGTACTGTTATCCGTACTTTATGTATCCTTAGATAATATTTTATGCATGGAAATGCGCGTATAATTCTACCCATGACAAAATTTTCACCAGCAAATACTTCCCGTACGTTAATAATTAATTATTTAAAATGTTTCTTTCATTTTCAATATTCACGCGGAAATATATATTTCATTTGAAAATAAGTTGTTTGGATGTATTACTATTCAGGATTTTCAAAATTTGTCAACTGTAAATAAAAACTATTTCAACATATTCTATATTCAGATAAAACATTTTAGAAAACAAAACAAATTTCGAAAAATAGTCAAATGCATACAAGAGGATTGGATATTACACACCCCGGTCTAGTCAACTATATGCATGTAGAAGATTCTTATTTTATTTTATTTTATTTTATTTTTTGCATAGCCTTTGATACTATAACTGAACAATCTTGACCGATTTCGATGTTTGATGGTTTTTAAAACAGTGATTTCATTGTTTTAAAAGCTGTTTGAGTCAGCATGTTTATCGCGTTAATTTTTTTTAAATATAAAATTAACTTTTTCATGTTTTTATAACTAATAGTTTATGGATTTTCTACGGTAGATTCAAAATCGTCGTCAGCGGCAGCATTGTCAGTAACATAGATATGTACTAAAAAAACATATTATGAAACGTAATATTTTAGTGTTACCTTAATCATATGTTATGAATGAAGATTTGCCACGAAGTTGCAATGAAATTTGAAAATATGAAAAGTTATTGTCAGGGCACTGAGTGCATTTAAATGATAAATGTGACAAGTGAAAATTTGTAAATAATAATCAATTAAAATTTGTGTTTTAAATATGATTATTTCTAATCTCTAATAAAATATTTTTCATGAAAAAATAGTTAAATATCATCGTATGATTTTCGGCTGAAAATAATGTACAAAATTTCAAAAATAATAAAAAAGAATCATGCATCATGCATAATCTACAGTATTAATTAAAATATCAAAAAACACTCTGTAATTCTTAAATAATTTCAATAATAAATATCAAGTTCAATGTATATAAATCTAAATTAAATTTGGGGGATTTATTGAGCACATAACATGTATTCATTTTTTTTTTTTTTTTTTTTTTTTTTTTTTTTATATATAATTAAAGAAATTACGCTCGCTACTTTTATCTTAAATTTAGTGAGATAATGTATTATATCATATATCTAAATATAAATGTTCTGAATTTTATGATTTTCTTGTAAAATCACTGCAGATCAATCAGCAATCATTAATAAATAGTAGTATAAAAGTTTTCGCTTGAAAAAAAAAAAAAATATTTTGTGAATTTTAATTAAGACATTATTTTGAAGATTATATACTAAAACTATTCTTATAATATAGTTAAATAGGGCCTTTATATTATAAAGACTCTATAGTTTTCATCCTATGAACTTTCGAGTCACCCCCCCCCCTCGCACCATTCAAATAATTATGCGGTAAAGCATTATGTTAGAATGCGACTGGTACCAAATAATTAATAATAATGTCTAGTAATTAATGCTGCACTTAAATTTTACTTGGGGGTCGTCAACATATAGAAATTGTAAGGAATATTGAAACGTTTATCACAAACACCTAATAGTGACGTCATATTTTGATTTTTCAATAAATTTTAACTTTGGATACCAAACGGAATGTCATTTGGTCATGGAGTTTTGAAGTTATATCTGTTTAAATTATCAAACACTTTATTAAAGTTACATTCATATTTAATCATTGCAAGAAATATTCCAATTCAGGTAGTTTTTTTAAGCAACACTGACAAAGTACTTGGCGGAATGAGCTGAGCTGTAATTTTGGATACTCAATTTTGTTGCTTATTTAAAAGGGATTTCTGTAAAAAATAGTCACACATTACATTTTGTTTGAAAAATACAATATAATATTCAAATTAAATTATATTTAAAATAAATATATGTTTTCGAAAACAATATGAAACGTAAAATATATATATATTTTTTAACAGAAATCGGATTCCAGCTGCTTCAAGTATGCGAATCGAAAATTAGAACTGATTCTGCCAATATATTTTTTTAATTTTCCTTAAAAAAACTACTTATTTTGCAAACTTTTACTTACTCATCATACGTAGTATAGGGTAAGTATTTTAATTGTTTTGAAAATCGAAAAAAAAATTGACAGATTTTCACGTTTCAGACACTGGAGTTTCCGAAAAAAATATTTTTAGAAAAAAAAATTGCCGTCCGTCTGTCTGCGTGTCTGTAAACGTCTCTATCTCCCGAAAAAATTGATATAGAGACTTGAAATTTGGTATGTACTTAGTATGTAATAATGGGTAGAGGCTTATTGAATTTCAGTAACCTCGATTATACGGAACTATTTTTTTCGGCCTCTCGAAATATTCGTTCTGATAAAAGGTATATAAAAATTTTACGGAGTAGATATAAAAGACAGGATAAAAACATAAATTTTGGATAAAGAATGAAGTTGATTGGATAGTTAGTTGCCGAGATATTTCTAATCCAATTTTTCACAGTCTTCGATTTTTCATGACCCTGTATTTCATTCAAATTTCAATTCAAAGGTATATTTTAATTGTAAATGAGGCTCTTAATCCGACTCAGTAAACCGTTAGTTAATATGATTATCCATTTTGGAGTTATAAGGATGTTTATTTTATGCAATTCAGTAATACAGCATTTAAAGTTTATGAAGTCATCAATCCACAATTTTATTCCAAATGCAATGCACTTTATAAATAGTTTACACATGTTTTATTTTCATATTTTATATTATGCATATCCATGATGGGTAAGTATTACGGTGGCCCCCCAAACGACCAGTTTCACACAGATTAAAACTGAATTTAATATTATAAGTTCAAAAATTTTAACCTTCCTAATTCTCAAATTACTTGACCAAATGTCTTCGAGTTTGGCATCCGAAAGAGAAATTTACAATGCAAATATATTGTATAAATTAGGTGTTGGTAATCAAAATGTTAAAAGTTTTTACAATTTATGTATATGTACAACCCACTGAATACTATTTAAGTGTACCATAACTTAGTCAACGTTATTACCAATTGAATGATACCAATCAAATATTTATACGATGATTTGCGGCAGAGGTAGTGCTGGGAGGGTGGGCCGAGGAGTACAGTTTTTTCCCACGATTGTACTTGAAATAATAAAATTTAATTAAAGTATGACGAAATGTTAACATTTTTGAAAACAGTGTTTTACGTTTCAGTTTTATGTTAATCAACAATTCCTTTGAGAAATGCTGCTCAAAATTAAATATAATTATTTTGCTCTTGCCAAGAAGGTAATTATGTCCCTGTCAGAATTTTAAAACGAACATTAGAGTTAATGGAAATAAAAAAAGCTCTAGGAAGAAAACTTTTTTTGAAACAATTAATGTAGAAACTAATTATATAAACACTCAAAATTGACAGTTTCACTTTAAAGAGTTTTTATTTATTTAAAAATTTATTTTACTGATAAAGTTAAGTGAAATCTGGACATACTTTGTCCGTTCTATTTTGCGAAGTACAGATTTATATTTTCCCCCGGAAATTATCAAGCATTTCTTACTTTCTTAAATGTTCTTTTTGAAGTGGACGGCTTCTTCTTTATGTAATATCCTGCGTCATATAAGAAAATATTTTTTTTCATAATTTAAAATAATGTTATTTTCTTCATTAGTATTCTAAAAAAAATAATATATAGAAGATCGATTACATGAATCTCGAAGTCTGCCATTTTTTTCAAATACGTTAACCTCTTATTAGTTGCGAAATATTGTTTTATTACATTAATGTACATTAAAGGAAATACGAATATTTTATAAAATATTAGGCTTTATTTTATAATAATAATTTCATTATAAAATATTTCTTATTCGGTTTCTAAATATAAGTACACATAAATATATTTTTGTTTCTACTTGAAAAAAAGAATTACCTTAAAACTTTATGTGATGCTAATACCACAATATTTGCTGTAGAAATATTTTCATTTTGATGCATTTTGGAAATAATTCTTCATTTTTCAGACACATTTTTGTGATATTTTTTTAGAAGAAGCAAGGTTATATTTAAGCTTTAAAAATAAGCAAATAAAATCGAAAATTAACATTATCACATAATACCATGACTAAAAAAATCCCCTTAAATACCTATTATGGTTGTAGAATTTTTGAAATATAATCAGCTTAAATATTGCATGATTTAGAAGTTAACCAAAGTGAAAATAATTACATTTTAATTTATGTATATTTTTCTCTATCCCACTTCTAGTCCTTATCATTAACACTGTTGTAATATTTAAGAAATAAGTAGCTTGGCCTTTTGACCACGTTGACTATGTCACGGTCTAAGACAATGTGGCAGGATTATTCAGTTTTTATGTTTTAGTATCACTATTCATTCTATTAATTTTCGTATTATTTAATCACAGAAACTCTGTTATTAAATAAGTCATATTTGATTCAGATAAATAGTGGTATGAATAGGAAAAGACTATTCAAACCCTGCATTTTATACCACGTCGTAGTCAAGTCGTTAAAATAATCAACACAACTGGAATAGGAAAATATATAATTATAACAAGACTACAAAGTCATTCTTGTTTGTATTCGTTTAGCTAATTTTTCAAACAATTTCCGCAGAGATTCTATTATACAAAGATGTTGCGATGCAAAAAAAAATGATGTTTTATCTTTTTTCATGCAACATTCACTAAACGTCAAAATATGTTTAAGGGAAATATCCTTTTCTTATTAAAGGGTAAATATGAATACTTATCATATGAAAAATGTGAAACAACACTGTTAAAACTTTGCAACAAACAGTCCAGTCATTCGACCGTTTTTAAAGAAAACGGTTACTTGATCATATTATTAAGCGTATCTAACCATATTATTGTCCATATTATGGTCAGAATAAAGTTAAATTATGGTTATGTAACCGTTTTCTATAGAAACGGTCGAATGACTGTACATCTTGCTGCAAATTTTTAACAGTGAACGAACGACAAATATATGTCTGGGTAATCCTTAATTGTTCATAGAAATATATTAAAATGAATATATTCTCGTAAGATATCTTTACGTCATAACATCACTTAACATTGTGATTGAACTTGTATACCCATTAACACTTTAAGCGCCGCTATGTATATTAAACTGTTTTTTTATGGAACAGTTGTTTTTTTCTTTATGAATAGGAAGTCTTTAAAGTATTTCTGAAGAAAAAAAAAATCGAATATTTAGGAAAAATAGCATGTTTCCAAAATAGGAGCAATGGTTCTTAATGGGTGTAAATTTTTTCAAAATTTTTACTTATGCCTCCGTGCATTTATGGTTGTTATTTCACTGTTCTTTAGCTATGAAAGAGGTAATATCATTCTGAAACTGACATTTTACAAATAATTCATATAAATTAGTCCAACATCTACATTTATAATAAAAATAAAACATAAAATTACGATTCCATAAGCATTTTGATTATCCATCTCTTTATTTTTCCCATTTACATAAATTTTTGTCCTACTATTTTACATGAAAATGATGGAACATTTTTTATGCAGCATTATGTTATATTTTCTTTTTTTTTTTGCGTTTTCTAAAATTGATTTTTTAGCTTTTTTTTTTTTTTTTTTTTTTTCCATATTTCGATTTGAAGATTCGTTTGAACTTTCATCTGAAATATCAAGTCTGCTTTTAATACTTTGTCTTTTTAAAACTCTAAATCAGATATTTCTGGATTGTCTGTTGATTTAGAATTTACAGAAAATTCTACTCCACCAAATAAAACATGGGATAAATCGTCGCATAAATTATTTTCTATTACATATGTAATCGAAAATAATTTATGCGATATATATATGAGGAAGATATCTTCGTCGTATGTTACAATACTGCAATCAGGTGGCAAAAAAAACGATTTCTGGAGCAGCCGAAAAATCATCCAAATCTAAAAAATTGTTCAATCATCTTCCATGTAAAAAAATCAGAAAAAAAATAATGTAATGATGAAAAATAAAGAGATGGATAATGAAAATGCTTATAGAACTGGTAATTTCATTTTGATTTTTTATTATAAATATAAAAGTTGGACTAATTTATATGAAATCTTCTTTAAATATTAGTTTCAGAATGATATTATCCCTTTTATAGCTAATAAACTGAAAAATAAATACCATAAATGCACGGAGTCATATGTACACGTTTTCAAAAACATTACCCCCATTAGAAGCCATTGCTCCCATTTTGGGAACAACTTATGCTTTTAGTAATTGTGATTGATCTATTATACATATTAACTCCAGATTGATGTTGTTTAATATAATACACTGTTATAAACATAGTTTAACTAAAAAATATAATTTTTATTATACAGTTTTTTTTTTAATATTTCTTTCGAGTACGGCCAAAAAACAATTTTTCGCCTTTTTTAACACATTTTAAAAAATAGAAAATTTTAATAAAACTTTTAAAAAAATTTTCAGAAGTCATCTATTTTATTCAAAATTCAAATAGCAGGAACCTTTTAACAATATATAAAGTACTCACTTAAGAAAAAAATCGTAAAACAATGTTCCCAAAATGGGAGCAATGGCGCTTAATGGGTTAAGTTAGTTTGAAAGTAATTCTTATTTTAAGGAGTATACCGCTACAATAAAATGTAGGAGGCAAATTGTGAAGAATCGTAAATAAAATAAAATTCAAATTGCACGTGCAAGTACGATTATGATCTAGGATAAAAAATTATTTTTGAAACAATATTAAGTATAATTTCCGAAATGGTTGAAGAGACACCTATTATGCATTATTATTAAAATAATAATAGTAATAATTCCTAGAGCACACTCTGTATTTTTAAAACATTTTCAATAATTTGCAGTTTTAACAGTTTACAATAAGTGTTCATATTTTGTGGGTTGTTTCTACGTAAAATTATAATTAATCATTTGTTAATATTTCACGAAGTAATGTCAGCTAATTTTATCTTTTATCAGAGAAAAAAATACTTATAATTTATTTTTAATTTCAAAGAATCTATTATAAAAATAAGAAAGAAACATCAGAATTGTTTCTAAAATCCTTCTGTGATATTATTCCCTGTACATAATTATATTCTAAAAATTCTAAATCGAGAATGTATATTTTGAAATTCCTACAGTACGGATAATCTTAAAATAGTTTTAAATACTGCAATCGCAACATAAAGATGCAATGTTTTTACTCCTACATACTTAACATAATTAGGTTCAATTAAAATTAAGTACTATGAAATTTTAAAATAGTTTTAAAAATTATCATTTCGTGTTACTTTGTTACATTAGTCGCAAATTCGTTTGAGAAATGCTAGAACAAATGGAAATTAAATATTCAGCTCTTGTCAAGAAGATAATAATGTTACTATCAGACATTTCAGAGGAAAATGGAAATTGTACTAACAATAATTTTCGTAAAAACAATAGCGTAGATAATCAAGCAAAATTTGTATTTAAACTTTTGAAAGTAAGAGTTTCGTGTAAACTAATATTCGTCTATTAAAAATATTATTACAACTGATGGTAAGATAATACTTTATACGGTTAGTCTGGGCTAATGTGACACAAAATTTTAACCTTTTCCAGTTACTATTAACTCTAAACCTAAAAAAAAAAAAAAAAAAAAAAAAAACTGCAATTTGTGTTTTCTTTCAATTATCTGATAATGGGAAAAAACATTTTGCTTGTCAGAAAAATAAAGGTAAACAAAGGTAAAACCCTGTTTCATATTATTAGACGGTTATAGGGCTAAAGTGAGGCACTATTATTTTTAAGTACTAAAGAAATGAGAGAACTTTCTCAATACTGATCCGGGTCTAATGCTTCAGCTGTATTATTTAGATTATTCTAACTTTCATTGTGAGTGAATTTTGGGAAACATCTCACACATCCATCTAAAATTAGGAAGATGTAATCAGCTGATGACTTATTCATCCGGCAACCGGATCCCCCCCCCCCCCCCATTACCTTCATTGACCTCCAGCCGCGCCCACAATCCTCTCAGCTACCAGTCACAACTGTCCTTCAACGGTTGTTTGACCTTCAATGTGCGAACTGTGATGTTTTTGAAACAACCCTATACTCCTGAAAACTGACTACAATAAATCCCTTCCCTAAATTATTAAAATATAATTTAGAGTAAAGAAAAAAACCCTAAGAAAATTATCTACAACACTTAAATTATATATATTCTTTAAGATCTAGTTCTAAATTTACAATGCTACACTTGTTATATAAAAATCAAACATCAAAAATGTTGTCTAGTATCTGGACAATTAATTCTTTGTTCGTTAATATTTACATTGCCAGGAATACTGTAAGTAATTTCAATGTTTTAATGTGGTTTCAAGGAAATGCGAGAATATTTTAGACAGTAGTTGCAGCAGATTTTGTTAAAGAAATGTTACTAATTTAGTTTTATAATTAGTAGTATTATAATTAGCATCAAATGTAAATTATAAAAAATAAAAAATAAAAAATGAATACATGGCTTTTGTAATCTTTCAGTCAAAGCACGTTCCTATTAAAACTAAGCGGTTGAATAAAATAGCTAGCATTTCTTATCAATCATTTAAAAAACGGTAACAAGCAAAAAATATACCATTAAAATCGAAAAAAAAAACAGACCAGTATTGTCACAGCCTCGAGTACTGTCTGATATTTGCCTCATACACTGTCTCACATTAGCCTCATACACTGTCTCACATTAGTCCCATACTCTGTCTCCCATTAGCCCCCTGGGTTTGCTGGATTGTTACTCAGACTACGTTAAGAATATTCCAAAGTAAGGCTAAAAATATTCGCCATTCTTTAATGAATTAATGCCAATTTGAGTCAATTAAGTAAGATTTTACTTAAGTGTTCTGCGACAAATTTTTTAAAGTCTGACAGAAATTTTTATCATAAAAAAATAGGTATATATGTTTATTTTTTGAGATACTTTTTAAAATTTTGAGTGTATTCGTCATTTAAATAAATAAAATGATGTACTGCTTACAAACTAATCACAAAATAATGTAATTTTTTCAGAAGTGTTTTAAACTTCAAGATAAACTATGTACTAGTTCGACACACACAGACTCTTTCAGAAACAGCAATACAATATTTTAATGGCATACACTTACAGTCTCAATATGCGAAAAATATACTCTGGAGACATTAAATTAAATTAATCAAACTCTATACTCGAGATATTCTCCGCTTAACATTAAAACAATCATAAACACTTTTCAATGTATCACCCAAAATTGACCAGAAAGTATTAACTGTATAGCATTCAGGCATCTGTAGCTAAGTGAAATTAATACTCAACGCAGTCTTAACACTTTTTTTTTAAATATTTTGATTATGTTTTTACGAATAGACTTTATATATAAATAAATTTTATACTTCTGCATTTTTAATCACACTAACTTTGATTCTTAATTTACGGATATGTTGTTACCATTTTGGCATTTTCCAAATTAAAATATATTTGGGAGTTTTATACTCAATGCATATTTCCAGCAAGAAAATTAAATTTCTTTCAAAGAAGCTGAACAATGTATCATAAAACATAATATCTCGCAGTAGTCACATATATGAACTGCATCATAAACAGCTTTTTAAATGAATGTTTTTTTTTCTGTTCAGAGTATTTTTTAAAAATCAAACTAATTTTCACATTTTTTATACTCTACCACCTATAGATTTAATATAAAAATTCCAATAAATTAAGTCATTTTTTAAATTTATGATTTGCTAGCTGACCATCCCGGCGTCCCCCGGGCTGGTGAAAATAAATTAAAACAAACCACAAGTTTGTATAATGTAATATCTTTAACTCGGGTTTGTGTGTCTTATTTTTAAAAGTGCTGCGCGCTCGCCGGATAATCCATTATTACAACTTCCGCCGACAGGTGGCGCATGCTGATATAAACGAACCTCCTACACGTGTCCCCACTGCCTGCAGCACCGTATAGCAGGCGTGCTGCGTACGCGATAGAATTTTTTTAGTCCCAACTTGTGCCGCCAGGCGGACACACTCCTCTCAGATACCAATCACAACTGTCCTTCAACGGTTGTTTGACCTTCAATGTGCGAACTGTGACGTCTTTGAAACAACCCTATACTCCTGAAAACCTACTACAATAAATCCCTTCCCTAAATTATTAAAAGATAATTTAGGGTCAAGAAAAAACCCCTAAGAAAATTATCTACAACACTTAAATTATATATATTCTTTAAGCAGATCTAGTTGTAAATTTACTATGCTACACTTGTTATATAAAAATCAAACATAAAAAATGTTGTCTACTATCTGGACAATTAATACTTTGTTCGTTAATATTTACATTGCCAGGAACAGTGAAAGTAATTTCAATCTTTTTAATGTGGTTTCAAGGAAATGCGCGAATATTTTAGACATTCTAAACAAATCACATTCTGAACGAAACTCCGGCACGGTATAGCAAGCGTTTCTTTAGTTACAGAAGATTTTAAACATTCTAAACAAATCACATTCTGAACGAAACTCCGGCACGGTATAGCAAGCGATTCTTTAGTTACACCTTCCACCACCAGGAGGCGCAACCTATTCTATACGAATAACCAACGCGGGTATCCATTTTATCAAGGGAGTTGAATGACCCATATCCCGTTGAAATCGGGCCTATAGAATCCGAGAAAATATTGCGCCCTCTGGCTCTGGAAGGTATAACAAAAGTATGTAACAAAATCAAAAACTAAGTCAAATGAGCTAAACACTGTTGTGGTCGGGCCCATTGAACCGCGAGATAAGAATGTGCGTCCTGGTGGAAGAAAGTAGATCTAAAATATGTAAGGTTATCAAAAAGCAACTACAATGATCAAAACTCCTTTGTGATCGGGCCCATAGAACCCGAGAAAATACCCTGAAAAATATTCTGAAATAGTAGAATCTCCAAATGCTGAATTGGTGAAAGTTAAAATGTCAATTTGATCCCCCCTCTTCGCCTCTCCTTCTAAGGTCTGTCGATTTAAGATAGGATAAAGGTACAATAAATTTTTCTTTACATAAAAATAAAATCAGGTTTTTGATAAAAAATGAATAAATAAATAAATAAAAAATACCGGTCGTTTTTTTTCTGGAATTTTCCGATTCTTAAATAAAATATGATTTTGAATATAAATACAAATTTCCAAATCCCTATCTCATATAGTGTTAAAACTGAATAAACGTTAAAATTTGTTAGTGTGGTTTTTCATTATTATAAGCATTGTTTATTTTTTTAATATATTGTATATATTTATATATTTTTTAATAAAATAAAAACTTACTGGACGATTTTATATACATATTTATATTTAGATATTCGTAAACAGCATATGATTTTACGTATATATACCAATTTTCCAATCCGTAACTTTAGAAAACTACTTCCGTAGTTTTAAAAATGTGTATATACCTTAAATTTTCTTACTGGAATCTTTAACTGGAAAAACCTCCATTCTGGCAACATTTTTTCTGTGTTGCTGAAACAGCTGCACCTGCTTTCTTTTACTACTTTTAGCATCATTTTCAGATTCAAATATCGGATTTCTGCGATGTTTAATGCGTTTTTAATTAATTTATCTACTAATTATTAAAATATTAAAATTATGAGCATCAGGTGCATCAGGACATGCTTTGGATTTTCCTCATTCTTTGCAGACTTCTAGATGCGGTAGATTTCGCATGTCATCACCGACACACATAATCAGGGCGAAACTTTTTTTATTAATACAGATTTTTTTTGTTTTAATAGCTATTTAAATACATATTAGAATGATTAAAATAACTGTATGTTATTTGGAATGATGCATTAAATAAAAAAAAAATAATTTAAATATCTACATAACAATTATTAAATCATAAAATATATTGCATACATATAAGATGCTTGACAGTGCAGTCAGTAACAGTTTAGCATAACTAAATGAAAAAAAAATTCGTAATGTTATTAATTAATGATTAATAATGCGTTATTAAAAGACGATTATTAATGTGTTATTAAAAGATTCCAAAATACGCTGAAATCCAGTTTTTTAATACAAGGATTCTTGAAACCTTGAAGAACGATGCTAAAATTGCAAAATTTATCTGATTGAATGTGCTATTGATATATGTTCTAGTCTCGGAATTCTAAGTAGTTTTTCTTTTATCTCGGGGTTTTTTTCCGTTTCCGACTATTCACGCAATTCGTGTTAAAGAGAATCCATAATGATTTGAATGAACTTCAAGGAGTTCTTTTATGTAGCACGCGATGCAGATATTTAGCTTTTTTTCATAAATCAATCTATAGAAAATTCGCCAAATATACCATCTGGGTCAGAAAGTTTATAATATAATGTAATAAAATAAGATTTTTACTTTAGAAAATAAATTATATTAATTCTTAATGAGAAAAAAAATGCATTATATTTCATTATTAATAAAAAAATAAAATAAATCGAAATATCATTTTGTGTTTTGCATTAAAATGTTAACATATTTTTTTAATAAAATATTATTTATCTTAGTTAATTATTGAAAGTAAAAAAAAAAAAAAAAAAAAAAAAAGTGTTCGAAAAATATTACTTTATATTGCTTTAGAAGTTAAAACCAATTAAATGCCTTTAAAGTTATTGAGTAAAATAGAAGTAAAAAATTAATTTTTTTAAAGTAATATATATTTTATAATTATACATATAATTAGGTTTTTTTACATATCATGTTTTGTAAAAAAAAAAATGCTAATGTAATTTAAATAATTAATTGTTTTACATGTTTATGGTGAGGACTGAAAAAGATATTTTTCCACTTTATAAGTAATTCATTAAAACTAATTATAAGATTTCATTTTAAATACATTTTTATAATTTATGACAGAACTGACGGCATAGTTTAATACATTTAATAAGAACTAAAAAAAAAAAAAAAAAACGTATTCCGATTTACCAAAAAAATTAAAAAAAAAAAAATCATAAAAGTAGTCTAATTTCGTATAACATATATCTCAATAGTTGTAGCGATATTTTATGTATCGTGTATTATATTATTTTATATTTGCATAGAGCGTAAGTATTTATAACGAAATCTTCAACTTTAATTCTGAATTTTATTCAGGATAACAGCAGAAGTGATTGACACTGTATGAGTAATCGGCGCTGCTAAAAAAAAAAAAAAAAAAAAAAAAAAAAGCTTTGGTAACCGCGCAGAGATTTTCACATCTCGTCAGGTGCCTGATACAAACATCTAGTGTTAACGCCTCTGACCACGGCAACTATAGTTAGCCATGCTCTGACCCTCTGGGTAGAGAGATTACAAGCAATCAATTCCGGCGCAATGAGTTTCCAATTGCGAAAACGCGACAGTGTTCTCATTTTTACGGGATTTCTTGTAGTTTCGAATAAGATAAGCCAAATGCTTGGTGTTTGTACGTCTGAAATAGAAGAACTATTTTTGTGCCTTTTGCTATTTTATGACTAAGATTGCTCTATAAAATGTATTAATTGTTCCTTGTTTGTTTACATTTTAACCATCTTTATGCATTTTCTACTGGTACCCAGTACTTGTAATCCCACATGTCACCATAACTAATAGTGTACAATTCTATCCAAAGCTGCAATCCTGGCTACATGGCTGCACGTTCGGAACGGAGGACGGCAGCTTAAGGGAAAAAATGTATCAGAAAACCTGTTTTGTAAAGAACCTACCAGTGTACAAATGCTTTAGTAACATTTTAGAAGGAATCTGATAATTTCGTTTTAAATAGCGTAAAATTTCACAAAAAGAAGAGATCTGTATCAACAAAGAAAACCTGACGAAAAAGTTCGAGGAGTTCACAGACAAATATCGGAAAAAGATAACTCGATACTTGAAAACTAAAGCAGAAAGTTTTACGCCTATGAGACAGCCTTTTTTCTAAACCATGAAGCCAAAAAAGTTCTTGCTTGAAAAGAGAACAAAACAGTTAAATTAAGTTTAACTATTCTGATTATGAATCTTCATCTTATTTAATCGCATAAGAAAAACGCGAGTATTATTGTTCGAAAATAGTGGTAGCCAAATTCAAGGTAAAATTCAAACGCTGAGAACATCCACCTACGACTGCCGCCATTTTTCGAGCCATTTTTCCAGGCTGTGCATAGGCATAGTACTCAGGACTGTCGCTAGCCTAAGCCTTTGAAATATTAATGAACAATGCTGTGATTAAAATTACCTTTATGCATTAAAACTTGTAATGAATTGATGTTGTTAAAGTGGTGTTATTGAAATGTATCATGCTAGAAAGTTGTTAATCTTTCAGCAATAATATTTTTTAGCTTGTGATACCAATTAGGTATTTTTTAATAGTAACAACTGTCTAATGCAACAACAAATACCACTTTGTTAATAAATTATATATTTCTAGCCTTTTTTCTTTTTTTTGAAATTTCAAAACTATATCAGACGTGCCCAATACCGGAAATGAAAATTGTGCACTATTGTCGCATTTTAAGGTTTCCTAAAAGAAAAATATGCGACAGAATGTTTAAAGTACAATTTTTGCAAAACATTCGTGTGATGAAAGAGTTAACTGAGATACCGAAAACTCACTGTTTTCATAGTCACTAAAACTAAAAATGTTACACAAAAACTATTATAATTTATTTTAAAGTGTCCAGTACTTGTACACTTTAAACTGTTACCTTATAAACTTAAAAAAATATATATATATCAGGATGTCTTCTTATTTAATTGGTGTTTCAGTCATTTGTTTAAATATTCATTTTAATCCTAAAACACTAGCGTAAAAAGGATTTTTTTTGTTTCTCACTTACAACTCACAAAGTTATGTTATTATTTTAAAAATATCAATGAAAAAATTGCATATATACTAATATACCTCTTTATAAAATGTACTACATTTCTATGCAATTACACAGGAATATAAAAAATGGAATCACATTAGTTCTGTTCTTTTTGGATGTGTCTAAATCTCAAATTTTTAATATAAACCAAAAAGCTGAATAGATTACAAATACCATAAATAGAACACTATAGAAATGTACAAAATGAAATTGCAAAAATACACTACAAAATCCCTTTTTTCATTTTTTGCATTTTGCATCCTGAAGATATCATGCAGACAAAAAGTTCTTTGGGTATAAAAATTCCTTCCTGAAATAAACCTTCTGCATACCACAAACTTAAAAAAAATATCGTGTTACCAGTTCATATCTTTCTTTAAATCTCTCTTTAAGAGTTTCAGATCCCTGACTTCCATCCTGGCCGGAATTACTATATTGGTTTCGAATCCTTTTGAAGTAGGTGAATACGTTGCATTGGATTCCTGTATTCAAATAACTGTGGTATTCTAGGGAAGATATTTTATGCAGACAGCGTATATGTTTAAACATCTAACAAATAAAATAAGAATTTCTGTAATTTATTTGTAAAAATTTCTAATGATCAGTAAATACTTTGATATGTTTAATGAATGTTGTATATATATATATATATATATATATATATATATATATATATATATATATATATATATATATATATATATAATATAATATATATATAATATATATATTATATACTATAAGCTCATAAATCACTTTGATTAGCTTCTATATATATATATATATATATAGAAGCTAATCAAAGTGATTTATGAGCCAAATAGAAGCTATGGTAAAATTATAATTGCACTTGTTCATTTATTAACTAGGTGGTATTCTGTCTACATATTATTATTAATTATCTCTTTGGAGATTTAATTAGAATGTTACAAGAACTTGATATGTTTTTTGAAATTCAAAGATATTATAATTATATATATATATATAATTTTTGCAATAAGTTTATGTATATATATATATATATATATATATATATATTACTCTATGAAACACTATAGTACATTCGTGTAAAAAAAAACAAAGCTTTTCGATAATAAAAGCCATATTAGATTTTTTTACTATGTAGTTTCTATACAATTTCCGTTATTAGACCCAAGCAATCCAACCCGGTGTAATAGCTTTAAAGATGCTTTATGTATTCCGAAGTAGAAAAAAGATGCTTCGACGATCGTTGCCTATATGTTGGCTTATTGTAATCCCACATTGGCCTACAGTAATAAATATTTGCCTTGCTTGCCATTTGCAAACAGAGACGAATATTTGTTCCATTGTTAGCTGTTCTGAATTCTGCTAAGATACGTTCCACATTCTGCGACGATCATTTCGCAACAACTTTCGAACGGTACTATTCCCAACACTACCATTTTCCAACTGTTTTTACAAACTACCAACCATAGGCAAAAATAGTCTATGCTACGTATTGCCTGGAGTACAGACATTAAATGAAAATCTTTTTTTAATTTAAAACTCCAATAGATTTTTTAACATTTATTACGTTTCCTAAGGTTGTCCAACAACTAAACAAAAAAAGTTTTTATTACTTTTGTATAAGCCGCACGAAAGCGGTCTTTCAACATTGGGCATAGTTGGATTACGTATCTGTTAAACTCGTGTTTTATTTATTTATTTACTTTCTTATTCATTTGTGAAGTTTTAATTTTATTTGACCATTTATTAATGATATATTACACGAAAATAAATAAATGCTGAATTTTTTACATTGTTTTAAGTGCAAAATTGTCCATCTCCCATAGTTAGATTGTATGCATATTTTAAAATATTCATGCTTGAAATTATTTTAAAACAAAAATAAACAAATAACCACAACAGGAAAAAAAAAGAAAAAAAACAGTAAATCGAGGTGCAGTTTCCAATTAAATTACACATGAAAGTATTTTTTTTTTTCTGTTCGACCGCGGAAAAATTAAAATTGTGCAATATTTAAAAGATGAAGTAAATGTAAAATGTATTGGACATATCGTTGCCACCGTCAACTTTACTCACGATTATATTTTTTCTCTATAATATAGACAGATAAGAGCTATTAAAAAAATATTTTTTTTTAATTTGAAATATTGACATAAAGCATTCAAAAAGAGATAAAAAAAATATCTTTATTTTATCATATATTAAGAGTAGACATATAGAAAAGTTTCCAATTAATTTTCATTTATATATTTGTAAAAATTACAAATTCATCAAATTTTCTTATTGATTTAAAAAGATTGATCTTCTAAAAATGGTAGTTAATATGTATTTTTACATATATAGCAGTAAACTAGCTGTAAAATGAATTCATATTTTTAAATCCCTTACAAATAATAAATTACATTAGGTATTTTTAAAAATATATATAGAGAGTATATTGTATAGAAAAACAGTTCTCGTGTAACATGTTACATATATTTCTAAATTAAGGTCTCTTCATATTATGTAAAGTAAACAATAAAAAACTGAAACTCTATGCAGCATTTGAAGTACAAGCACAAAGTAAAGTAGAAAAAAATTGTACAAAACTTTAGACTTTCTAAAAGGTTTTATTCTAACAATTTGTTTCTTTGATATGGGAAAAGATTAAGCAGCATCTTTCAAATATTTTACATAAACTGTATACCATAATATTGAAAATTATAAGAAGTGTTTCTAAATGACATAAAATGATGACGAAATTACGTAAGAGTTTGAAAATGTACAGTCGTAAAAAAAAGAGTGACCCCCCACCCGCTAACACTGCAACAAATTATCGTAAAAGAAAGTTACTGGTACCGAACGATTGGAAATAAAAACTACTTTTAAATGATGTGTATAAAAATTGCTACATAACAAAACCAGACCGAACTTCGGTTCACACTATACCTAGATATAAAATTTTACGTCATTTGGATGATACTTGTTTGAATTATAAACATTCAAAGTTTAGAGCTTCTAATGTTAAATTACATTTTCATATTTTATTGATATATCCCTAAATTATAATCCTAAAGTTTTGTTTTTTTGTTAATATTAAAAAACCCAAACATAAATACGTTGAATTTGTAAAGTTTATAATTTTGTAATATAAATTATGAATTATGAATTTAATATTCGAAAAAAAAATATGAATTGCAATATACAGCTTTTTAAAGGGTTTATATTTATTATGTCCTGCTGCATACGCATTTAAAATTTCAATTTTTTCTTACGAATAGTTTTCAAATTAGGCTTAAAAAACGTCAATTTATTCAACCTTCTAACCAATCGAGAAAATTCTTTCAAAGTATTCAAATTTTTTGAACCACCTATTTTAGTATTCTAATATTTTGAATAATGTAAATAATTTTACAAAAACACTCAACATTCACTCAATATTTAAAATTTTCAGTTTTAATTTTCTTTAACAACATTCAAAACTATTAAAACATAAACCGCTGTTCTTTTTCAATTTTACTACACTGAAATAAAGCTAAATGCAATTTTAAATACAAATGAAATAAATTATTCTAATTTTTTTGACTTGGAGCTGTATATTTATTTATTGTTATTACTTAAAGGCGAAAATTATTAATGACGTTAATATATATGTTTTTTTTTTCAGAAATTTAATTACTAAAATATATTTCAGTAAACATATTCGTTTTAAAAAGGCCCTTCTATTCGTAAACAATTCGTCTTTAGTTTTGTACAACCCTTTATTCGTTAATTCCATCACTTAATTCGTTTATAATAAAGTGCCTAAGCAGAAATTGCGGTTATTTGCCTTTGATCACTTTAATCAAGAATGTTTCAGAAGAGAAATTCAGAATTTTTTAGGAAGTTTTTTTTTGGAACAACCAAATTACCATTTTCCAACATTTCTGGAATTTTTTTCAGCGTATGTAAAAGATTTGAACAATGAATCATGCTTATTTCCCAGAAAATAAAATATGACAAGTAAGGAATAAAAAAAAAATAGTCTAAAGTTTTGTACAAAATGCCTTATTGCAAGATGATATTTAAAATATTTTTAATTTTTTTTTTTAAATCAAATATATATATATATATATATATTGTTATTATTTGTATTATATGTATATATATATACATATTGTTATTATTATATATATATATTGTTATTATATTACTTGAAGAAAGTTTTCTCGACAATATTAGTGACGTTAATGTATATGATTTTTAATTTTCTTTTGCTATTTCCTTCTCCTTCTATTTTTTTTATCTCAAAAATTTAATTACTAAATAATATTTTAGTAAACATATTCATGTTAAAAAGCACTTCTATTTGTAACCTGTTCTTTAATTTGAACATAACTTTAATCGTTAATTTCATCACTTATTTTGTTTATCATACAGAACATAAACATAAATTGCGGATATTGACCTTTGACCACTTTAATCGAGAAAGTTTCAGAACAGCAATCCAGAAATTTCTGGGATGTTTTTTTTTCGAAAAAACATCTTTCCTCTTTCCAAGAAGATTTCTGGATTTCTTTCAGTTAAAATGTAAAACATTTGAAAGATGAATCTTGTTGATTTCCCAGAAAATAAAATATGGAAAGAACGAACTTAATTCAAATAAAATATAATTCAAAGTTTTGTAATTCTTACAGGAACACAATACGTTTTTTTTACGTACACAAACGTTTTTTTTACGTACACAAAACGTTTTTTTTTTACGTACACAATACATATACAATTCATACTTCTTAAAAATACACAAATACGGTTTGTCTTCTTACAAGAGAATATTGTAAAAAATTCTATTTCTTTGCATTCATTCTATTATGTTGCATAAAGTTTCATTTTTATATTTTATACGTTGAATTCTAAAATTATATCTTAGCCCTGATAATATACAAAACAAAATAGATTGTGAGAAAAAAAGTAAATGTTATTAATATAATGCAAATAAACCGCACGACATATTTATATTTCTAGTTATATTTTATTATTATTTACTTTTACTAATTTTTGTATTGCGATCAAATAAAGAATCTTAACTGTGCTTTTTTTATAAAATAAGTTACGGAAAATCACTATGTTTGATAAAGGATGTACGACTTATTCTTCAGATTTCCCTGTGTTGTATTTGTGAAAGGTATTTTGGTTTTCATGCGTTTCTGAAAGGATTCGGCAGTCTTTGAAGCAGAAAATCTCGAACGTGCGTGTGCAGTGCAATAAATATAGAATCAAAGAAAAGCGACTTTTGCAAAATATTCCAGTTTTTTTCCATCTTAATCTAGTTTGTATCAAAAGAAATAGTCTGGGATTGTAACTGGTTTCTGTCAGACCCTTTAAAGACACACACGCAATGGCTATTTCGTAATTTTTACATGCAAACATATTGTATGTGAATCTGAAAAATAAAAAGAATGAGTGCTTAGCGTCACGCAACATGCATGAATACATTTATTATGAATCTGTAATTATTTTTATCACACTCAAAGAAATTGTCAGATTTCATATATATTTTTCGATGAGTAAATTTAATGTAATTTAAATACAGGGTTCAAGTCCGTATAAAGTTAGTAATAAATAAGAGGGTGATGCGAAAAAAGATAAACTGAAAGTAATCTAATTTTTAAATAGATAAATTGAATGTAATAAAAAAAAGATTTTATTTAAATTCACAAAAAGTCAACTTATATTTAAAGCACAAATGTGTCGCTCAATACTGACGTCATAATGATGCAGGCAACAATATTGTTAAAATGGATGAATTTTACAACAAAGGACTTTTAAAGGCAATTCTTTTTTCAATTCCGAATTATTTGTAGGCGCACTGTAAATGAGCGATAAAGGCTATGAACAGCATATTCTACAGTACGCATTTTGTAGTGCATCCTAGTGATGGATATCCATTTCAATATGGTTAAAATAACGTAAAATCAAAAGTTTTCTCCGTATCGACCACAATATAACGGAAATCTTTTGAATGTATCTGTAAACGAACTATAAATTCTACAGCCTATATATGCTTGTAAAAGAAATAATATATGTTTGTAAAAGGAATAATATAAGTTTATAAAAGAAAAATATAAAGGGATTATAGACAAGTTTGTGTATATAATGTTTAAATTTGAAATTTTCTTTAAAGAGAGGATACATACAAACTGAACAAATATTTTGAAATAATATCAATTCGTATTAAAGTTTGGAAGTAATACAGGATTTCAATTAATTTTTAAAAAAATGCTTAAAATAATAATAATCCCATGTTTTTAGTTCCACCAAATTATTAGCATTACCACCAATAAGGGACGTCCTTTCAGTAAACATTAATAATGTATATCACTTTGATGGAAATTGTAGTAAATTTACGAAATTTAAAGTATTTACAGTCAAAGAGACAGCTAGAAGGAACGAAGTCATAAATTTTTTTTTTGAATGTTTTATGGATCATATTTTGTAACATAATTATATTATAGCCATCTAACATTCCGAAACAGTCTAGCCTATCTATCCGTAATGTTTTGAACAAAATTATCTACACCAAACATTAATATGCTGCAAGAAAAACGTCGATATCTGTCATCATGTAACCCGCAAGCACGCGCTTTTTGCTTCTCAGCTCCGGTTGCTACAAAAATACGCTGCAGAAATCCTATCAATAGAAATGATTCAGCTGCCTAGGAACTATACATTAAATATCATCTGCGTACACACCATAAACATTCCTGTTACTGTTAGTGAAAAATAACTTTTTTCAACCTATTTCAGAGTAGGTGTACATATTTTTGTTTGGAATCAAATATACAATTAATAAATGTATCGTTTATTGAATTATAAAGATGAAATGAAGATATTATAAACCTAATTTGCTAAATTTTGAACTGATGAGAAGTTTTTTAAAGGAAAGATTACAAAAACAGTTCATAAACAATTCCGAAAGGGAATTGTATTCAAGTGGCAAATCTCACATTTGAGAGTTTTCCGATTACTATTTTAGCAGAGGTTGGAATACTAGATGGAGTAAAAAGAGATCAGGGTCTGAATTTTAGAAGTCCCGTATAAAATATTTTGTAAGAAATAAATTTTCTTGACTTTATTGTGAAGAAAATACACCTGAAAAACCCATGCTTCTGTATAACAAAAAAGATTCGGGATTCTTCCTGGGTTAATTTGTTATTTATTTTTTAAAAGCACAGTCTACTATATGATTATATTAGATATATTTATGTATCTTAATTTAAATATAAATAATCTGTCTTAATGTTTATGTGTGATATAATCGTATGTTACATCAATTTTTTTCTAAAAAATTGTTCTAGCCTTCACAATATGTTTTCATTAATACTATGTAAATTTTATTCACATATTATATTATTAATTTTCAAAAAACACTTATCAGAGATTTATTTCATTTAGTTGAGTGTTAAATAGACATGATTTTTATTTATTTAGTGAAAAGAAGAAAATAACATTATAGCTTAGAAAGAGAATGAAACTTTTAATATATGCATACTTAAATTTATTTTCGATTATATATATTGTGTTGTGTAAACATGTTGCTCTTAAGGATGGTAATCTTATTACAAATAAAAATCCTTAGCTGGCATATCTTGTAAAACCCAAACTCAAGCTCGATTACTTTAGGAGTGTTTCACATAGTAATGACGTCTTATTCGCAAGTTGAACAATTGTTGCATTATATGGGACAAATGATAGGGTTATAAGCACATATTTTCGTTCCCCCTACTTATAACAAAGAGTTATATTTCCTTATTTTTTGTAAGTGGTTTTGTTTGCTTTTATATAACTAGAAGATCCAACCCAGGTATTGGTTACAGAACTTAGGGGAAATCCATTCTGCTTAAAAATGGAAACTTTAATAGATTTTATACATTTAATATATATATTTTTTTAATTTGTAAGATTTCAGTTTTTACACTTCATTTGCTTTATGACGTCCATGATCATCAAATTAACTGACGCTTTAGTACTATTATTATCCATGATTTAAATGCACGAGTTATAAATATTTTGTATCGCGAGATCAAATTTTAATATCTTCAAAATTGGAAAAGAGCGGGTCTTCTCATTTTTATTGTGAAGCAAGCATAAAAGTGAAAAGGCGCTGTTAGGCCTAGTTGTTATTTTTTGGTAAATAAACATATTGTATATATTAGGCGAAAAGTGTATAGTTGAATAGAAATTATGAGTAAAGTATTGTAGAATTATCTGTCTAGGACAGTATTAAAGTTCATATTTTGTTATTCATCGTCTATTTGTTCAACTATTTACATATCATCTTCTTACATATATTTCAATTAACAACTAACAACACCAAAAAGGTATTTTCATATCAAAAATATCAATAATTTATTCAGATTGATTTTTGAAATATATTAAAATGATACTTTCGTGTTAGCTGCATTATAGGAGTTAACAGCAAAATAGTTCGTTACTTGCAGCAGCCTCTCGATTCTAATAATGTCAGTGGTTTAACCGCTTAGATCGATTTTATGTTTGTTAACAGCAAAATAGTTCGTTACTTGTAGCAGCCTCTCGATTCTAATAATGTCAGTTGTTTAACCGCTTAGATCGATTTTATGTTTGTTAACAGCAAAATAGTTCGTTACTTGCAGCAGCCTCTCGATTCTAATAATGTCAGTGGTTTAACCGCTTAGATCGATTTTATGTTTGTTAAGTTTGTGATTTATTTACATTATTAGGTAGATTTCGTAAGAAATTCTACCTATTACATTCTTTCCTAAGTTGGAATTTTTGAAAAACTTTTGCAGATCTACGCCGATCATGACTCCCATAACCCAAAACCACCCCCAGTTCAAAACTTTATATATATATAAAGTTTATCTATCTATCTGTCTATCTATCTATCTATCTATGTCACTTTTTTATGAACACGATAACTCCCATAATTCTGCACAAATCTCTTCCAAACTCATACATAAAATCAAGGGGCATAAAGTCTCAGTCAAGTTCGTTAATGTGCAAAATCGAACCAAGGGGGCGGAAATGGGGGGGGGGCTTTTTGTGAAAACAGAAAAAACCCTCATAATGTCTTAATTGTAATACGTATCGAATCCGTTTAAAGTTATTATTACTTCTAGGAAAAGGGCCGAAAATTTATGTATGACAGATTTTTGATATTATTAAAAATTGCCCCAAGAGGGGAAAGGGGAGGGGGGGTTAGAAGAAAAAAATTCATAACTTCGTCAATTCAGAAGATATCAACTCCACTTAAATTTATTATAAATCATCTTATTATTATCTAAAACTTTTATATTGACAAGTTTTTTATAGGACCAACCCTTATAGCAAAAAAATAAATAAATAATAAAAACAAAAACAATCCCTGCCGGCTCCACCCGGAAACAAGTTAGGTTTCGAAGTGGGCGTTTCCAAAATGCCGCATCAGGACAAAAAGGTCTTTTCTTCCGCAATTCCCAACAAACAGGCGCCCCCCGGTCTGCGTCTTCCAATCTACCTGTGCCTGTAGGCCGAGCCGTCAGGGATTTTTTAAATATTTTATTTATTTATTGTTTCATGTTTATGATGAAATATTAACAGGAAGCAAATGCTGAACTATTTATATTGTTTTAAGGGCAGAAGAGTAAATATTTCGTAATTGGACTGCACGCAGAAGGGATAGATTTTTAAAAATTCATGCTTGAAAGTTATATTTAAAAACATTTAAAAACTGTAAATTTAAAAACAGTTTTAAAAATAATACATTTGAAAGAATTGTTTTTCCCTAGTCGAGGTCGACAAAATTAAAATTGTGTGATGAATAGAAGTAAAAAAAGAAAATAAAGTAAAAGTGAAATTTATTGGTCAGCTATTGTCACCGTCAATATGATGTTAACGAAGACTACGAACATGTTTTTGCTTTTTAATATAGATTTAGGAAGCATATTTACTGAAATCAGATTGATTTTTGTTTAACTATTGTTCAAGTATGTTAAACTAGATCGGAAACATATGTTTATAAAGCGAATATTAATGCATTTAAATCATATTAAATTAAATTTGATTTTGAAAGCAATCACGCATAATAAAACCGTTCCTACGATGCTATTATGAGTGCATACATGTGTTGTACTTATGTTTTATATATGTTTTCATATATATTTACTTTGGTTGTGCATGTTTTGTTATTGTTATGTTTTACATGTGTTTTTAAATTAATATTCACACATTAAGGTATGTAAAATATACGATGATGTTAAGAACTTTTACAAGAAATTTCTTCAATCCATGCCCTCTAATCCTGCTTATTTACAAAATATAGAATTATAAATCCACATTCAAATATAGTAAACGCATATTCCTTTTAAAAAATATACGTAATTAGTTTTTTATTGGTGCTCTTATATAATGAGAAATGATATTTTTAATTCAACTAGAGAAAATTTAAAAGGGTATTAAGAAAAAGATTATGATATAAATTTTCCAAAAAAATGCTTGCTAAACATTGCATTTAAATTATTTCTCAAAAATATTTTTAAATTGAGATATTTCAAAGACTATTTTTGTGTATGAAAAGACTAAATATTTCTATTCTGTTGATATATATATAAAATATGTATAAAACTTTTTATTTTTCGTTTTTAAAGATATCTTCTTTCGTCTTGTGCAATGCAATTTTTCAAAAGGTTCATATTTCCCGCAATTTTTCTAAGAATTGAAAATAAATATTCGATCATTATAGTAAACATTTCTTTAACAAATTTTTAACGGTGGTATTTAAAGAATTAGTTTCAAAACTTTCGATAAAAAGAGTATTTTTTTTTTCTTTATCTCAGTTATAAAGCATTAGTCAAAATTTCATTGATACAATTATTCAAAATTTTAGATTTATTTATGGAATTAAAAACTATAAATATTCTTTTCAATATAGTTTTTTTTTTAAATAGTGCAATTTAAGTTTGAAAAAGAAAATTAAACTGAAATTTAACCATTGCCATCTCTAAATCTGTTTGTTTTAAGTGTATTATGTTTTTGAAGTAGTGAATATTGATTGTAATTTTTGTTTGCTAGTGCATAAAAAATAAGGGAATTATATTTTATAAAAATACAGAGCAAAGAAGGAAGATGAAAAATTGGAATAAAGATTTAAAATGGTAAATAAATGTAAAAGTTTATAATGCGTTTTTCGGTATTAATGTTGTTATAAATCGGAAATTAAAAGTATCTATATGCACAATTTACATTAATAAGTACATAACTTCTTTGGAACTGTAATACCAAATTATTGATATAAATATTTGTAATAAAAAGTTTTATTAGAATTTATAGTTGTTTAGCTTTTTTCGTTTTTTTTTTTACTCGTTACATACAGGATAAACTTAAAAAATCGATTAAGAACATGCGTATCAATTATAGATTATGCACTATCTAACTCAAACTTAATTTGCTAATGCCGCTTAATTTGACTCATAATACTTGAAACTCTTTACTATTCTTTTATTTTAAATTAAACCTGTATGGATATACTGTAACAAATAGTTACTCAAAAGTGTAAATATTTTACTAGAATTCAACGAAGTTATGAATGTTTATATACAATGATATTCGGAGTAATTTTTTTTATATACGAGTATCTCATAGCATGATTTTGGTAGAGTAAGCTTAAGCACCTCTATATTCCATTAAAGTTTTGTATGAAAAGGAAATTTATGAAATCATTTATTTATAATATATAATAACCATTTGTAGGCATAACATAGGCAATTACATTTTTATGTTGCAAACTATTTTTTGTTTATTATGAAATCTCATGTTACCAGCAAATTAAGTTACTTTTCTCAAGCGAAAATTAAGCAATATTTTGCTTACATAAAACTTTTTTTTCAAAACTACAGAGCTTCAAAAATACTCCTGGAAGAAAAATATGCGGATAAAATTGCGGATCATTACATTGGAAGAGTATAATTAACAGAAACACTCACTGAAGAATAAAACAAATACATTCATTTTGTAGCAACTACATTTGAAATAGGAATTCGTAAATAAATTCTCTAAACGTACATGAGAAAATCATGAACATAGAAATGTTAAATTTACACCTTTTTTGATTCATTTATATTTTAAATGTCTCAGTATGATATAAAAAGTAATGCACTCAGTTGGAAAGTATTTCAACAAAAACAGTTATTTGTAATAATCGGAAACATTGTTTTAATACACAAATGATAGATTTAGAAGAATGTTTCCTTGAATTTAATTTTTGTTTCTAATATAAAATTTCCTTTCCCCAACGTTCGTTGCTTCTAGAAAAATAGAAATACTTTTTGTATGCACGTTCGACACTAAATAGAATTTGCAATAAAAATAGAAGACTAATAGAAGACAAAATGGAAGACTATTTTAATCTTTGTATAATACATGACAAAGGGCATTTTTTTAAATTAAAAAAGCATTAAAGTTAGTTTAACATAATACGCTTAATTATGTCGTATTTTAGTTTTAAATATACAGCTATCACAAGTTGATTCAAAATTTTAAATAACAACTATACAGATTGACAGGGTACACATAAACATGTACAATAAAGGTCGTATCGAAAATACTGAAGTATCAGATTAAAAACGATAGCACTGACGTAGCAGAAGAAAAACGAAAGCACTGAAGTAGTAGATGGGAAACGAAAGCACTGAAGTTGCAGATGAAAATTTCTGTTTTAGATGGAAAGACTGCGTATTTCGCATTTATTTATTTAAAATAATAATAATAATAATAATAATAAATAAGGCAGGAGATTTCACTGTAGAAGAAATAAACTTACCTAGAAAAGAAAAATAAATATTCGTCTTATCTAACAACCCAGTGGTTGGGAATATAAATTAGGCCGAATTCGGAAATAATTAGAAGAAAGCTTAAAATTGTTTTAAACCTTTTAATTTAGGTCTTTAATAAACATAATAAGTTTCTTCCCTCGTACTAGGTGAGCTTTAGCCGCTATGAATAGATTTATAAGCAGAAAACACGTTTTTTAAAATTACCTTAAAAATATCTCCAAACGACCAATTCTATCAAAAATGTTCTCTATACAAATGTTGTAGAGCTTACAATTCTGAGTTAAATAAGTAGCCACGTTTAATATATTTGTTGAACATTAAGCTCACAACTCTCTATATATTGCCTAAATCGCTAATGAAAAGCTTGAAGACAGAACAGACCAAGTTATCAGTTTATCCTGCCTCCAATATTTATATTAATGTTTTTTATTATTATTATTGAGGACTTCACGATGTTTTTAATTGTTTTAGTGCTTTATTTTGCATATTTTGAGATAGGACTGTCGACTATTTTTATACTCACTTCTACAACAATTTTTAAAAAAAAATCTCTACGATAAATTTCTTTTGAAAGTATTCGAGTATAAGTACATTGCAGAAATTATTTTTAAAAAATGAGAACAACTAGAATAAAGAAATAGTGGATAGGACGAAATTTGTCACAACCCAGTAATGAAATGGTTAACAGGGAAAAATATTACGCGAATGTTATAGCAATTTTGGGGAGGGAGATAGAAAACAACAATATTCATGTTAAACACTTATTATTTAACATAATATCTGAAATAGTATTATATACAATAAAAAAAAAATTTAAATCACTTTATTTATTTTTTTAATGTTGAAGGTTTGTCAATCATCATTGCCAGCTTGTTCATTGTCACTTTCCCCTATTTGAACAGGTTCAAACTCTACCTCCAATAAGTCAACTTTTTCTGAAATTACCTTCTCCATCAAAATATCGATTCTGCCTCTTGGTTATATAAGATAGTCCTGATGTCATCATCTGTCGGAAATTCGTAACATGTTAGCCCTTTGCAGTGGTAGCAAATTGTCGGATAATATATGCCAGCTTTCCTACAGCTGCAGGCCAAAGTATATATTTTTTTTTACACTTGCATGATATCACACGAAGAAGTGTTGAAGAAGCCGGTTACTTGTGTGAGGTGACCGGGAACAATCCGTGATTGTTTGTTTTTCTACAGCAATCCAAAGGTATTTTAGCATATACAATCCAAATTTGAACCTGTAGGTATGTACGGAGAGGGTGTTCGTTCACGTGCATCTTCTGAAGTAGGGGTAAGACGCTAAATTAAATATATTTTTTATCAGTGATTTTTGGAAAAGGTGAAATCTCAAAGAATGTAACGTTATTTCGCTTGCCTTTTCCCCATACAAGGCTATAAAGAATGTGTGTCCTGCTTCAACAATGTCATCAGGACAAACATTTTTATCACGGAAAATGCTCACAATTAGTTGCAGTGCAGTAGTGTCTAGTACTTTGTCAATTATTTTCTTGCACTGTTTAAAATGAACAGATGTGGTATCGCAAACACTGAACACATGGGAAAAAAATGTTGTTTCTTATGTGTGGAACAATGTTCAGAATTGCTGGACAATATAAAGCACTTTCTGTCTTACTCCATCCAGACTTCAAGAAGAAAACATTTTCGGAAGTAGTGGGTGCAACAATCATTACGAAGAAGTCGATATCTTCACCAATTGCCACAACACATTGTGATCCGTTTTCCATTTCCAAAGCACTTTTAGACAGTCAGCTTGTTTCACAACAAAAACCTTCTTTTTTTTAACATTAATTACTTATATGCCGTTGGTTATTATCATTTGATATAATTTTTTCTTGAAGCATAGGGTATCACATCGACTCATCAAACATCAAATGACATTCGGAATTTAAATGTACAACATCAGTCGTAGTACAAAATAAATAATAAAAAACTTACTTGTGGGTCTTACGCAGTCCACTTTCATAAAAGTAACACTTTTTAATTGCTCATATTTTAAAATTAAATTTATTTATTATATCTAAGAAAAGGGTTTTAATGGAGATTTTAAATTTACAGAAATATACTTTGTTGAATAAGACGTCCATAACTTAAAACCTCTATGAGCTATCAAAACTTAATGCCATAACAATGTGTTTTTTTCTGTATTTGCAGTAATTAATTTATAAATTTTTCGTTTCTGAAAGAAATAGAAAAATAAAATGAAATAGCTAAGCATTTAAGAAAAATAAATCTGGTTTCTATTCTAAAATTTACTTATTAATTGTATTCTTTATTTTTATTTTTTGACAAACGATGAATTCAATTTATAGTATAGCTCCTACCAAAACTACTACAAAAATTATTGAAATCACTTCAGTAGCTCTCGAGAAAAATATGCATGAATGTCAGCATTTTTACGTGTCATTTTGCAATTGTTATCAATAGTACTCAAAGCTTAGTTTTAAGCGATCGATATTTTACGTAAAGATTATGAATACTTTTCTTCAGTACTCCGAAGCTTTTAAACTTTTATGAATTTAACTTAAAATGATCGTACACCTGTCTATTATAATCTATTAAAATCGTAAAATCCCTCTTAGCTTCTTCGTAACATAGTGAAATTAAAAATCGTGGTATTTGTTGACCTTGAATTCTCACTAGAATCAAGACTCCTGCACTCTCATTTGTTCTCTCCTCCGTCCAACACCACTCCTGCCACTTTATTTTCAAACTCCATAATTATAATACGTACGTACTTTTATTCACTCTAAATAATAATAATACGTTACATTAAATACTACTCCATATTTGAAAAACAATATCGCAGTCGCATTATCAATAAAGAGGTAACTTTAAAAATATCACTTACGACTTGCACGGGCGTCAAAACGTCGGTTAAGAAGTTTTCAGCAAGAGTTAATTTGCACTATGCAAGCTAGTCCAATTCCAACTTCAAGATGTCCGCCTACGACATAATTGAAATCGGCACTCCTTGAGCTCAAAAATTCCTTTATTCAATTAGTACAAAAATACGTTTAAATGTACTTCTACCAACGGATGATACTCCGTCTCTAATGCAGTACCGTTGAGTCAACTAGACAGATCTCAAGAAGACACAATGGGAAAGAACTCGATCCAAAGTTCCACTTCCCCAGCGCTTGCCAGTACTAAAATACTGCTATATCGATTGACCAGATGCAGAAATTTGCATAAATATCAAGATGAAGTGAAAATTCACAAATTCCGAGGTTTTCACACTCATTCATCGAAAGTTAAAGAAATATAGCCTTACTCACTTTTACTCACATTGACTGTTAATGAACAAAAACTACGTTCCCAATCGAAACTTCACCTACTCTTATGAGTCTGAGTCAGAGTAGTCGACACATTTAACCTGACCCATGGAATTTAGTGATGTTATTCTTGTTTTGCATGGGAGATACGGACACACAAAAGGTTTGATGTTTAATACACTGATTTTAATTAATGATTAATAAAATGTAACTTCTATAATATTACTTAGTATGGAGTATAATAATCAGACACATAAAACAAAATTTAAATTTCTGATTTCTAGTTTCATAAAACATACTTTAAGATTTTGACAAATGTACAATAAGACAAACATTCAAATAATGTACATTTAATTATCAATTTGAATTTCGTAATAATGTTCCTACAGATTAATAATTTATTAAAACTGAATAAAACTTAAATATATGTATAGCTCCATGATTTTTTACTTATATTTTACGGACGATAATTCTAGGTAAACAGATCTGCAGATATAAAAGTATTCAATAGATTTCAACTAAATTTGTGTTAAGACATAACACTGTATATTTATTTAAAGCCTAAGAGGGACTGCTCAGACGAGGAGACCAAGTCTGTAGAGCATAGATCTCCCTCCGGGTAACTTTATTAATATTTGAGAAAAAATACTATTTTTAGCTGGAGCTGATCACGCCGGTTATCGCTACAGGGGCTGAGTGAAAAATACAATGACAAAAATTGACCGAAATTTACAGAACAAACTCCTTGTTGCCGGATAATAGATCACATTCGCGACACGGTAGCGCGATGCTGAAGTTGTTGAAATTGACTAAGTATGATAGCATCTTGTTATCAAACAACTGGTGAGCTAGACAGTTCCACGCCAGAGACATGCTCTCTCGCAACAAAGGTCACTGTGGCATCGCCAGAGGAAACTGTACCAGCGACAAAGGGCGATGCCATGCAAAGAAATTGGAATTTCTTTGGGTATCCGTTATAGTGCCTGTCGCGCCATATGAACCATATATGGCTGCAAAGCATGCATTTTCTCTTATTTTAATCAACCTATTAAAATTCATGAGCAAGAAACCCACAAATCCCATGTATAAGGATTGCCATATATCTTAGGTTATCCAATTTTTGTTTATTTCATCAGGAAAGTCTACCTTCCTCCCCTACATTAGCACGGGCAGTGCCGAGCAGTCTTTGTAAGGGAGATAATAAATAACATTGTATATTTTTTGTATGTCACGAAATCTTTCCATGCCTTTTTGATATTTTATCATTTATTTTCGTATAGTTTAAAATAAAGTATTTCATTTATTTATTTTCTGGGCAAACCCCGGGTTATACACGTTAAAAGTCATCTGGGGCCAACACGCGATCGTCTAGACGGGTGAAGATTGGCTAGTACTGTATGTTTAGGAAAAGTTAAACAATTTAACATTTTTATTCTGAAAAACAACATTGATACGTGAGGAAAATGGCGTGTTGTTTTATAGATGACCCGCTTTGGTAGTTCTAGTGTTAAAATATGTTTCTGATGTTGAGATAGTAGAAAATCTCAAAGACCGACATTAGTGGCTGTACGACGAACAGTTGTGAAAAAGAAGAAGGTTACATACACAAATCCCATTATTCTGACATTTCACTTAATCTACCTCTTTCAATTAATGCTGGATACGTAGAACGTCACATTCCTGCATGTATACCAAAACTTACACGATGTTTTCATTACCAGCGTTTTGGCTATTCTAACACATTTTTCCATGGCAATATTATCTGTGAATTCGGCAATAAAATGATTAACTCAAAATATATATATAAAATTACAAACAAAATACAAATAAACAACCTGACAAAAGCTACAAATTGATTTAAATTATACAAATTTGACTGCTGTTTTGGGATTTCAAAAACTCTTTCATCAGTGCCTGATCAAAATCATTAAACATAAGTGCATCAGAGTAAATAAAATTCTTTTCGCAGAAGGCGGAATGATGAAGAGTTGAGAAATCAAAGGATCTAAGTAACCTCGGTATATATGACTTAGTTGCAGAAAACGAATGAGAAGGCAGTGACAAAACAGT
This sequence comes from Maratus michaelseni, assembly GCA_963931845.1. NCBI lineage: Eukaryota > Metazoa > Arthropoda > Arachnida > Araneae > Salticidae > Maratus > Maratus michaelseni. The sequence continues at coordinate 319,159,430 of OZ007593.1, read as the reverse complement.
TCAATATGACATAGTAAATGCATTGATGCAAAAAAGAGCTTAAGAGGAGGGAGGTATGAATTAAAGAAATTACATCCAAACATGAGAAAACATTTTTGTCATATTGTTTATTTGCAATTTAATATATTACATAAAGTTCCATCTATTATATTAATTACACTTAAATTTCGTTTTAAATTACTTTTAGAAAAAATATATACGTAATGCACTTCTGTTAAAGTGCTCTTAAAACGCACAATTATGTTTTAAATTTTAAATGTTTACTAACTATGTACTTTAGACGATCTTAAAATATGGAAAATTGTATTATGATTGCACAAAATTCATTTCTTGAAAAATAGTTTTAAAATAAAATATTTCAAAAAACATTTTGAGCGTGAAATAGTAACATTATTTCTGGTCTGTTGATATATATATATATATATATATATATATATGTATATATATTTTTTTTTCAAAAATAACTTATTCCTTCTTATGAAATGTGGTTTTCAGAAAAAAAAAACACTTTTTCCAAGAAATGTAAAATAATTATTCGAGCGTTATTAGAAATGATGATTTAATAGAATATTGAAGAAGGTTTTGAAGAAAATGTCTTAAAGCTTTTGAAGAAACCAGTTTTTAGCAAAACATTCGATATTTAGACATTTCACGCATGCACATGCATGTATAAATGTGAATAAAATTGTATGTGTATTGGAAATTAAAAATGAAACTTCGAAGTATTCATAAGATGTTGAACTACTTTGGGGAATTGATTTTGTATGAAACTTAATTTTTACCTTTATTAGATATTGTAATATATAAATTAGGTAATAGAATCGGGGTTTAACATATGTAAAAAATAAAAATAAAACTACTCCAACAGATTTTTTCCATTAAACATATGTTTTTAGATTCCCCACTAAGAACACAAAAAAGCATTTAAAAGAAGAATATAAATGTATTCCAACAACGTTTTGGCCTTTATTAACATTTCTACTACCACTGGGGTCAATTTTGACCCCATTTATATATGTTTTGAAGTTTTTCGTTTTTCGAACCCGAAAAAAAAAATTAAACTTAATAAATTAATTTAAATAGCTAAATCGTGTGAAGAATCTACGTTTAATAGAATAAAATTTTTGGTTCCAATTATGTAAAACTAAGAACACTTATCAAAATTTAACATCTGGTACTTGGAGTGTTAAAAGCGATACTTTCGGATTAGCGCATGCTAGAAATTAATTGCAGAAGAAATCTCCAAAGATTCCATTACTTACAGCAGCTGATTCTGATAATATCAGTGGTTTAAGTGCATAGTGCGATTACAATTATATTAAATTTGTGTTTTATTTATATTATTTTATTTATTTATTGTTGAATTTTTAATTACGTTATGTAATATCAGCCGGAAAAAAATTCCTATTATACATTTTAAAAATTTAAATTGTGCGATATTTAGAAGTTAAACAAATTGCAGTGAAAGGGAAATTTATTGGTCAGGTGTCGAAACCGTTAATGTGACGTCCGATTTTCGTACGAACATGTTTTTGCTTTATAGTATAGATAATTTAACAAATAAATATTTAATATACTGCATTTTGCTTTAACTATACATAAAGTATATAAATCAAATATGTTACTGTGATCTAGAATAAACTATTTATAAAGACATACTTAAATAAATTTCAGAATTATTATCCCGTTTAGATGATCCAGTTGCTGATATTCTTCTTAAAACTTCTCCAGAATAAGAAGAGTATATTCACAATATTTTTAAAAAATCGTATACCTATGATGTGTTGTATTTACATAATTAATTTTAAATTACAATTGAAAAATTAAATTACAATTGCAATTGCTTGGATGCACGTCATAATGTTAAGTAAATTATATTTAACAATAGCAACTAAAAATTAGAAATACGTATTCGTTTTCCAGAAACTCATTTTGCATCAATAAATTCTTTAAATGTATGTAAGAGAAAAAAAAAAAAGAAAAAAAAAACCTTAGATACATTTAAATAGTCTACAAAGCAAAAATACAAAATTTCGACAAGTACATTTATTTTGTCTTTAGAAATTTCTCATTATTTTTTTACTTTTACCTATTCAACGTTACAAAGTCATTTAAAAATATAATATATTAACTTTAAAACTAATGATGTAAATTTACTTTCATTTGAAATTCTCGGAAAAGTAATTTCGAAGATATAATGACACTTTTCGAAGAATATTTCTTTTCGAAGAATGTTTCATTTCAAAACATATTCATTTCCAAGAAATATTAGTTCAATTACTGCACATTAAAATGTGTTTACTCTTGAAATTATTTTAATAAATTTTCAAAGCAAATTGGGTTTGCTGAAAACTAGATTTTAAAACTAGAAAAATAATTTGAAATTTTATATAACTTGAAAATTTGTCTATAGAAACACCCATAAAATTTCACACTATGAAAGATATGTTTTTTAAATTAAAAGAACCTTATCTATATTAATAATATAAAATTCCGCTCTGTGTTTCTGCCTGTCTATTGGCGATGGATACAGAAATCTATCACTCGCAGATGTCTGAAAATCTGTTTGCAGATAGTCCAAGGCAGGTCATAATGCAGCTGAGGATCAAATTAAAACTTTTTGATAATTAGCCGAAATATTAATTAAAAACTGATCGAAAACGCATTTTGTTTCTGAAAATGGGCATTCCCGCGCATTATTGACCCTTCTCCTCCGAGCAGGTAGAAAAGTAGAACGAAATGCTGTATGTTTTGGAAGTTTTTTCTTAACGCATTATGGCCAAACTCTTCCGGATCCAAAAAAAAAAAAATCATATTCTGAAATTTTGTACTTTTATGTCTTAAACGCTGCAATAAGTTTTGAAAAATATCGTTGTTAACCGTTTGAATTTTTTTCTTTTTCAAAACGTAGTTTTCCCGGTAGATGTTTTTTCGTTACAGCAACGCTCCTTCAGCGCGCAGTTTTTAAAGGTACGGATAAACAAAAAATATGCTCTTAAAGCTTAGCCCTTCTTTCAATCGACGGTGCAATTGATTTTTAAATACCCTTTCAAAAAATTCGTGACCACAGGTCACTTTGCCCTTAAAGGAAACGATATTTATTTTACTATGAAACTATCGAAACGTAAGTATTTTGACACAATATTTTTAGATAATACCGGCAGAATTGGTTTAACCATCTAAAAAAAATTTGAAACGTTCGAACTTTAAAAAATATTCTTTAAATATATAAAATATGAGAAATATTCGATAAAAAAGCAAAAAAGCGAGGTTTTTCGGCGAGGCTTTGACTCATGTTTTTACTTCTAAATATGCCTTTTTTTCACAATAATTTAAAGAGGGCTTTAATGCAGTCATATTTATAAGCGATTTTTTTAAAGAACAGTCACGAAAACTAAAAAAAATAGAGAACAATACATATATATGTTTTACAACTTGATATCAATATTTTTTCATGACATTTATACACGGACTTACAAAATTGTTATATTTATGAACTATAAAAATTTTAAAGAGTTCGGAGAATAAGAACATTTTTTTTAAATTATGAAACCACCCTACGCGACAAAACAAGAAACTGTCTTTTTACGAGTGCGTTTACTACTAAATATCAATATTTTAAACTAAATATCAATGTTATAATTTTTTATTTAAAATATAAAACCCATACATAATCGGGTTAAAGATAAATTTGAGATTTATTTTAGGTTATTATATCGGGCCCGGGCAACGCTGTAGTAGTAAATATCTTGGGTTTTCTAACATTATTTAAATTTTTTTATGTAAAGTATATACTGTCACTTTTATAGAGACTGGATCAAAATATTTCACATATTTTTTAATGCCCGATAAATGACTATTGGGCATAACAAATTCCCCATAAATTGCTTGATTCGAAAACAAACGGTGGATTGTCGCCGATTGTCGCTGATTGCAAAGCTCAATAACCAATAAATAAAAAAGCGTGCTACTTAAACATTTGACTGTCCTATAAAATGGCAAAAATTCAATGTTTTTCTTTTCTGTGTAAGTTTTCTTCATGCTAAAAACCCAATATGTTTTTCCAACATGATATAAAAAATAATTATGTATGTAAAGATATATATGTAGAAAATGATAAAGGTTATGAATTGAGTGTATTAACAGTTACTTAATGTTTGAAAATTGTGTTACAAATTAAGACATATTTGAATTTAAATAAAGTATGTATTGAAATGAAATCTGTAGCTGAATGAAAAACATATCTGAGCAGACAGTCAGATGGTTATAGTAATATTTTGCAGCCCAGAATTCAAATATAGAAAGCAATTACTAGAAGAACGAGAATTTCTGGACAAGAAAAAAAAAGAATTTCCAGTGTCCCGTAAGAATAGTTCCACAATTTTCAGTACTACACCTTCTTTTCTTTCACCTTCTTTTGAATAAATCTGAATGTTATTTTTTATATTTCTTTTAAATGCTAAAAAATGTAAACTAAAAACATAATAAACAGTAAAATAACTTTTATTAGATTGTTGACATGGTTCGGCTTACTGCGACCCATTATCAAAAATGCGTTTTTCTTTAATCAACTCTAAGTGAGGCATTTTTTGCCATAAATTGAAGGATCTTTTTTCAAATTTTTTTTGTGCACAATATTCCGTAATGAATGTTTAACAAGAACTTCTAAAGTAAAAACTTCTATTATCACGAATAAAAAGCGCCTTTAATTTCACTACGCTTCCGTTTTGAGCACAAAATCTATGAGAACATATTTTGCTTTGGATGTTAATATTCATGAAGAAAAAATCATGATCGCTTTGCATACGTGGGATGAAAATAATGCACTTACAGATGAATGATATGCGAAAATATAAATAAATGAAAGATAATTACATGACATCTCTCACCATAAATAGTTTTTTATTTTTAAACTTCTACCATATACAAAGAAAAAATACAAATGTTGAAACTGCATTTGCAACAACGTGAGTTTATTGTCTGTTTTTATTGGTTGTATTGCTCCATGAATACAAGTACAAATCCTACTTTTTACGAAAACAGACGAACATAAATTTCATTTATCATGTCTCTGTATTTCTGAGCGGAAAGCGATTTTCTGTTGACGATATCTAGAAATGTGAATCTTTCAAAAATGTTTCCCACTGTTCAGTCTATTTAACTGCATCATTTTTGGATAAGCATATGAAAAAAATTACATTGTTGAATATTTATCATTGTTCTACGAATGAAATTACACTGCAAGCAGAAATATGTATGATTTCACTATCCTACTTTTGCATGCATATATTTTATGAACATGATACCTCTGTCCACGCACATGTTTGTACACAGGTGTCATGAAGATTCAGAGTTTATAGAATACCTTGTAACTACACCAAAGACAGTTTGTCTAAATAAAAAATAACTTTTTGACTGTAGAAAGTGGCAACAGCATCTCCCGTATGATCATAATCTCGTGACAAATTGCAAGAGAATGTAAACTTTGGTATTACCGATACGTTGTAACTATTCTGCGTTTAGTTTACTTCTCGTATTTTTTAAAAGTTTATACTCATATTGTCACACATTGCGGATCACTAAAAACTTTCCAAACCTATGGTTGTGAATTTGCGGATACCAAGTTTACTGCAGTTCTTCGTTTAGCAAAACTGTTTATGTTAGCACTTTTGTCACATATATATATGTTTTGACAGCAATAACTAAAGTTGGCGTAAAATAATTTCCGAACAACTAATGCTATTATTTTGAATTTTCATACATTTTAAAATAGTTTTTGTTAATTGCATAATGCTTCGTGTATACGACGCCAACTAAAAAAATACTTATAATCGAATTTGAGAAAAATTCTGGAGATGATCTATAGAAGTAAAATTTGCGTCATTCTATATTTTGATTTTTTTCTTAATTCTGCCGAGCCCAAGATGAGAGTGGTTCATTTCGACAACTACGAAACATAATTAATATAATAGTTTTAATTTATTTTAGTATACTTAGAAGAAATTTATCTTTTTTGTATATTTGGAACAATAATCTTCAAAAGAAATGATCTTTTTAGTCAGACAGCTTTTTAAAATTATTATCAAAACTTTTGGCATAGAAATTACTATAACAAATAATTGAGTTTTCATATAAAAAACAAAATGCTTTAATTTTTTTTATTGCAAACTTACGTTATTTAATCTAAACTGCTTGTTAAAATTTGTTTAATAAAATGCCCGTTTAAGCATTAAATTTAACGGTTTTTTCCATTAAAAAAATCTAATAAAAATTTTCAAAGTTATATGTATCCATTAAGATGTTTATTTTATGTCCCGATAAAACGCATGTATCTCTGCTTATTAAAAAAATATATCTTAGTAAAATGTCCTATCGATTATTAAGTAACATACGTTTAATATCAATTTATGTTGAACTGCAGTAAGGCACAGAATATTTATAGCAAAATTTTAACACTGTACAGTTGCGAAAGGAAATAAATTTCGGCAGTAATTTTAAGAATTTAATATGTAACAAATGCAACAAATATACAATAAAATATACGAGCAGGGAAGATCGAGCTATGCTCGGTCAAAATTAAATTTGAGTTCGAATATCATGACCCATGACCAAAATGACCTACTAATTGAATTTTCTCGAACATGTGACTTAGCCCAATAGTCTTCTCGTGCCCGAGAACCATAGCATGCAAAATTTAGTGTAAATTGAGCCGCTTTTTAGATCTTGACCCACAGTGACCCAGAAATGACCCACTAATCGAATTTTCTCGAACATGTGACCTAGCCCAATGATTTTCGCGTGCCCGAAACTCGTAGGATACAAAATTTAATCAAAATCGTTAGAGCCGTTTTTTAGATAAAAATTAATTTGACCCGCTTTGACCCAAAAATGACTCACTAATCGAAAGTTCTCGAACATGTGACCCAGCCCAATAGTCTTCTCGTGCCCGAAAATGGTAGGATACAAAATTTCGTCAAAATCGTTTGAACCGTTTTTTAGATACAATTAGCTAGACAATGACCCAAAATGACCCACTAATCGAATTTTCTCGAACATGTGACCTAGCCCAATGGTTTTCTGGTGCCCCAAAACGGTAGGATACGAAATTTCGTCAAAATCGTTAGAGCCGTTTTTAAGATAAAATTTGCATATATAACCACACACAAGATTTGCTCGTATTAGAATATATGATAATATATAAAATACCCACTAATGGATGATAAATTAATGAACGATTACTATAGAAATAATTCGCATCATTCGCATATCCATTATGCATGCATTAGTAAGTTATTAGATTATATAATTATTAAAACAATAACGGTTTTGTATTTTATGTATTTGAAAATGTATGTAAGGATACTTTCCTAATATATATCAATAAAAAAAATTACCTAGGTTAATATTGATACATAACGTTAATTATTTAAATAAATTCAAATTTTAATATATATATTGATGTATCTCGTAACACATAGTATTCGCACACATCTGCACACACTCTGAAGATCGAGAATCTGAAGAACGAGAATCACTAAGAGTACATAAGATTTGTCAAAAGAACCGTACCTCAACGACGAATAATTTTCGAGAAATATGTATGATTCGAGTATGATGTCACACACTTTCTAGCAGTTTATAATGTATTACTATTGCACTGACCGAATGTAAAGTATATATCGCAATACTCGCATACATTATAAGTATGCGAAGATTGCCGATCGTTTCAAGTTTTCGTATTTTAAAGCGAGCCGATCAGCGGCTGTTTATTCGTGTTTTAGACACACGCCTACCGTCCATCTCTCTTTAAATTGTTCCTGTTTCGCAAGACTATGGAGTACATTTTTTATGTTTTAAAGTATTTTTTTTAATCTCATCTGGTTTTCAATCAAGTCTTCTTATGAGGTTAGATATAGCTTATTTTTCTGTACTTAAGATGTGACGCCATATATCTTTTCTTTGGCATTTTTCTCGAAAACTATACGTTTTAGCGTCTTTAGGATATTTTTGAGTATTTTAAATCAATATTCCCATTATGCAAAGTTTTTTGGTATTTGACCACCTTTTTTTGTTACATTAAAATGTAGTATGACATTTATTTTATTTTTTACTTTGTTTGGAACTTTGAGCAGATTTAAAACATTCAGCAATAAAAGCAAAATTATCTGTAATTTCTTGACAACTTCTCTAAAACTTTAGAGCATGATGTTATATGAATTATTATTATTATTTGCTATTAATGTCACTGTTATAAGATTAAATTTGTTGATGAAGGTATGGATTATAATACAAGTACTGTATAAGGAGGTTATGTGATATATGAGTGAATAGCTAACTGACTTACACAATATCTAACTGAAAATATCTAATTACCATCAAAGAAAAATATCGCAATAAAACTACATAAAAGAATATTTTATTCTGTTTAGTATAGAATGTTATACATTTCATAAATACGTAACGTGGCATATAGGGTCAAAATAAAATGCAAACAGTATAAGCAAGTTTTTATATATTTATAATGGAAAAATAAATAAATACTATAGCAATCGTGCCACAATAGAAAGGAAGTACTAGTTTTGAAAATATAAGTTACAGTATTACAAAATATTATTACAAAATATTACAAAAAACAAAATATTATTTAAAATGTTCTAGATTTTTTTTGAAAGAGGTATTTCGGTAGTGTTTATTTATAAATATTTCGTGCAATATACCTCATCTTTTAAATGTAACAAAGATCATTCACGTTTGAAATATTTGAATTTTCATTCATAATTAAATATTCAAAGTATGTCAAAAATCATTTTCTGAAGCAGAATTATAATGTTTCTCTTAAACGGCAACTTTCTTAGATAAAAAATATAGCTGAAACGACAAAACATATGCACATATATATTACTATAACACCAATGCAAACTAATGCAAAGCAGTACAAAAATACATTTCCATTTTAATTGTGAAAATTATTTACATATTTTATAAATAAAACATATTTTGAAAATTTGCTAACCCACTTGAACTGGGTTTATATCTTCGGTTGACCTATCTGTCTGCTCGTCTGTCCGAAATTTAATTTCCGTAAATATACTTCGATTTCCACTCCAGAAATATATATATATTTGACGTATACTGTAGGGAATTATCATATATTCTAATACGAGCAAATCTTGCGTGTATATGCAAATTTTATCTTAAAAACGGCTCTAACGATTTTGATGAAATTGTGTATCCTACCGTTTTGGACCATTGGGCTAGGTCACATGTTCGAGAAAATTCGATTAGTGGGTCATTTTGGGTCATGGTCAAGCTAATTGTATCTAAAAAACGGTTCAAATGATTTTGACGAAATTGTATCCGATCATTTTCGGGCACGAGAAGACTATTGGGCTGGGTCACATGTTCAAGAACTTTCGATTAGTGGTTCATTTTTGGGTCAACGCGGGTCAAATTAATTTTATCTAAAAAACGGCTCTAACGATTTTGATTAAATTTTGTATACGAGTTTCGGACACGAGAAAATCATTGGGCTAGGTCACATGTTCGAGAAAATTCGATTATTGAGTCATTTCTGGGTCATTGCGGGTCAAGCTAATTTATCTAAAAAGCGGCTCAGACTATTTTCACTAAATTTTGCATCCTATGGTTTTTGGACACAAGAAGACTGTTGGGCTAGATCACATGTTCGAGAAATTTTGATTAGTGGGTCATTTTGGTCATGGGTCATTATGGGTCAAGCTATTTTATCTTAAAAACGGCTCAGACTATTTGCACTAAATTTTGCATCCTATGGTTTTTGGACACAAGAAGACTGTTTTGCTAGATCACATGTTCGAGAAATTTCGATTAGTGGGTCATTTTGGTCATGGTCATTATGGGTCAAGCTATTTTATCTTAAAAACGGCTCAGACTATTTACACTAAATTGTGCATCCTATGGTTTTCGGGCAGGAGGAGACTGTTGGGCTAAGTCACATGTTCGAGAAAATTCAATTAGTGGGTCATTTTGGTCTTGGGTCATGATATTTGAACTCAAATTTAATTTTGACCGAGCATGGCTCGGTTTTCCCCGCTCGTTTATTTAAAATTGAGTCTTTAGCATTTATACTACATTTACAGGAATAAAAAAAAAATATTTCGTTACATTGTTGTATGTGGAATAATCTTATTTTGCAGTGATTTTAAATGATGTTACACATCATTGAACATTATGCAATTCATATGAATTACTGGGATGCACTACAATAGGATTTTCATTGAATATTGAAAGAATAATATTGATACTTCACTTAAAGAGACACATAAAAATTCGATTAAAACACTGTTTAGAGCAATAAATCCTGGAAATGTTTCTGGAATTTTCTTTTCAAGTGTGTCATTCGATTTCTAAATTGTTTTTGAAATACCTTCTTTCAATGTATGAAAATGTTAAGTTTCATATAAATATTTTAAAATGTCAGAAAGTGCTTCTATCAATAGTGGTATTAGTTACATTTTACTATAATGTGTGATATATAACAAAATAAATATATATTGGATACAATGCTGCACAAAATAATTGTAAAATTTAATCATCTATGTTCGGCAATTAAAGAAATTGTGTTTTCAATTGTTATATAAGTTTTTAAGCTTAACTAAATTTTAGTATATTATCTGATGTATAATAATATATATATACAGGGTGTCCGAAAAGTCTGAAAACGGTCAAATAACTCGAGAAATATAAATCGGATTGAAAAACGGCAAAATGCACGTTCAATATTTTTGAATATGCTTATTTATAGTGATATGAATATGCGTTATTTACAAGTATAAATCCAATAATTTTTATGTTAAGCATGTATATATTGGATGTATATTTCATTTTTTTTTCAATTTTTCAATGAAAAAAAAAATTGTTTGAATGGTTTATTGAATTAATATAGATGGCATTGTAAGAACTTTTTTATTTTATATTACAGTTGTCCTTCAAGAATATCAAGCTCACGTTTATGATGAATACGTTATACATGGTAACACAGCTGTTTTTCGGTGCCAGGTACCTGATTTTATGAAAGAATTTCTGACAGTAACATCATGGACAAGGGATGATGGACTGGTCATTGTGCATCATAAAAATGCCGGTAAGCTATTTTGAGTCATTTCGTCAGAAATGTCCTTTTACTTACCCATCATACGTAGTATAGGGTAAGTCTTGTAATCGTTTTGAAATCGAAAAATTTTTTTGACGGATTTATACGTTTCAGACACTGGAGATTCCGAAAAACATATTTTTAGAAAAAAAATTTTGCCGTCCGTCTGTGTGTCTGTGTGTGTGTCTCTGTGTGTGTCTGTGTGTGTGTCTGTAAACGCTCTATCTCCCGAACAAATTGAGATAGAGACTTGCAATTTGCTATGTACTTAGTATGTAATAATGGGAAGAAGCCTATTTCATTTCAATAACCTTGATTAACCGGAACAATTTTTTTCGGACTCTCGAAATATTCGTTCTGATGAAAGGTACATAAATTTTTATATATAAAAAAATCCGAGTAAATATAAAAGACAATAAAAAAACATAAATTTTGCATAAAACATGAAGTCGATCGGATAATTAGTTGCCGAGATATTTGTAATCCTATTTTCCACACTCTTCGATTTTTCATGACCCTGTATTTCATCCAAATTTCACTTCAAATATATATTTTAATTGCAAATTTAACGCTTAATCAGATGCCATAAACCGCTAGTTAATAGGAGTATTATTTTTGGAGTTATAAGAAAAAACCTCTTTCAAGCAATTCAGTAATCGAGCCTTTTTATGACGTCATCAAGACACGATTTTATTTGAATATCAATGCATTTTATAAGTAGTTTACACATTTTTATTTTAATATTTTACATTATACATATACATGATGGGTAAGTATTACGGTGGCCCCCAACGACTAGTTTATATTGTCATATTGTTAATTTATAATGTAATCTTAATAAATGAAAAACTGATTTCGCATATTTTCATATAATCCGTTTTCACACGTATTGAATAATATCATTTTTTGTAAATTATATCACCAACTAAATCCAAACATACATATTACATACAGTAAGCCATACATACATGTTTAATTGTTTAAACTTTAAAAGGTACAATATATGTTACTAAGGTATTTACCTGAAGAAGGTGTTGAATTTCTGTAAATATTAATGTAATATAAATGTTTGAAATGATAGAAAATGTAATATTACATTTTTTTTCTTATATTATGTAAAACATATATCGTACAGCTCACACCATTAATAAAATATTTATTCCTACAGTTAAAATTATATATATTTTATTAATAATGCTAAAAATTTTTTTTTAAATAAGTTGTTTTTTTTTTACTTGTTTTTTATTAGACTTTTTATTAATTTTTTTAGTTCAGTCTTGAAACACACACACACATATATATATATATATTGTATACTCTGTTTTCATACAAACTAGTTAGTGCATAATTCCAGTTTTACGATTGCATCCATAATATGTCACTGCACGAAAACAAATGCCAATGTAAAAACACAATTATTTATATTACAAAATAAAAGTATATTTATTTTAACACGAACTGAAAATAATCTCTATAAGAAATTGCTTTTTCAATTTGAATTGCCTAACTTTTATTTATCTCACAAAGAATTTTCGTGTTTTATAGAGACGTTTATAAATGATAATAGTATTTATAGACACGATATATATTTTAATTACGTTTAGTTGATTATAGACATACATGAGATGTAATTTTCCTAACTGGGCGAAAAAGTTCGGACCAGGATTCGAACGAAGTATCTCTTGGCTGAAGCTAACAATGCTCTACCAACTGAGCAATCCGGGACGAATATTGGGGAACTAATTCTCTCAGTTAACTTTATTGATCATAGCATCTCACCAGATGCTATGACCGGATCTGATCTGAAATTATCTGATATAGATCTGAAATCTATGATTTCAGATTGATATATGAATCAGCTCAACAGAATAAATTATTCTGTATTAGTCTGTTGAGCTGATTCATATATCAGACCAGTTGATATGATCAATAAGGTTAAGTGGGTGAATTAGTTCCGCCATATTCGTCCGGGATTGTTCAGTTGGTAGAGAATTGGCAGCTTCAGCCAAGAGATCCCTGGTCCGAATCCTAACCCGGACTATTTAGTCCAGTTGGGTATATTACATTACATATGATTTCTTTACCAATTTGAATAATTGTGTCAAAAATAATCTTGTATAGATATATAATAGGGATAAAAAATAGCGTAAACTATTTTCTTCCAAAAATCAATTTTTTAAAAATAAATATTGCAGTTACCACCTGCTTTCAATACTAAAATAAAGTACACAAGCAAACTGAATCCCAGAGAAAAAAGAATTTCGTTTTCGCACATATAGGATATAAATACACTCAAAATGTTCTGTAAAAGGAAATTAGAGTCTCACTGTTATTTCTAATCAAACTCGTTATTAGGGTAGTCTGAGAACAGAGAAATTTTCTAATTTCTCAATAAATAAAGATACTCCTTGGAACATGCGTACTGAAAAAAAAATAATAATCTGATCTTACGGTATAATACTAGCATCCAATCTCCTAGTATTATACCGTAAAATTAACAGTATTTAACTGTAAAATATGCAGTAATACGCTACCGCGAATGCTTGGCAGTGTAGGCAGCTGGGAAATCGAGTAAAACCGAGGAATGAAGAGTTATGAATTGGATGAAAGTACTTCATTAAAGGTTGAATCATGACAGAAAAACAATTTTTAATCTAATGATCGACATCAACTGATGTATTTTACAACTTTTCATCGAAAATGCAGTCTGAAAATTATCGTAAACTGCATGCTATAGTCTATTGATGGACTTTGTGAAAGATGCAGGTTACTTTAAATCAGTTCTTCTAAACGTACCAAATTAAAATATATTGATAATAAAGTATTTTCAAAATTTACTAGCTCATAAATTTCCAAGAAATCACCCATACAAACATTTAGCCAGTTATAATAGTTATACAAGTTAGCAAATAGTATAACTTGTTTAAAGAGGATTTGAATAGTATTCTGAAATAGAAACTCATTGTTTTGGATTTATGAGATACTATGCAATTTTTACTTTCGGAGTATTTTTTTTTTCGTCGGTGTGTTAAGGAGATTAATAGAATGTATTTTACAAAATGGTGAATATATTTAAAATAATAAATAATTATATATTTTGTAAATTGAAGTTTCTTGAACAAGTAATATAAGCTTTAATACATGTTTTCCTGACGAAGTTATGTATATTTGCCAATATTTGTGCTTCCTTCTACACAGTCAAAAAAGACAAATGTTTTTTAATCTAAAAAAAATCCTATATAATCCTAATAACCTCTTTCAAGTACCACACGATTCTGAAGAGCGTGCTTTATCTTTAGAAAACTCCGATACCAATATAATTTCGAGATTTTAAAGGAAATTTATAAAAATAAAGTGTCTGTTGCTGCCACTGATTTTCGAAAATGCTTCCCAGTAGATTTATACAGGGTGTATCTGAAATAGTGGGCAAAACTTTACGGGGTGATAGAATGCGGATATGTGAGCAATTTTCGTCACATAATGTAATGGTCGGAACGCAAGCGGTGAGAAGTTAAAAGGTAGTTTTCCTCTGTCGCAGTTAAAGAATTAACAAACGAAGGAGAGAAGTTACTCCAGAAAAAAAAATTATCAACAGCAATTTAATTAATGTACAAGCTCAAAGAAATTCCTCAAATGATCTTCGCCAGCTGTAATGCACACTTCACACCTGCGGGCAAGGGACAGCCGCACATTTGCAAAGACACCAGGCATTTCCAGAATATCCGCGGCAACAACGGCAATCCTGGCTACTAGATCCATATCGGTTTCAATGGGACATTCGGATATTAGGCTTTTTATATGACACCACGGGAAAAAGTGCAAACACGAGAGATCCAGCGACCTTTGTGGTCAAGCTATGGGACCACCTTGACCAATCCATCGCCCTGGGAACGTTGCATCTAAAGTGTTTCGCACATCCAAGTCAAAGTGTGCATGCGCACCGTCGTGTTGAAACCACATTCTCGACCTGATGGGGGGTTGGAATCGGACGCAGCAGCTCCGAAAATACCTCTAGTAGGAATGTGCCATACCATTTAAAACGCCACCTAGCATAGCTGGAGTGACCATACATTCTATGACGAAATATTCTCGTACAGCTACGTTCTATCACCCCGTAAAGTTTTGCCCATTTTTTCAGATACACCCTGTAGTGTATTAACTAGTTTTCGCTAACTGGAATATCGCTTTTTAGGATGCTACCAATTCATAATTGAACATTTTCTGCTGCGTAAATGAATTTATACATGCGAGAGTAACTAAATAATATTAATTTTGATGTCAATGTTAATTCGAATAATATTCATGTTTGACTGTAAAACATGTGTTTATTGATCCTGAAAATATTTACTTCCGAATTTATAACATCCAAAGAAGTATATTTCGGGGTTAGAAAACTGATTTAAATGCTACAAAATTATTCGGAAACTATTTAAAAAATCCGTGCAGCAAAAGAGACATTGTTTTTATGAATGTTTCTTTAGATATCTGATATATATTGGTTTCAATGCTTTCTAAAAAAAAAAAAAAAAAAAAAAAAAAAAAACTGAATCTTATAATCGTAGGTACCTGAGAAAAATTATTGTCATTTTCTTTCGTATTTATATTATATTTTCTTAGATCAGAAACATATCTTTTTTTTTTTCTCACAAGGTATAAATAAGCGCGTAATGCAATAGTTTAGGATAGAATTGTATTTAAAAATGAGTAGGTTACGATTATCATATTTCAATATAGCTTTTGTTAAACCTTAAGTAAATGTCTATAGATCATCTTTTTACTTTTTTATATTTCTTGAGATATCCAGGGGCGCCTCATAACTATCGTTTTTGGGGCACTAAATGCATGCCTGGAATATTTATTATTTTCATACCATTATTTTTTTAAAGAAATATTTTGGTTGTTTAATGGCAGAACTTCTGCCAATAACTAAAACAAAGTATTTCTTTTTAATAATAGGGGTAAGAAAAGAATAAATTTGGCAGCCAAGCATTTAGTGTCCCATTTAAAGCCAGTCAGGAGCCGCCACTGGTTATACACTAGACGTTTAAAAGCGAAATTAAATGTAACTATTACGAGACGTTTCCAATTTTATATGTTAAATCTGTGTCATAAGCAAAACGCTCAATATTCTGTATTAATTTTTATTGATAGTATATTTGTAGATGGATTTCTAAGTTATTTTCAAACACTTATAAAACTGTTATTTTTTACTCTGTGTTTAACGAAGACCTTCTCTAAAATTCTATAATTGCAAGCACATGATTCTTATGTAAATGTCTTTGTCAGGGCAAAATCCTTAGGAAGTGGGTGGACAAAATAACACTGGCATGCAAAACATTTAAAATACTGACGCTGAATTGACCCTTGATAATGAACAGGAGAACTGCCAATCACAGAGAATGCTGGAAATTGCCACCGTCGACGTCGAAGATAACATTATGTCGATGCCGCGTTGTGATCGATTTACGAAATTACGAGGCACGTTCTAGTAGCTTTGCCTGAGGGATAGCAGCAATAGCATTTTCATTGTTCTGCTGTAGCTCTTTCAGTGTGTGAGGCTTATTTGATTAGACGCTACCATTCAATTTGCTTCACAGGTAAACGCCACAGTGAAAGAAATAAGGGGCTCGAGGTGACCAGTTTGCACTGTCTCTGCTGATCCTCCTCTTCTCTCCGAACACGTCATGCACTCGTGACAAGGTTCTCAAGGCGGTGTGTGCTGTTGCTTCATCTTGTTGACTATATCCATACAGTCGTTCTTATTCTGTGTGTTGATTAATAAATTGATAAAACAAATTATGGACATTCCGGGCCAGTACATTAGAAATGAAAAACGCTATACGCCAAATAATGTAATTTATTCTCGCTGCGATATTTTACAAATAATAGGTAAAGTGTTTTCTTATTCCGTTGTCTTCCGTTCTGTTCTGCTCTAACTGCTTCTTTCTGACCATTTATTTTTCATTTCTGCATAAGGGACGCTATAATTAGATTATTTTTAAGTCTGTTAACACAAAATGTTTGCTAGGGTGCATTCCGAATAAGTACAAATGTAAACAAGACTATAGTCACTCCACAGACGCTAAATTTTCATATTTCCAGAATTTGTTTCTTGTCATTTCAAGGCAATGAATGACGTAATACCTTTCTAGAATATCAGGAAAGGATGTTTAGCAGAAAATACAGCAGTATGAAATGTCATTTTAAAGATACTCTTTGACATGAAAAAATTATAATTTCAAATGATAATATACACGCAATGAACATACTTAATTTATAGTTTTACGTGTTAAAATCCCAGCGAAACTTAGTAAGATATTAACACGTTATATACAGTTAAGCATGTATTTCCATAACATTTTGACAACTAAAAAAAGAGAGACATCTTTTAAGAACAGAACAGCAAAATAATGTTTAAAATATTATTTTCCTGAATAGATATTTTTAAAATACAAATACACGCCCGTATGCATAAGTTTAACATTAGCGAAGGGAATATGAAATCTCACTGACTAATTGCCTATACGGAAATACCAATGTGAGATAATAAATATTAGATTATTTCCATTATTAAAATGTTATGTATACCTTGGTGTTCAATCCATTTTCTTGCAGTGTATGAGCGTGCGATATGTAAAAAGTTTTTATTATTATTATTATTATTATTATTATTATTTTACTTTATAAATTTATTTCAATATATTCACATATATCCCATCTAAATACAAAGACGGGCCTGCGATGTCTGTATTGTACCTCATTTGTGTTTTTGCAAAAAAAAAAAAATCTATTTTCAGACGGATAAGTCGAAATCACGAAAGGAAAATAACCATATAAAATATTCTAAAATATAAAATGTGGACCTTTATATAAAATTTTATAAGTGTGCAAAAGGGATTTATAAAAAGAACATTGGGATTTCGCTACGATGTATTTTGTTTAATATAAGTGATTTCCCTCGTTTGAGTCCGTAACATTCCTTTTATATCATTCTGAACAACAAAAATGGGAATATAATAAAACAGTATATTTTACGGTGGGAAATCAATAAAGTCTTGGGTTTTTCGGAACAATAAATATAGATTCCATAACACCACGATTTAAAATAAACTACTGCTATAAAATGCTTGCGAATTTTTTATAACACTTATCAGTATTGGATAAGGAAATAATGCGATGTATATGTGCATACTGATAAAGATATTATACAGGAAGAAAGCAGGAAAAAGGGTACATTTTACGTAAAATCTCCATTTTTATATCTATAATATTTCAATATGCTTCCTAAAATAGAGTGTTTTTAAATAACGTGCTTAGAGAATTTACTAATAAATCCTACTAACAATATTGTAAATGTTATTGTGTGTGTGAATATTTGGCTGAAGTAAACGGGTAAAAACGGAGGATTGAATGGTCCTGTATCTTTACACACAGATGGATTATAACGCAGAAATAAACATTGTCTAGATTTTATTAATTTCTTTCAAATATTTTTCTTAATAATTAAAAATGTCATTATTTTTATAATGAATTAATAAAAAAAAAATTCCATAAAATTTAAGTATGTTCTCTTTTGTTGACAATAAATAAAAACCCGAAATAATAATTTTTCCCCAACAATTAATTTTCAATTGAAAAATTCCCAAGCGAAAAATGAAAATAAAATAAAAAATTTTAGAGTTAAAAAGATGATTAATATTACGTAATATTTGGTAAAAACAGGCATTTTCAAGTACTATTTTATAATGATATAAGGTGCATGAATAGGAGTAAGTACAGAAAACAGAATATAACGTCATATATCGAAAATAAAATGGATATCTATGATGTTAAAATAAAATGTTAGTAGGTTATGATATTATTTCTCAGAAATTTCTTTTCTTTCTTTCCTTTATTTTGCATTTCACATGGAATGAGTGTATTTTTAATGTATGTAATATATGTTTTTTAAATGTATGTGTTTTAAAGCGAAGGTGTGTATTTTAAATGAAATTAACCCCGAACGAATGATGGTGATGTGAACAATAATTTGCTGTTAATCGTCAGCGCCCAGCTAAATTAAAGAATTTTTAATTTTATGCTTTAAAAGGTTAAAAGAAAACATTTGAAAATAAAATTGATACAAATGTCAATAATAGGCAACACAACATTATCCATGTCGAAATTGACGGCATGGTTAGCAGGGGATAGTTCTTTCATTCATAAAAACTAAACAATTAACTCGATTGCTTGAAAAAAAAAACATTTTTGACGAGTGTTAAATTTTAAAGCCGTTCATCTCTGAAAATATGAATAAAAATTAACTGTTTATAGGAAGAAAGTTGCATTTTCTTTCATAAAATATAAAGATTTAATTTGACTGCGTCAAAGTAACATAATTTTCCCTCTGCAAGTATTAAAATTCCACGGCTTGAAGGATATCGGTACAATCGAGACACTTTCGTCTGTAAATCGTTATTTGTCAACTGGATTTTAATTCCGAATTTCTTTAAGTTTTAAAAGAGCAAAAAGGTTGCCGTAATTTTTAAAAATACCTCTTTTTTAATGTTCTTTTGAAAAATATATTTCCGTAAAGTCTTATAAAATGAGGAAAATACCACATGTTTTAATGCAATGTTTAAGTAAATTTATAATGTTTTTAAAAACTTAAAATAATAAAAAAAAAAACGTTATCGAAACAAAAAATCAAATTTATGAAAATAATTCGCGTAATGCAAGGGTAAAAGAAAAACAGTAAAATAATGAAACTATTCCTCACGCCGAATTGCGTTGAAGTGAAGCTTGAATAATTTTAAATTTGTCGATCGTGATAATTCCTAAAAATAAGCTAATTCCTAATAATATAAATGTGAAAACGCGTTGTATATAGCAGAAATATTTTCATATATAGGTAGAAAATAGACGAGAATAGGAAGGTTAGGCTTTGTAATCGGGTGCATACGCAATTTGCTTTTTCTAACGAGCGAAATTTGAAGCAAAAGCAGATATACTCCTTTAATCAGGTTTGTACTTTGCATAGTAAACATTTAATAGTATTTTAGATGAATAGTATTTTTTCGTTCACCACTGACTCCATTTTGCATTGGCTGCATTTTCATTTTCGCGATTTTTTATATTACTTGGCACAAAATTTCATTTTTTTAAGACTGAGTTATGTCAAGACTGCTATAACAAAGAAATACAGCATTGGCTCACATAAAATGTGATAAAGATTTTGTTAATTAAATATATATTTTACTTATCGTGTGTGAAATGTTTTCTTTAATTAATTCATTTATTCTTCTTTAATGTTACGTGAATGACGTCACGGACAACAGCTAGTATATCATGAAACGTATCCTGCATAGGCGTCTTATTAAATGCGTTTTAGCATATGGAGCACTTTTTAGCATCACAATATAATAAAGTTTCATGTTCAATTTAATAAGAATTCTTAAAAATGTCTTTATAAAATACAATATTTATCATTATATTATTTATAAAATATTATTTGTGTCTATTTACAAAATTATAAGTCCTGCTTCGTTAAACATTTAAAAACGCATTAAATGGGTCGGAATGTTTTACATTTTATATAGATTTAAAATGAGAACGATGAGAAATATTCTCCAATATATATTCTTGTTAAATATCAACTTCATTATCTGTTTCAGTTGTGCTTTTAGTTTTTCGAGATTTTAGTTTATGTACGTTTGTTCATTTTCTTTTATATTATGGTTTGAGCATAGAATTTCTTTTGAATTTCTTTTTCTACATAATAAATGGTTTTATAAATCTGAAATATGAATTCAAATTATTCTCTTCTGACAGTTTTGAAATTTAAAATGAATAGTGACATGCCATCAATTTTTTGAAATGATATTTTATATATAGTTGAATATGATAAATGCTTGTCATAACAATACAAGTGTTTTGTAATAAATCTAAAATAGATACAAAACATAATAAATATTTTTTTCTGTACCACCATACTTTCCAAATTTGAAGTTCCTCTTCTGACACAGAAATCGATCGAAAATTATTCTTTAGAGAGTATTTTTCCATCACGATTTGTTTAGAAATTTTAAGGTAAAACTATGAAATAAATATATATATATACGATATTTTATTTTTTAGGTATTTAATAATATATTTAATTTATTAAATTAATTTACTTTCGATTCTCATTTTTGGAGAAAGAGGATAACTTTCACTAACATTCTACTCTGAAGATTTTATTAAATGCTTTTGTTTGCAAAGAAATAAATTAAAAATAAATATAAATAATTAAGAATAAATAGAAAGCGATGATTTCGAGTATACATTTCAAAACTAATAAAATAATATAAATAAAAAAGCTTAATTTCAGTGTTTTGAATTTTTATATTTGTTAAATTTCTGCAATCAGTATGCATAGAAAAGTGTAATCGGACCCGGTTAGTAGGCTCACGGTTAATACGCGAATATTTTCCGGTCTCTTTAATAGAGTCCATAAGATTAACTATCACGTTTCATACGCGAACGCTGAAAATACTATTCTGCTTAATACGCGATGTAATTTCGGATCCGCAGGCCAGGAAATTTCGCTTAAGATGCGAATTCCCTATCTGACACAATGTAAATCCTCAGAAATCAAGCGGGGCGGTCGCTCTGCCAAGCCAAGCTTTAAAAAAAAAAACGCCACACAAACAACGCCAAGAACTGAACTAGACCGCTACTGCTTACTTACAGGAATCAACTTCGCAATGTTAAATCGACAAAACATGCCAGATTAAAATATCAGATATATAATAAACCAAGCATCGCAGAAATAAAAAACGAAAACTAGAAGAATCTAATGAAGAATTTCTTCAATTTAAGACCAAACTCATCTTCATAAGTGATTTATAAACAGAGATATAGATTTTTTTTTAAAAAGTCGAGTTACTTAAAATGATCACTTTTTTCTTCGTCAAACTTTTTTTTTTCAAACAACCTACAGACCTTAATATTAGGCAGAATAAAAAAAGGATTGCATTTTTGGACAAGTAATTACGTAATCTATGTGCTTTTATAAAATTCAGTGTAAAAAAATATTATTTTCTATCCTTAATTAGCAAAAAACTGTTAATTAACTTGGCGATTAAAAAATTATGCCAAAACAGAGATCAAACCCGCCAACGACCATGTACCATCTCTATAATAAAACCGTAAGTCATGTGACTGTCATCAACAATTCCGGAATGCCCGCTTCACTTTTTCATATGCCAGGCGGCCATTTTTATTCAAAATTATTTTTTCGAATAAAACTTAATAAATGTTACATTTTTAGAAAGATCGTTCAAAATAAATTAATATTTGAGAGATGACTTACGTTCAATTATGTATATATTCTTCAATAACTTCAGTTGAAATTAGCCTCGCAGTTCAAATTCTCTATCCATGAAAGTAAACAAAAAAAAAAAAAAAAAAA
This sequence comes from Maratus michaelseni, assembly GCA_963931845.1. Classification (NCBI taxonomy): domain Eukaryota; kingdom Metazoa; phylum Arthropoda; class Arachnida; order Araneae; family Salticidae; genus Maratus; species Maratus michaelseni. The sequence continues at coordinate 319,136,868 of OZ007593.1, read as the reverse complement.
AAAAAAAAAAAAGATTCATTCGTCGTGAAGTTTTACAACATTAAACCCTGGAGATAATCATTCGTAAAGTAAGTTTTCCGTGAAAAATTTTTTGGAGCGCTGCCTGGTTTAAAAAAAATAATTCGTACCAGTGACACAATCAAAGTTTACCATAATTATGTGCTATACAACTCAACTTCATTCTTTATCTTTTCTTGATGTAAGCTGAATGTAAACAAATACAACTCCTGTAATGATATTTAATGAATCAAATTTCGAAACAAATTGTCAGTTAATTTGGTATTTATGTATTATACGTGCAAGGAAGAGAGACCACTGAAAATGATTGTTAATCACCAATCATATTTACCATTATTAATGACCAATGGCTTTCAAAACAGTAATTTAATATACATTTACAAAATACATAACATCATTAAGTACTTTTGTGTTATTTGGGCGCAAATCTCACCAATAGCATATTTAAAATCGCCAATACCAGCGTTTATTTTTTGCGTGTGCAAATTAGAAACGATACTTTGATTTTGAAATCAAATGTTCTGATGTAACAGCTGTCGTAGACGCACCGAGGCACTATATTAACTATAGAGTTGCAATATAGAGAGAAAAAACGGGTTGCTGTAATTAGAATTATAGGCGGTAATGTTGGCGTGGCGTATTTACAAGTTACGGATCTTAATAGTCAGTAGACATTAAGCAGAAATGCCAAAGTAAGGGAATTATGCAGCTATGAAAACTCCTGAAATAGTATATCAAAACCAGAGGGCCCGTGCGAAGATTTCGCACTGAAATCTAATATTTTTAGGTACTTCTCTATTATCCCGTAGACCACTTTTCATAACAAAAAACTATCGCCAAACTGTAAGATTAAACGCCAAAAATGCAGTCCCATTTACTTGATGTCAGAATCATTATGCGTGTTTGTTACGTCATCTAGTGGTTTTACATTCGACATTTGCGTGTATTTTCCATTATGTTTTACTGATTTAGTAGTTATTTTATTAATAAAATAACAATTGTGTCCCTAAATTCTTATATTTTATTTATTTTTTGATATTCCAATGGCAACGTTCTCCCGTTTATTTGGCGATAGTTTTTTGTTATGAAAAGTGGTCGAGAGAGAAGTATCATTTTTTATCAATATGTAATATTTATTAGATGCAGGTTTAAACTTCTAAAGAAAAAGCAAGGATAAAAATATCTGCAAACAACATTTAGTTGTTAGTCAAGCCAGAATATCATCTCATTTATTCCATTAAAGTTAGACTAAAAACTGATCCAAGCCTGCTAAAGGCACGCGTGCGAAAAAAAAAAAAAATTAACAATCGTATTTTGACTGTATTAGAGGATGACTTCATCCGCTTCGGGAAAACCATGGGACTTAGAAATATAAATCTAAACATTTCAATTTCAATTTCGCTCTTTAATCATAAGTATAAAATAAACCTGTGCGGTGTTTATTATAATTGCTATGAGCATCATATAATGTGGTATTTTATTTTTTTGGCAACAATAATTTCAGGAAAATCTTTCATTTCTTTTATGAAAGCAGTGCCGATTTAATTTTTATTTTTCAGCAAATTTTAATCAAAAACATGTTTTAACGAATTGTTAAGTGGGCTATGTCAGAAGCCGGTTCTAAAACCTTTCATATGGTATCTCATTCGTTGTTCTGCGTTTCATATTTTCTTAGAAAAAGGGATGTTGACAGGAGAAATAATATATAAGGATAGGAGAGCAGAAAAAAACAGAGTCGAACAGATACCGGCATCTAGAAGGAAGTTCGTGAATTTTAATCAGATTCTACGCCACGGGTCAAAAAAAAGTGCTGACACCAAATATGGTTTAAAAGGAATGTGATTATCAAAACTGGCTTCCAAAAGTTCAATGTTTCACCAAACCATACTCCAAAATTACGTGTTATAATATGCACCCCGATTATGTCACATTATTCAAGACGTTTTAAATGAGAATAATGATAGATTTTCTAATCTTCCGTAATCAAGTCTACAGCCAAAGTTAGCGAGAAACAAACAAACAAACAAAAGAATATTGGCAACAATATGGTTCAGTGTAAATGTGGATATCATTAAAGACTTTCACAAAATAGACTTCGATGCACCAAATCGTATTAACTAAAATACGCCATTTGGCAATTACGGAAAACTACTTAATATGTTTAAGAATCCCCTCATTAGCAAACATATTGCGACTGATAAGCAAACGGATATGAAGCATAAACGCTTAAGTTGGTTAAGCGGTTTTTGTCAAGAAAGACGAAATACATAGCAACAAAAAATATGCGAAATGCTACCATGATCGCAAAAGTTTCTGACTTGTCTATTAGAATCTTCCGGTTTGGCGAAAGATTACGGAAAAAAATAAATTATGAATAAAAGTAACGTGTTACAGAGCTTAATATACATTTAAGGGAGACCAAACTGGTCACCAGTGGCGGCTAGTCTGTATTATACAAATCAGCACAAATCAGTTACAAGTTATAACAACATCAAATTTCATCTGCAAGTCAGCCATTTTCTTCTGAAGATATTTAAAAAAATAATAAACTTCATAATTATAAGAACACACATTTTATCAAACAATTAAATATGACTGCAAACTGTGCAGATGACTGTTTCCAACAAGAATAAGTATGAGAAATTCCCGTCAAGCGTATCGATCTGGGTGGCTCAGTCGCAGAGCGTCGGCACGGTATGCGTAAGTTCCCAGGTTCGAGTCATGGCCCAAGTCAATTTTTCACTCGTGTTTGTTTAGTGCATTTAATTGTCTGATAAAATGCGTGTTCTTAAAAAATTGTAAAATAAAGTAATCAGACGTAGTGTTTATGCTTTAAAAAATATTTTAAATATATAATATACATTTTTGAAAAATCTTTAAAAATAAATTAGTTTTTGAGGGAAGATGTACCTTCTAAAATGTATACATTAAGAGTTATCGGCATTTAAAATTTCTTTCCAAACGTAAACAAAATTTTTGAAATGAATTAAATGTGATTCATTTATTTCTAAAAAAATAAAAAATAAAAATAACACGGTAAAGAACAGGCATTTTGTTCGCAGGAATACCTTTCACGTCATTTTCCTATAAATTAATTAAATCCAGTTGTTAAATTATTTTTGTTTTAGAAGTGAAGTTTCCGTTTAAATTTATTGTAACAGTACAATGTTTAATTGAATAAAATAATTTAAATCTAAGAAATTGCTAAGAAATTCCAAACATGCACAGGGCAATGCAAAATAAATAAATAAATAAATAAACAAAAAATAAATAAATAGATAAATAAATAAATAAATAAATAAAAATCAGCTTTCATAAATTCTAAAAATTGTTCATATATCTCAATTACAATCTAAAGGAGGGTTTATTTCTATATTATTCTACATATAATAGTAAGTTCAGCAAATATATTTAATTCCAATGCGATCTGTTTTAAACTTTAGGAGAGTTTATAACACATGATAAAAAATTTATAAAAAAGAATGGCGCGTCACAGTTCGGGGAGAGGATGGGGAGGAGCGTGATCAAAATTAGGAAGTATAATAAGGCTATCTGTTTGAACTTTACGATATTTTATAGCACATAACATAAATTTTAAAAATAAAGCTGCGTCAAAAATTATAGGGAGGGGCGGAGCGCGTTTTGCCTACACAAGGGGGGGGGGGTGACACTTTTCTAAATTTTAACGATATCCGTCATGTCACATATCGTTACAAAGGACTGTGACCACTTATTCATGTTATGCACCACAGGTGAAACCCCCACATTTTGCGCCCCTCCTCCCCGACACTACTCATGTGATATATTGTTCGAAAGGCCTGTGACCGCTTATTCATATTATGCATCTTCGGGGTCCATCCTCCCACTTTCACCCCCACCCCCCAAAGGGGGCACTTTTCTAAATTTTGCCGGCACCGCTCATGTGATATATCGTTGGAAAGGACTGTGAATGCTTAATGAAATTATGCAGGTGGGGGGGGGGTATTTTCTGAATTTTGCACATATCCCTCATGTGATACATCGTTGGAAAAGTCTGTGACCGCCTAATCTTATTACGCATCTCCGGTGTTCATCCCCCACTTTGCCCCCCAAATGCAATTAGTTTTCACCACCAGTGGGCGCTTTCCTATCTTTGTTTCTATGGGTCGGATCACGACGGGGTATGGCTCATTCGACTCTACATCTACAGAGCTTTCCGATTTTAGTTCGTTTTTTCACTACCAACGGGCACTTTCCTATCTCTGGTTCTATGGGCTAGATCACGACGGGGTATAGCTCATTCGACTCGACATCTATAGCCTTAACGATTTCAGTGCCCGAGGTTTGTATAGAACAGATTGCGCTACCTGGTGGTGGAAGATAGAACTTGAGCGTGCGCAGCACGACTGCTATACGGTGCCGAAGGCAGCCGGGACCCGTGTCGGAAGTTCTTTTGTTTAGATGTTTATACAATTCGATGTGCAAATTAAGGGATTTTCCGGTGCCGAAAGCAGCATGGAACCAGGTCGGAGGTTCGTGGTTTATCTTATTCGAGGTTTTAAAAGGATTGGGGCCCCGGTGAAAATTAGGGGCCCGCTAGCGGGCGAAGCCGGCTAGTGCTAATAATAAAAGAGCGTGATATCACGTGTGATTTCAAATGCAGCGCTGACACGCTATGTACGTATTCCATTTTTATTCATTTAATGGATTAGTCAGTGATATTTTTTAACGAAGGATAACAAGTATTATAACAAGCCACATTTTGTATGTTGTTTTTAAGAGTGTAATTAATTTAATTGAAAAATTTACTGCTATTTCTAGTTAACCCTTTAAACAATGACTGAAAGTAAAATGTAATTTTAAATTATTTCTCATGTTTAGATTATTTAAATTATGTTCAATATATTTAAAAAAAAAGAAATGATATCTACAAAAACAACTTTTCAAAAGTAAAAAAAGAAATGATATCTACAAAAACAACTTTTCAAAAGTAAAAAAAGGCCAATTGTAAAAAAAAAAAAAGTTGTGGCTAAAAAATGGTGTGATATCAAATTTCCAAGCTATTATGTTGCTTATTGAACTTTTTTCCATTAAATAAGTTATCATATATATAGGTCGAGTGCCTACGTATATGTTAATAGAAATTGTTTTCTCCTGTACTAAATACATCCTAACGAGTTTCTGAAAATTCAATTTTTTTCAAATTATGCATGATGGGCTTGACGGTCATCTTTCCATATTTCTAAGCACCCAAATTTCTAAAGTAAAAGCGTAATATGTTTGCAATGTAATATGTTTATAAAAATTTCTAACTTCAGATTCTAACTACGGACAGATAAATTAGATAAGACTGATATTTTGATAAATTGATTTTTACTAGTTTGAAATTAATAATTACTCTAAAAAATAAATCATAAGATGAATCTTTAAGATAAGTCATCATTATCTTAAGACACAATTTTCAGAGCATACAAGTCTATAAATGAAACTCTTAAATATTTGCTAAAATAACAATTTTGAACTTCGGATTTTAACTACGGATTTGGGTGGTTAGAATTTTGTGAATAATATGCAAAGATGGCCGCCAAGCCCATCATGCATAATTTGAAAAAAATTGAATTTTCAGAAACTCGTTAGGATGTATTTAGTACAGGAGAAAACGATTTCTATTAACATATACGTAGGCACTCGACTTATATATATGATAACTTATTTAATGGAAAAAAAGTTAAATAAGCAATATAATAGCTTGGAAATTTGATATCACACCAGTTTTTAGCCACAACTTTTTTTTTTTTTTTTATAATTGGCCTTTTTTTACTTTTGAAAAGTTGTTTTTGTAGTACTATTATACAGAAATTATATTGTTTATTAGCGGTTCTGAAAAATATATTTCTTTCACCCAACTCATTTTTAAATTTGAAAGCATGACATGGACATGCATATTATTGAAGTAATTTTCAGCCGAAAACCTTTTTTTTTTTTTTTCGATAATTTTGTTACAAGATGGGTTATAAAAAATTGCTGTTTCTTGATACACTTCTCCTTGCTTCCTCGACCAGAAATTCAGTTCTGAACGTAAACTTCCTAAAAGATCTGTTTCTTTTATTGAAAAATAAAAAATGCGAGTCAATTTCATAATTTTTCAATAAAAAAAATCATGCCATTTTTGTATGTTAATGAATAAAAAAGGAAATTAGAAATGCTTCAGAAGATAGTAATTTTGAATTTAATAACAGCCTTAACTGGTAAACTCAAACTCAAACTCGAACATATCTGTTAATTGGCCAAAATTGAAAGAGTAGAAGTCACAGATAGCTACGCTTTTCAACATAAAATTTGAACCGACAAGTGGATGAAATGATCTTTCCAAAAAGTGGTGTGGAATCGTATACAAACAGATTTCTGGAGAAATACCGATGAACACAGAATGTATATATACTTTTTTTAATATAAGGATATTTCTACAAATTACCAAAAGTAATGTTAATCACAATTTCTTGAATGCAGACTAATTTAGACTTTTCTTCAAATTATTGCCTATTAAAACATTTGCCGTTAAAGGTTAGATACGTACTACGAGAAAACCTAAAAAAAAAATAAAAAATATATTGTACTTGTCATAAAAAATGCAGACGCCGCGAAAAGTAATAAAAATTCCAGTCAATGGTAAAAGATGAAACCGCAGCTTCTTTTAAAAAAATGTGATTTTTTTTCCTATCAATATGTACGCCAGTGGGCTCGGATGACTAGGAATCTTTCCGTCTCATGAGTGTACAACTTCGACCGACAAATACAGCAAAAAATGTGGAAAGATAGTGCTGATGTTGACAACTGTCTAACATTTACTAGGAGCATTCCTAGTTTGTAAAACTTCCGATTTTTGCTACAAGATCTGACAAGTGTGTTCTAGTCGATTGCTCTTAGTACAGTTGAGATCTTAATATAGCACTACCGAAAGTATCTAGTTCATGTGCATTTCAAAAGACGAGAAAAAAGTCGCGTGTGAGGCGGGATTGCGTATTAAAAGTGATTTGCACATTACTGCAAGATATGGTCATATTTACTTGTATAATCCGTTTAAAAGAGTTTTAGAGCTTAAGATTATACGTCTGCAGTTTACCTTGTAATTTTTTACACACATTGTGATAAAAATTTAATTGCATTCAACTTTTATTCATTAATTGATTTTTATAAAAAAAAGTTGTATAATAACTGAAACATACATATGAATTCAAATACGGCATTAGTGTAAAGCAACAAAAATATAAAACAACGCCAACTAATTTTTCAGATGACCCAAGATTTTTAATACAAAACCTATATTGATTCTTTGTAGCACAACACAGTTACCAGAATCACAACTTGTACTTGTGGTAATGAGTATCCTTATAAAAGTACAAAGAAATATTTTATAAGAAAAAGCGATTCTTTTTTAAGTTTTATTAAAAAATTAGTGTAAACCATGACAAAAAGCAAACAAAACATAGAAAACATGAAAAGGAATAGACAATATAAAAGTCATTTGTTTTCTTTTCCCGTCATCCCAAGTCTCAATCTTTGTTTCAAAACTCACTTTTTGAATGGTTGTCCATTATGATATAATGTTCAACGCGTTTCCATTGCATTGTATTTTATGTTGCCTGATTATCCATAAAAGTTCCACCACTCTTACTTAAATATGATATAACATGCATTAGAATGTCATTGCTATATTATTTACGATGAATCTGCGGAAGATATCGAAGGTATATTTTACATTATGCAATTTGAGAACAGGAGGGAGAGAAGGGAGAAGTAGGTCTCGTTCATTGTCGTCCTTATCTTCATATGATACCCACTCGGAGTCATAAAAAAAATAATTTTTTTTTTCATTTCTTATAATGACATCTAAACTCCTCAAGAATATAAAAATGCGACACAATAAAAATTGGACACCATTAATGGGTATTTGAAATGCATACTGAACTTTAACCCGAAATTTCTCGAAACCTAAAGCCCATTTGAAGGAAACCTTTGACCTGAATAGTTAGGGGTATGACCTCTACAACATACTTTAATATCATCAAAATCTGTGCGCATTATATTTGGCGGTCCCCTTGTTAGTACAATTGAGAAATTAATCTAGCACTACCGAAAGTATCTAGTTCATGTGCACCTCAAGAACATGGGACACAATAAAAATGCACAATCTTCATCTGGCGGAATGCGGTACATTACTTTAGAGATTCTTGGGATGGCGCCAAACCCGAAAATATTGCAAACTGTAATTGGAAGCTCGCTTTACAAAAGACAAATATGATGCTTGACCCAAGGAATTGGAAAAAAAACGCCCTGTCTCAAGATCGATTCGCGGCGAACGAAGGAATTTTGGAACCAGATCTCATTTGTAGAGTACACTGACATCGACAAATGCATTAATAAAGGTGAATTGGAGAGTTTAGATGTCATTATAAGAAATGAAAAAAAAAAGTATTTTTCTGATGACTCCGAGTGGGGATCATATGAAGATAAGGACGAAAATGAACGAGACCTACTTCTCCCTTCTCTCCCTACTGTTCTCAAATTGCATAATGTAAAATATACCTTCGATATCTTCCGCAGATTCATCGTAAATAATATAGCAATGATATTCTAATGCATGTTGATGCGCATCTTGCTTAAGTGGAGTAAGAGTGGTGGAACTTTTATGGATAATCAGGCAACATAAAATACAATGCAATGGATACGCGCTGAACATTAGATCATAATGGACAACCTTTCAAAAAGTGAGTTTTTGAACAAAGATTGAGACTTGAGATGACGGAAAAAAGAAAACAAATGACTTTTCTAGTGTCTATTCATTTTCATGTTTTCTATGTTTTGTTTGTTTTTTGTCATGGTTCACTATATTTTTATTAAAACATAAGAAAGAATCGTGTTTTCTTGTAAAATGTTTTCTTGGACTACTATAAGGATACTCATTACCACAAGTACAAATTGTTATTCTGATAAATGTGCTGTGCAACGAAGAATCAATATAGGTTTTGTATTAAAAATCTTGAATAAAAGTTGAATGCAATTAAATTTTTATCACAATGTGTGTGTAAAAGGCACAACGTAAATTGCAGACGTATAAGCTTAAGCTCTAAAACTCTTTTAAATGGATTAGACAAGTAAATATTCCCATATCTTGCAGTAATGTACAAATCACTTTTTATACGCAATCCCGCTGAACATACGACATTTGCCCCGTCCTTTGAAACGCATCTTAATTAGGTTCAACTGTATACTTAAAAAAAAAATACACTCACATCACAGAAAAAAAAGGAATATTCTTCAACCAAAAGATATGTGGTATTGGTTTTAAAAATATATCCAGAATTAATTTTGATTTCTTAAAAGTCGATGACAAATCTATTTAAGTCATACGATGTACAATATTTTTTTTTCTTTTTTTCTTAGCATTACCTTTCATGTCAGCACTTATTTCAGTAAGTTGTTGAGTAAGATGAGTTTTGATCCTTCTGTATTGCTGAGATAAATCACTTACGGATTTTATATATAGATATTTTTTTATGATTGATTTTTTTAATGCATTTGCTGATCGCCTTTGAAGATATAAATGTATATAAAAATATTGTGAATGTTTAAGGTTAAATATTAAATTTATTTAAAAATTAAATGGTACAAAATTCACTATTTCAGTTTAAAAAATATCAATTTTATTGGAATAAAATATAAATGTAAGCAATCTATGCTATGCTATGTTTTAATGTAAGCAATCTTACTTGGAATATATTTTATGCATTAAAATAAAATGGTTTAAATATTTATTGTGCAATCTCATATACATTTTTGTTGCAGTTTGCATACAGCTATTATCTTGTAATTTTTTTCAATATTGTGTACATTATTTAGTGGAAACAGAATTAATTAAAATAATTTATATCATCCATATGTTTTTAATAAGTGTAAAAAATTGAAATGATAAGGGGAGCAATATAATTCACATTTTATCACCGAAATAATTCTCTACAACTTAAAATTATTTGATCATGCAATAGCGGTGGCATGGATAAAACGGTTAAAATAACTGAACAGCAGATACCAAAAATGACGTATTTTATTTTAACCAAGAACAATTTAAAATCTCCAAATCAATGCTAAGCTTCACATAAGAAACGTAAACTGTTACAATCTGTTTCCTGCAGGTCGATGCGTGCTCAGCATCCTTCATAAAATACCTTTTGCATAAATAAATATACTTGAAACCGCTGCAATTTATCAACCGACACATATCTAGTCAATGTTTCACTTTGCATAAAGTTGCCACATCCAGCAAATCTAAAAGTGAACACCAACCAACTAACATCGGAATTGGGTGTCGAAAAGTTCACAATCCATCAATAAAGTTCACTCATATATCAGAGCAGGATAAATTGCCTTCATATGCCAGATGACAGTAAAGGGTTTATGAAGGCTTCATATCTGTAGCCACAAATAAACTAAAATATATACATAATATGTTACTTACGTGTAAAACAACTAAAATGAATATCAAGTGAATTGTTCTCATTTATTATATATCTTTAACTATTCGTGTGACTGTATACAAATGTATACACATACAACATTTAGCATTTAGAGAACAAAAATATATAGATAAAGTTTTATACAAAATCAAACATGAAATATATTTATGCATATTTATGCTCGTTTAAGATACGCCCACTTAATATACGATCCCGCTTAAGATACCAATTATCGTCGGTCCGTTGAAAAATGCATATTAAGTCTGTGTAAAATTAACCGCAATATATCCGCAAATATCAACAGAACAGACAAACTGTAACTCTTCGTGATAAGCAATTCGCGTAATCCTCGCTGCATTAAAAAATGCTAGAAATATATCCTGTTAATATGAAACTAAATCCAAAGCATAGATGACAAGGGAACTATTCGTCAAATGGATCCGCATGTTCGATGCACGAAAGAAAAATGAGTCTACAAAAGTATTTTGTCTCACCGACAACGACCCCTCCCACACCAAGGATATACCCGTCTTGCAAAACATCGAGCTGGTTTATTTACCACCCAGAGCGACAAGCGTTCTTCATCCCATAGACCAGGGCGTAATTCACGTTCTGAAAGTGATGTACAAAATAGAAGTCGGTGTACGTAGTCTACACCGAATAGATCGTCACTAAAAAGACTGGTCCTGCCTAACTTGTAAATCTATTAACGCCCTGGATACCCTGTGTTTCCATGGCATTTCCTGAGAAGACGGAACCACAACCATTATTGCGAACTGCTTCTGTAAACCAGCTGACGTCGATGACAAGACTGTGACATCGCTGAAGAGGAGCAGCAGCAAGAAGAATGCGTATATTGGGATTCATTTGTCAAAACTGACGATCATGTTTTAACGCGTGAAGTTCGTTCAATCGAGCATTTAATGGAGGACGTCAAAAGTTCAGACGAGCCTAGAACTTCTGGAAAAGCAGAAGACGACTCGAATGAGGAAACGGATCCACCAGCCGTGCTATATTTTTCTTCTGTAATGATCGCGTTCAGCTTACTTCGTCTGTACACCTCTCCGCTAAATGCTCGTCCCTCCGCCGGAGATTTTTTACCACCACATCAACAAGGCAGAAAACTGCGTGATAATATCCTATTCTATGTTACGTCAAAATAATAATAAAAAATAATAATAAGAAGAAGAAAAAGAAGAAGAAATAATAATAATACGTAATAATAAGTAATAAGTAATAAGTAATAATTTTAATAATAATAAGTAATAAGTAATAAGTAATAAGTAATAAGTAATAATAATAATAATAATAATAATAATAATAATAATAATAATAATAATAAAAATAAGTAATAATAATAATAATAATAATGAGTAATAAAAATAATAGTAATAATAATAATAATAATTTTTTTTGTGATTTCAAATATTTATGGTCAACTTAATAAATAGAACAGAAAAGTTCTCATAAATAGAAATAAAAAAAACTATATTATTCTACAGTCATTATGAAACTCATCCACAATAGATTATCTTTATACGTTTATGCGTAAAAGCACTTAAAGCAAAATCTATTCAAAAGCATGTATTAGCTGTTTTCTACTACATAACATACTGCCCCATGCAACTCGATAAATTGGTTTTTAATTAGGAAGTTCATAGCATCTCATCAACGAGACATGTAAAGTGGCAGTAATTGGTTTCGTCACTTTTGAAGGTTTGAAGTTACGAAGATGTTTTAAAGTTAAGATCCTTATCGGTTAGTACATCCGCATATTCATTGTTATTCTCAAAATAGGAAATATGTTTTTCAGGAGAAAATATGGAAAGGAGCGGACGGTTGCCAATATTTTATTCTATAATATTGTAGAACATATAAATTATCTTACTGGATACTCACTTCCATTCAACTAATGACATAAAATAATAGCAGCTCAGTAATATATCTATAAGTCACTACATAGTATAAAACAAAGTCGCTTTTTCTGTCCCTATATCCCTATGTACGCTTAAATCTTTAAAACTACGCAACGGATTTTGATGCGGTTTTTTTAATAGATAGAGTGATTCAAGAGGATGGTTTATATGTATATCCATTAAATAGTGGAGAAATACTGTTATTTTTGAGGTTTTTAATGTGATGTCGTAAATAATTTCATTTTTTCCGCTTATACATTGCAAACGCAGGCTGAACCCTACAAGATTTATCAAAATAATGTAATAATTATTGTACACATTAAAAAGGTCTACAGAAAACACAAAGAGATGAAGGTTTTCAAGGTTAACCCGAAGCAAAGCGAGGGAGGGCCGCTAGTTCATTAATAAATGAAACATTTCAATGTACATGATCACAAAATTTGCTACAATTGACTTAATTTGTGGTTGGCTCATATTCGAATAAAACATGTAAAAATTAATTTATTTATTTTCTGTTGTTTTATTGTTAATTGATCTTTGCATTTAGAGTTAATTGTGTCTAAGCATTCTGTTTTTAAATGATAAAAAAGGGAACTATAATTTCAATATACATTTCAATATACATGATCACAAAATCTGCTAAAATTGACTTAATTTGAGGTCGGCTCAGATCCGAATAAATCATGTAAAAATTAATTTATTTATTTTCTGTTGTTTTATTGTTAATTCAGTCTTTGCATTTAGAGTTAATTGTGTCCAAGCATTCTGTTTTTACATGATAAAAAAGGGAAGTATAACGGATAAATAAATAACGCTAAATATAAGGAATTTTATTTCTTATAGCAATATTTTATATATTTAGACTAATATATCAAATAAATGTAAATAAAAATGTATATTTAAAATAGCAATAAACGTAAATTAACACAGTAACATTTAACTCATGCAAAAGCAACAAAATTTGTTTCCTACCATGCTGTTAAGTTCGTTATAGATATAGAGAGGAAAGCTTTTAAGACAAAACCTATTCAAAAGCATTCTTTCGCCGTTTTCTATTACCGCACTTGCTGTCCAGAGCAATTTGATAAATTGTTCTTTAATTACGAGGTCCGTAACATCTAAGCATCGAGGACATGATCTGGCATCAATTGGTTTAATCATTTATAAAAGGTTATCGTCTCGTTTAAGTCTTTATTGAACATCGCATCAGCATATACCTTTAATATTCTCATAACAAAAAAAAAAAAAAAAAAAATTCTTCATCTTTGCATGATGCGATTATCAGTTTCTTAAGACTAGTTTTCTTTGCAATAAATGATTAATATTTTTTTTATTAATTTACTTTACTTTTAGTCATACAAAAATGAGGAAATACAATTATAAAACCAGATGAATGTGAAAACGCCAAAACTTCCATCTATCTCATAAAAGTTAATATTTCCAAAAGCGTAGTTTGTTAAATTATGCATTTTATAATCCAAAAATGCAGCATATCAGCGCCACTTGTTATATTATTATTACGAAAACCTAATCAGCACTAACTTCTGTCAAGGTCTAACAGAATATGAAGTTTGATGAAATTCCCTGCAATAATTCTTGAGATATGATTATCGCTAAAATCACATAAATCCTTAAAATTGCAGCATAGAAGCGCCACCTGTTGGGCTATTTACACCAAAACCTAATCAGCAACATCGTATGCCAGAGTCTAATTGAATCAGAAGTTTGGACATTTTACACCAAAAACGAATCAGACGCAATTAATATCAAGGTAAATCTTAATCGATTTTTTTATAAATTCCGTGCATTAGTTTTATAGATAAAATCGTGTAAATCCTGAAAAATGCAGCATAGCAGTGCCACATGATGGGAGATTTACACCAAAGCCTACATTAACAACAAATTATGTCAACTTCTAACTGAATCTGAAGTTTGATTATATTATGGGCATTAGTTCATGAGATATAGCTATCGTGCAAATCAGGTAAAATGCCGCATAGCAGCACCACCTGTTGGGCTATTTTAACCAAAACGTAATCAGAGTTTACTTGTGTCAATGTCTAACATAATATGATGTTTTATTAAATTTCTTGCAATAGTTCTTGAGATAGAACGCCCACCAAAGATACAGACAGACAGTCTCAGACAATAACATTTTCTAAAAACAGTTAAATCGTCTTCAGAACCTTCTAAAACGTTTAAATCCGTCGAAAATAGGAAGTTGAAATTTTTCTTGAATTCAATACTTTCTTCTCGTAAAGATGGAAGTAATTAAGTCACACTTAGGTAAAATGTAAGAATTTCTCTTAAGAGATTCATTGTATGTCTGTAAAGAAACATTTGCAAATCAATAATAGCATTTCCTAAATTTCAAAAACCCTTCTCTCATTTTACATAATCTTGCAAAGTTATAAAAGAATTTTTAATATAATTTAGTTTCTGAAAGGAAACTCAATTGACTTAATTCGAGATCTCCACATTACTAAATAAAAATTTTGTAAACTAAATTTCTTTCAGTCCCTTGGTTTCAGTATATATATGCAGTCAAGTACACATTTTTTATTTACATGTTAACAAAAAAAGTAAAAATAAGATTTCATATAATTACTTTTATTATTTATATATTTATGTTTAGCTTTAAAATAAACAAATTGAAATTCAACATAGTTGAAAATAATTAAGTAAAGTATATTAACATAGGAAATCTCGGAAAGCACATAAGCATTTTTTTAATTTTCAAAGCAACAAACTGATGTTATTATTCGTCAGTCATCTAAAATCTCGTCAATAACATTATTTTAATATACCTATAGGCGGAAAAGCTTTTTGGGCAAAATTTATTCCACAACATTTATTATCAGTTTTATATTACACCATTTTCTGTTACGTGGAACTCAATAAATTGGTCTCTAATCAGGAATTCCGGACAATCTCATCAACGAGACATTTGCAGTGGCAATAATTCGTTTCGTCCTATTTGAAGGATTGGCGTCACGTTGAGATCATTATGGATTAGCCCCTCACCATATTCCTTTAAATTTATGATACATGAAAATAGAATACGTAGAAGCTAATACGGATAACAGGGAGTAGTTATTAAGAATTTATACAATAATACTGCATAATGTGGCTTAAGAAATTCCTTTCAAATAAATAAATAATAATATATATATTTCATTAATTTTTTTTAAAGAAAATCATGAATTGGACATAAAGCAAAGAATTGTTTTCAAATATGTAAAATAATATATCTATAAAGAAATTTTTTCAACTTAATAGTATATTTTATAGTATAAAAATTATACTTTTTCTGTATCTTAATCATAAAACAAGTGCAATAGACTAAATACTGTGCATGCGGAACTCAAAATAAAAATGTATTTTTTTTCTTTTGCTTCTTTGCCTAGGATTCGGTTTATACTGTTTAAATATTTACCTGTATTTACCTGTTAAAACAGTATGTCTAATGTCTAACATATTATAAATAAATTTGCACATAAATACTTTTATTGCACATAATTTCATTTCTACATTGTGCTTTACAAAACAAAAATTAACTCAAAATTGAAATAAATCTTGAAAAAACATTTAATGCAAAATGACTTAAAAAAGTGTTGTACGCATATCAGCAACAAATGAATTTTACTACTCTTCACTTATCTAAAAGGTCGTCAACAAAAGTTTATCTTTAAACGTTTAGGATGGCTTTTAGGACATAAACTTTTCAAATGCATTTATTAGTCATTTTCTATTACATCACTTGCTATCCCGTAACAATAAATTGGCCTCTAATTACGAGGTCTTTAACAGCATCTCATCAAGGACACATATGAAGTGACAGAAATACGTTTGATCACTTAAGACGGAATAGCGTCTCTTTCGAGGTCATTATCAATTAGCATATCACCGTATTTCTTTGATATTTTCGTCAGAGGTAATAGAATATGCATAGGAAAACGTCGATAATAAGTGAAATTTGTTAATAGTATATTCTTCAATACAGTATAAATGGGTAATTAGTTTACTAGCCGGTTTTCTGTTAACTAAATATTTAATCAAATTAATTATTCAATAATATTATTTTGAATAGTAACACAATTATTTATTATACTTTAAAAAAAATTCAATAGCATTTCTATATTGGAAAGCAAAACACAGAATACATTTTTACGACTCAAAAATATATTTTTTTATATTATCGATATTTGCACCCTATGTATCTGCAGAATACCCGAAAAACGGCATATGACTCCATACATTTTATAAATATTTTGTTCCTTGATTTCAGTACATACAGTGGCATTTGTTTTATCTACATGCTAAACAAGAATGCATAACAGTTGATTAAATAAACTTGTATATTTTTATTACTAACATGATTATTTTCTAAATTTAAGTTAAAAATAATATTAACTCAAAATAAGAATCAAGAACTAATCTGAATTATCAAATTGAACTTTCGAATTTATAAAACAAATTGAGTTTACTTTTCTGCAATTCATCTAAAATCTCGTGAGCAACAATTCTTCTTTATGTGCTTAGATGGAAAAGCTTTTAAAATAAAACTATTCAAAAGTATTTATTAGCCACATTCTACTACATCATTTGCTGTTCCGTGGAACACGATAAATTAGGTTCTAATTACGATAATATATAGGTCCGCAATATCTCTTCAACGAGACATATGAAGTGACACTAATTGATTTGATCACTGATGAAGGATTAAAGACGCGTTGTTGTCTTTATCGATTAAGACATTAACATGTTTATTTGCTATTCTCATTTGAGGAAGCGCAAATATACGAGGGTAAATACTGATAGAATGTTACAGTTATTATGAATGTTCTTTTAAATTTTTTTTAATGTGTTAAACTTATTTATTTTTTTTTAAATATTTTTGGAACAAAATTTTTTAATATTAATTATCAAACTGTGTTTCGAATTTTGAATAACATTAAGAATTAAGCGGTTGGTTCCTATTTGAAACCACCATTTGGCGAAATCTTGCCAAATCGTCGATGGTCAGCCAGATTTGTTGATCTTTTATTGTTGGAAAGGCTGAGCAATGATATTTTTGTGATGACGCGTTTGTTACGTATGACGTATTTATTACGTCATCAAGTGATTCTTTATTCGACGTTTATTTGTATTTTAATGATGTTTAATGATTTATTAGTTATTTAAAACATGTTTTTTTTATATATACAATTAAATAACATTTACCGTCATTAAATGGTTATGTCATGATATTAAAAGAAAAAAAAAACATTGAAAAAATTTCCTCATCTGCTTGTTAAGGTTCTGAGGGAAATGGTCCAAATAATTTTCTAATAATTCAAAAAAATATAATTTAAATAATATATTTATAATATATTTTGGGGATTCCGATACGACGAGGTTGCTGTATTCAGTGATCTTTTTTTTTGGTTTCATGTTTGCGAAGCGATCATACGTGCAGTACAGTGACCGCGGCATTAACGAATTTCGTGTATTTTTGGTATTCTGATACGACGAGTTCGCTGTAATCAGTGATGGTTTTTTTTGGTTTCATGTCCGGGAAGCGATCATACGTGCGGTACAGTGATCGCGGCATTAACGAATTTCGTGTATTTTTTTGAGTTCCGATACGACGCCGTTGCTGTATCCAGTGATATTTTTTTTTTCGGTTTCATGTTCGCGAAGCAATCGTACGTGCGGTACAGTGATTGCGGCATTTACGATTTTCGTGGTTTTTTTTTTCGTTTTTTTTTTTTTTTTTCAACTTCTCATTAATCGTTAAGTTTTATGTAATATCGATGAAATGTGTATAAAAACGTTGTTTTTTACTGCTCAAATTATCTTTTTTATATCTATCTTATTAAATTTGTCAAATAAAATATTTTATTTCACTCATAAATGCAGTATCTAAAAAAATCAACTGTGTATGGTTTAATTTAACAATTCTGTATTTAAATTTTCATTCTTTTGTCCAAATTGTTTTGAACGAATCAAATTTTACATTCCGTATGTTGTTACTCTCGTATAAATGCAATCTATTTTTGAGTGACGTTTTTATCGCTAAATCCATTACTTTTCCTAAGTGTAACTATTTAAAAATTAAAAATGGCAACATTTTACCACTTGCTTATTGTGGGTTACAATATGATAAATGTAAGTAAACAATTTAGAAATCGCCAATGTGGCATCATTTTTAAAAAGCGCCAAATTGTGGGTTGAAATAGGATTATGCCGAATTAAGTAATTTTCAATAAAATTTAATCTAAAAGTAACTGAATCTGCAAAGAAGCCTTGCGTTTATTAATAAAACTAAGCTCACTATGACGTCTGATCAAATCTCACAGTTACCAAAATTTATTCATATGAGAGAAATGTTTTGAAAAAATGTTCTATAAAATAATTACATTAAGACGCATTTATAGATTATTTGGAGAATAAAGACAATTACAAACGCATTGCACTTATTATTGCACATTAAAAAGGATAATTGGTATTCATGTCTAACACAAATATCAAGATATTATTCAGTTTCAAATAATGATAATTATGAAATAAGTGAGACAGGTGTATCTGAGGAAGTCAGGACCCAAATACAATACTTAATATTTATATAATGAAATACTTTCAACAAACAAAATATCAGGGGATAATAGTAAATTTAAACGAAATTCGCTTTACTGTTTCTAAGAGTTCAATCTTACCAATAAATTATAGTAATAAATTATAAATATTAACTAAAATGTGTTCAGTTTAACCCATTAAACGCCATAACATTAACCACGTTAAATAAATGTAATTTTCTTATTTTTATTAAGTTCAATAGATTTCCGTATTATAAAGCATTTGCAATTTTTTAAATAACTTTCATCATTATGGAAATATAACTTGTTATTCTAGCACGGGCATGATCGTTTAATAGGGTCAAAATCTTTCTCCGTATTGGAATCACGCACTCTTTACTTTACGCTGCATTATTGCAATTGTGGTTGAATTCGTTTGTTTGGCATGTTGGAAAGAAATTTATAGAAAAACATTTAACTAATATTTTAACGTACATACATTAATAATTTAATATTAAATTTTAATAGACAATTTCATTCAAAATTTAACGTCTTAATGAAGAACTGGTATTGAGTGTGTTGTACAAAATATAAAGACTCTGATTGGTTTCATTATTTTCCTTCACACGTTTATGAAACTACAAGAAATGACTTTGATATAACATTATATTACAATTTAAAATTTATTCTTGTATATTTTAATAATGTTTATGTATAAGTTTTTGTTTTCAGATTAAATTTGATTATTCTTTGGAAGTGTCACTGTTATTTATAGCTCCAAAAATCTTAAATGACATTTAAAGTTTTCTGCAGTTGTAATCTGTATCATAAATGGAAGTTGGGTATATCTCTTGTTGGAAAAATAATTATCTTTAACATTAACTGTATGAAAGTTACGTGAAAAAACCTATCATACACTTCAAACGTTTACAAATCCCCAAAAATCCTTTGTGCATAAATTAGTCATTAAAAGAATGAAAGTTAATCATTACCTTTTTCAATCGCAAAATTGCTGTCACTAAATAAGACATTTTTTTATTTTAAAATATTGCTAGCTTTATTGCCACCAGGCAACAGGTTGAAGAGCTATACATTAAATATTTTTTACGCTGCTTTTACCAAAATGTTCAAATTATTGGGGGAGAGAGTGTTTTTCGTAATTCACTTCTTATTAAGAAACCTTTAATTGTTAAAACATTTGTATAGGTTATCCACAACGTCCATATACATAAAACAATATAAAACATAACGAAATTCAGGTAAATAAAACTTATTTGCCTTTAATTTATATAATATATCAACATGATTCAGGATGTGTCCATTTCAACATTAGCTGCTCGTTTACCATCGCTTCACTTCCTTTACTCCTAATACAAAGAATTAAAATATATATTTTTTATATATATTTATAAATTATGCTTACTGATACTATATAAATGTAGTTTATTTTCTCTTGTAGTTTTTCCTCGCATTTCACAATAATTCTAAATGAACATAAAACACATTGTTGATGCTGCGCTAAAGTTATTGACTGAGTGGACTGTATTAAAAAAATATGTAATGCGTTGATGCCAAGAATGCAATGAGTCAAGTAACTACTAAAATGATTATATATATATATATATACAGTCCATGAAGTTTAAATCCAAACTACTGACATCATAGTTATTTTAGAACAATATCATAATGAATGAGTAGACAATACCACTTTAAAAACATAAAAACTGTGTTATTCTCACTATGATTAAGAAATTACTTATTATTACTAAGTATGACCATACATCCTTCTTTAAGATTAAGCGTCTCAACTAATCATTTCGTGCATTGCTGTAAATGACTCAAATAACAAGTTTTTCATTTTTTTCCAAATGATTTGTGTCATTTTCGTTATGGTCTGCCAATTAGATAACTTTTTATATTAACTTTTGTTGAAACGGGCTCAATTATTGAAATGATTGGGCAACCTATCAAAAAAAGAGCAGGGGTCAGGACTTCAATTTCATTCAGATCAGACGATAAAGGTAGTAAAGAGCGAAAATTTAAAATCCCTACTATTTCTGAGGTTAGAGACCAAAATTCTTTGAGGTTTACACGTGAAATGCCTAAAGTTATTTTAAGATGATATTTAAATGATTTTACCCCTGCTTCCCATAATCCATCCAAAATTGGGTGAGTGAGAGTGTATGGATTTCAAATTAATAGCCTCAGAGGCCAAATAATTAGCTAATACGTCATCAGGTTTACATGCCAGGGCATGTAACTTCTTTAATTCAGAATTGGAACGTACAAAGGTAGTTCCGTCGTCTATCATGATAGTTGAACTTTTCCTTCTTCGGGCAAAAAATCGTTTAGGAGTTACAATAAAGGATTCAGATTTTAAATCTGTTACTATATCTAGATGGATTGCTTTCGTGGAGAGACAAACAGTGCTACATAAATTTTATTGTAATTTCCTTTTCTTTGATTTTTATACATAATAATAAAAGGTCTGCAGAAATCAATTGCACAATTTTGAAATTGATGGCTAGGATTCACTCTTTCTGAGGGTAAATTTCCCATAATTTGACTTGTCCCTATTGGTTTGTTTCGAAAACGGTCTAGACATTTATGAACTATCTTTCGGGCCAGCAATCTACCATGGATGACCCAATCATTTTGCCTAACATAATGTAATAACGATTGTGGCGCGAGATGAAGAAACTTTTGATGAAAATATTTAAAAATTATTTCACTCAACTTAGGGTTACTAGGCAACAATACAGGATGTTTTTTGTTATAGGTCAGATTGGAATTCTCTAAAGGACCTCCAACTCTAATAAGTCCTTCAGACTCTAAGTATGGGCTTAAAAATTTTAATTTGCTGTTACCTGAATGATTCCTCTGATTTGTTATTTTTTTTATATCCTCAGCCAAGGCGGTATACTGTACCTATTGGATCATATACTTATCTCTTTTTTTTAATTACAACGAGGAAAATGGTCCAAATAATTTGCTTCTTTTATTTATACAATTATTAAGAAACCTAAAAATATACCTGGAAATTCTGATTAATTTAACAAAATTATTAGTTATTGAAAAAAGCTTATAGTCATTAGAATTTAATGGATCTACTAATTTTAAATGTCTATACATGTTTATAGTGTCCGCTATCTGTGTTTCTGAAGGAACCTCTTTCATTTCTTTTAACATAAGACCTTGGTCCTCTGATGATAGCTGAGTAATTCCATGGTCAGGAACACTAAACTGTTGAGTGAGAAAGGTAGGTCAATGCCACCACAGTTCATTGGCTTTCTAATTCTGTTGCATTCAGACTTCGATATACTGGATCAGTAGGATTGCTGATCGATGGAATGTATTCCCAAAGAAAATTCTGTGTATAACCTTGGATCTTGGCACCCCGATTACTGACAAATGTTTTTAACTTCCATGGTGTGGTCTGAATCCATGGTAATGCTATTTGCAAATCTGTATACAGATAGATGTCGGGAATGTCATTTTTTAAGGCCTTTAAGATTCTGATGACTAACTTTGATAACAGGAGACAAGCTGAGAACTCAAGGCGGGGTATGGTAATAGTCTTCGAAGGAGCGATTTGGGATTTGCTACTAATTAAATTACAGAAAGTGTTAGTATGATTTGAACTTCGGATGTAAACAGCTGCTCCAAAGGCAATAAACGAAGCGTCGGCAAAACTATGCATATCTATATGTTGTGCACAACGACTCAGAATGTATCGACTAATCACAAGCTTTTCGATAGATTTTAAGGATTTGGTAAGTTGAACCCAGGACTGAGCTATTGAATCAGGAAGAGGATCATTCCAGTCAAGTTTTATTTTCTAAAATTCCTGCATGAAAGCCGTTGTCCTTGTTATTACAGGTCCGATAAGACCAAGGGTATCAAATAGGCGATATATATATGAAAGAACACTCCTTTTGTGAACTTCTTTGGCTGGTCAATTTTTACCTTGAATGTAAATACATCTAATCTAGGATTCCATATGACTCCTAATGCCTTGGTTTCGGTCTCTAAAAATGAGTAACTTCCAGAATTTATATTATTGACATTTTCAAACAATGTGGAGTGTTTGGCATTCCATTTGTGTAAGTGCATGCCAGCAGACTTTAAAATCTCTATAAGTTGGGACTGGAGTTCAATCACCGCTTTAAGACTGTCTTCACCACTAATGATATAATCCACATACGTAGCAGTCCTGGAGAAGGGCTTCAGATGCCTTTCTAAATCTGTCTTCTTCCTTTATAGCTAGTTGTTTTAATGTCCTGATAGCTAAAAAGGGGCACAGGACGTGACGTACGTCAATGTGTTTAACTCATAAACTTCCTTGGTGCCTTAACGTTTGATTTCTATAAGATTCTTAACAACTTTCTTTGTTCGGGATTAAACAATATTTGTCTGTACGTCTTTTCAATGTCAGCGAGAAATACAAATCTAAGTTTTCTGAAGCGAATCATAATTTTATATAGATCTTCGTTTACTAATCCCTTCAACAGAATATCATTCAAGGATTTGCCATTAGTGGTAAGGTTCCACGCATTAAAGACAACTCTGTGATTTGTTGTTGAACTTTCAGAAAGATGTACCCCATGGTGTGGAAGATAATAACTACCTCTTTCTTCTATATTTTCCGTAGTTTTTATCATGTGACCAAGAGTTTCGTATTCTTTCATAAAATCGAAATAAAGCTCTAGCATTAAGGGTTTTTCTCAAGATGATTCCACAATTGCTGTAACTTTTTCTCGGGGATAACCTTAGAATCTCGGAGGACAATCGAATTTCCCCTTAAAGCCATCGACACAAAAATCTTCCCATTTTATCACGACGATATGTCTCTAAAAATGACATTCGCATTGCTGCTTTTCAGCACTAAGAGGAAACGATTTATCTTCAACGATTTTAATTTTCTAAATTTTTTTAAGGTTTCCCTCTAACGTATCTGTTTGTTGGATAAGAACGCAAAACTACTGATTGCATTTGGTTTTTAATGTTCCCGAAACAATGTAACCAAAAACTGATTTCTGAAACCATTAATTGCGAGATTTTATGCTTATACGCTTCCAAAATTTCATTAAAACGTTCTGCCCCAATCAAAATGTCTATTTTAGCTGGATTTCCAAAACAGGGATCAGCTAACTCTATGTTTTCAGGCAACTGAAAATCAGGCACATTCATATTACTACAAGGAACCCATTCCGTTATTTTTGGCGTTATTAAGATTTGAATTGGTTTTTGAGAGGAACCATTTCTGTTGAAAATAGTTGTCTGTACTTTACATTTCTTTCTAGAAATCTTCCCATTAATTCCAGAAACCAAAACATTAACTTTATTTTTTCCAAATAATTATATTTGAGCTAATTTCAATGTCATTAGTTTTATTTGCGACCCATAGTCTAAAATTCCACGGGCTAGTATTTTATGCCGCAAGAATTTTCTACATAAATGATGCACGTCGTTAATAAAACATCGCTTTTATTTTCTCCCCATAGTTAAATTTTATTACAAAATGATTGAAAAAGTTCAGATGAATCATCCTTATCTCCTTCTTTTAACTGACTATTTATTTCTTTCTGAGCGCTAAGTTCTTTTTTATTTACTATTTGAGTGATAGATGGTTGGGTTTTTTTCTTTCGCCTTTACAATGGATGAATGTCTTCGACAAAGTTGGCTATTATGTTTATCTAAACAAAACCTGCAGCGTGATTTTGATAAACAATTAGTGATTTTATGTTCTGCACTCAAACAAATAAGGCAAAGGTTAAACTTTTTCGCTGTAGAATATCTGTCATATCCATTCAATTTTAAGAACATATTACATTTAAAAATAGAATGATTAGTCGATTGGAAAAGAACACACTTATTTCCGGTTTCGGAATTACTTTTTATCAGTAAATTCTTTGCTTTTTGATTTCATTCAAATGATAGTTTACTGTGTTTCATATTTAGATTACTCCGCAAATGTTGTAATACTAAACAGTGTTTTTGTAAAAAAGCAATAAATTCGGCCCAATAGGGTAATTCCGTTGTGGTCAATGACAGCTCAAATAGCTTTTTTGTTTCCTTGTCTATTTTTTAAGAATAATGTTTGTTAGCATAATTTCTGAAAACTTATTAAGTTCTAACCATATTGTTTTGAGAGCTCGAATATGGTTTTGACATCCGTCAACTACCGCTCTTAAACTTTTTGTTGCACCTTGCGATGACATTTCTATAGATAAGATTTCATTTCTATGACTGTTAACAATGAATCGTTTATTTTGAAATCGATCCTCCAATGCTATATAAAGCGATTCATAAGAGTCATCAATTGTAACCACTTCTGATGCGCTATGGCTAAGGGTTGATTTTAAATAATACAGTTTCTGTGTATTACTTAATTTAGCATTTGAATCAATTAAGGTTCTAAATTGATCTTTAAGGGTGTACCAATCCTGATAATTGCCCGAAATCTTTGGTAACAGAATATCCGGTAATGTAAAATCCATGCTTGAATTATCTAATTTTGACTTATTATCATTAGATGCATTTTCATTAGTATTAGAGAGTTCCATTTTTCTTAATCTTACCTCTAAAATTCCCGCTTCTTGTTCCAATTCCGTAAATGCTGCTATATGGACACTGTGCTCCGAATCTTCTTCTATGGTCTCAAAATATTTGACTTTTAAGTCATTTAAATTTGACATTATTTTTTGAAGATTATTAAATTTAACTTGATATTACCATATATCCTTTTTCCTTTATATCTATTATGTTTCTATTCTAGATAGTTGTCTCTTCTATTCTAGATAGACCTCTCTGCCTATTGAGCGTTGTTAATTTATTTTTATCAGCCATATTGTAGCTGATTTTTCTAAACTAAATGATACGCAATATTAAAATGTGACTAATTATTCCAATCTTCAATAAATACCAGTTCTATTCTCCGAGCGAAGTAACCAAAAAATGTTGATGCTGCGCTAAAGTTGACTGAGTGAAATGTATTAAGGAAATATGTAATGCGTTGATGCCAATAATGCGATGAGTCAAGTTCATATATGCATACATACACAATCCATGAAGGTTAAATCCAAACTACTGACACCATAGTCAGTTTAGAACAATATCATAATTAATGAGTGGACAATACAACTTGAAGAACATAATAACTATATTATTCTTACTATGATTAAGAAATTACTTATTATTTCTATACTAAATGACTCCATGGTCATTTTAGCTAATAAAATAGCTCTATTATGCGGTTTATTCCATATTGAACTTATCGTGGTGACATCACAACAATGCGGGAGCGACTAACTGTTGTCATGCGGCAAAAACAAAATTATGATATATTGCGCTGCAGTCGGTGTCACGGGAAGCCGTAACACATATTTATATCAGATGATAATTTTCAGAAATTAACACTGGGATTTTTTCAATCCAATCTTGTTTAAATAATTTTTAATTTGTTGAACAAGAACAAAACGAATTTTAAGAAAAGTTATATTTTTCGATTTCAAACATTAAGTTTGAAGTGAATGAATTGCAGTACTATTTTTAAAAATAAATTATGAACTGTTAATCAGAATTAGTAAATATTGTACCTAACAGTCATATGATATCCTAAAGCACAAAAAATTAGCTAAGTACATCGTTGACATTATATGTTAAATGACCATTTCTGGCCTGAGACTGCGTTCCTTTTCGTTGGTAAAGTGTGTTCACATAAACCACCAACGCTCCAGTTGAAGGAATTTTCTAAAAAAATGCTCCTTGCATAATTTCAAATTATTCTATTTGCATCAAGTTTTCAATATTTTGTAAATTGCGAAATTGAATTTAAATATTCATTATAACAGATGAGGAAAACAAGTTTTATTTTGTTTTATCCTCATTTTATTGAGGTAGTTGATTAAAAAAATGCGTTTTCTCAAATCTAACAAAATAAGAAAATTCCAAAATAGCATTCCCAGAACATTTTACTATTTACCCCGTACTGTTTGAATTGCTTAAAACACTTTGATGAAAATATAGATGTTCCCGCAAGAGGGCATAGGCGTCTAATTGGTTAAAAAGTGATTTAGAGATCTAAAGTTAAGGTGTCTAATCATCGCATATACGAATCATTTATTACGATCATATTAGATTACAAATATCAAAATATTATTAGATAACATATGCAACATTATAAAATGTATATTTTCTGGTATACAATTATCATCCGTTTAACACACTTAAAAAATATTATATCTCATAAATTATTTATCACTCGTAATGATCCAGAAACAATAATATCAAATAATATCAGTAAACGATAAAATATTTCCAAAATAAAATAATTCCATTAATAAATACGTACATAAAGTCATTTTTTAAGCAACCGCACATATCTATTTTCAAAATAAATTAAAAAGTTTTAAACTGCGCTCCTTTTTTTTAAACAAAATGCATCTACAGTTTAAAATACGAGTAACTTTTTTCTTTAAAATAGTTGAATGATTATCGGAAAGCTAATCTTCAAGTTCATTCTACAAAAGCGAGAATAAATTTTAGGAGAAGTAAAAAAAAAAAAAAACATTCAGTAACATAGGAAAAAAACACTACACGAGATTTTGCTACATTTGAAATCAATTCTTTCCATTAGCATTGCGTAGAACACGTTATCTGATTATAAGACGACGCCAAATTCCAAAGAGGAATCAGGATATGAAAGAATTTGTTCTTTCTGCTCTTAGATATATCTATTCTGTCAGCATTTTTTATTGAAAGCGATAAGGTAGGAGACATTTCATCTGACTATATGCAGCAGCGATAGAAAACTTTAGTTTTTCTCACAGGGAACAAAAGCTTTTTCAAGAAAGTCTTGAGAATTCTGACAAGATTCGATAAATAAATCTTAGTATTTTTACTTTTTCATTGATTTTTGAAATGCAGTGCACAAAACAATTGATGAAGTGAATAGTAATGCATCGCTTGAATTGATCTAATTCTCTGAATTCAACTTTACATAAAATGCAATGGAACTTAAATAACCAGGAATTGATTTGCGTGATGATGTTTATCATGTGAAGTAAATGATGATTTGTGTGTTTCTAGTAGTATTTTCAAAAAGTACATAAGCAGTGAGACAGTTTGCTTGATATGAAAATTTGGATAATAGAAATATGCATAAATAAGTTGTTGTTTGTTTTAAATGTTAAAACAATCAGTCTGTGATACATCTATTTAGAAAATGCGATAAAAATAAATAACACATTGTCTCTGATGTGATAAATGTTATGATTTATGCCATGTACACGATGTGTATCGTAAGTTAATTGATTATTCTAATTAATCATCTTGGGAATATTTGTAAAAATTCTGGACGGACTCCACTCGATTTTCTGAAAACTGTTCTATTCTCTAGAAGAAAAAAAATAAAAGTGAGATTTTATAAATTTCTTACACATTCTAATCGGCTGACTTTGAAGAATGAACCTCCCGTTTCGATATTGGAGACGTTCCCTGCGCTACTAATGATTTATTATATCATCATAATATTTTTTATTTATACTCTGTCGCATTTCTTTGAAGATTTTCTCTATACAATCAATCGCAAAATGGTTCTGAAAAGGATTATTATTAAACCTAAACTATCAGCTTATATTTAAGAATATTTATAAAGTTCTTGCGAGACTGTTTCATCATATATAAGCCAAATGGGATCTAGATCAGAAGTACCGTTTTGGAACTTATCATATTCTTCCTGTCACATTCTAATCGGCTGACTTCGAAGACTGAACCTCCCGTTTAGAAATTGGAGACGTTTTCTTCGTTACTCCTGGTTTATTATATCGCCGCAGTATTTTCCATGTATACTCTGTCGCATTTCTTTGAAGTTTTTCTCCATGCAATCAGTCGCAAAATGCTTCTGAAATTGATTATTCTTTTTTAAACATTTACCATTGGCCTATATATACTAATATCTATAAAGTTCTTGCGACATGCTCCATCACATGTTAGTCAATTGTGAGCTGAATAGGAAGTACCTTTTGGCAGTTACCGTGTTCTGTCTAACACACACATACATACATAAATTATTATTACATTACTTTCCCCACA
Source organism: Maratus michaelseni (assembly GCA_963931845.1). NCBI lineage: Eukaryota > Metazoa > Arthropoda > Arachnida > Araneae > Salticidae > Maratus > Maratus michaelseni. The sequence goes on along the minus strand of OZ007593.1, from coordinate 319,107,789 downwards.
CTTAAAAACTGAGACTTAACATGTAAATTACTATGAAAACTTATTATTAAACTTGCTTTTTTATATATATATAATGGTACATTAGATACTTAATTTAATTCATAACTAATAATCTAATTAGTTATGAAGCTTAGTAATTGTAATACGCAAATTGTACTACGCAAAAATATGTTTCAAATATTAGTCAGCATTATTGTCTTTCAAATAAAATTAGAATATTTAATTTTGAACTTATTGTTTATCGACCTATGGTTGTGAAAACCCTATTGTACCCTGCCCTTAAATATCTATGTTTTATTAGATTCCAATATTTATTTATGCTGCTTCACCTCTTACATTATATTATTAAAGTAGGCACAATGCTTATTTTTATGCGAAGTGTTAAAACAGGTGCTTCCAAAAACTCAACGGTAGATTTCTGGGATTCGACTGTTTCCGTTTAACAACATTTGCCTTATGTCATAACAGAAACTCTACGAATAAATAAGCTTAAGATTACTATTTGGCAAAATTGGTAGCGCTGCATCCTGCGGTTAGGTGTTCTAAAAACCTATGTTAAAAGGAAAAATATCGCTTGATTTTATTATTATTATTATTATTTTAATGGAAATCTTCATAGAGTTGTAAAAGAAAATATATAAAGGAGTTCATTCTTAAATTTAGAAAAAAATATACTTATATATTTTTTCCGCTGAACAAGCCCTTCTGCCGAGCATAATGCCTAGCTTAACGTGTTGTGTACCTGGTCGCGGGGTAAAATTCACCAATCGCCTCATGGCGGTGATCCATCTGACAGGTACCGTGTTGAAAATGCTTCATCGATCTTGAATGATTTACTCTAGGTTCTGCGTTTTCCAGTTCGTGGTTGCTATTTTACTTTGCCGATTTGATTAAAAAAAAAGGAGGGGGGGAGGCAACTTACTCTTGTACAACACCCGCAAGAACCAATTAAATCAGACGGACCGTACTCGAACTGGGAATCATTAGAAAATACCTGTAAAAAATGGGTTAAGGCATGGCGTTAGTACATTGTTTACTATACTTGCTAATTTATAAACTATGATTAAGATTTGTTAACTAACAATTAAAAAAATAAAAATAAAAAAGTAAATAAAGAATGACTTCTAGACAATAAAACAGTAAAATGCTTCCTTTAAGAGGAGGGGTTAGTCTGTTTATTGCGTACATCATATAAAATAATAAAAAAACAATCATCTACATACCATACAAGTTTACCTGCGTGTTAACAAAATGGCACACATTCATACGTTTTTACTTACATTCCTGCACTCATACATTCATGCATGATAACTTACTTACGAAAATACATACTGCCGTCCATGCATACATGTGTTATGAAACATTTACTTTAAATACAAATATGATACAAATATACACTCATTAGTTAAGAACGAAGGTTAGTTAACTCCGTGGCCTAGTAAGATCAGTAAAATAAGAACTGAAATAATAGATAGGAAATAATAGGAAATAATAGGATTTAATAATAGGATAATAGGATAGGAATATGGAAATAATAGAATTGAATAATAGGATGAAATAATAATATTAATTATAATAATTATATTAATTATAATAATTATATTAATTATAATAATTATAATAATTATAATTATAATTATTATAATAATAATAATAATTAATTCTTCCTCCCCTGGCATCCCGCTTTCCGCCGCGTTATAATTAGAAAGAAAGCTATTGGTGGGCAGTTACCGGCAACCAGATGGGCAGTTATCGGAATCCGTGGCCACCATGCACAGCACGTCGTGGAGACGGTTTAGATTTTTTTTCTTAATTTTACGTAAATCAGGCAAAGAAATTCTGCTGTGTGAAGAAGGTTAGCTCAGGTATAATTGAAAAAATAAAATTTGATATATATTTTTTTAATACGTAGACGACTTATTTGAAAATAAGATATTAGTCCATGTCTAATTCCAACGTTGTTCTTGTTTTATTTCAAACAATATATATATATATATATATATATATATATATATATTAAAAAAAACGATTGTTTTTTTTCTTTGACGTGGACTCTACATTAGTTTCGGCATATGCCTACAAATGTGGAAAAAAATTACATAACTACAATGTCGAAAATATAAGACAAATAATGCCGTTAATGATGTTAAATTGCAAAATTTGTTCGGCCAATTACCTAATGCAACTATTAGTCTAGAATTTGTAGTGATTTTTGTAACATATTAACTATTTTGTTTAAGAAAAATGAAAAATGCCTTTTTCGACACGAAAAAACACGAAATTTTTAGAAATGTCATTTATGAAATACAAATTTGTTGCAGTCTTATGACTAATATGAGAAGCTATATATTAGTATTGACGATGTATATTTCAACTGTTTAAAAACATTATTTTATTTTCTTACCATATACAAAATTAGTCTAAGTTACCTTACAGTATGTTTGATAATACAATATGATTGAAAAGAGGTAAAACAACTGATTCTGTAATTAGTTGGTTATTAGCTTATACCTTATGCAGTGTCAAAATTCTTAAACGTAGAAATATTTAAACTTAGTTAATCTTTATTTAAATTGTTTAACTATAGATTGAAAACGTGCAAATTTCATAATACACAAATTGTTTTGATCTTCAGACGGTGGTCATCAATCATTTGTAGAACGGAGTGCTTTCATCATTTAACAGATAAAACTTTGTAAGGAAAGGCAACCATAACAAAAGCTGTAAACATAATCGGTGGTAAACAGTAAGAGATAAAATAATTCGTAAAAGGTTTATAGATTAAAATGGGAATAATTCGAATTTTCCGCAAAAGCGTAACCTATCATTTTGCGGTTTAAATATTCTTGGCATTATCAATGAGAAAGTATTAAGTTCAATAAACATTTTCTTCAAACGCTGACACATGTATGAGAATTACACAATTGCGGTAGCTAAACTAGCTTATGATAAAAAGAAATATGTTTAATGTTCTGATATTATTATCGCATTACGAAAAATAAGTAGACAGTAAAATAGCTTACCTTTAATATGTGTATTTGATAATCATTGTAATATATTAGCAGTAAAACTTTTAAAGAATTTATAATAACGTAACACTTTTTAAAAAATCATATTTTATCTTTTCATAATCGAAAAAAATTCAAACATTCAAACTAGTAAAACAGTTTTTTTTCTTACATGTAGTCCCAAAATTATCGAAATATTTTTTGATATTTTTATCGACATATTTCCATGGCAAGATACAACATTTGTTAACTTTAAAATGGGATACGTTTATTAAAATATTAATATTTCAATAAAACATTAACTATAGTATTATGATCAATGCAAAAATATTAAATAACATAACGATAACAGTTCACATATTGAAAATTCTTCATTCGAAATATTTCTATAAAAGATTCTCACTATATCACGCTAAATTATTCAAACATACTCACAAATTATGAACGTAAATATCTATTCTATCTTCCACCGAAATGTTTTCGGTTTCTTCAAACCAATTTTAATTCAAGTAGCATGTTATCAAGGAAATAAAAAAAATTCATACAGCACTGTATCGTAGTAAATTATTTAGCTGAAACATATTGAAGTGTTTTCAAATAAATTTTGAAATTTCTTCGAGAGATTGATTGTAGACAAAAAATGTGTTTAATTGAAGTTTCAATATATATTTCTACTTTTTCATATCAAAATTAGATTTAATTATATTAATTCTTGAATTCTAAGCGATTGTTCTTACATTAAGTGATATAAGATTTACCTAAAATATATTTGTAGCTGCACGAGTAGTATGGCAGAAGAGTTCTTATCATTACATCAATCTTGCTTTTTAGCTGGAAAGTTCGGTGATGATAAAAATAGTATGATGGATTTGTAGGTACGCTTGCACTGATTTTGCTGTGTAAAAAGTCTGAAAAAACATTTGCGTCTTTTGAGATCTAGCTTTCTTTAATTTAAAAAATCATAACATTTTGAAGGTGGCCGATATTCCTTTTTCTCATCACTTAATAATGTACAAACAAGTGCTCCCTATTAAACGTCTACACGAGTATACATATAATACGTACTATACGGAGTGCATATTTTGAATATGTATGATATGACCAAGACGGTTATACGTATTATACGAAACAGCGTCTATACTACGTTTAAACTGTTTTCGTTCATTGCTTGAAAAAAGATGGCTTGCTTCTGCTGGTATGTGGATCAGAGATATTGAGAAACACCCGCAGTGCATTCTCGCGGTTTACAGGAGCCATCCTTGTTCAAACAGCCCCACCAGTGGCTGAGAGGTTCTGCTCTCAAAAGCTGGTAGACGGGAGGTGCTGGGTTCAAACACCTGTCGATATCATTAACCTAACCGTTCGGAGTTTTCCGTAGTTTTCTTCGAACCATGCCGTAAATACGGGTTAGGATACCTTAGAAGGGCCACCATGGAGGGCACTCCCCCCCCAGGGACAATATCTCCCACGAGTAGATAATCGGCAATCGTAAAATCAACCAACAACCAATCCTTGTTTAAACAACTACGATGTCTCCCAGTTTACCTAGCTTGCGGTTTCCTGTGTAGGTAGCTAGTATTTGAAAAAAAAATCGAATATTTTTTTAGTTTAGATTTTTGTTGTTTTTTCCTCAAAATTAAACTATTAATTATGAACTGTTTTACTATGGCGTAGCGGGTAGCTTCACAGATATCTTTCGCATATCTGTTACGCACACTCATTAATTAATGCGCTTAATTTGATTTATGCCCTGGACATTTCACGCGAAACTTTATTTTTGTATATGGCTGCAGAACTCAAAAATGCATTGACTTTATATTTTATACTGACATGCTCAATCCAACTCCTGGGAAGTTTCATAATCACACTTTTATTTTATTTAAGAATATTTATTTCTATATTAAAAAATATTTTGAAAATACGTTTTACAGAAAAAAAGAAAAGAGAAGGCAAGTGATTTTAAGCATGTGTGATTGCGTTCTAAAACCTGTAGGGACGTTTATTTGTCAAGCTATAAGTAATCGAAATTTATAGGTACTCACACAAAAAATAAAATTTGTCAAGATTAACAAAAAATTCTAAAACGTAAAATCTTGTACGGCACATACACATTGTATAAGAAATACCAAGAGTGTCATATTTAAAAGAATGTACTTGCGTTATACATTAACACAGAAAACATTAGCACAGTGGAAAGAACAACATTTACGCCCGGGCGCAATGTTGAGTAAACGCACACAAAAATAAAGATTTTTTTTATTAAAAAAAATATATATATACACTTAATAAGGATTGTCATTAAATCTGAAACGTGTATATTTACCTTATTTGCTCAAAAAGTGATTTACTTTCGTTATATATTTACAATAATCGTTTATAGGAGAAAATAACAAGATTCCATATATGAAACATATTATGCAAATTGCTAAAGTAACGCCACCGATTTTTGTTATCCGTTCAGTGACGTAAGACTGATGAGGCCCATTGGTATTAAAGGTAAATACGATACTTCAAATATACGAATACTTGAATTATACGTTTAACTGACATGCTCTTATATGCATTTGAATACGTTTAAACGTATAGTTTAAGGCATACGCATTTGTTACATAGTATCATATGCATTTATGTATATCGGTTAAATGTAATAACTGAAATATGTAAAGGGAGCACTTGTAGAAACATTGTAAATATCCTTTCTCCAATTGTTAGAATGTTTTTGCATTATCAAAACTTCTATATTCATATTTGCAATCTGTGAACTGTATTATTTATATGCGTCGTTTTATACATATCAAATACTTTATATAAATCCTAGCATTTGCTATATATATCATTAAAATTTAGTACTAATCGAACATTTCAGAATATTTAACAGAATTGCCCTAACTGTTTAGTTCACTCTGATAATATTATTTACATTTGCGAGAACACTTCCCTTGCCGTCTAATAATAATAATGTAATACAGTACTACTGTATACACTATATTTCCAATGATGACCGGTCACTTGCGATTTTAGACATTTTGTTAAATATCTGGAAAGATACATGAGGAATTATCCTGAAACTTCAGGAGTGTAAATAACATGATAGACGTCATATATTTCCGCGAAGATTTTTTCCCGAAACCCCATAAGGGGCATCATCAAATTGAAGAAAAACGAATATCTTTTGGATAACCCTGTAAAAACTAATATTGCAAAAAGCATTCAAACTGTAGATTATGATAAAGTGGCTTATTGTAATAATTTGGGTTCATTTTTATGAAGCTAGCATGTGTACTGGAAGAGAAATTCACGTTTTTATAAAAACAGTCCCAAAATATTACCAAGTTTTTTGCTTATAATTTGCAGAGTTTTTAATATAAAAACAAGTTATTTTCAGACAATATGACAAACACAATTGTACACAATACCTTGCAATCAGAATTAAAAAATAATAAAAATTGTATTAAAAATGAGCAGGTTTACTAAATATTGTTTCGCTGGGCATGCACAAATTCAATCAAAATATACTGTGCATAATATATTAGCTAAATGTATAGACCAACTTTTTTGAAAGTCTCAAAAACATAGCTTGAAAATTCTGATAGTAATCGTCGATAGAATAAGCTCGAATTTCACTGTTCCCAAAAGGAAGCAAAAAGATGAGGGGTTGTGTCCAAATATACTAGCTTATGAAAGTTGACATAATAAGAATGAATTGTCTCTCATTCTATATTTGATACAACCCCTCATCTTTTTGCTTCCTTTTGGGAACAACGAATTTCGAGCTTATTCTATCGACGATTACTATCAGAATTTTCAAGCTACGTTTTTGAGACTTTCATAAAAGTTGGTCTACATATTTACCTAATATATTATGCACAGTATATTTTGATTGAATTCGCGCATGCGCAGTGAAACAATATTTAGTAAACCTGCTCATTTTTCATACAATTTTTATTATTTTTTAATTCTGATTGCAGGGTGTTGTGTATAATTTTATTTTTCATATTTTCTGAAAATAACTTGTTTTTATATTAAAAACTCTGCAAATTGTAAGCAAAAAAACTTGATACAATCTGGGACTGTTTTTATAAAAACCTGAATTTTTCTTTGAGTATACATGCTATCTTCATACAAATGAACCCAAATTATTACAATAATCCACTTAATCATAATCTACAGTTTGAATGCTTTTGCAATATTACTTTTTACAGGGTTATCCAAAATATATTCGTTTTTCTTCAATTGGTTGACGGCCCCTTATGGGGTTTCGGGAAAAAATCTTCGCGGAAATATATGACGTCAATCATGTTGTTTACACTCCGAAAGTTTCAGGATAATTCCTCATATATCTTTCTAGATATTTAACAAAATGTCTAAAATCGCAAGTGACCAATCATCATTGGAAATATAGAGTATACTATGCCCACTAAAGTCCCTTGCCACCCTCTTAACTTCGGAACGGCTGCTGCGATATTCATAAATTTGGTGTCTAGGTATAGTAAAGTAGCCCTGCGCTACACAATGAAACCGTCTATAGCACCACCTGGTGAAACGCTGCGGAGTTAGCATTCCTATCTCGTAAACGGAAAGAGATAGAGAAAAAAAGTGATTTACAAAGTTGTAGAGTATCATCGATTTAGTACGAAAAAACACCTTGTGGACATTAATGCAAAGAATAGAGCGGTTAAAACGCATATTTGTTTTTTTGTGATTTCCTACACTGTGACGTGACAAAACGATCTTAGATAGAAATAAACAATCAGTTATGAAACAGCAGGTCTGTGCGACCCCTCCACAAACATTGCAGGACATTAAACAACGCTATTACGGACGCTTGAGCCAGCGTGTCACCATCTATGCTCCAACGTGTGCAACGTGAAATTCAAAAAAGCATCCAAATATGCATTGCAGCTGACGGTGAGAAGTTTGAAAATCTAAAATAAAGGTATATTATTATAACTAGTGCTTTTTTTCTTTCTAAGATCGTTTTGTCACGGCACGGTGTAGGAAATCATGAGAAGACAAATGCGTGTTTTAACAGTTCTATTCTTCGCATTAATGTCCACAATGTGTCTTTTCGTACTAAATTGATGATGCTCTACAATTTTGTGAACCAATTTTTTTCTCTGTCTCTTTCCGTTTACGAGATAGGAATGCTAACTCCGCAGCATTCCACCAGGTGGCGCTGTAGGTGGTTTCATTGTGTAGCGCATGGCTACTTTACTATACCTAGACACCACATTTATGAATATAGCAGCAGCCGTTCTGAAGTTAAGAGGGTGGCAAGGGACTTTAGTGGGCACACTGTATATTTTTTAATGTGTCCTAATTTTTTTCTCATAACAAATCTACTGTGTAACCTTCAGTGTAAAAATAATCATCGTTTTAAGTACCAGTAGAATTTTTAAAATGATGATAGCATACAATTCTAACTCTCTTTGGTCTTACTTTGGACATTTTTCTCTCCATCTCAGAGGTTGTACAAATATTCCTAAAATATGCTTCTGTTTTCAGAAGTGTGATTTCATACCACAGTCAGAAAGCCTGCTTTCCAATGTGTACATACAAATTCCTTTAAATTTGTTTTACTTCATTTTGGTGTCAAATAATAAGAGAAAGAAAACATATAAACGTTTTCCACATTGAGTTCTGACAGGACTTTTAAATTATTGTTAATTCTGAAAATGTTAAACCACGTATAAATATGATAAGAGAGAGATATATTTTTAATGTTAAAAATAAATCATGTGCAAGTTCGTTTTTTTTCTTTATGGCTATTTCATGAGAGAGTATTCAAACAAATTTGCGACGATATACCTAGGGATTCTGTAATAAGAGTTTCCATATGTTTGGGAAAGTTTTCCTTGTTTTGTTTCCTTGTTCCATAGTTTTGTATTTCTATCATTCTTGGTTAAAGATAAATATATTACCTATACGTTTATCTCTCCCATACTGCAAACGAATTGGAAGTTGGATGTTACGGGTATTTTACGAATATAGGCTAATTAGTAGTGCGGTATATATAAGATTTTAAAAATTAAATTTTTATTCGAAACAAATATCACGGTACTGCATTAAACATGAGCCAATGAGATCTGTTTGCTCAACTCATTTTCCTGTGATGGTTGTATTGGAGTAAAATTTCCTATTAGAGTGTTCTACAGAGATTAGAGGAGCCAGCGGCTGCGAATGTCGCCAATTTGTTAAGCTGAAATATTTTATACTTCTAATAGAAATGCATCACGGGATTCCATTTAAATGTAGCCTTATCTCCACAGCAGATATTTTAAATTCTAGTAAAAGGTATGTTGGTACATTGTGATCTGAGCTAACTACATACTTTATAATTTAACTTGTTTTCGAAATGATGGTCCTCTTAAAGTTCTGCTTAAAGCCGTATTGTCCGTATGGCTGCATTTCCTGAGAAGCAGTGTTGCCAGTTGGACGTAGTATTTTCATTTACACTGTTTGATTGCTAACACTTGTTTTATATAGATATATTCGCTTTATTTAATGCCTTATTTAAAGACCGATTAAATAACGTGAATATTGTTATTTCAAAAAAGTTGTAGCAATCATGAAATTTTAATAAAACACACAAAAATATATTATAGAATAATATAGATTAATCGAGCTTAAGTTTTGCCCATCTTAAATAAGTCTATCCACTCCACTGCTTAAATTCTCTACGCATTGTTTTAATAAATTTGTTGTGTTTGTTAAATTGTGTTCCATATCCACTTTTCAGGCTTAAATTCTGAAAGGTGCTGTTACAAAAAACACCCGAATGAATTTTCAATCTCATCCAGCAGAAACGATTCCTATAGCTTATTTTAACGGTGTAAGAGATGTTACTTAATCCAGGATTGTGGAGTACATACAATATACTTAAGGAGTACATGAAATATAGAAATGTACCAGTGACAAATAAAAATGTATTGTTAAAATATTCATTAAAAATTATACTCGTACATTATTATGACTTGAGAATATTGTTATTTTTTTGTAACGGATCAAATAAAACATAACGAGCATCCAATTGCTGAGTTGACAGAGGCGTTCACATGTGTATGGGATACAAGTGTTCTACGTAAAGAATTTTATTGTTATCGACAAATTGTCTTTCACAAAAACTCCAAATGTTTAAGTGGAAACCAGAACTGCAAAATAAGCTTTTTCTTCATTTAACATTCGAAGACACTAATATTTTATCACTTTTTTCCAAGGTGTAATACAAGACTATATTGAAAAGCATCAACCTAAAAATTGAGCTAAGTCTTGGGTTATTATTAAAAAAATTAAAATAGACATGATACTGATCGTGATGCATTAGCTTGTAGCCTAGGATAGAGAGATACTCGTAGAAAAGATTTTAATATCCTTCGCTCCTCACATGGGCTTAGAAGTGAGAATAATAATAATGATTTATAGAGAGGTAGAATAAAATATGGAAGTGGCAATACAAATGGTTATAGGAATGGTAGAAGTAGTAATTTTGAAAATGACTATAATATTGGTATTAATCCTAAAGATGATGGTGGTGATTTTAGAGGAAATAAAAATTTTTGGTAAGTAATAAAGTAATGGTGGGTAAGTAATAAAGTATTTATTTCTTATTTCTCTTTTACTTACCCATCATACGTAGTATAGGGTAAGTCTTGTAATCGTTTTGAAAATCGAAAAAAAAATTTTGACGGATTTACACGTTTCAGACACTGGAGATTCCGAAAAACATATTTTTAGAAATCAAATTTTGCCGTCCGTCTGTGTGTCTATGTGTCTGTCTGTCTGTGTGTCTGTGTGTCTGTAAACGCTCTATCTCCCGAAAAAAATGAGATAGAGACTTGCAATTTGGTATGTACTTAGTATGTCATAATAGGAATAAGCCTATTTCATTTAAATAACCTCGATTAACCGGAACTATTTTTTTCGGATTCTCGAAATATTCGTTCTGATAAAAGGTATATCAAAATTTTCGAAATTGGTTATTTTCAGAAATGAATATAAAAGACAATAAAAAAACATAAATTTTGCATACAGCATGAAGACGATCGGAAATGAGTTGCCGAGATATTTGGAATCCTATTTCCCACACTCTTCGATTTTTCATGACCCTGTATTTCATCCAAATTTCACTTCAAAAATATATATTTTAATTGAAAATTTGACGCTTAATCAGATGCAATAAACCGCTAGTTAATAGGATTATTATTTTTGGAGTTATAAGGATGTTTCTTTCAAGCAATTCAGCAATCGAGCCTCTAAAGTTTGTGACGTTATCAAGCCACGATTTTATTTGAATTGCAATGCATTTTATAAGTAGTTTACACATTTTTATTTTAATATTTTACATTATGCATATCCATGATGGGTAAGTATTACGGTGGCCCCCAACGACTAGTTTTATAAGATGAGAGCACACAGTTTTATATTTCGTGATATAAGCTTCGACAACCACAGCCATTCATCTGAAAGGGAATTTTTTAAAGTGCGTTGTACTAAGTTTTTAAAATTGTAATCTATATTTGGTTCCCATCAAAATACAGAATGACAAATAGTTTTTCCTGAATTTTACAAAAGTTCATTTTTACTCCTTAATTATAATTGCGCTAATGAAACTGAAACTTTATCAGTTGACACATTAAATACGTTGGCTGAGATCATTCATATCCATGAATCAATCACTTCCATATTCTCTTTTTTTGTTCTGTTAACTATTTATTTAATGCTTTTTCGTTTAATTGGAATTTTGAATGTTTTCTAAAATTATGGGAAAATTTCTGTTATGTGAATGTGTCATAAACTTTTAATATTTTAACGATAAGCTTAGACATTCACGTTTCATAAACCAAAGCGCTAAAAATCGACAAATTCCCGATATCAGAGAAGTAGAAAGATGGCATTGCAATAATTAATATTTTTTCTGAAAAACTGCTTAATTTCTTCATATTTAATCTCTAAATATGCAACTTATTTTTGATTCCACACGGAAACTTTACCATTGTTAAATGATGAAATTTCCATGTAATTAATAGTGTAAATCTCCATGTTCAAATGACATTGGCTTATATGCTACAAAAATAACAATATTCGACTTTTAAAAGATAATCTGTAAAACAACAGTTATAATAAAAGTTGAGATTATTTAATGTTTTTATAATATATTTTATATATAATGCACTATTTTTCTACTTTTGTGTGCACACATGTCCAAAATTAAGGTCGCAAACATAAAATCTACGAAAACTGATGAACTATTCACTGTGTTGCCACGAAATTTGGTACAGAGGTATATTACAATGGGACACATAATACAGAAACATAACAATATGGAAAAGATTCTAATTGTGAATTAAGAAACAGGGTATATCAAAAAGTGTTAAATCGTGAATCAGAGATAAAGCATTTATCTCGGGAAAAGTCTGTCTAATACGGAGTGTGACCACCGTGCACTGCTATACAAGCAACACAACGAGCTCTCGTACTGTTTATGAGGGTGTCAATAAGCGTTTGTGTCAACAAAGCTCATTCTTCCAAAAGAACGGCTTTTAACTCCTGGCGGGTCCTGGGCGGGGGATTACGCTGTGCAATGGCTCTTCCTAAACCATCCCAAACATGTTCAATAGGATTGAGGTCCGGAGATCTCAAAGGCCAGTTCATAAGGCGAATATTCTCTTCTTCAAGAAAACTTTAAAAATGTGTGCTCTGTGTGGATTCGCATTATCGTCCATAAACATGAAGTCCAGGTCTACAGCAGCCCGGAATAACCTCACAAAGGCTTCAAGGACCTCATCCTTATAGCGATGTGCGTTGACAGTACCCGCATCAAAGACTTGCAGTGGTGTACTACTGCCCAACATTATGCCGTCCCAGACAAGGATTCCTTTGCCACCATTTCTGTCGATTTCTTTTACGTAGCAGAGATGATAGTGAGCTCCACGTTCTCTCCAGATGAAGATTCGACGAGAATCACTCTGCGTGGTGAAGTTCGACTCACCACTGATAAGAAAACGCCCCCATTCTTGTTGTGTCCAAGAGTGATGTCTTGCGCTCCACAGTAACCGGGCTCTCCTGTTGGATGCAGTGAAAGGAACACACACGACTGGACGCCGGGTGTAAAGGGCCCTCTCTGCTAGACGTCTATATACTGTTTGCCTGGAAATTCTTATTCCTGTCCCAGCAGTAAGGTCACGAGTAAGCTGAGGAGCTGTTGCCAGCCTATGTCGTCGCGCATTTAATACCAAGTAGCGATCATCTGCAGGTGTCGTAGCACTGTGGCGGCCTTGGCCGTACTTCCTGGTGACATTGGGATGGTCTAGGAAGAGCCATTGCCCAGCATAACCCCCTCCCAGGACTCACCAGGAGTTAAAAACCGCGCTTTTGTAAGAATGAGCTTTGTTGCCACAAAAATTTATTGACACCCTCATAAACAGTATGAGAGCTCGTTGTGTAGCTTGTATAGCAGTGCACGGTGGTCGCACTCCATATTAGACAGACTTTTCCCGAGATAAATGCTTTATCTCTGATTCACGATTTAACACTTTTTGATATACCCTGTTTCTTAATTCACAATTAAAATCTTTTCAATATTGTTATGTTGCTACATTCTTTCTCCCATTGTAATACACCTCTGTGCCAAATTTCGCGGCAACACAGTGAATAGTTCATCAGTATTCGCAGATTTTATGTTTGTGACCTTAATTTTGGACATGAGTGTACTTCAATAATATTGAAAATTGTTGTTATTGCATTCTTAAGTGATGCTTATTGCCGAAACGTCAGTTGAGGCTTACTGTGGAGACACAAAAAATTTTGGTTTTTGTCTGTCTGTCTGTCTGTCTGTTCCGCGATAACTGCCGCAAAAATGATCCGATTAGTTTGATTTTTGGTAGGTATGTTGGTGAGGTATCCGAATTAGCTCTATAGTTTTTAGTTATGTTTGGTTCATTCGTTCGGAAAATATAAAACATTTCTTTTTAGGTTATAATGCTTTCCTATGGGAATTCAGACGATTTTGAAAATTTTCATCCATTGAAATAAAATGGCGCATTTGATTAATGTATTTAATGTGTAAGTTATGAAGGCTAAAATTTATCAAGTCAGGTCTTAAATTACTCCATTTAATTTGAAATTTTGTTAATACATTCGTCAGATTTTTAAATTAGGTGTACAATGTTTGGTGCAATTTTATACATCTGTTCTAATAATATAATACATTTTATTCTATCATTTTTTGCAAATTTTAAAATGTATTTATTTTTATTTTCCTCTTTAATTTAATCGTAACCTAGCAACTACATTTTAAAGAATACCAGAATAATAAAATTCAAATAACTCAAACTATTTTGCTACAATATTTTATTCGCAAAATAAAATACTTTTGAGTGATTTTTATATTTTATTGAAAAAAAATGAGAATTTATTTTGAAACAAGTTACCTTTTAACTACTATAGAATGATAATCGAAACATTTTTACATGAGATATTCATTTTCTTGAAGAGATATGGATTTTTCGTGGTTCAAAATTAGTATTACTTTTAAAATAGGATATAATATCTCGAACAACGAGATGGTTAATCTAAAGAAATTAGCTTAGTAAAACGCATCCATACAGCCTGAAATAGCACTATTACTGGAAACTGAGATCATACAAAGTTATCACAAAAAATACTTTATAGCGCCAAACCACGGTTGCTATTTAGTGAATTGGCAGTGGGCACGATTATGAATGATTGCCCAGTAAGTTTAAAAGTTCCTAAATAAGCCTATTTTGGGGAGATTTTAGTATGCTATTGCTATCGAGTTAGATCAGGATGTACTTAGGTAAAAGAAATATTATAGAATGACCATCAAAACTGTTTTCCGAAACAAAAGTTGCAATAGCACTAGATTTCTGAAATAGATATAAGTGAAAAAATTCAGTTTACATTTCCATAAGTTGCTTTTGTACACGAGATATTATTCAACCTATTTATCAGATGCGAGTGTTTCGTGGTTGGCAGGTAAGTAAATGTTGCTATTTAGGCATTAGGATAACGTGAAATTATTTTCGAAATTTTTGCTTATTCTAATAAAACCACTGTGTAGAACGAAATCCAAGATATACTAGAATCATTCACACAATCAATAGTAAATCACGAATATAAATTTGTTAAGATTAGGGGGTGGGGGTTCAGGGGGGCTCTGCCCCCCTTAAGAAATATATTTTTTTAATCTAAAACATAGAATAAGAAGTTCATAAGAATGTCAGAATATTATTGCATAAACCGTGTTTAATTAAACGTTTCAAATTTCTGAAACCTTCAAATTATTTTAAAAGCGTATAAATATGTAAGTAGTAATTTAAAAAAATTAATTTGCGGATTGTAAGATGTTAAATATTATGAAAAGTAAGATTAAAAAAACATTGTCTTTCAGAGCTGAAGTTGAGGCTCCTGATCTGTAGATTTACTAGTCTATATATCATTGATATTGTACGTAATTGAGCTAATGGCAAATAATCAAGAAAATTGGTATTATAGTTAGTACCAAAATCTTTGTCCAGCTAGGATTTTGCGCAGTTTTGGTGGAGACTAGATGGGGCAGTCCTCCTATACGAGGTCTTTGATATGTAAAATATATATATATCAGAAAATCTAAAAAAGCACAAATTATAAGTTAACTTGCTAGATTTGACTAAAATATAAAAATTATCATTAAATAAACACTTTAAACACAGAAATTAATAATTATCCATAATATTTGCTGAAGACTTGGTTTTGCAACATTTAAAAAGTGAGAAACATTTATCATTAATGAGTACTTTGGCTATTTTAAATATATATATGAGAATAAAACAAGGAACGGCTAATTGGTCACCATGTTAAAATGTAATATACTCTCGTCTTTTTAAACACACATCAACACATTGCAATATATTAGTGCAATATATCACATTTTATGTTTTACAGATAACAGCAATGGTTTGCGTAGTAAAATTACACAATGCAATTTTCTGTCATTTTATGACACATCCATTTTTATGTTATTTTTAAAAGGTAATAAGATTTATTATAAACAAATAAGAACACCGCCTAAAAATTATTTTTTTTTTGCTTTTGTTGACTTTCGACAAATGTGTGGTTAATTAATGTAAGATGAACTGCAAAAATTTCAAAATAAAGAAATGCACGATCATTGTTTAAAAAGAGATCCAAAATAAACTTAATAATAAGGTAAAGCTAGGATAGTCTGCGAACAATTCAAAGGAATAGCAATAAAAAATCTAAATATTAATTTTTCGCTAAACTATTCATGAATAATTTTTATTTCATTTGTTTTTTATGC
This sequence comes from Maratus michaelseni, assembly GCA_963931845.1. Lineage (NCBI taxonomy): Eukaryota > Metazoa > Arthropoda > Arachnida > Araneae > Salticidae > Maratus > Maratus michaelseni. Next base: position 319,091,463 of record OZ007593.1, on the reverse strand, counting down.
ATTTCCATTGCTATTTTGTTGTTATGTTGCAATTTAATAGAACAGTTGCAATAAAACCAAGAAAGTTATTTTGCGCAATCTGTCCTTACAGGGTTGGTGTGATTGCGCACATGGGTAGGAGAGATTGTTACTATTAATAACTACAATTAAATTGTTAACAATAATAATTACACTTAAATGACATTGCTGTAAGGTTTTTGTGAACAAATATTATTGTATTAGGAGTGAATATTTCAACTTAATGATTAAAGAATCAGAAAAAGGGAATGATTTAAAAAACGATTAAAAATTTTAATTAAAGGGAAAAAATTAAAGAATCAGAAAAATCAAGTCCAGATAAGATTACAAAATAAAATTATGTTACTTAATAATACGTTTAACTTAAAATTAGTCCATTTTCATTTTTCATTTTTTATGCAAATTTACCAATAAGCTGAGTAATCTCTCCTAGCATGGAAACTAATGGGAACACTGCGCCATCTCTCCTAAGAAGGAGATGCGCAAACTCTCCAATTTCAGTAGGAGAGATGACGTGGCCTTTTATTTAAACATGACCTCTTCTAAAACGAACCGTTGATGTTCACACTGTTAGTCTAGATTAGTAGCTTATGAGAAATCTTTTAAGTTTAAAATATTTTGTACTATTGACATTGTATAGAAATTCTGATGAATAGCTATGAAAATTCAAGCACTTACTTTGGGAAAACAAAACAAAATAGTAATACTTTATCTTAGACGCTCAAGGCAATCAACGTGCACTTTCAAGTAGACACTTCACTGCTGTTGTTGTACAACTACCTGGAGTCGCTGCGCGCTCACTCTACTCCTTCCCGCCAAACCTCTATGTGCGGAATCTCTCCGACCGCGCCATCTCTCCTGGCTTTACTTTATCAGGAATGAGACTCTTCTACAATTAGCATTTTACAATAATATAAGGAATGGGACTCTTCTATAATCAGCCTTTTACAATAATATAAGTAATGAGATTCTTCTACAATTAGCATTATACAAATTAATAATGTTCAGTATTTGAAGTAATTCTTTATTGTATACCTAGGATCAGGCACCAGGAACAAATGCCATTGGTAATTAGATAAGTAGCGGATTGTGTATAATAAAATTTTCTATCAAGTATATGTTTATATTTCAGGAAGGGCTTTGATGTAGAGAGTAGCAAAGGTGAAAGTTTGTCCGATATGAAATTGAGGCATCAACACACAAATGACGTATTAGGGCTATACATTGAAAATATAAGTTGACAAGAATTTCATAACAGTGCCAATATAAAAATATACACATATTGAGTAGAAGGACTTTTACAGAACAGTTTGAGAAATTTATTTACATCACAGCGGCATGTTGCATTTAAAGAATCATGGCTAACAGGCATGTCCAAATGCAAATAATTTATTTGAAACTCTGAATTATATTTACAATCTGTATTGCTCCTTATGCATTAAGATAAATAAATTTGAAAATATGTTGCAGATTTGTCTATTGAATTTTTCTCAATCACGATGGGGATGTTGACTGGAAAGTTTAAAAGATGCATGGTACCAAGCTGATGATTGCTGTAATGCACAAGAAGAGTTGAATACAATATTGATGATGCTTGCTTAAACAAATTCTAATGCTCAATTGTTAGCCATTCAAATGTTAAATTACGAAAGTCTGACCTCAGTAGTTTTCTGGAACATCTTACTCTATCAAGTAAATTATGTGAGCAAAAAACTTCATAGTAATACTATTTGTTGGTTAATTCTACAAGCTTGTTAACTATTAAGTTCTACACGCACTAAAATATTAGAAGAAGGCTTGATTTGCACTGGTCACCTTTCAAAAGACACAGAACTTCAGCCTGTATTCAATATTCGGTGTAAGTGTTTCTAAAAAAAGTAAATTAATTGATTACAAATATTTAGATGAATTTTTTCCAAATCGGAAAACGGTCTTTTGTGTGCATTTGTAAAACAAGTGGTGGATTTGGTAGTAGTATCAATTTTTATTCAGATTCTTCTGAAAATTTCAGGACCTATTCATGGACGCCATAGGATATGTTCAGCAGATCTGAAAGTGTGATTGAAATAATAGAGCTGGATCGCAGTTTCAAAATACAACTCTTATGCTTGAAGTATTTGCTTGCAACACTAGCTCTACCTCATATAAATATTTTTTTTAATTTATTTTTGGATGCTCCTGCCATTTTAAGTTTCTGTGGCGTTTGGAGACAGGAGTTTTCCTAAGAACAAAACTTTTGAGACAACCAGTTTAAACTTCGACATTTGCAAAATAAAAGGTAATAATAATGGCTCGTTTTTTTATTTATATATTTTTAATGTTATGTGATTTTTATAGGTCCATTAAATATAACAAATTTCCAACAGGCTACTAAAATTCAATATTTTTTCGTAAAAAAAGTGAATTATATTATTTAACAAATTACTTCACAGTTACTACAACATGTGGTATGAAAACTATAAAAATATTCAGAGATTGATTAAAAATAGTGCTTGCTATTTCTATGCTCACGTGTATGCAAATTGTTTGCAATTTTTATAGATTTCAGATAATGATAATTATGACAGAAATTATTCAAATTTTATCTTACTCAATACCATTGCACCGTCTATTTCTGTTATAGTTTTACTTTTTCAAAATATAATTTTCCTGTACACTTATACACATTCATTTACACGATGGTGTATTTGATACACACACAGATTCGTAATGCATTTTTCTAACATAATAAATGGTTTTATAAATCACAAATATGAATGCAGAAGATTTTCTTCGACAGCTGCAAAATATATGAAACATAAAAATGAATAGTGGACTTACAATCAATTTTTCAAATAATATTTGATATATAGTTGAATATGATAAATGCTTCTCATAACAATGCAAGTGTTTAGAAATAAATCTAAAAGGACAAAAAGAAATAATAAATCAAACTGCTTTACAGTCATACTATCTGAATTTAAAATTTCTCTCAAGATACTAACAGTAACAGTAAATTTATTTATTTCATATATTTTTTCTCGCTCGAATTGAAATGAATTTTTACAGTAATTATATATATATATATATATACATGGAACAATAAATATGATGCATATATAATGTGATATAACAATAACAAAATATAACAATAAATATGATGCATATTTATTGCTTCGTTGCATCAATGAAAAAATTGCGCTTTAGGTTCGCATTTTTGGAGAAAAAGCATATTTTTAACTTATTAATAAGATTCACTTTTTAATATTGCATTTGTAAATAAAATAAATCAATAAATAAATAAAGAAAAGAAAAGAAAAAGAAGACGGATTAGATTTTGCATTGCAAATAAAATATAATTACATGTGATGATGTTGGGCAAAAAATGTTTCTCAAGCAAAAAAAAAAAAAAAAAAAAAAGATTTTTGCATGTGTCATTATAAAATTTCATAGATAGTGCAAAGCTATCTCAATTACTTTTTTTTTTAAAATACGTCGTTAATACTTTTAAAAATACAATGTGTATATTTGAACAATTTAGGGAACAATAATTAAAAAATAACAATCTAATAATAAATCCTATTTCCAATGTTTCAATCTCTAAATCTGTAAGAGCTCTGCAACACGAATAAATGAATTAAATTTACATATATATATATATATATATATATATATATATATATATATATGTATGTATGTATGTATGTATGTATGTATGTATGTATGCATTTAAATTACATTTGCATCAAAGAATCACAATAAAGTATATATATAACCAAAATTTATATGGTAATTTTTTCTAATAGGATCGAGAATATATTTTTTTTTCTTAAAAACCGATGGCAAATCTATTCTACACATACGATGAAAAAAAAAAAATCTTTCTCTTTTCCCCGGAGTTACCTATCATGTCAGCAGTTTCTTCTGTACGTTGATAACCAAGATGAGTTTTGATCCTTCTGTATTGCTGAGATAAAGCTTTTTTTCGTATGGATAGTCCAATTTTTAACATTTATTTGCTGATAGCGTTTAAATAAGTAAACGGTATTTAAAAAAATACATATGTTTTTGGATGTTCAATGTTTAATGCTTACATACTTTTAAAACCTTTTCTGCATGGAAATCACAGCTCTAATGAAAAATTGTTATGAATTTTAATTTAAAAAAATGCATAGTTCTATCTGCATAATTTTAGAGTAAATAAATATGTTATAGTATGTATTTTTTAAGTTAGGAAGATGAGAGATTAATAAGCAATTGAAAGTAAAATATCATGAAATGAAAGAAAATGTCATTTGCTATTTGATATATTTTCCCTTTGTCTTCACGGTGTAAACATCATTTAAGAGACTAGAAAAAAATTAGGAACATTTATATACTAAATACTTTTTAGAAAAAAAAAAGTATGTGTTTATTTCTCTTGGAATTTTATGATAATTTCTTTAAATATGGAAACTTTTTTTGGAAGGATATACATTGTGTTTTTATTACATTCTTCTTAAAATATGAAGGAAATAAAACATGCAAGAATTATGTACGTGTGACACTTGAAAAGAACCTAGTACCGGGAAGACTGAATTTTCGATTAGATTTCAATAGAATATGTTACGTTCATTGAACACATACTTTAACAGATGCGTTAAAATAGTAACTTATTCATAAGTTTTTATTACAATCGTCAATGTGAATAACTTCCCTGTAAGTATTATATGATAAAATATTTTTAATTTAAAGAAAATATTATTATTTCTATGAAATGCTTCATAATGTATATATTCACATTTCAGATTTTTCGAAACAACATTTTGTTTAAAAAGTACAAAATTATAGCGTATTTATATTATTTAATGTGGCACTCAAATAATAATAATAATTTGTTTCTGAATATGATATAGATATCTATATATAATTCTTTAATGCTAAATTGTTCATTAGTTTTGAAAATTTCTAAACAGAACAGCACTTATTACTTAAATATATGAATTAAATTATAAAAAATGAATTCAATATCTATTGTAAAATGCTACCTTTTATACTTTTTATTATTTATATTATTTCTCATATTTGCTGTATTGTGTACAATATTTAATATAAACAAAATTAAAAATATTCTTCTGTAGTTTTTAAAATTTGTATTATATGTAATAACAAATGCATATATACAGTAGTTTTACTTATTTGTAATACACTTGAATAAACTAATTTAAAGAATTGTTACAGTATATGTTTGTATTTTTACGCATTACTTAAAATTTCTGAACACTCTATAACGTGTGGCATTTTGGATTTACAGAACAAAAATGTGCAGATAATTTTCTTTGCAAAAACAAGCTTGAAGTATAATCAAGTTTGTATTGTTTTTATATCATTATGTTATGCTAATGTCTGAAGAATTAAATAAATTCAAAATAATATTAAACGCTGAACAAGAATATATTGCTAAATAATACAGAAAAGTTTTATAAATATATAAAATAAAATAAAAACTATGCTTATTATTCTGTAGTCATTTAAAAGTTTGCCATCATTATCTTTATATGTTTATGAATAAAAGCTTTTAAGACAAAATCTATTCAAAACATTTAATGCCAGTTTTCTATTCCATCACTTACTACTCCATACAACTCGATAAATTGGTCACTAATTAGAAGGTTCGTAACATCCTTTCAACGAAAAGAGATTATTTGTTTCATCATTTTTTAAGGGTTAGAAACAGGGTAATGTATTTATCAATTAGCACACATCACCATATTTATTGATATTTTCAAAAAAAAAGAAAAATATTTTCAGATGAAATTATGTTTAGGAGTGGACAGTTGTTAAAAATATATTCTTTAATAGTGTAAAACACGTTAATTCGTTTACTGGATGCTGATTTTCATTCAACTAATTATTTTTAAAAATGCACATCAGTAATATCTGTATTTTTTTTTTCAATAATTTCATGGTTTCACTATACATAATAATTTTAAAAATCGAGAATAATTTTTTTTGAATAAAATTAATTTTATTAATAAATGATTCGGAATAAAATGATAAATAAACGTTTAAAATATTTTTTCCGTATTCAATGTACGGACAGAGTAAACATTCTTTATTAACAGACATAACGGTTGAATAATTTATGTTGCACACAATAAAACCCATTTGTTAAATATATTTATTTCTATACTTAACTTAAAGGCAAAATTTTAAATGAAAATAAATTTATGTAAAACGGTAAATGTAAATTAACATAATACACATTTAATTCCATAAAACACAAGCAACTAGTAAAACAACAAATTCTGTTTAATATTAGGCATCTATAAAATCTTCTTTACAACTGTTTGTCTTTATATATTTAGAGAGGAAAGCTTTTAACCCGTCAGCACACGCACTGGGATAAAATCTACCCCAGCTTACAACTATTACTTAAAAATGTGCGAAAATAGTTCGTGATCATTCTAAGATTTATAGTACCTTTCAAGCTGAATGATATCAAGATGTGGCCAAAAAGAATTTACCTCCGGTTGTGTATTTTCCATTCTTTTGTTATAAAAATGTCACGTGGGAGAAAATTTACCCCACGCGTGTAACCCATAATGATAGAAAAATGTTAATGCAAATGTTTATGTAAAAATATAGTGTGCAAATAATAATATAATTTTTCTTTTAAACGTTAACAACTCTTGCACATACAGTTTCTATATATCAGTTTTATACTTTTTTGTATTTTCATGTATAAATTTGGATTGTAAAAGCTTTGTATGTAATGATATGCAAAAAAAAAAAAAATCTTAGGACGAGATTTATGTTTTTGTTCTTATTTTTGCTTTAAATATAAAATAACTTTTTATTATAAGTTAAATTATGTCCTTTATTGATTTACAGTTTATTTCAAAATATAAATTTTTGTTTATATTATAACCGAGGGGAAATTGACACAAGAAAACCAATTGGGGTGAAATTTATCCCGCGCGTGTAGTAACGTAATGGAAAGGGGCGCGTGTGCTGACGGGTTAAGACGAAACCTATTCAAAAGCAATTTTTAGATGTCTTCAATTACAGCACTTGATGTTCAGAGCAAATTGATAAATTGGTGTTTAATTACCAGCTCAGTAACATCTCACCATCGAGACACATGAAGTGACAGTAATTGGTTTCATCACTTTTGAAGGGTTAACGTCTCTTTGAAGTCTTTATCGACTGCCACATCAGCATACTCCTTTAATATTCTCATAAGAAGAAATACAATAAGCAAAAAAGTGTATATAACACAGAATTGTTGTCAATAATTTATTCTTCACCTTCGTTATTAGTTTATTGGAATCTAATTTTCTTTCAACTAAATGATAGAAAAATGTATTTCATTTATGAAACTTTGATTCCCAAAAAATCATAAAATACAACAAAATGTTAATACAAATTAATTTTCGTTAAGTAAAATGTAATAGTTTCTATAAAGAAACAATTATAATTAGTTATCTGTAGATTCATAATTAAAAAATACATCCCTTATTCTACATAATCATTAATTATTCAAAATAAGTTTTAATTACATTTAATTTTTTAACGGAAATTTAAGTCACTTAATTCGAGATTTGCACAGTACTAAAAAATGTTTTTAATTAAATTTGTTTAAGTTATTTGGTTGCTGTTATAGAATTGAGTAAACAATTTATATTCACATGGTAATAAAGAAAGTCTAAAGTTTCAATAAATATACTTCGTATAATTAATTTTATTGCTTAAATCTTTTTTGTTATTATTTAGCTTAAAACGTAAAAAACTGAAATTAAAAATAAGTTCTGAAAAATTATTTAATGTAAATTGTCATAGAAAGTTCTGAATGAACATAAAAGGAACATATCCAATTTATTCTTCAGTAGGCATGTAAAACCTCCTCAACAACATTTTATTTTTATACGTTTAGGGGGAAAAGCTTTTAAGACAAGAATTATTCAAAAGCATTTAATAACCGTTTTCTATTACATCACTTTCTGTCCCGAGCAACTCGATAAATTCGTCTGTTATTAGGAAGCCCGTAACATCTCATCAACGAGACATTTGAAGAGGCAGTAATTAGTTTCATCACTTTTGAAGGATTAACATCAAGTTCAAATTATTATCGATTAGCACATCAGCATTTTCGTTGGAAATTATCATAAGGATATGTAGAATATGTAGAAGCAAATACAGATAACAGGGGCAATTTTATGAATTTAGACTTCAATAATGCATGTGTTTTTTGGATATTTAGCCTTCGTTCAACTAAATACATAATAAAATTAACACTTCATTGATGTTGTTTTGAAAAAAAAAAAAGAATTGAAAATTTAACTGTAAAATTCTCTGTAAAGAACATTTTGCACTCAACAGTATATATTTCATAGATACATAATTTCTTTCATTCTATCATAATCATAAAACTAATGCAATTGACTTAATACGATGTACTCGCAATTCCAAATAAAACCTTATAAACTAAATCCCCACCCCCACCCCCCGTATGCGGTATATACTGTTGAGTAAATATTTCTTATTAACACTTTCTAACCTAGTTTTAAAATGTTTATGACTTCGGTTTGTCTGCCGTCTGTCCGTGCTCTAACTCCCGTAAATATGCTCGGATTGCCCTGCAATTGTTATATGTTATTGTCGTTGTCTATAGCATGTTCCATATGTCAACTGAAGTGTGTAGCATTTATAGTTTTTTTTTTTTTTTTTTTTTTTTTTTTTACAGGGACACTCAAAAGAATTCTGTAACATTACGGTCTATGGAGAAAAATATCTGCGGTTTATTTTAATGATTTGATATATATCACTAAGGTGCATTACAAGAAGCTTAATATGGAATATGGTGTGCATAGCACTTATAGTTGCTTTACAGGGGCAGTCAAAATAATTCCGTTACATTACGTCTATGGAGAAAAATCGTTTGCGGTATAATTAAATAATTTTTCACTATTTTAAACGCATTGAAATTCATATATATCACTAAGGTGCATTACAAGAGGCTTACTACAGAATATTGTGTGTATAGCAGTCATCGTTCATTTACAGGGACACACAAACGAATTCTCTTCTGTCTGTTAACAATAATTCCTGGAAGTGCGTTTTAAGTTGCTGAACGCGATTTTAAATTTAACTCACTTTTTGTCTATTACGTGGTGTGTATAAATTCTGTAGATCATGTACAGGGCAGCACAAAAGTTCGCGAACACATTTCCGTTTATTGACAGAAACTCCAGAAGGGGAATTTTAAACTGTGCTACGCGTTTCCTAACTAAACTAAAATTTTGCATCCTAGGTAGTATATATACAAATCTATAGATCATATACAGGGCTGAATAAAAGTATTCGGATATTTTTTCCGAATATTGTATATGTTGGAAATATTTGTTGGAAATTCCTGAAATTACGTTTTCAAATATGTTATGCGTTTTCCAAATTGTTTACTTAGATGTTATCTGTCAGCTTATTAAACGGTAATGATTTGTAAAATTATTTTGGAAGCGTTGGAAAGGGTTACATAATCTATGCTTGATGCATGATTTTTCGTTCTTGTTTAGTTAATAAAACAGAATGTATAAATTTTTAAAAAATACAAAATTTCTATGTCAGAATTTTTTATTATTTATATCTTTATTTTCTAAAATTTAACTAAAAAAAATAATAATAATAAAACTGAATTTGAAATAAACAGTTAATCAAGATGGATTGGTATAGTATTGTATGTATTCGAGCAACAAACGAATTTTCTTTTTATTCACACATCTCAAAGCACGTCAAAAATAGTTTATCATTATACGTTTAGGGCAGTTTAAATCAAAATCTGTTCCAAAACATTTATTAGCCGTTTTATTTTACGTCACTTGTTGCCCCGTGAAACTGTATAAATTGGTCTATAATTAAGAGTTCGGTAACATCGAATTCAGCCGACAAATGAAGTGCTTTTTTTTGTAAATTGCTTGTGAAAGATTAGTGGCTCGTTGAGGTCTTATCCATTAGTATATCAGCGTATTCGTTTAATATTTTAATACAAATTAATACAAAATGCGTAGGATAACGCCAGTAACAAGGGACAGTTGTCAATAATGAAGACTGTTTTATTATGTTTACTAACTGGTTTACATTCAACAAAATAATTAATAGAATTAAAATGGCATTCATATTATTTTGAATAATAATAAAATCTTGAATCACATTTACAATTGTTAATAAATTAGAGTTTTCCTTTTCCGTATTGTTTCCTTAAAACCTAATAAAATCAATAAAGAAACTTTTGCAATTTAATAATAAATTTTTCATATTATCAATAATTGCGCCATTTAATTCTTTATAATCGCCCAACTACTACATATGACTTACTATGAGGTCTGCACAGTTCCAAATAAACATTTATAAACTATTGTTTTTCATTCATTTTTATGCAAAAAGGTGAGTAAATATTTTTTATCTATATTATAAAAACAAATCTATCACAGTTGAATTTTAAAAAAATTGTATCTAAGTATTTTTATTACTAGTATTATTGATTTCTACATTTAGTTTAAAAATAAAAACAACTCAAAATGAAAATAAATTAGGTATAAACAACTATAGCAAAATATCAAATTAGATATTTGAATTCCTATAAACACAGTGAATTGAGCTTACTATTACACTGTCATCTAAAACATCGTGAACAAGTGTTTCGCTTTATACGCTTTGACGGAAAATCTTTTAAGGAAAATCTATTCAAAGAATAATATATTTGCTACATTCTACTACATCACTTGCTGTTCCGTGGAACTCGATAAATTGGTCTCTAATTAGGAGGTCCGTAATATCTCGTCAACGAGACATATGAAGTGGCAGTAATTGGTTTGATCACCGTTGATGGATTAAAGTCTCCCTGAAGTCTTTATCGATTAACACATCGGCATATTCCTTTGATATTCTTAAAAGAGGAAGCACAGATATACAAGGAAAAATATTTTAATAAAGTGCCCGATATCAAAAATCCTTAGTTAAATTTTGCATAATATTTTAAGATATTTTTTTTCTGAATATTTTTATTTAACAGTTTTTTTTAATAGTATCTCTTTAATTTTGTTTCGAATTATGGTAAAATAATCACGAATGGTGTAAAGTATAATTTAATAAAATTTAATTTTTGTAAGGGAAAAACATAAATGTCTGTGTAAAATAACTATTTTTATTCTAAATAATCGGATTATTGCACAATTAAGTTGCACAATCAGAACAACTGCCGAGAAAAAAGGGATATTTTTCAGAATAAATTAGTTTTAATCTATTAGAACTTTACATTTGTTTCATTTTATTACTCATTTTCATGATAAAGGTAAATTATTCACATTCCATTTAGATTAAATTGGGCAATTAGAAGGGTAAATGGCGTTTGTGTCTAAGAAAATTATTCAGACATAATTGAAATTCAGGAATTTCCAATTATTAAATTAATGTACAAATGTGGGGTTCAAGAATGCAGAACTCAACAAAATGATAAATAGCAATATCATAAACTGTCTTTCCAAAAATAAACCTTCGTGAAATATGCCTGCATGTAATCGTAGTTTGCGTTTCAATTTCGTAAATAATTTCGCAAAAGTTCAATCTTCTAAAACTACAGAAAATTAAACTCTACTAAAATACAAATATGAAATAAAATAAATTTGATGCAACATGTTACTTGCAGATCAGACATTATGATGCGTGATCTTCAGACTTATTAGCAACTTTTTTTTTTAATTTCATAAAATAAAATAAATAAATTTCTAAAGGTACGTATCTTCCGGTATAATTATGAGTCATTTGCAAAATTGATTAACGTATTCTTTATGAAATGTTTAACAATCATTTATTAATAAAGAAAATTTTATGTTATAAAACATGGCCAACGATACAGTAAAATGTCTTTACATGAAATTTAATATAAAATGTTTAATATAAAAGTTAGTTGTAGTTGAAATCAGACTTATTCTTACTGATTTTAAAGTAAACTTTTTATCTGATTAAAAGTAAACGCCTGGTGTAAAGAAATGACTTAATATATGAGAGTGTCTTCTTCCTTCACTTAGAGAGATTTAATCTGTTAGCGTTTTTACTGTTACTGATAAAGTGAGAGAATTTTAAGATATCATATGGTAAATTTAGAATAGGTCGTTTTAATTTAAAAATTAATAATCTCGAAATTATTTTAAGAAATTTTAGAAAAAATAAATATAAAAGATTCGGATGCCAAGATTTTTTTCTTTAAGAATGAAACTGGTATATTTAGGATCTATTTTGAGTATTATATTTCGAACTCTAATATTCAAATGATAATTAAAAGGAACATTTAAAAAACTGGCTATATAAATTTTATTAAAATTCTTGAAATACTAAATAATTTCCTAGTGTAAATTCAAATATGGCAAAGTAGCTACAAATATTTATTTAAATACCTAATATTAATAGAATTGAATGAGATATGCACAGATCATTCTTTTTAAATTTAATGCGCCCATTGAGAATATAATAAATATATTTTATTAATGTAAACCATTATACAGCATCGGAAATTTAAAACTAAAACTAAATTAACTTACTTCTAAAACTAAACTTATTAATAAAGTATACCTTCCTTTTTACAAGATCATTCGCATTACTACAGGTATGGAGCAAAATTCCGTGTAATAAGGCAATTTTTTATAAATAAAATATGGAGTACAGTGTTTAAATGATTTTCTTCACACTTTGAAAATGCATTTTTCTTAGTGCGACTTTTCCCTTTATGTCAGTTCAATGAGATCGTTTTAAAAATTTTCCTTTGTAATATAACCTTTTTAATATTGTATAACAATAATTTTCGCTCAAGGTACATTACCACTTTAGGAACTTTTTCTTTTCCACACTGTCCTTGTTTTTTTTTTTCTTTTTTCATTTAATAAATAAAACAAACCAATATATACTTTTTTGTAACATAGTACGTAAGTTGAAATTTAAATCATTTATTAAGGAAGTAGGTATTACATCACAAAAACAACTTTTCTATACTCATAAACGAAATCCTTCGACTTCCGAATCAAATATACAATACGGGATGCGAATGCCTTTTGTTATACTCTTGAAGGTTTTACTCCGGTTTAATGAAAAAGAAGAAAGCCATACATTTGGTGTCTATTATTTAAGGAATTTTTGAATGATATATTTGTGAACGTTTTTTGACTTCAACTTTACATGTCTAAAAACAAACCTTTAAAAGTATTCTTAAGTCATTTATTGATCTAAAAATGTAACTAAATTGTAAAATCACCCTGGGATTTTTTTCGGTACATCTCGCTACATATAAGCTGACATACCATATTGGATATATAGTTCAGAAAAAGTACCTTGTATTATATTATGACATTAAATATTTCAGAATATCAATTTTTAATAATCAATTTCCACTTCAATACAGTCATGCAACGCTCGACTCATTTATGAAGCTTAAGTATTAAGGACCCGTTTTAATGCTATGACATAAAAGATGTAAAGATAAACTTTGACGTAAAATAAAACTCCGTTAAATAAAATGAAAAGTTAAACAGGATCAAACTTTATATCAGTGATATTTTTGTTCTATAAATTATCTCCAAACCTTGCGAAATTTACAATAAAATATTATTTAGATACTCACTTTTAAACGAATAACAACGTACGTCGTATGGAACACAAAAAGTTTGTATTTAAATTATATATAAAACAATTAATTTTAAATACCATGTAAGAAAAATTAATTGATTTTCAAAATTTTCAGAGAAAATAATTATAAAAAAAAATACATTTTAAAATACGTATTTTTCGCCTTTTTTAATTAAACTTTACGGAAAATGTTGTTTTCCATATACAATCTATTTTGTTTTTCATCTTATTTTTCCTACTAAAAACAAAACATCTACCATCTGACATACAAGTAACTTTTTGCTTGGATTTTAAAATAGTTTAAAGGATTATCGGAAAGCCAATCTTCAAGTTCGTTTTATAAAAGAGAGACTGAATATATGGAATATAAGAACTAAATGGAATATAAGAACCAAAGAAAAGCATTTAGTAAAAAGGAAAATAAACACTACACAAGTTTTACATTCGAAATCGATTCTTTCCATTAGCGTTGTGAAGAACATGTTATCTGATTATAAGACAATGCCAAATTCCTAAGAGGAATCATGATATGATTTTTTTTTCTCTTTCTGTTCTTGGAGATATCTCTTCTGTCAGCATTTTTCAGTGTAAGAGATAAGGAAAGAGAAATTTCATCCAACTGTATGTAACAGCGATAGTATGCCTTAGTTTTTGTCAATGAGAACAAAAGTTTTTTGAAGAAAAGTTTCAGAATGCTGACAAGATTTGATAAATAAACCTTAGAATACCCCTTCCGAAATGATTTTGTAACTGTATTATACACAAAAATAGGTAAAAATTAAGAGGAATTTACAGCAGTAAGTTAAAATTCTGTTGTATAATTACAGTACAATCTCGATTTAACCATTTTCTCAATTTACCGATTAATATTAATATTTTGGTTTCACCTATATTTATTTTTATGCTAAATGATCCTCGTTTTAATGACACTTTTCCTCAATTTAACGATTTTCATAGTTGCAATTATTGTCACTTTTTTTTCACTGTTTTTTTTTATATATTGACCAATGTGTGATGATGAAGATTTTGATATAGAGGGATTAAAAACAAAAAATTGTTATGACCATTTTTAGCCAAAATCTTTATTTTATAGATTGGGTGAACTATGATGCTCACGATCGTGTTTGTAAACTACAGATTATTCAAAAATTCTGTGATGAAAACAAGCGAAATTCGTCTCATTTAGATTCTAAATCTGACAATGTATATTATAAAATCTCGACATTTACTTCAATTGAAAAATTAGTGGATTAGATGCAGAGAAAATCCCAATGGAAGAGTAACCAGCCATGCCACAAGGCATGAAATATTTATAATTAAGAAAACATTTATTTTATAGTATTGGTAGTAAATAAAACCCCCCACTAATTCCATAAGTCTATTTTCTATGTTGTAGATGTCGATGAACAACAGGGGCCTTCAAATAAAAGAATGCGGAAATAAGATTTTTGCTTTTTTACTTTATGTAAATATACTTACTAATGTTTGTTACTAATGTTCATAATTATTTATGATTAAATAATGATTCATAATGAGTCGTCATATTTATTATCAGAAAACGTCATTTTAAAATGTTGTCAATCACATAGTTTTTAATCAACGTTTGCTTAAAATGGTTAATTTTCATGTTACAAAGACGTACGGGGCCGTAATTCCTGTTTTTAAAGTTTTTTTATTCCTTAGCCCCTCTCAATTTTATCTTCTCTTAAAGTACGAGCTCTCCGGTGGTGGAATACCCTCAACCCGGGTGTGGGAGGGTGTACCAGGGGTGGAGTTGCTCCACTGATCCCACCTTCCTCTGGCGCCGGGTCAGCACTTTTCCTCTACCTCAAATGCATAAAATATAGTCAATAATATAATCATTAGTTTCATTAATGGTTAATGTTTGCGTAAAATGGTTATTTTCATGTTACATCGACGTACAGTGCCATAATTACCTTTTTTTTTTGCAGTTTTTTGTTTTTAACACCCATTTTTGCTGCACTCTCAGGGCTAAACCATTGATCAGAGAAAAAACTTTCAGTACATAAAATGTAGGATATTTTATTATCTTTACTTCATATACTGTCGATTTTCACGCAAAATGCATAGTTTTGGAGTTATTTTGAAAAATTGGAGATAGTTCCGTTTTTTACAGGTTTGTGTATAAAAAATTCGTATTTCCCTAGAAAAAATTTGTTGGAAAACTTCCGATTCGTGTTCAGCAACACATAAATGAACCAAATATCAAAACTACACCAAAACTTTCTTTTATTTGCCCTTTTTTTAACCCCTAATGCCTGGACTATATGCTGTTGGTTCAACCCTACCATTCACCCTTAGCTATGCACATTATATTAGAGCCCTTCGTTTATTAATGTTTACACAACATTTAAATTACATTATTATAGTAAACAAATGCTTATTTTTGCATTAATTGTTAAAAGAGAGGTCAAACGACGAAACCGCGGATCACTGTTTACGAATAGTAATATTCGCCTTACTTAATGACAGAAATTCTACAAATAAATAAAATAAAAATTAGTATATGAAAAAATGGTAAACACACAATTTTTAAACTGTATTACATTTCCTTAATTCAAAGATATTACTAAAAATGAAAAGTGTATTTATATTAGTATACGAGAATTGAAAACAAAATATGTTAGGATTTATAAATAAAATTACAATGGCAACGCTGCAGTACACGGATCATTTGTTGAAAACGGCTATGTGAAATTATTATTAATATTATTATGTGAGTATACTATGTCAGAAACAGGTTCAAAACACTTTCGAATGATACCTCATTTATCTTTTTGGGGTTTTTCTGAAATGCATAGAAAAAGGATGTTAACAACAGAAGTATGTCGAAAACACAAGAAGACAACAGAAATAAAGAAAATGATACCCGCAGATTTATTCGCAGATATCTCACGATAAGGACAATATAACGATATGTCAGTAGACTTTAAATTTTGTCTTCTATCATAATGTGAATAAAATTTCTGAATTAGTGATTAAGTAATACTATTATT
Organism: Maratus michaelseni; assembly: GCA_963931845.1. Classification (NCBI taxonomy): domain Eukaryota; kingdom Metazoa; phylum Arthropoda; class Arachnida; order Araneae; family Salticidae; genus Maratus; species Maratus michaelseni. Next base: position 319,074,796 of record OZ007593.1, on the reverse strand, counting down.
ATATGGTCTGTACATTTATTTTGAAACGTCTTAACGAGTGTGAAGAAAAACTTACAATATTATAATACCGAAAGTTATTTCAATGTTAACGATGTTAAACTGCAAAAATTGTTCATCATATTACATAAAAATATTTTACCGTACATGAAATCTGTAGAAAATTCTCTATTCATATATATATATACTAGGGGGCCTACCCCCTGCGAGCTACGCTCGCCAACACCCAATCAGACTTCGAGGCCTCTAAAAACATGACAGCGTGCTTTGTTTTAAAAATATTGGTAAATCTGTAATTGGGTTGCCATGCTTTTAACGTTTTAATGGGGCATTTTTTTTATTATCATGGCCTCATACACAGCTGTTGCGACAACTGACGACTGTTTCAGGATTGATAAGTAAAATCAATTACAACTTGAAAACCAGCTTGTATAAAATGATTAGGTTTAAATTGTGGCTACCTCTCGGACTTTTATAACAACGATCTGTATTCTATTCTTCTTTTGCGTTTAAGGATGAGAAAAATTCCATCTGCTTGTGAATAACATTAAGAACCACGATATTGAAAAGTACTATGTTATATACAGTTTCAGTAACAGGTTTTAATTTTCTCTCTATTTAATGCAACATCATGCCTATTTTCATGTTATTTTAAATATGTAAATTATTTATTTTAATTAATATGTAAATTTAATTAATACGAATATTCTAATAATTAGTTGTCATACAAAATTAATTAAATATTTTGTGCATGCATGCCTGCATTTATTCGGCATCAATTGATGATATATTTAAACAAATTTGCTATCCGCGATAATTGTCTGAGTGCAACGAAGACTCATGCACAACGCAGTATTACTTTGCCCCATATATAGCTACGATGGATATTAAAACCTTTCGTCAAGCATAACTCAAAAAATATTTAACGGATTTCGTTCAGATTTTTACAGCAGGTACCTATAACGGTGACAACGACGTCTATTTATTACCAAGAATAAATGCCAAACCGTTTGGAAATTATGTTAAAAAAATAGATAAAAAAGCACAATTAAAGTACATACGTCACTAAATTTTGTGCATACGTCATTTTCACCGGCGGGAGATTTTCGTAGACAATCGGAATTGAAAAGTTCATGGAGTACATGGAGCAAAAAAATATGCACGCACTAATATTCAGCACAATGAAATATATTTCAATTTAGTAGAAATCGAAAATTAATCTGGATTTTTTTCTGTTTGAAAGAAAAACCCCGCAATAACTTGGTAGACTTGGTATTAGAGATTTGGCGCAAATCTCAGCAATAGCAGCTTTTTTTATTTTGCGTGTGTAAATTAAAAAAAAAAAAAAAAATTCTTTGGTGTTTAAATAAAGGGTTTCGATTTATGGCATTATTTCTCTTTTTTTTTTCTCTTTTTAGCATTTTAAATGGGATTAATGAAAGGCATGTATTTTAAATTAAATAAGTGAAAGGTTTATTCTTAAATGAAATGAATTCAATATGAAAATGTTATAGGAACAAAATTTGGCGATTTATCAACTGCGACAGGAAAACATAAAAGTATCAATATATCAAACGGTATGTAGTACGTAAATGAAACATCTCTATAATAAAACCGTATGTCATGTGACTGTCCTCAACAGTTCCGGGATGCCGCTTCACTGTTTCATATGCCAGGCAGCCATTTTTATTCAAAATTATTTTTTCTAATAAAACTGCATAAAAGTTACATTTTTAGAAAGATCGTTCAAAATAAATTAATATTTGAGAGATGACTTACGTTCAATTATGTATACATTCTGCAATAACTTCAGTTTCAATTAGGTTCGCTGTTCAAATTCTCTATCCATGAAAGTAAACAACAACAACAAAAAAAAAAAGATTCATTCGTTGTGAACGTTTAAAATATTAAACCATGAATTTTTGGACCGCTGCCTGGTGTAAAAAAAAAATAATCAGCACCAGTGAGACAGTCAAAGTTTACCATAATTCTGTTCCATACAACTCAACTTCCTTCGGATCTTTTCTTGATGTAAGTTGAACTCCGTGGTTGAACTCATGTAATAATATTTAATGGATCAAATTTCGAAACAAATTGTCAGCTTTTATTTTTCGTGTGTATTAATTAGAAACGATATTTTAATTTTGAAATCAAATGTTTTGATTTATGATAATATTTCTTATTTATCTATTGTCTATTTTAAAGAAAAATGTGAACGTCATGTATTTTAAATTGGAACAGCTGTCACGGACGCACCAGGGTTGGCGGAATTTTTGTTTTGCGCCATTTTGGCGAGAAAATCCCATTTTCAGGTACCTATTAGAGATTACTAAAACAGCATATACTTTTATTTTATTATGAAATAGTTTATTTTATATTAAAAACACACACACAATGATTAATTTATTATAAAGTGGGTTAAGCGGTTTTTGTCAAGAAAGATGAAATACATAACAACAAAACATATGCGAAATGCCACCACGATCGCAAAAGTTCTTGATTTGTCTATTAGATTTTTCCGGTTTGGCGAAGGATTAAGGAAAAAAATATATTATGAATAAAAATAATTTGTTACAATGCTTAACATACATTTAAGGGCGACCAAACTGGTCGCCAGTGGCGGCTAGTTTATATTATAATCACCCATCGTACAAGAAAAAAAAACTAATATTCTGCATTCAGAGGGGAAAATCCATCGCCTGTGCCGTAAGATTTGGCGAGTTCTTTTTTGGTGATAAGTTTTTCGATGTGATTGTTGGGATCTGCAGAATTTGGCTTACTTTTTCTAAATCGTATATTTTTGCAGATATTTCTCTATTTTGTATTTATATATATATATTAAATTGTAATGGCATTTGGAAAAGAGATTTTTACCTTTTTATCTGTGCCTTCAGAAATATTAAAAAATAAAAAAATATTTACATATATCAAGCGTATAATGTTATGGTTTGCATTTTTATACGGACCACTTCTTCATTTTTAGATTTTAAATGCTATTTATTATTTACTAGCCGTTTATTAATTGTTTACAATTTACTCCCCTGACAATAACAATTATTTATCACAAAAATGCCTCTTAGGTTTGTTAAATAAGTTTGTTTATGTAATTTCATTACTTATTAAAATATCGAATATGGCGATAAAATTTTATTTTAGCATCGTGCTTAAATTTTTAAGATGGTGCAAAAACATGTTTTAATAAACGTATGTTTGCAAATATTTGAAAAACATGTTTTACCGCTCTCTTGAAAAATTTTGTAAGATGCTAAAACTACCTTTTGGCACCATTTTAATTTTTTTTCGCCAACCGACATTGGATACAAAACTTTTCCCCATTCAGATACACAGACAAGGCTGGTCTCAAACAAGAGTAAAGCTAGCAACAATATTGTTTTAACTCTATAAGAGTTACAATATTGATATTAAATGCTCCGATTGGCTTTAGGCCCAATTACGAAAGTTTCTCCTAAAAAAAACTGTAGAATAAGTCTTTTACATTTGTTTCAAATGAAGCTCGGTCTACAAAGTATTAGTTAATAATACAAACAACACTAATGGCATGGAGGCAAAAGTTTTAATTTATATGTATATATTTGAAACCCTCCCGCCCCCCCACAAAAAAAAGAAAAGAAAAGAAAAGAAAAAGAAAGTTACACTAATGAATTTAAAATGGCGTTAAGCCACGCTTTCTGACATAAGCAATTGGCTGCAAATGCGATAACGAAACTTTCACTTAACTTAATAACATGTAGCTAATATAGCTCTCAGGGTACTTTGCAGTTATACAGACCTTGTGGTTTTTTTAAAAAGCTTCAGACAATTCAGGTTTAAGAAGTTGAGATTTATTGTCAAATGACATAAACAACCATGAACACAAAACTGATGAATTATTATTCAGGTTTATGTATGTATAGATCAGTTTCAACTGACGTCACACCCTAGCAACCACCTTAGCAACCAGATTTGTTTTTTGTTTGCCCATCAAAGATGGTGGATTGTGATTGGTTAGCTCGTAATACAGTCTACAAATCCACGATTATGATTGGTTGATAACTTTTGGTGGGCTGGTGATCACGTGGTTGAAACTGATCTATTAAAAAAAATTGCATCTGATTACACTTATTAGATAAATTACATCTGTTTGCATTTAATCGGCTTCTGTATATTAAATGAATTGTTTAAATATTGGGAAGAAGTGGCGAGAATTTTTAAGAAAGAAGAGTAAACAAACGGGTAGACAGACGGGTAGTGAGATGGTAGAGAGACGAGTAGCGACATAGGTAGGCTGACGGGTAGAGAAACGAATAGATAGACAGCTAGAGAGAAAGGTAAAAAGAGGGTTAACAGAGTAGTAGCGAGATGGGTCACGAGACGGTAGACAGGAATGTAGCGAGAAAGGTTGCGAGACGCGTAGCGTAGTAGATAAAGAGACGAGTAGAGATATGAGTACACAGACGAGTTGTCTGACGGGTAATGAGATTGGTAGCGAGACGGGTAAAGAGTCTGGTACAAAAACAGACGAATAGTGAGACGGGTATACAGACGAGTAGAGAGGTAGTAGATGGGTACGGAGATGGGTAAGAAGATGGGTAGAGAGGCGTATAGCCAGACGGGTAGAGAGACAGATAGACAAGTTGTGCGACAGATAGACAAATGGGTAGAGAAGTGGATAGAGACACGGCTAGACATACAAGTAGTTAGACGGATAGACAGACGGTTAGAGAAATAGATTGGCGGGTAGCGAGACCGGTAGAGAAATATAGACAGGCAGAGAGACGTGTAGAAAGATAGACAATCGGTTAGAGAAACGGGCAGAAGAACGGATAGGGAAACAGACAGATTGTGGAGAGACAGACAGACAGGCAAAAGAAAAGACTGCGGATTGGCGCAGTAAAGGCGCAAGGGGCAGAGCCGCCTAGAGAATAATCAAGAAGTATCTGTTAAGCTTAACTTTGAAATATATATAATTTTTCAATTTTGCCGATACGGAGATTTAATGTAAAAGTTATTTTACAAAAGTCATCGAAAGATTTTTTGTATACTTTAATAGTAATTTAGACTATAGTTTTGCAATCTGGTTTGTAGCAAAGCATGCTATCAATGTGGTTTGCAGCGAAGTGTTTCTATAAACAGTTATACAAATAATAGATATATAATCAAGGAAGAAAAATTTTTAATTCACACACAAAAAAAGGTGCAACAATGAAATTAAATTTGCGTTAAGTCACGCTTGATAGAATAATCTATTGACTGCAAATCCAATTACGTAACTTTAAAAAGCTTGGCGTTTTAAAAGATCCGGCGGTTTTTTTTTTTATTTTTTTTTATTTTCAAGAAAATGAGATTCTTTGCCACATGTTAAAAAAAATATGACAACACATCTGATGAACGGTACTTCTTTTCTATTTTTTTAACAGTGTATATGAATTTATATATGATATTTTGTAATTCTATCATTTAATTTGCTCTTTTTCTTTATATTGTAATTGTCAACCCTGTGTTCTCAGCAATATCACTCAGAGTAATCCCTTCGAGGGAAGTCCTAGTTTTATACCATGTTATGTCACTTGAATATTGTCCATAAGAAAATCGGGTACTTTTCCAGTATAGGATCCTTTGCTTTTAGGTTTGGCGTAATTCGAGCTTCAAAAAGGGATAGATTCGTTAATATACATAGATTTGTTGCCAAAAGTTATGAAAACAAACCCAATGAACTTTTGGTGCTTTTCTATTATAGGAGTCTTGACGCTTTTTTAAAAAGCTTGGCGCAATTCGGGCATCAGAAAGTGATGGTGCCAAATGACATAAACAGCCATGGAAACAAATTCGACGATTTTTTTGTTTATATGCGTATTTTAATTATACGTATATTATTATTGTTTTTTCTGTACAAATTACTTCTGATTATATATAAAATAGGATAAATGACATTTTACGCTAAACAAATTGTATAAATATTGAAAAAATGCTTCTGTATACGAAATGACAAAGTGAATAGGTTGACAGAAAGTATGTTGCCAAATTTCCTTTTCCGCCAAGGCTATTTTCTCTGTTTCGTCAAGGCCCCATATACTGGAAAAGCACCGAACTTTTATGCTTGTTTATACATGTATTTATATCTATATATACAATTCATTTATAATTGTCTTTCAATTTACCTCTTTTTGTACATAAAAAAAGATAAATGGCTTCTTTATATTAAATAAATTGTATAAATGTCGAAATAATTGCTTGTGTATATGAAAAAGCCAATAGATTGTTAGAAAACATGTTGTCGAATTTCAATTCATCGCCAAGGTCACTTTCTGTATCTCGCGAAGGCTCCTAAATTGGAAAAGAAACGAAAATCATTTTAATATATAACGTAATTTACACTTTAAGTGTGTTTCGAGTATAGTAATTTAATTATTTGTAGTTTATTTCTTCTCTTTGTTATTTATGTGTAAACATATAATTCATTATTAAAAAAGTAATGCTACTGAAATATTCATTTGTTTTAAACTTTAATAGCATTTCTCTAATATATATGGAGCATTTTTTTCCTTGCTGCTAATAAAAGAGAGAAAGGAGTAAATGTCATTTTACCATAATTGATGCCATATTCTCATTAAAATTGGAATGAAAACCAAGTAGGATATTTATAGAGCTCCTATAGGAGCTTTATAGGAGCCTTATCCTTTATACCTTAGATATTTTATTCTCCTTCCGTTCAGTTGGGCAATTATTATTTTATATATTCCTTTCAAATATCCGAATTAGTGATTTTATAAATTCGTTTAATTAAATTTTACAAAAAAATAACAAAATGATTTCAATAAATAATATTTACTATTAATTCCTTCCCCCCCCCTTTCTTTTGCGTTTACATAAATGACGTCATTTGGACGAATTTATTCAAAATATTTTCAGTTTATAAATTAAATTAAATGCTGACAGACGATTGAATCCTGACGATAGAAATGTGATTTTTTTTTTTCAAATTTTCCCGAAAAACATAATTTAATCACAATCTTGTCTTCATTATCGATTGAAATAAAAGATAAATTCAATTTCAATTTGAAAATGACGAATAAAAAGAAATCAATAATCCCTATCGGGATCCTTTTTTATTTTTTTCCTTTTTTTGTCACAAAAAAACTGAGTAATTAGTTGCCATCATTACAGAAATGTCATTAAAATTCGAAAAAAATTAATATCTCGAAAACTAATTCCAATTTCAAAATTCTATTACCAGTTTTGACATCCGCGGATTTTTATGGACAATTGGTATTAATTTCACCATCAAGCGTTTAATATTTTATTAAAAATAGCCCTGAAACATAATCAGTCGTTTAATCAGTCGTTTCATAAAATCGTTTCATAAATTTGTTTCATAAATTCGTTTCATAAAATCGTTTCACAAATTCGTTTCATTAGGATTTTATATATATAGGGTAGATATTTACGTGTATTTTATGTATTTTTTGGGGGGAGGGGGGGGGGCAAAAATTCGCTTATCAAACCCATTTTTCAAAAATGTCATATATAATTACAATTTAACTAACTTTAATTGTAATTTTTGTAGTCTTATGAGTTAGTGTATATATTTTACAACTTTTTATAAGTATATAGTATAAGAATGTGTGTATTATTAATAATCTATAGTTTATAATTATTTATAACTAATTTATAATTAATAATTGCATAACGAATACATCATTTATAAGTAACACTTGCTCTCAACTAGTTTGTAACTTATTTGTTTTAAAGTAACATTGGTTAAGAATATTATACATGCAGGCATATTGCAATCAAAATCTAAATACCAAAACATAATATTATTTTAAAATTATTTTTTTTTAATTATTTTTAGTATTTCAGGTTTCGTGCTTCGTGTTTCATGCTATGTATATTTTGCTTTAGTATACAAAATTATTTTAGGTGGAAATACAGTATGTTAAAATAAAACAGGTAAAGCAACTGATTCGCTAATTATCTTGGCACCAGATTACACATTATACAACAACAAAATGCTTCCTTTTAGAAATTTTTAAATTCAGCTAATCTTCTCTATTTAAATAAAAGCAAACTATATAATTCCATCTAATGTGCAAATTGCTTCAATCTTCAAACGGTGAGCATTAATCAGTTATAAAACGGTGTACATTTAACAGATTTTAATTTGTAAGGAAGGACTAAATCTAACAAAACTATAAACATAATCTGCAGCAAACAGTTAGTGATAAAAGAATTTGCAAAAGGATTACACTTCAAAATTGGATTAATTCGCACTTTATCCGAAGGAAAAACATGTCCTTTAGCAGTTATAAAGTTTTGGCATTATCATTATTGAAATTATGAACTTCAATAAACATTTATTACAAAATGCAGACACTACTATAAAAATGAAGAACATAGAATTAGTGTAATTAAAGTAGCTTATAATATTAACAAAATGCGCTTAAAGTTAAGAAATTTTTGTCGCATTATGTAAAACATGTAGACAGTATGTCTAAGTAGCATATTTTAAAATAAGCTTCTTTAATAATCATTTTTTAAACTTTTGATAACAGAAACAAACAATATTCACTAAATCGCGTAAAATAGAAATTTTATTTCTATATGTAATTCGAATCTTACCTAAATATTCAAAACTTATTTTTTTCACGACAAGATACATTTTGTCAAACAATATCTGTTAACGTTGACATACAGATACGTTAATTGGCAGATTAATATTTCAATAAAATTTTAAATATAGGATTATTAGCTGCGAACATATGCTATTTAGTCTATAATATATAGATTATATACTGAAATTTGGTCAATAAAAGAATACTGTAAACCATTCCCACTAAAATGCTCTGAATTATTCAAAATTGGGCGAATATTTTTAAATTATAATTTCATTATATACATTTACATGTCCATATATATAATTTCATCACACAGGAATATATCCGTTTTCTTCAAATAATTATTATCCTAGTAGCATTTTATCAAGGAAATAAGAGACCTTTATAATGCATTGTATAAGAGAAATATATTCAGAAGAAAATATTGAGGTGCTTTCAACCAAATTTAGAAATTTCTTCTAGAGGAGCACTTTATTGTAGACAAAGAAACGGGCTTTAAAACGGGAACGGACTGAAGTTTCAATATCTATTTCTATATTTTTCAAATCTATTAAGTTGGATAGATTAATCTTTGAAAATCAGCCCACTATTCTCACATGAAGTAGTAAAAATTTTGCCTGAAATATATTTCTAGCAGTAGTATGGTGCTCTAGAAAGCACTCTTATCATTAGCAGTAGTATGGTTCTCTACCAAGCACTCTTATCATTATGCCAATTCTGCTGTTTAGTCGAATGGTTTGTGGTTGAATCAAATAGCACGAAAAAATTGTAGGCGATTCACTTCTACAGATCTCTCTAAAACACGCCTGATGAACATGTACAGTAGTTTGCTTTGATAAATATGTGTTCGAAAATCCCGTTAGATTTCGAATGTAGCGCATATAGATTTTCCAATCACGTGTTAATGAAGAATCATCCAATATATTCATTATGCAATTGTTAAAATGTTTTGTACTGTCAAATATTCTACATTTTACATTCGTTTTTCAAATTTTCGAAAAAATATTTTTTAAATACGTCGTATTTAAAATATCAAACTTTTAAAGAATTATATGTAAATGAAGAACATAGATAAGGTATGGATTTTTAATAGTGTGTAAGACTACAAAAGGGCAAAAAATATATATTCAACCTTTATGATTTTTGCAAAAAAAAAAAAGGTTAGAATATATAACGTCTGTTATTGATAAAAACTATATGTTACTATGCAAAAATTATATAACTCATTTAGGAAAATAACTGTTTCTATGTTTTATAATTTGTATTGTTTAAAAGCAAAGTAAATATTTAAGTGTTTAAACATTAATACATTTCTGTTTTGAACTAAACGGCAGTATCAATTGAAAGTTTCAGTTTAGTTGCATTAATTATAAGCATTTTAATATAATTAAAAAAAAATTGGCAACACATTCGATGAATCTGTAAAATAATTTCGATTTTTTCAAGAATAATATATATCTTTTAATTTTTTGTGCAAATCTGTTGACATCAATATAGTATATTCAATAGCTGCCAAACTTCCGGTTTTCTTTAACCCTTTACGGCACAGTGATCCCACTCCGGGCACACCTAATTTTAATTGCAAACTTGCATACGGCACCAAGAATATTTTACTAAAATTTTGGTTCTACAATGAAAGCTTAAAATAAGGACTTCTTATTTTCTGAAAAAGTCGTTTGTAAATTCCGGCGTCAGTCAGTAATTTCTCATTTTACGAACAGAATTTGTCTGTGTCGGAAAGGGTTAAGTAAAATAAATATAATTTAAATAAGAGTTAATAATACTCACTAAAATATTTCCTCTGTCGATGCGATTATTTATTAACTGATTTTATTTAATAGAAATTCTAGTTCATCTTGATTTGAAAACAATATCTTGAAATTTTAGTAACTATGATATTGAAATATTGCACATATTTTTTTATTAAACAGTGTCCCTAAATTTTTCATAATCTACCGTGGTGAAGCAATAACATTCCGACTTTTGAAAGCTAATTTCTTCCTGTAACTTGCTAATTTAAATATAATTATCTTTTGCACACAATCGAAAATGATCATCATATTGTTTCAGTTTTTCCTACGTTTGTATTTATAAATGATTTAAGAACTTTCTAATATGTTCCAAAAAAGGTTTGTAGTTGAATATTTAGCATTAAATAGGATAGTTACTGTACCTGCTTATCTTCCTTTTTATGCTTATTGAGTTTTTTTTCTATTTTTTACTTGGAGTAAATCAATGGATCTAATAATAAATCTACTGTTACACATATATTTTATCTAATCATTTGCTGTGTAGAGACACAAAAGCATTTGAATATATTATATAAATTTAATTAAAATTTATATAATAATTGAAGAAATGTAATACACACATACAATTTGTATGTGTATTACAGTAATGTAATACACATACAAATACTGCAAGATTTGCAGAGAAATAGCAAATCTAAATTTTTTACCACATTGCTAAAAAAATCGTAAGGCGTAAAATACAATGAAGTAGTATCCAAGCCAGGGTTCGAACCTCGGCTATTTATTCAGCGTACCAATGCTTTGCTCACTGATTTACCGGGACAATCTCATTGCATGGACACATTTCATTCTGTTGGTTTTACTGCTTGTTATTAATATGTGTAAAAATCCATGTAATTAAACATTCAGACTTTACTATTACTCTGGCTTAATGCATCGCTTCAATTATTATATATATATATATATTAATCGATGCTGTCTTAATTTTGTCTCATGTTTTCTGCATTGGTTGTGGTTTATGGTGTTATCCCATATTGTGTTAGACAATATTTTACCTAACGAGTATTAAGGCGTGAGAACGGTTAATTACCTCATTTATTTTATTGCTAAATACTTAATCACTTTTCTTCACAAACTTCTAATAGAAGTAAAAGGAATATTCTTACCATTAGGTTGCTTCATCAGTGGTATATCCGAGTAAATCCATTTTTAACAACTTTGTTTGTTGTTGTGTGAATATTATTTTGTATGAAGTATCCGTTGGAAAATTATATTATTTCACTATAAAATGAACACTGCTGTAAAATTTGTATTCCATCGTATTGTAGTGGTGCACTAAGTAGAAAAATCATCTTCACACTTTTAAAGGAAAAAGAAAAGAATTTAATATAAGATAAAAATTAAGAAAGAACATTTTGCATGCTCTCAGTCGGATGTTCAAGCGAGAAGTGAGCAGAAAACATATATATGAAAATACACACGTGCTTTTCTCAACAAGTGTGTTACATTTAAAAGGTTATATGCGTGATAAACATCCTTATCTAAAATTGGCCATTTTGCATCATTAAAAGTCAAATTTAAGTGTTTATAAAATAGAGAGTCAGTAAAAGTCTCGTTAAAAAGGGAGTTGAGCTTAAACTGTCTTTGAAAATGTCCCATGATACTTAACACAAATGTTCCGCAGATGGCTAGCGGATAAAGTCTTTTCTAACAGGCAATAAATTCTCCTCGTTAGTATCGGCTAACCAGATGTCAGCGGCACAGAAAGATTGTCCACATGTAAGTTCTATTAGATGGAGTTGACTATTTCTTTATTTTGTTTTAGCACTTATCTTAATTACGAGGCTTATTCCGCAACACGGGCAACATATTGTGCTGCGGCTTTACCAACATATAAGAGGGAGAGGTGCCTAGCTGAGTAACTTCCCGGTAGTTTAGTTGGCAGACCATTTGTCAGCTGAAACAATGACTCAGGTTCGAATCCTGGCCTGAATTCTTTTTCACTCTGTTTGTTCTTGTTAGCAATGCGAATAAAAATTCAATTAATTAAAAGTTTAAATTTAGTTAAAACAGAAAATGATACTGATAAACTCCAATCAAGTATTTAAATTACCAGCGATAAAAACTGTTAATACTCATTACTTACCGAGTTGTTTCACAATTGAAAATTTACTATTTTGGTTAATTTATTTTGGATTTTTAGATGTCTATTATTTTTTGAAATTTCTTATAATACGAATAATTTATAACAGTGATAGCAAATGAACGCTATTCCACATCTTTGGAAATGTTCACGGCTTAGAAAGGTGATTTAAAAAGCCATAACAGGGAATCCATTAATAAAATTTTGTTCGTTTCTTTACCAAGACTTTTAAAGCAGTGAACAACTTTACTTGTTACGAATAAAAATTTTACCTTCATCCACACCTTGACTTTATATTGCTATTATTATAAAGTACTTTAAGATTGTGTAAAGAAAATCTCTTAAAAACCGCCAATTTCGTAATTTTTTTATATTTCTTGTTCGTTAATCTGTCTCTCTCTCTCTCTCTCTCTATATATATATATATATATAAATAGACCTGTGTGTCCCTATATTTCACTTTGCAGCCACTACTACCCAGCGCAGATCACTGACATTTCTGTGTTATAGTAGCCTCGAGCCTCACATCGTGTACTATGGTGGTTTAATGTCGGTAGCTGCAGGTGTGTGAGAGATATGGTGGTTGAAAGTTGAAATTGGTCGATCGGGGTCATTTTACTATTGCGACCAAAATGTTCTAAAACATGTTTGGAATCTTCTTCAACGGGAATACTTTCATTCAACTGAACATGGACTAATTAATACATCGATAAGTAAGTAAGATGATTTCACGCCCCCTAGCGATGAAAATTGAAAATAAACAATATGCAGAGCGTGCGTAGCACTTGTTCTATACAATGCCGTAGTCAGCAGGGACGAGTGACGGGGTTTCTTTTAGAAAGAGGTTTGTTTAGAACAAAATGCGCGCCAAAAATGATTATTTTAATCGAAACAGCAAAGCAAGTTACTGATTTCCAGGCAACGCGGGACGAATCAGCTAGTATAATTCTAAATTTTGCAAAACTCATTAGAGAATTTAACATTATCCTTATTAGATTATTTGTATTTCGTTAAACATTGTTTAATAAAAATAAATGTAAATGATCTTTAATTTATTTATTTGATAATTTATATCATTTTTGATTATTTATTAAATATTTTATTGTTCATAAAAATACAGAACTAACTATTTTTAATGATTTCCGTAAATATGTACTTATTTTATGTAATGTAAAAATAAGTTTTTCAAAATATATTTTTGAAAATTCTCCAATTTTTATTGTTAAACATTTAACAGATATGTATATTTTTTAATTAATGGAATGTTAATTGCCAATTCCCACTAAATTTAAATTTCTGTGGAAAGAAAATGAGCATTTCAAATAAAAATCGATTCTATTTTAAGACATTGTATGTACAATCTTAATATTTAAAAAAATATATTTTACTGGTGAATGTCAATTTTATCAAAATTATTTTGAGTATATGATGTGGTTTCTTACAACCACTACCATATTTTAATTCAATTTAAGAAATATTTTATTAGTCCTTATTCATTTAATTTTAAAATTCACATTCATCACATTCGAGTTATTTTAATTCTTTCCTTTTTAATAATTCCCTTGTAAGGTTTTCTTTCTTTCATAACATTTCGCTTTTTAAAAATGATAGTAATCTTTTTTGTTGCCTCTGTACTTCCGGAATTGGATTCTACTAGAAGCTTCGATAGCATTCTTTGCCTATGCCCACTTCCTGTTCTAAGCTCCGCCCCTCGCCAATCAAATTCAAATGTTTTTAATACGTAATTTTTTTTATTTCTGCCGATTGGTGTTTTTCAATTTTTGACCCCCCCCCCCTCCGTGCCCTGTCAGCACGGATGCTGCACGCTTTCGACACACACTGAGATGTTTGCTACTAGAGTGTAACGTGATGACTTGGCTTGCTGTGAAAAAATGTTATGCGTACATCTAAAGTGCGATATGAAGAAAATATTCTTTTTTTTAAATGTGATAGTTGACGGCCTATAAATTATCTTCTAAGTACGGCAAAGGTTTTTGCAGTTCCACAATGGAGACGCGATGAGTGGTTCTTACTTGTGATAAGTGCACAGATCCTACTGGTCCTGTATGCGGATAATTAATTTTGTTCTGTTTCAACTAATGCGACGTTCTGTATTCGGTTGATGATAAGTCGTAGAAAATATATATTTTTTAACATGATTGCCTCCAAACTCCCTGAGGGAAGGTTAAAAAAGTATCGATTACTTGTGCTAAAAAATGGAGCTATAAAAATGATCATCCATTTAGTAATATGATTTTTTTAGAAGAAAAATCTCTTTATAAATAAAGATCTTATTCAAAGATGAAAATTTGTAGTGCAAATTCTTTCACTTGTTTTTTATCTTATTTGTTTCAGATGACTGCAGGTAACAATTTTTACTTTTATCTTCATTGTTCTTGATTATAAATTTGCATGAAAAAATATTTAACGAATCTTTATTTAATAATTAATGTCATGTCGAATTGGTCTTTTGCGGCCACACAATATATGTACCCACTATATTATTTTGATCACAAACCCAAATATATATTATCTGGAATATTAACAAGATTCCAGTGTTTAAAAATAAGGAACTTATCATCCAACCACCACAGTATCATCCCTATTTGATATAAGAAAACAAAACAATAAAATAAAAGTAATGAAATTTTTTGTCATATTGAAATACTCCAAATAATATATTAGAACCACGTTCGAAAACATGAAAATATGTAAAAAAAAAAATTATTTTATGAATGCACTTGATGTATGAAAATAGATTCTTGAAATCCCCCTCAAATTAATTAATTAATTAATTAACTATAAACTTGCGAAAACTTACAAAACAATTTTCTTTTTCATTTCAACTTGGCGGTCAGATATCTTATTTAAAAGATCCTTCGTAAAAAAATTGTAAATGTGTTACTTTAAGAAATATATTGAGTTTTTTCAAGCCTAAACTACTTACAAACACAAAACAAATATAATGAACAATCATTATTCTCAGATATTATAATTTTATCATGAATATTTAAATATTTCTGTTTCTGAATAAAATGTATTAAGCTACATTCTTTCTGAAGAAATTATAGGTTAATTTCTAAAATTAATTATACCATTATGTCACTATGCTGCATAAAATTTAAATTGCGATTTCTCAAAATAGTACATTTTTAGCTTCCACGCATAGGTACTTTACTTCAATGAAAATTTAATAATATTTCATTCAATAGTATTTTATATTTTATATTCTTACAAAATCCTACGCTGCTTAATTTAGTTTGGGGTGATTAATTCATAAAGAAATAATTTGATTTTCTTTGAAATTTTTGAACTTTTTTGTTAATGTTTTGTCTAAAATAAAAACTTTTGAATACACAGTACAAAGTAAAGTTAGGAAACTCTCGTATAACTACTGAAACAGAAAAAAGTATTATCATGGGATAAGTGTCTATCTATACTAAAACGATTGTGGCTATATTATGAGACTGACTGTACAGTGGAAGTAACTGTGGAAGTTACTGAAGTTATCTCGAAAGTTTTCATAGATAGCGAAAAAATGTCAAATATAAAAGAATAAATTGCCCGAGATTTAGTATGAAATGACGACTTCGTTTAAAAATAAAATTATTAGAAGTCCAAATATGTCAATTTTTAGATATCCAATCACAGCAGTTAAAACATCACTAATAGGATGTATAAGAGTGATATTTTCACATTCTCACCGCCGTGAACTGATATATCCGTTCACTATGCTGTAGGTTTCACTGCAATATTATCATTATTTAAATTAATATAATTCTACAAATATAATCTATACTATTAAAAACCGTTCGCGTATCTATCTATGTAACCTCAAAACCTCGAAAACCGCAGGGCGCAGGGCTACGAAATTAAGCACACGGGTAGCTGGTAGGGCACTCATGAACGATCGGGACAAAAAATTCGAAATTTTTAAATAGATTTTTGATAGATTAAATATTAATAAAAATCCATCCACAAAGAGATCTCATCAAAAATCTGCTTTTTTTCATTGGTTGGTTGGTTGTATAATATCTCCACACAAGTCATTAAATAAATCAAGGTAGCATTTGCATCTGCGATTCCAGTGTTTAAATTCAATTGATCAGAGATTATATGATATGTAGACAATCAACTTAATTATTAACCGTTGCCAAATGCTAAAAACTTAACTTTAAAGGATTTTATCGACTTAATGAATGATAATTAGCTGGGTTAAGGGGTTTTTTTTTGCATGACATATATTAGTATGATAGAGATTATTAACACAGAAAACTTTATTTAACAGATTATTTGTTAAATTTGCTAGGATCGGAAGTTGGAGGGTAAGCGACTTTTATTATATATAAAATTTATTTTACTTGACCGCGCGCACCTGGCGGTGGCTTTTTCATTAAATGTCCCTCCTTATTAATAAATCCAAATCTACTGCCCTGATTTCAACAGAACTAATTACATTTAACAAATTTAACATTTTTAGCTGAACTTGTAACGTTTAATCGCTGCTTTATATAGATAATACCACTATTTTAGAATAACAGTTTTATAAAAATTAAAATTATGTTCCTAATAAAAGTACAGAACCCGTATTCAGTTGATGCATACCAGCACTCAAAGTTAGTGATTTTTTGTTGAGCACTTGACCGCGCGCCTCCTCGCGGACCCTCCCTCAAAGTTTTTTCTCTAACTGTGCTTTATTTTCAGAACTCAGATAATTATGTTCCTAACTTCTCCAAACCAGTTCCATTTTGCTAAATTATCATAAAAATCAGCATTCTTAGCTTCAGCGTGTATTTCTAGAAAACAACTACCAGTATTTCCGAATAATAGTCTAAGCCAAATTTCAAATTTACTTCCTAGCTTAACCGAATGAATCGATCTTTAAAGATACATATAGAGGTTCTCCTAATTTATCATTTGCTGAAAGGCACTGAAACATCCGTTCCCGCTCCGGCCCCTCCCTCAAGGTTTTTTGTCTAACTTTACACTGTTTCCATATCTCAGCAACTAATTTTTCGATTTCAGTCAACTGATTCCAAACATCATAATTAACTTAATAATCAACGTCTATATCATTAAAATAAATTTATGAGCAGCGGGTACCCCTATTTCCGAATAACAGTCTAGGACAAATTTCTAATAAAGTTCCTAGCTTAACCAAAAGAACGAATCTTTAAAGATGCATAGTGGTCCTGCTAATTGGTTATTTACTGAAGTGAACTTGAACATCTGCTCCTCCCCGGCACATCCTTCAAGGATTTTCTCTAACTATGTCCCGTTTCTATAACTCAGCAACAATCATTCCGATTTCAACGCAAGTGATTCCAAACATTGTAATTAACCTAATAGGCACCCTCTATAACATTAAAGTAAATTTATGAGTAGCAGTTACCACTTTTTCAAAATAATAGTTTAAGCCAAATGCGCAATTAAGTTCCTAGCTTAACCAAACGAACGAATTTTTTTAGGTGTATAGTGGTCCTCTTAATTAGTCATTTTCTGAAGGACACTTGAACATCCCCTCCTCCCTGACCACCTTTTTCAAAGTTCTTTTCTCTAACTATGCCCCGTTTCCACAACTCAGCAACTATCTTTCCGATTTCAACGCAACTGATTACAAACATTATAAATAACTTAATTGTTACCCTCTATAACATCATTTCAATCTATAACATTAAAGTAAATTTATGAGTAGAGTTACCACTATTTCCGAATAATAGTTTAAGCCAATTTTGTAATTAAGTTCCCAGCTTAACCAAACGAACGAATTTTTAAGGATACACAGTGGTCCTCCTAATTAGTCATTTTCTGAAAAGGACACTTCAACATCCCTTCCCCCCGACACCCCAGCAAGGTTATTTTCTCTAACTGTGCTTATTTCATTAACTCGGCTAATAATGTTCCCATCTTCTCCAAACCAGCTCACTTTTGTAGCACGTCTACTTTACGGTGTCGTAGGCAGCGGAAACCTGTGTCAGAATTTCGTTCGGAAAGAGGTTTGTTTAGAACAGAATGTTCCCCTGGCGGTGGAAGGTGGAAATAAAAGATTTTCCTGAGCGTACGAGCATGTCCATTATACGGTGGCGAAGCCATCGGAGACCCGAGCCAGAGTTTCGTTTTTTAAAAGATTTACGTTTATTACACGGACCCGGGCAACACCGCACGGATCAGCTAGAATAATATACTCTATTAAAATCCATGCGCGTATAGAAATCTATGTAACCTCAAAAACTCGAGGGCTCAGGGCTACGAAATTTGGCACACGGGTTGCTGGTACGGAGCCCATGAACGATTGGGTAAAAAAAATTCTAAGTTCCTAGCTTAACCAAAAGAACCAATTTTTTAAGATGCATACTGGTCCTCCTAATTAGTAATTTACTGAAATGAACTTGAACATCCGCTCCTCCCCGGCACCTCCTTCAAAGTTTTTTCTCTAACTGTGCCCCGTTTCCATAACTCAGCAACTATCTTTCCGATTTCAACGCAACTGATTACAAACATTATAATTAACTTAATAGTCACCTTCTATAACATTTAATAAATTTATGAGTAGTAGTTACCACTATTTCCGAATTATAGTTTAAGCCAAATTTGTAATTAAGTTCATAGCTTAACCAAACGAACACATTTTTAAAGATGCATAGTGGTCTTCCTAATTAGTCATTTTCTGAAGGATACTTGAACATCCCCTCCTTCCGGCACCCCCCTCAAGGTTATTTTCTCTAACTGGGCCTAATTTCAATAACTCGGCTAATAATGTTCCCATCTTCTCCAAACCGCTTTTGTAGACCGTCTACTATTACGATGCCTTAAGCAACGGGAACCTGTGTCAGATGTTCGTTCGTAAAGAGGTTTGTTTAGAACAGAATGCTCCCCTGGTGGTGGAAGGTGGAAATAAAAGATTTTCCGGAGCGTACGAGCATGCCCGGTACACGGTGCCAAAGCCATCGGAGATCCGGGACAGAGTTTCGTTTTTGAAGAGATTTAAGTTTATTACACAGGTCCGGGCAACGCCGCGTGGGTCCGCTAGAATAATATACCCTATTAAAATCCGTGGGTGTATCTATCTATGTAACCTCAAAAACTCGGAAACCGCAGGGCGCGGGGCTACGAAATTTGGCAAACTTGTTGCTTGTAGGGAACCCATGAACGATTGGGGCAAAAATTCGAAAATTTTAAATAGTTTTTAATGTTTTTGACGAAGTTTGGCCTTTTTTATGTCAACCCGTAATCGTGTGAGTTCTAAACAGTTCTAAATGTTTACTGCAATGTGAGATATACATATTACGGACGCCACGCTGCAATAGTAAGAAGCTGTAGCGGGTATTACGATAATTCTTTTACCTCGCTTGCAAATAGCTAGAGATTATTTAATTGCGCTTCATTATTTCATTTTTTTAAAAATAAAGAAAAGCATTTTATTTCAAACATCAACAAAAGTTTTATTCTATTTATTCCCTTATTCCAAATATATATCGTTTTATCGTCTGCTGCCATAGCAACATAAATTAAGTTTCATTAAAAAAATGCACAGTAGTAATTTTTTTTCTAAATCGTATAGTTATTGAACAATTCAACACTTTAACAGGGGAATTAAATTCATTTTATTCACTTTTTAGAATCAAATTCATGAACTCCCGTGTGCAGAACGGGTTAAAGAGCTAGTGTAGTTTTAAAACATTAAGAGTAAATGATTAATAGTCTCAAGGATTATGTTCATATACGTAATTAAGTTTTTATATCATGTTTGAAATATGTCGTTTTAGCATTTAAAAAAATGATCGAGAAAACAACATTACTATTTAGCCCTCTTTCTCGGCCGTCAGGGGGTTAAAGGAAATGCACATTCATTAAATGTATAGTTACAAAATGCCTCTGCAGGGTAATTTTTGCCCCTCATTGGAATACATTACTGTCAAATTTCGAAACTAACATAATCCTAAACTACAACACAAAAATCAATATGACCATGCTTCATAATCGGGGTGCTTTTTTCAGATTGTTTTCGCAATTTAAATAAATAAGCAACTCTATTACTTAACAAATAAGCATTTAGGTGTTGAAGTTTTTTGTAACGTGATAAACATTTTGATTTTATTGGTAGATCTAAAGCTGTTAAAAATGTGGCACAGTGAAATAAATATACCAAAAATATATGAGGGTTAAAGGTATTTTTCTACTTTTTTTTTTTTTAACTTTTATGCTCCACCACGTTTTAATTAGTTTTTTAAATATCATCTAACTTTAAATATCATGTAATAATATCATATCATAAACTGGTTTTGAAAAGAAATATAATTTATGTTGGTTTTTAGATTATTCCAATTAAATACAATTCATATTTAAAGTAACATGTTAATTAATACATTTTCTCAAAAATATTTACTAATATAATCACTTTGAAAAATAATCTTTGACACAAAAACTTAAATTAAATCACTTTCTATGAACGGAATAAATGTAAAATAAAATAAATAGAAATGCTAAGATAGAATAAGAAAGAAAAATATGCGTTCCACAACTAATCCTGGTGAAAGAGTATGAAATTTGAAGCTCATGAAAGAAATTTAAAATGATTATATATTTAAAAACAGAAAATCGCACATTGTGATTATCAGAAGTATTAACTACTATAAAATATGATAAAGAGTTTGTTAATTGTATATGTTGCTTAATTAATACATTAATTGTCTTTAAATGATACATGAACGAAGTCACGTGTAACAGCTAGTTTGTTAATAAAAACCTAACTAAAAAGCGGCGTTTATTTAAAACAAACCGTTATAAGACAAAATTTTCAATGTATTTTAAAAAAAAGTCATTTTCTGTACATTTGAATTTTATTTTTTCATCAAGTGATGCATATTTATTGTAAAGTCATGTTTTTAATTTTACATCCAGTGCATGTTTTTATTATTATTATCATTTTTTAAAAATAATTATGAGTTGATCTTTAAAGTAAGATTTTCACTCCTACGCAAGAATATTTTCATTTGTTTTCTAGAAATTTTTTAGAGAAATATAATGCTTTGGAACTTTATTTCCCCTCAAAAATTGATTATAAATCATTCTTTAAAATCTAAGAGAAAAATATACATCAATCAAAGGAAATGTTGTCAATATAATGAAAATCAACTTCTCGTGTTCAGCGAAGGCTGTTTTTTTTTAGTTCCATCTGATAAATGAACCGAGTGTGCCAGTTTAATGTAATATGGCTATATTTTCAAATAAATGTTTTTAAAGGTTGTGTTTCTGTCAGTGTTTTAGTTTTTAATGTTAAGAAAACTTTCGAAAATTATTGAGATTTTGTTTAATTTAGTACAAAAAATGATATTTTTTTTAGTTTCGAAGCATTAAATGTTTATTAAAAAATATATATACATAAACTTTCATGGCAAAATCTGGCATATTAATGTTATTTAATGTACTCTCTGCAATATTTTATACCACCTTTTTCAAAAAGTATGATGACATCTTAATTGAAACATATCCTTTACACTGCAAAAAAGTTACTTAATTTAGGAAAATATAATATAACCACAACCGAAAATAGACAATAACTTTTTTTGAATAATCTACGATTCTGAAAAGTATTCTTTTCTTTAGAAACCTCACAAACTAATACATTTTATAGATTTATAGAAGCATTTAAAAACAAAGTTTATTTTGTAGCCACTTAAACCTTTCGGAGGAGTTTTTAATAGTGTATTAATCAGTTTTTCAACCTAGAATAAAGATTTTTCGAATGCTATCATTTCTCAAGTAAACATTTCCATGTTCAACGAGCATGTTTTACAGACAACCATGATAAATTAAAAGGACCAATAGTAACACTAATATTAATGTTATTTTTATATACTCCCATGTACAAATTCAGTTAGCAGCTGAAAATGTTTAACTGAGAATTGATTACAAAGTTTTTACAACATGAAATGGGCTATATATATTTTAATCTAATTTCAGTAATTCTATGCGCTTTGCGTAAAATCTTTCTATAATCCTAGTGTAATTTTTATGTGGAAATTTTAAAATATGATACGTTTGCGATTTTTTGCTATTTATGTTTTTCTCTCCATTTTCAAAAATCATAATGAGTTTCAAGTATTAAAAAAAATAATAATTAAATTCGATGTGAAAAAACTTCTCAACATTTTGAATATGACCTCAACATTTATGTATATGTGATTTCGATTTTAAAGGTAATGGAAGTTTCAAATTGGTACAAACAAATATAAGGTTTTTAATTGTATTACAATATTGTTTTAGTTAAATTTTCTTTAAAAAATAAAAATATATATATATATTATTCATTTACATAAGATTTTATTTGATCTAAAGTCTTTAAGTAGTGATTCTGTATTGTTTTATTTATTAAAGTCTACAGCTTTAACTCCATTTTCAAAATCAATTATAAGAGATATTTCAAAATCACGAAGAAAGATACACATCCATCAAAGTGAATGATGTCAGTGTAATGAAAATCCACTTCTCATGTTCAGGCATAAAAGAGAATTCTGTTCAATTTAACTTTAGCTTCTGATAACCGAGCCGGATGTGTCAATTTTATTTAATGTGATTATGTTTTGAAATAAATGATTTCAGAGGGTATAAAAGTATATTTGTTGAAATTTATTTTCAAGTTCTGCTGTTTAAGGCTTTGGTTAAGATGTACGGCTATCCTAAAAAAATGCATAGCATTTTGTTTTAAATTATTTTTGAAATATTTAAGTTTGAATTATTCCCTTATGCAGTGTCCTTTAAAATCCAGAAGGATTTTCACCATCTATTCAGAGTGTTCGGATACCAACGGAATAAACTACCCACTGTACATATAGCCACGAAGAAAGATACACATCCATCAAAGTGAATGTTGTCAGTGTAATGAAAATCCACTTCTCATGTTCAGGGCATAAAAGAGAATTCTGTTCAATTTAACTTTAGCTTCTGATAAACGAGCCGGATGTGTCAATTTTATTTAATGTGATTATGTTTTGAAATAAATGATTTCAGAGGGTATAAAAGTATATTTGTTGAAATTTATTTTCAAGTTCTGCTGTTTAAGGCTTTGGTTAAGATGTACGGCTATCCTAAAAAAATGCATAGCATTTTGTTTTAAATTATTTTTGCAATATTTAAGTTTGAATTATTCCCTTATGCAGTGTCCTTTAAAATCCAGAAGGATTTTAACCATCTATTCAGAGTGTTTGGGTACCAACGGAATAAACTACCCACTGTACATATAGCCGCGAAGAAAGATACACATCCATCAAAGTGATTGATGTCAGTATAATTTAAATCCACTTCTCATGTTCAGGGCATAAAAGAGAATTCTGTTCAATTTAACTTTAGCTTCTGATAAACGAGCCGGATGTGTCAATTTTATTTAATATGATTAGGTTTTGAAATAAATGATTTCAGAAGGTAAAAGAGTATTTTTCTAAAAGTTTATTTTCAAGTTCCGCTTTTTAAGGCGTTGGTTAAGATGTACCGCTATCCTAAAAAAAATGCATAGCATTTTGTTTTAAATTATTTTTGCAATATTTAAGTTTAAATTATTCCCTTATGCAGTGTCCTTTAAAATCCAGAAGGATTTTAACCATCTATTAAGAGTGTTCGGATACCAACGGAATAAACTACCCACTGTACATATAGCCACGAAGAAAGATACACATCCATCAAAGTGAATGTTGTCAGTGTAATGAAAATCCACTTCTCATGTTCAGGGCATAAAAGAGAATTCTGTTCAATTTAATTTTGGCATCTGATAAACGAGCCGGATGTGTCAATTTTATTTAATGTGATTATGTTTTGAAATAAATGATTTCAGAGAGTATAAGAGTATATTTGTTAAAGTTATTTTCAAGTTCTGCTGTTTAAGACGTTGGTTAAGATGTACGGCTGTACTAAAAAAAGGCATAGCATTTTGTTTTAAATTATTTTTGCAATATTTAAGTTTCAATTATTCCCTTATGCAATGCTTTTTAAAATCTTGAAGGATTTTAACCATCTATTCGAAGTGTTCGGATACCAAAGGAATAAACTAGCCATTGTACATTAGCGTGGTGCGAAAAAAGAGAAGTTGGTATTTCCGAGTAGCTATAGTGCGGAAAAGTTGCGATTGGTAAATACAAGAAGAACAAAAAAAAATATATATATATAACATTGGAACGCAAACTGACCTTATTTGATTATTTTCTTAATTGATCAAAATCACTCAAATTTGAAAATTTCCCGATTTTTATTGAGCTTGTGAGATCAGAAGATATTCTCTAAGCGCAATTTATTATTATTATTATTATTAAACAGCATAGTCTGCAAATATTTTTCACTATAGCGATAAAAAATGTATATACGTAATTTTTTTTTATAAATGCTGAAAAAAATCGGAAATTCTCAACTTTTTTTTTTATTTTTAGGCGGTTTGCGCGATCAGAATATACTCTCTAAACACAATTGTATTATTATTAATATTATTATACAATACAATATGCAAATAGTTTTCACTATAGTGATAAAAAAATATATATACGTAAAACTTTTTTTTATTATTCTGAAAAAAATCGGAATTTTTCAATTTTTTTGAATTTTTAGGCGGTTTGCGTCATCGGAAGATAAAGTCCGATTTGAATTTTTTTTTTGTTTTTCTTGTATTTACCAATCGCAACTTTTCCGAACTATAGCGACTCGGAAATAACAACTTCATTTTTTTCGCACCACCCTACTGTGTACATATAGCCAAATTGACATAGACAAATACAAAACTATCCATTAGACAAGGAATTTTGTCTTGTATAAATATATTTTAAAAGAAAAGGTAGAGGTAGGGGTAGTTATATTCATATAGGAACTGTACCAAACTTCAATACGAAATTTTCAATACGAAAAACTAATTTTGGTATCATATATGAGATATATGGGAAATATAGGAATGTGTACCATAGGTTATCAAACAGAATGTCAGTCGCTTTCAGGAAATTGCCAGATGTAAAGTTTTGTCCTCCTAATGATAAATTGTTATTTAATAGTTGCAAAACAGGAAGAAATGCGAATAGAATTTTAATCATAACTCGAAACCTACATTTCAGAATGTACTTTAATTTTGGATCCACATGTTTAAAACTTTTGGATTCCATTACTATTAAACTTCTTAATTCTTATTCATATTATTTTCGAAAAAATAAAGTCATAAAGCATATGTTAAAAAAACAACTATGATTTTGAATTATGATATTTCTTTGACAGAAATTTATTTCTATAAGTTTCAAATATGCAAATCCGAAATTACAGTTGATGTCACCAAGTAGTTTTTGTTGTATGCTTCAAATTCTAGCTGCATTGCGGTTTGTTTTGCAACTATTAATAGATAATTTAATAATACGCGTTTAAACTTCAATGTTTTAATCGACATTATGATTCACATATTTGAACAATATTATATCTATGATGTCAGAAATTTAAATTTATATGATTCTTTAATTTCTTCGACAAAATTCTTCCTTGTTGACATTATATGGTATAATTTTCCAAAAAATTCAAATAAGATGTTGAAATTAAGTGTTCGTTTAAACCATTTTTAATTTTTACACGATGTTTATATAATTGCAAATGGAATGGCTTATTATGAATATCTTATATAAAATATTTTTTTTTAATACTTAATCAGGGTGTGGGTCAATAATATCACGAATATAAAACTCGTGCGTTCATTAGAGATACAATACATTACAATAGACACTAAACGTTTTAACGTTGAAAAATTCAGCGCTACCTTTTTAAGACTATTTTTCATTTTTGAAGAATCATGTGTTTCACGCAATCTTTAGATGTAGTATTTAAATCTCTTGTCTGAAGAGTTAGTACAGAAATGAAAGTAGTACAATAACGGTCTAATTTATAATTAATCAATGTTTTTCATCATTGATGCTTTAAAAAAAAATTGTTTTGATTTAATTCAATTTAGCATTCTATTGATCTTAAATATGTAAAAAGTGATCATGTAATAAATAAATAATAATTCCACAAAAACATATATTCGATTGATATTTTAAAAGATATTGCGTTACATATTAATATTAATATATTAGCCGTATTTCTGAAAACAAGTAATTGAATTTTTCTATGAAAAAATTAGCATTATTCTACATATGATAAAATGGAATCAATAAATCAAAATATTCATATGTGTAATTTTTCTAAAGACATGTGTGCAAGCAGGTATAAACAGTTTGGAAACTTGCATATCATTTATGTTAGATGTTTAGTTAATATATATATAGATATATAGATATATAGATATATGAATCTGAAGGATTGTCGTTCTGAAAACTTCAAACAAGAAATCTCGCAAATTATCGAAACTTGATAATGCATTGGAATATTTCTATGAAAATGACGACATTTACTAAAATTCAGTGTTTGTAACCTGAAAACTGTTTTGAAATATTTATTTATTCTTAAGCTGTCTTTAAAATTTCGCTATACAGTCAAATTTTTATATAAATGAAAAACAAACGAAGTGATTCTATAAACAGAGTAAAAATATTGTTTTTTTCTGTTTGGAATTATAATACGTGTACAAGCAACGTTACATCACTGTGTTTGCACTGTGTGTCTGAAACGAAATTTATATGGCGAAAATAACTAAAAATATAACTGTTATAAGTCTTAGGTTTGTTAAATATCAGAATATTCATTTTTCTCATACGTTTTCTGTATATCACCACGCAGTGAAAAAGAAAGTAATAAACAACTTGATATGCGTTTTGCGTTTTGTAAGAAATTATAAAACATGACCCTATAAGCGAAGTGAACTTGTATATTCTGAGGCTTTTTGCACAAAATTGCACTGTATGTCCAAAATGAAATTTGTGTATTAAAAGTAACTAAAATCTTAACTGTTATAACATTTAGTCTTGTCATATGCTAGATAATTGGTTTTCTTTGATACATCTTCTACATTTCAATAAGTGGTATAAAAAGAAAAATACACAGCATTCAACAAAATGCGCAAATGTTTTATTATATATAAATTGCTTCTCATTTATAAAAATTCATGAAACTGCAAAATGTATAATGTATAATTTTTTTTAATTATACGTTGCAACGCTACCATACATTTAAATGAATTTACCATATATTATTACATGCTTTATTTGTTTAAAAGAAATTATATTATATGTATGCATAATAGAATATCAAGCAGTAATAAATTATGTTATTAAACTTCATCAATTAGTTTATTAATTACTTTCTCTGTCCAACATATGTGAAATATCTGTATATTAGTTTAAATATATCAGTGTGATTTATTATAAGTATAAAATAGAGGAGTGTTGTGATACATTCTGTCCCTTTCACATGATGAATTGTTGTTTAGCATCATATTTATTAAATTTCAAATGATTAAGAGTAAAGATTTTTACATAATCACATAATAAGATCACTAATTATAATTAATATAGATAAAATGCTTAAGTGATACAAAAAAATCACAAAACGCTAATAAAAACCTTTTAGTGATCAACATATGTTTCGGCGCTCATACGGTAGCCATTTTCAATATATATAACGATAAACAAAAATATTATCGGAAATTTTGGAAATAAACTTGAAGACATAAATTACGAGATCATATATGTAAAAAAGCAGGTGCTTGTTATAGTCAACTGCAAACGTGAAAATGAATATTTCCTTATTGCTTTTTTAAAACTGAAAAGTATTTCGTGCTAAATTTTTGTAATTCAAATGAGGCGGATTCATTGCAAATGTTCATGTTAGGTATATAGATTTCTATTGATTCACGGATAATAGATGGAAAATAAAGCCTTGATGGATAAATTATCTTACTATTTTTAAATTTTTAAAGTATGTGTTCTATGTAGTCTTGCCAGTGCTGAATACTTCTGTCATATTTGATATATGCCATATGCTCTTTTAATCTTGTTTTAAGCTTTCTAGTGGTAATTACTATATAATATTGTAATGTTTTGTGTTTCTTTTTGTATCACTTAAGCATTTTACCTATATTTTGATTTTTACATAATTATCGGAAAAGCTGATTTCTGAGTGTTATATTTTTACAATAGCAAAATTTCCAGATATGAAAGAGTTAAATGCTTTCTTAGGGATAATATAAAATGATGGATATTATGCGGCACATTTTCAGTGTATGTTTGCTTTCTACAAATATATACAAACAAAAATGATGAATAAATATAATATTTTTTTCTATTTTTCTGTATAATGTTCCTAAGTATTATAAATACTTTCTGATATATTTAGAAACATTATGTAGGAATAATTCTCTTTCAAAGAGATTGTTTATTGTTTAATTATTTAATAAATAATTTTATTTTAGTTTTCCGATGCAGTATTTTTGGAATAAGGAATTTAAAATGTTGGCAGAAAGATTAAAATTTCTAATTAGATTTGTATAAGATAAACATACTGAAATTCTTATTTTAGCTGATGCTACCTAAGACTCAACTTGATTAAAATTAGCAAAAACTTTTATTAAATTACAATTTTCTTTTTAAAATATTCACTTGTTTACTTTCATTTTCAAATAATGCATTATGCATTATTATTCTGTATAAACATGATTATTAAGATCCAATTTAAAGATAAGATACACACTTAATACTTTAAGTATGAATCCAGTATAATTCTTATTAAATTTACTTTGTTTGTGCATTTACTTTCTCTTAACCTTATCATACAGCAATTTTCTGTTGCTATGATAAAATAATATTTCTCATTTTATTTTCCTTTCTATTACCTAGGAGCAAAATATATCGTATTAAGAGACGGAGAACTGCACATAAGGAATGCCGCCCGCAGCGATAGCTTCAGAAAATATAGATGCTTGATCAAAAATCTACTTACAGGCAATGTGACTCCCAGCGTGAGTTCTGGGCAACTAATAGTAACAGGTATTTTTCCAATTTACTGCACAAAGTGTATATTTCTTCCAGTAGGGTTATTTTATGGACAGTTATTTGATGTCATATTTTCTTATTATATTCTGTGTTGGAGTTAGAAAAAGTTGTTACACTCCAGATTTTTGCGTAAATTTGTACTTTTAGTTAGGAATATATAGGTAATATATTTCACCATAGTTTACTATGTGATTGATTTTATGACAAATTTTACCTCATATTTTATAAACGAAAACATTGTTAAAACTATTTCTTTTTGTTTTCATTTTACTGAACACAGCGTATTATGCTTCCGCTCCAAACATTTAAGGACATTATTTGGTGTCATAATTCTTATTATATTCTGTATTGCATTTAGAAAAATGTGTTACACATAAGATTTTACCGTAAGTTCCTTTAGATAATACCAGCTATGTTTTTTATTTCACTGAAGTTTACCAATTGATTGATTTTATAACAAATTTTCTTCATAAAACAAAACAGAGTTAAAATATTTTTTAATAAAGTTGTTCTTCTTTTAAATTTAAATTTAACATATTTTTACTTATTTTAACAATCATTTTTCCAATTTACTGCATAAAGTGTATAATATTTCTTAAAGAAGAAACATTTATGGGCAGTTATTTGATGTTATATTTTCTTATTAAATTCTGTATAGTTAGAAAAACTTGTTACTCTTAAGATTTTTGCTTGAATTTGTATTTTTGGTTAGAAATATATATGTATTAAATAATAATAATAAAAAAACATTTAATATTTGATGGATTTTATGGAAAACTTTTCCAGATATTTCATAAGAAAATACTTCAGTTAAAACTATTTTTAATAGAAATATTTTTTTAATTAAAAAAAATTGTTTTTAATAATTGTATACATTAAATGCAATGATAATGTTGACGATAAACATGGGAAATGACAAAAAATTATTTATTTTTAGACGGTGGATTTGGAAGACTGTTATTAATTTAGAAAAATACTTATTTTTGCATTTCATTACTGATGCTTTATAGAAAAAAAAAAAAAACGTTATTATAATGCGGCGAAATTTATCTTTCAAATTTATTTTAGCCACGGTTTTCAATTCAGGTCAAAATTTATTTCTTCTTTATCACTGATTCAGTCAATTATACCTGAAACAAAGCAAAATTGGAAAAAGAAAATAAAATAAAAAAGAAATTTAATAAAAAAAATTAAATTCATAAAATTCATATTGTTAAATAACTTAAAAAACAACTTTGTGTGTTTTTGAGACTTAGTTTGAAAATAAACCAATTTCCTTTATTTAAAAAAAAAAAAATCTAAACAGTTCACTTGTTCATAAGTTATCGTATCAAAGTAACTGAAAAGAATTGTTTGGAGATAATTTAGTTTAAAGTTTTATTCAATATTATTCAAAATTAAAAGTCCTTATTTACCTTTTAGTTTTTGTTTCGTACTACTTCAGTTTTCGGAATTTTTCTATCGGGCCGACATTCTTAAAGATTCAAACGTTATAGTTTTTAAAGTACATATTTTTTTTTTGTCCTAACCACCTGTCTTGTTTCCTTAAACTAACAGCATCAGATATGTATGAAAAGATGCAGAAATTTACTATATATGTGCAAACTAATAAATTTCAATAACAATATTTATTTTTTAATAAAGTAAATGCATTTTTTTAACGTACTGCGGTTTCCATTTATTGCCTTAAACCTGTTCATTTTATTTATCTGTCTAAGGTGTCTTTTGGAACTTGACAATAAGAATGGAGTTTGACTAATTTTAAACTGAAAAAGTCCTTCCGGCCTGTACCGGGAGGAAAAGGTAGCTTTCCTATATCTTCAGTTTAAAATTTTAGCTAATGTTACACGAAAACAGCAAGTTAAAATGCAAAGAAACGTTTACAAAAGATTCGTTAATACAGAATTTGAATAAAAAATTCGCCAAATCATTGAGCAATAGCCAAATTGGTTTCATTTATGAAGACTTATTTTGGTCGCCAAATCTGGCGATATTTCGCCAAATGTCGCCAATTTTGCCAAATTTGTCGCCAATGTCGCCAATTTTGGCGCTAACGGATATGAATATATAGTTTTATGCGTATGATTGGGAAAATTATTACAACAATGAAAGAAAATAATTTGCGAGTAATCGCATTAATGTGCTGTTTTGTTTCAAAATGTCAGCCACCCTAGAATTTCAAACTGCTCTATCTCAGCCATTTTTTAAGATAGAGGTAAACCAAAAAATGCTCTGGAATCCTTGTCTCAAGGCCTAACACGTAATTAAAAAATAAATTTGAATTTTTAATTTTTTCGTATATTTATTTTAGTTTTAAATTTTTAAATGGCCGCCATCTTGAAACAAAATGGCGGACCAAGCTGGCCAACGAACTCGGTCGAGACATTGGTCAGCTTAAAACACACAATTAGTTTCATCAAAATTGATTATATATATATAAATCAACATTTGAACGGAGGGTGGTTTTGGGGTCTGGGGGTCATGATCGGTGAAAATATATCGAAATTTTCCGGAACTGCTTTCCTCCGAACGCCTGCAATAGGTAGCTTTATACTTTTTGGTATTGAAAGCTACCTAATAGTCACTTGAACTTCTGTTGTGAGCTTCTGTGCGTAAGAAGTGGATGTTAGTTTAGCTCTCTTTGAAATACTTGTTGCTTTGTTGTTGAAATACTTGTTGTGTATTTTAAAACATATATTATACCAAGGAAGCGTCCAAAAATAATTGCTCAGAAGGTCACTATTCTCTGAAAGTGGGTGATATTGCTGTGGGAGAGGTAGATATTGAAAGTGGGAGATTTGCAGTTGATGTAGGCAAAACAAGTTTATCAAGAATTTCTAAGAGCTTTACATCAATGTTTCCAAAAAGCACATGTAAATGTAGAAGAAAATGGAAAACAACTCAAAGAACTGATAAATTTTAATCACCAGTAATAAAATGATTCCAGCGAAAACAAGCTCAAACCTTCAAAGTGAGTTGTTGGTTCGTTGTTTTGATGTTAGCGATTCAAATGTACATCATAGACTTCTAGAATCTGTCCTAAAGGCAAGAAAACTAACAAAAAGCA
Organism: Maratus michaelseni; assembly: GCA_963931845.1. NCBI lineage: Eukaryota > Metazoa > Arthropoda > Arachnida > Araneae > Salticidae > Maratus > Maratus michaelseni. Next base: position 319,042,286 of record OZ007593.1, on the reverse strand, counting down.
ATATTTGGATGCTAAAATAATGAAAATATGTTTAATATGGGCCAAGAAATAAAAGTCACAGGGTACTGACGACTTCAAAAGAGTAAAATGAACTGTACAACCAAAAAGCACATGATAATGAATGCTATAAAAGTGGGTTTCTACACTGATGAAATCAAAAACATGAGCACTTAATTGGTGAAATCAATAACCAATTGAATTCAAGATGTACATACTATTAAACGAAGACATACTTTATAATAATACATACTAATCAGTGTATAAAATAAAGGAAGGATATAAATACATAACTTTAGAAAAAGAGTGATTTTTATATTGTTTCAATTAATTTACGCAGGTGTACTGAATTATAACGGATATTGAAATTTGCCGCATAAAATTACTGGGATATTAACTGACGAAATAAAATTATTTCCATGATATAAAATCGAATTAGTTTACGATATTTAGGATCTGGTAAATTATGAAAACTGCAGTAAAATTTTTTATAAAGGAAAATATTACACAAAATTAATGTTTAATAAATATTCATACATATACGATTCAAGTAAATGAAATGTTTTTTTTAAATAACTGTTGTTCTGAATAAAGTACATTAGTTACTTAGAAAGGCTCCTGAAAGGGAAGATGAAAAACAACGGATAACACATGAAATATTCTACGGTATTATAGTTATAAAATATAAAATACTTCATACACGCCTTAAATCTATTTTTATTGTATCAGATTTTAAAAACACCCGCGAATTTTTAAAAATATATTTTGCAAAATGGGAAAATTCTGTAATATGCAGTATTTATATACATTCACATATTTATTTAGTAATAATTGTAACTTGCAGGACATGAAGAAAGTTCGATGTTCACATGCGTTCAGCGTAAGCGCCATATATATAAAACTTAACTAAACTCAATAATTAAAACAGCACACATACACCATCATTAAACTTGAAAAATTAGCATTATTATTATCTCGAATGTAATGCAAATGTTACCGTTCGTATAAAGGCAGAGAAATAATACTAGACTCAACAAAATTAGTAAAATTAAAGGAAAAAAAATATATAGTTTTCGTATTTGTATCAAGTAGGTTATGAGACAACTTAATTAAAAGAAGCAGTAACCAAAAAAATAAATAAAAACTTAGAAAAGAGATACATTAAATTAACAAAAAAACAAATAGTTCTCTTGCTTATGAACTGCGCAATTAACTGCAGTTTCATAAAGGCAGTATTTAATGAATAGGAAAACTTTTTATCTAATTATCCAGAGACTAACTCTATCGAAGCTTCAACGAAATAATATGATCTAGTTTTAATATAAGGATAAGATATATTAAACAGATGTTACCCACCACTAAAACCATTTGGGCATTTGTCTGAGGTAATAGTTAATAACTATGTAAAAAACTTATCTTTTGCAGTGCATCTGCTCTTTATCAGTATTAGGTTAACGCTAATTGGATACTTCGTAATTAAAATAAATCATCTGCTTTGAATATGTTTGCTACAAACTTTAACAGACATTTTCATACATAATGGATGTTATAACAACGGTAAAATATAAAATGTTAAAAAAATATAAATGTATTAAAATATTTTTTTATATAAAAAGAAAGCATGAAAAAACATACCAACATATAAAGTAAATTATTTGATAAAATAAACTAGTATGAAAATTAAAATAAAATTTAATTCGTTACAATAAAATATTAACTAAATAATTTGAGCAAATATTTTTATTTTTTAGTTTAATTTTTGTTTAAAAATAATGAAATACTACTAATGAATCAAATATTGTATTCTGGAGATTTAATTAAATGTGTATTTCAAGAAGAGGTAAGTTTATAGTAATATGCAAGAATCCTGCGTTTATTAAATATTAAAATTATAAAATCTGTATAATGTAATAAGATAAATTTAACGACAACATCTTGCTCTATCATTTAAAGCGTCGGACGTATTAACACATTGTAGCCAATATTGCTATTTTTCTATCCAAGATATCTCCCAGAATTTTGTAACAGTTATTTTTGATTTATTTAATCACAGTAATTCCGTCATTAAACAAAGAAACGCTACGCAGTTCTTATGGGAGTTTTGAACAATAATAAAAAACGCGCTAATTTTGGGACGAGTACAAATATGAGCCCAAACATAAAAAATCATCTAATTAAAAACGTGTGCCTTTAGAAAAATAAGAGATTTGATACTTCGTGACATTCCTTTAGCCGCATTTTGTGAGGTTGAACTTAGGATGCTGCAAAATAATTGCAACAGAAATTATCAAATATTTTTGAAATTGCGTGGTTTTGATGTTGATACTTGGATGTGTGTTCTAAGTGAAATATTAGTTGCTCACAAGATTTCATGGTAGGATAATTAATTTTGGGCACATAGCAGTAATGAACAGGCATTTTCTTGTTCCTCAAACCATGTCAGAACCGTAAGAGTTTTCATACAGGGAGCTTGATTCTGCTGTACGATGTCATTACTGTCTAGGAAGACGGTGCACATCCAAGAGTGTAACTGGTCCCCCACGATATTTAAACACGTCAAGCATAGAAGATAATTTTCACAATGTAAAGGAAGACAAGCTCATTCCAAGAAACAATCACCATCACCATAATACTACCGACATCATCTTCTTTCTTTTCATCGGTTCATCCATGGAAAAATGACTCCTCTGGTAAACGTTTTACATAAACGCGTGAAACCAAATGACGTAAACAGTAACGAAATTCGTCTGTCCATACGATCATCTTTCACTTTACAATTGCCCAATAGACATGCCTACGAGCCGACAGAATCCGTTCATGACGTCCAAATGCCTTGAACATGGGCACACAATTGGGACGACGACTTTGTAGTCTCATATATAGCAATCGACAGTTATATGTGTGTTGCGAAACATTTAGTAATTCACTACTATTAAATTCGTTGATAATTTCAAACATGTTAGTACTTCATTCTACTTAAGTAATCCGAAGAAATCTCCACACTGTCCTGCCGTTTATGAGCTTTCTTTGGCCAACACCTTCTATTCGGTTTGATGTACCACTTGTTTGTAACCATCTCTGATACGTGCTATCTATTACATATCTTGAACTGCTAACTAGACGAACTCTTTCATAAATTGTTTATCCAGCAGTCTTGTCATTACACCCGTCCTTTATTAAATTCTGAGAAATCCTTACATTTACCCATGTTAAAGCGATACCCATGTTAAAGCGTTACCATGTTAAAGCGATTGTAACAATGATCTACTGGTTCAATGAGCACTATCCCACGCTTTTTTCTAGAATGTCAAAAATGATTCCGTTTGATTGGCGCTACAGATGATTTCATTTCAATAACGCACAATTGGGTTGAATGGTTTGGATTTTCAGTGTATACTCGTCACTCTAAAAAGTGATAATACTTTTAGCGGAAATGCGTACACTATAAAAAAAAATTCTGGAATTGAACGATTTTTCCGTTGATTATATTTAGTTAAAGCACAAAAACTTCTGCTTGATTTTCCAATTTCCTCTCAAAATACAAAGAAATGCCTAAATCTAAGGTACAAATTACATTAAATCACCTAAACTAAAGCTGCATTTTGACAAAGCATAGAGGTGTTCTACTACTTTTTCGTATTACAAAAGGGATATCTACATATGTCCTTTTCCCCTCAAAACCCGAAAAATGCAATCACGTAAGCGCAAAATTTCCTGTCATTTTCCAGTCAAATTACTGAAATTCCATCATTTAACAGAAAAATATATTACAGTCACAGATATGTTCTTGCAACTTGATGCCTGTACTTTTTACATTCCTTAACGAATTTTTTCTGAGAGGATATATCTGTCTGAAAAATATGTACGTGACAAAAGCAGCACATTTTATCATATTTTATCTTTAATCAGCATTTAATGTACAGGGAATCTTTTTTTTATTTAAATTCGTTATAATGGCATTTATTATACATATAACATAATTTATACAGATTGATTCGGAATTATTCTTAGACAAAAATTAGGGTTCATTTTAAAGGTCAAGGAAAACAAAATTGTAAACGATAAAATAATTGTGTTTTGTATCATGGTAGTCTAATTCAGTGAAATACAAAATATGTTCTACTAGAAACCAACCGAGAATTTCGTCCATAACTTTAAAAATAATGAAACTATACTGTAAAAATTTCTACATTGTATCATTTATTGCGTGAAATTACATGATAAAACAGAAAATGTGTTATGCGTCCTATAATTCGTTACGTGAAATCGTATGTATTGTCAATTAAAACCTGGATTCAGAAGCGCTTAAATCAGAGTTGTTTGAATGGGAATGGTGGCCATCTTCATCAGATGTGTTGTGTTCATGTCTCATAATTAAAAATTTTAAGTTTTTTTAAAAAATTCTGTTACATTATCTTAATTATTATGACACTTGTGAAAGAAAATATGAGTTCGTCTCCGAATAATATATCCTGTATTTTTGACCTATAAGCAAACAGTGGCCCAGTTTTCCATTGTTAAAAATATTCTACTGGATCTGTATTATTACCATTAACATTTGAAGAAATATTTCTAAATTACATTATAAATTTTCGAGCTTTAAATAAATATATATATATCCATTTTTAATAACGTTATGAAATCGCTTATATTTATTTAAGATAAGAAAAAAATTGTCACTGTACATCGAAGAAAATTAAGCTAAATAGAGTAAACGTATAAAAGTTGTTCCCGCAAATGAATGTCAAAGGAAGTGATTTTGGTTGTTTGCCGACAGACTAATCCTTTACTTCTGCAGAATAACTCTGACAAAAAAACAACCTTAATTGTACCCTCATGCTAGAAACCTAATCCTACTAAATTCTTCTCGCTGTAAAAGCTTATATTCTTGGAATAACTCCAGATGCATGTAGTAAGTTAGGGAAGTACTAGAACAAATAACGTTTGTTTTTTCTTGTTCAGAACAAGCTAGTTAAAAGAGAAAGTAAATCCCCAGATATTAAATAAATACTTCAAGAACAGGTGAAATATATTTATAAATAAATGTTTAAGTGGTTTTATTTAATTAAAATATATGTTTAAAGCTCAGCTGAATTTTATTAAATCATTTTCATATGCAGATGGCTAAATTATTTTTCCGCAAACTGTACATTTTGTTTTTTAACATATGAAAAATGGGCATATTATAATAAAAATATATGATATTTCCTGCATCATAAACAAACGTAAATTTTTAAAGAACTTTCAAATATATTGTGTATTTATGGAGATATGTACTTAATATTTGTATTTATGAATATGAATTTAAATGAAAATTAAACAACTTCTTGGTTTGGTCAGAGTAAAGAAATAGAATATTTTTAAAATATAGAATTGTTCAATCACTATATTTAAAATATAGAGAAACTTAAATATATACATATGATTTTTCTAACGAATATTGTATGACTCATATCACCAATGTGTAGGTACCACAAAATGTAAGCGTTACTTCACACAAATATTTATATACAGCATGATCATAAAGGCATGCTGGTATATGAGGTCTCTATCACAAAAGTTTTCAAGGAGTCAGAATGATATTTTACACGTAGGTATTTTAAAATATGCGCTCAAGAATGTAGTGAAATATACAATTTCACACATATGATAAAAGTGACAAATATTTGATACTTTCTAGTGACAACACACACTTTTCCGTGTTACGGAGATATCTATATGTGTCGAAAAATTCACTACATGTCGTTGAAACGATATCTGTAATGCTTAAAACGTTGCACAGTGGGGGTTTTGATGATCTAGGTGGACAAAATTCATTTTTCCGATTATCTTGGAATTTAACAAGACTGAGTATACTGGTAGCTGAATATCTCTTTTGTCAAGATCCGTACGAGTTTTGTCGAAAAAACCCGATGTGTCGATTAACTACGACCGTAAAGAAGGCAGTTGATTTGAGAGAATTTCAACAGTTGCATTATTTTTCTGTAAGTTCGAAAACAAGTAGTGACTATTCTGTTTTATTTGAAAGCAGGAGTTTACTGGACATATGTCACATGTTTGTCACACGATTTAACCTATTGTTGTTTGAAAATAAGCGCCATCTTGTTTTCAAACTTCAACTTGACTTCTAATACAGTATTAAGCATTATTAAGCAATAAGCATTTTTTTTTATCAAAGTGCCATTTCTAAAGTATTGAAAACTTAAGACAGATCCTGCGAAAGTTTCAGAATCATTAAGTTATATTAACTTGAAGTGTGCGTCTGAGTGTTTAATTCAAATCTTGCAAGTCAATTTTCACCACTTTTAATTATCCGATTGAGCTGAAACTTTGAAAACATGTGTAGTTTCAATGACAATACAATATTATAATTTAAATAATAATAATAATATAAGTAATAATATAATAATAATAATAATAATAATAATAATAATATAATAATAATAATAATAATAATAATAATAATAATATAAGTAATAATATAGTAATAATAATAATAATAATAATAATATAAATAATTAAATAAGTCAAATATTTATCACTGTTTGATTATTTTATTACTGATACATTCGAAAACCCAGCAAAACCTAATTAAACTTCAACGCAATAATTTTGTCCACCTAGATCCTTAAAACGCCCCACTGTGCGTTGCCTTGAAAGCTACAAAATAGGACCTTGATAACCATAAATAATGGCAGGCAATGACAGCAAACAATACACTTTCTGACTTTTAAAATTTAAATCTTCAAACTTCCTATACGATGATAATATAGCGTTCGAGAAATTGTTGCAATCAATAAAGCCCCGTTTCATGATATTTAGAATGAATATAATCTAAGATATATTGGCGTTGTTTATTTCAGGGGAACGTAACATAATGGTCCTACTTACATTCGATTTTAATTACCCCAAAGACAGTCATCCATTGAATCGTATGCGGGTTATCAGTGTGAATATGGAAAAATCGAACTGGTAGTATATGATAACAAAGTGCTTTTGTAGCACATTTGCACTAATTTCTCTTGTTTGAATTTGTTTCAAACTGTCGTTTTTAATGTTAAATAAACAGTTTCACATCCATTTAAGATTCTTCTTCTACTATATCACTGTGTGATGCGAAAAAATAGTTTTGCCATTTGAAGTTTTCCAACTTTTTTTTTTTTTTTTTTTTTTTTTTTTTGCTGTAAATATAATTCTGAGTGTTAAATTGTTGTTCCCCACCACACTCTCGGGAGCATATTAAAATTTCTTCAGATTTCCCCCGTAGCAGATTTAACCTTTTACTGTAAGTGTTTCATGATTTTTTTTTTTCAAATGTCTAAATTTTGAGAAGAATAATTTTATCTTAAAATGGTTTAAATTCCTTTAAATTTGTAAAAGAAAAATAATCAGGTTCATTTTAAAAAACAGGTTATATTTTAAAATGCAAATATGCGGCTATTCTGGGTAATTGGTATGACCTAACACACATTTCGAGTATTTATTGTTGGGTCAATTCTATTACCACAAACGCAATATTCAAAAGTGGTAATTGGTTATAGGTGCTTTGGCATAGTGGGAATTCATGCCATAAATTCATTTGGAATGATAGGTATCATCAACCTAGTATAAATAGGTCACTGTATAATATAAATTATTAACATGCTAAAATCTTTATTCAAACAAGTAAAAAAAAAACATTATTATTCCGTTTTTCCGTTTGCACCATTTTTATTAATTATAAATCTGCAAAGATTTACAGATGTCCAAATACATTCCTATAGTTTTTTTTTTTAATGCAAATTTAAAATAAAATTTTTTTTAAGGTTATAGATTTCTCTCAAGTTTACGTACCCTTAAATTACCATTTCATATAAAATGAATTAATAATAATTTTCAGGAAGTACTCTAAAGAATTTTTTATAATTACATGTTATACAAACTTTGCCGTGTACATATTGTAACGCTTATGAAATATTAATATCGTAATAACGGGAGGAATAAAGGTAAATAATGGGATGAATTCAATTGTATTTTTTAAATGTTATTTAAAGGAGTTTTCTCAAATATTTTACATTTAAAGTTTATCAAATTAAAAGCAGCTTTTGCACACTGCTTAAGAGAACAATCTTGAATATACAGTTTTAATATAATGCTCACTCGCAGTCTGCGATATAAATATATTATATATATATATATATATATATATATATATATATATAAATATATATATATGTGTGTGTGTGTGTGTGTGTGTGTATCAGAAAGTTCTTCAGATAATTATGAAATCATCAGAATATGCAGTTAAGCTTGCACATTAAATGTTATATATTGAAAATAATATGATATGAAGTCTACAATAAATAAATATATATTTCTATATATGTGTATCAGAAAGTTTTTCAGGTAATTATGATATCATGGGAATATGCAGTTATGCTTACTCATTAAATATTATTTATTGAAAATAATATCGTATCAAGTATATGTATATAATCCATAATATGGAATAAAAATATGAAACTAAAATTGGCTAGAATTTGAAACTGGCGGATATTATTGTGTAGTTTTAGAGTATGATAGTTGCAACAACGATTCAACCATTAAAGTAAATTTCGAAGAAACCTCGTTTTGTAATGCTGAAAAATTAAAACTGATTATGGAAAAATCAGCAAATTAAAACTGTCATATCAGGCATATTTTAAAATGAAAAAAAAAAAATGCAGAAAGAAATGCTCTGGAAAATTTGCATTAAATCAAAAAAGTTATGAGTACAAACATTTTTTATTTCTACTTTTCTGGACTTTTTTGAATTTGAAACTTTTAAGTGGCCACCAATTTGAAACAAGTCGGCGGGTGAAGCTGGCCAAGAAACTCGCTGTGTAAGTCCTGTACACATGTTCGGTAACATACAAAACGATTCGTAAACAATGGTATTCAAAAATGGTATATAATATACATATAAAGCAACATTTGGTTTGAGGTAGTAGTTTGGGATCATTATCGATAAAAATATAGCACAATTTTCCGGAATAGCTTACCACCGAACGGCTGCAATATGTAGATTCTTACTTTCTGTAATGGGAGCTACCAAAAATTACTTCCATTATATTACAAGAGTACGTACAAATTTTAAGAGCGCCCCATATAAATTGTGTATAAAAAAAAACTTGACATATTTTAAAAATTTATAAAACAAAATATATACAAGATAAAAACTAGAAATTCACGTATGTGTTACCAGAGATATTAGTTTTAGAAGAGAGTTTTTTTAGATAGAGAGTTTTTTTTATATAAAGTCAATACGTTTCAATATGCGCACCTTTCGTGGCACGGAGAACATCTAGTCGATAATCTATCTCCGCCGATGTGCGTTCCAACATCGATTGCGTGACACATGGAATTGCAGCAATTATGCGTGTTTTTAGTTCTTCAACACTGTTCACTTTTGTTGAATGTTGCTTCATCTGTGAAAATTATGTTAAAAAAAATGGTATCTTCTACCAGATAATTGATCATTTGCTTAGGGAAGTCAAAACGACGAGGTTTGTCATTGCATTTTAAATTTTGCACTACCTACACTTTATACGCATGAAAGCGTTTTTTCTTATGAAGCACGTGATGCACTGTTGGGAATGTTGGAAATGGAATTGATAATAGCCTTGCGGCAGTGCGTACCGATTTCTGCGGGCTACGGCAAAAAGCTTGGCTATTCTGTAAATGTTGCTATCACGAAACAACTAGCGCCGTCTGTTGATTTTTTGACACAGAAAAAAAACTCCAATATCTTAAGTAACAAATGCGTAAATTTCTGAATATATATATATATATATATATATATATATATTATACATTTTAAAAATATATCAATGTTTTTTGACATGCCATTTCTTGATCTCTAAATTGTAATAGAAATATACGGAAATATCCAATCCATTCGACGGGAAGTTTTGTCTTCATTTGATTTATGTTTTAAAAATAAGTTTAGGGGTCGCCTTCATAATGTAATTGTACCAAATTCCGAATATTTCAAAATGAAAACCCAACTTTGAAACCCTCTTTGGCTTTTTCGGTAAAGTTTACCTTGGGATACCAAACGGGATATCATTTCGTCAAGTAGTTTAGTTTAAGAAATAGAAAAATAAAACGCGTGGAGCTCCTATGTTAAATTCATTTTTTGTTTTTGTAAAATCAATTTTAATGTGGGTAGTTTTTTAAATATAACTCACAAATACTTGGCGGAATGGGCTTTGATTTTGGATTGGTATATTCGAAGCTTCCAAAACATGTTTTCTGTTAAAAAATGCAAAAATTACAATTCCTTCACTTTTTAAAAAAATTTCGAAAATTGTTTTGCCCGATCCACATTTTCATTCGTTATTGTAACAGTAATGGGAATATTTTAATGATATCTTCAACATAGTTACTTTTCTTTCTATGAAACGTGATAGAAATACATAAAGTTCTAGAAACGGCAGTCCTTCGTGTGCAAGTAACACTGAGCTAAACGCTACAAAATTCGCAAGGTGGCAATACATACGATGTCACTAATCGAATTACAGTGAAATTTTAGCAATCCCTTTTATGTCACGGCATTTAACAGAGAACAAAGCTATTGCGCTGAAAACTGTGAAAAAGAAATTCTGTATTGTTACATTGATGAAAAATAATGTGGATTTGGCTTGGTGTGAGACACCCTTTATTTTTGATTTAATAAGTGGATTGCGGCCCTGGTTTCCTATAGAAATCTGCTTGTCTTCACATGTATTATCAGCCATTACAGTTCTGACCATTAATTCAGATACACCTTGTATATATATGCTTCAAACGCATTTTTGAGAAAAATATGTATTTTTGACGTTATTGATTTTTAGAAGCTTCAAGTATGCGAATTTAAAATTACAGCTGATTCTGCTAAGTAGTTTGTGAGTTATCCTTAAAATACTACAAGCATTGGAATCTGTTTTACAACAATTGCAAATGAATTTATCATTAGAAGAACCCAAACTTTAATCCTTCAAAATCTTTAAATATCCCTAAACTACACTGCTTGACAAATGTTAAGGAACAAAGAATTTGTGCAAAATTGCGTTTTATTAAGCCACGCAATCACAGAAAAAACAATGGTAGAGGGCGTTGTATGGCAAGGTCTCTTGTCTGTATTAAAGTTAATGCACTCCCGTGGTTTCTTTCTTTGAAATTGCAAGTAGTCCCACATAGTCACACAAGTAGTCATTTGAAGGGTAAGTCACACTGTCGGTTCTGAAGATAGAGCTGTTAATTTTATATTTGGACGACACGTTTTGATGGTTAAATCCCTGTAAAATATTATTTGTTTGCGTACGAGCGTGGATGAGCTGTTGCATGTCTGAAGGTACGACAAAGTGTCACTAAATTTACCAAAGCAAGAGACGTGTCGAAAGAGTGTAATCTTCTATTTTAAATAGACATCTGGAAATGGAAGTGCTATGAGAAGGCATTCTGGAGGCCGTAGTAGTAACATCACATCTCAAGAGCAGGAAAATAAATGTCAACAGGAAAATAAATGACACTCCGGGTCAGATAACTTCAGACCATGCTAACGCTACTGGTACTTTTTTATTTACGAGAACCATTTATCGGTGATTAAATAATATTATCTTAGATGCACAGAAACTTGTTGCATGCATTCCACTATGAGCATATCATCATAGAGAAAATTTACTTCGGTGTAAGGAGCATATTTGTTGGAGTCAGAAATAGTGGTCCAGTAACCTGTTCTCTAATGAATTCTACTACACCATACATAGTGATTCTGGGCACCGACTAGTATGGAAAGACGGAAGAATTCATTCTCATCAGCAGAATGTCCAGGAAACTGATAACTATGACCAAAGAGTGAGTGATCAGGTATCAGACATAATGGCATAATTCTGCGTCTCACATTTGAAAAAGCTACAGTGAAATCGAAGTGGTATAGCATAGGGGTTTTCCAGGGTTATATACTTCTTTGCCATGGTGCAGTTAGTCCAATACATTCTGTTCATGGATGCAATTCTGGTGTTATGTGCGTCCTCATAATGCAGCCGAAGTGTCCCTCACACTAGCAGGAGGCGATATGGAGCACATGCCATGACTTACTTATTCTCCGGGCATAAATGTTAAAGAGCACGCCTGGGATGCAATCGGAAGACGTATTGCACATAGACAGAAGTCTCCTTTAATCGTTCAGGAATTCAAAATCTCCCTGTGAAACGAATGAGACAGAATTTCCCAAACTCTCCTCAACTATTTAGTTAACAACAAGCACAAACAATGCAAAATGTTCATCAGTGTCGGAGGAAGTCATACTTCATACTCACCCACTCATATGTCTTCATTTTTTGGGCAGAACAAGCCTTTTTCGTAACTGTTGAAAAATGCTGTAAGAAGCATATTCTGTTCTTTGCGCATCCTTCTTTGCAGTGTGATACTATTTGTATCAGTTTGCATAATAATGATACATAAGGACGACTATTAAATATGTAGTAAAGTTCATTTCTTTAAAGGAGGTTTGTCATTAGTTATGACGAAATATGTCTCTGTTCCTTAGCAATTGTCAAGCGGTGTACTTTACCGAATCACTTCCCGTTTAGTATACTAAGGTAAATCTTGTCAAAAAGCAAAATGTGATGCAAAAATCAAGAGTTAGTTTTAAAAACTATTTCAGATTATTAATTATTCAGTAATTAATTCTGATTTTAGTATAATTTTACTATGAAGAAAATCTCCGAAGCTAGTTTTTCAAACATAAATTGAAAAAATATATATATTTCCAGTAAAATTTTCTACTTTCGATTTTTTTTCTCAGATAGTTTGGTGAATAAAATGTATACTGTTCTCTCTTTCTCTTTATTTATTTTGTCCACCAGGGCACTGTCTCCTAACAAATACGATATTTATATTTCTTAACCATAATAATATCTACGCTATGAAATCTATGTATCATGTCGTTATAAAAAGTTAATTCAAAAGTTGTTTTCTTAAAATTATTATTAACTCCATTTATATTAAATAACAGTTATAATATTTGTAAAAATAAACACTTTTTTTGATGCATCAGTTTTACAGAAAGTTCGAAAATACAAAGTTCAAGTAAAAAGTGATATATATGTAGTTTATAACAGAACAGTTTGCTATTGTTTAATGATGTATACATAATTTTTAATTACTTCCACCTGTGCAATTTCTATTTAAATAATTCTCTCCTGCAAGCTGATAAATATATTTATATTTATTACTGCTAAAGTTTTAATTTCCATATTTTTAAACTCTTTCCTGATCCTAAATTGTAAAGCAAATTTGCACAATGAACTAAAAAAAACGACAAAATATTCTTATAAGTCTATACTCATCCAAAGTATAAAAAAATGTTTTTAAAATAGAACTTTTTAAAACATTTAATGTGCACAATAACTATTTTATGCTAACAATAAAACAATAAGGGTGGTATGTTTTTAGATTAAACATATTTAATTCAAATAATTATAGATAAATATCATTAAACATTTCATATAATAATTATGAAAACCAATAATTTTTCTGCCTAGACATAGCTATTAAAATGAAAAAAAAAACTAAGTTAATTTATCTCATTAATTTATATCATGTTTTAAGAAAAAAAAGACGCATGAGATAGATTTAAACAAACAATACCTTGAATGAAGCAGCGTTATCTATAAAATTCTTAATATGTTTGTTTAATTTTAGCCATCTTTTTACAATAACTGCGCTAATTAATTAAAATTTACAGTATTTTTTATTCAACTTGTGCGTATGAAAAATGTATCATCTCTTATTACATCTTCAAATACGGTTATCATTCTATAGTTTAATATTTATTTTTCGGAAATTATACAACAAAGAATATTTTTAAATCACCATTATATCACTGCATTTTGTTTTTAAAATGTTTGATATTACGGTAATTAAAAATAATTTTAATATTGCTTATGTATAAGAGGAAAAGTTTTTAAAAATACTTAATTTTAACACCATGAAAATGCTGTTTTATTGTAAAAAAAGTAAAATTGTTCATTTCATTTTAATAATATAAGAATCGAAGGATTTCTTTTTCCAATAGTTATTTAACAATTTAAAAATACATTCATTTAGATTTTGTGCTCGATTAAATCACGTTTTATTTCCCTTAACCTATCAGCGGGATCGTTATAGTTTGTCATAGGAGCGGGCGTATGTTTTAATACACTAGTGTTTATGCTGTTGCAATAGCAATATACTTATTTACTTAATTATTTACTATTAATATAGGTATGTTAAAAAATATGTATCCATATCAAAAGAAACATTAAATATTGCCATTTGCAAGCACGATATTAGCAAGCATAAATATTAATATTATGAAAGATAAAAATAATACATAAATATATTTGTAACACTAGAACTGACGTAAATATTACTTAAATATATGTTACACCAGAATTTTTATTTAAAACCATTTATATTATTTATTTAAATTATACTTTTGTGGTATTTGTTTAACATATTTTATGAATACATTTCTGGTTCGAATCGATATATATTTATCTGGAAACGGTCAAATTCACCACTTTGTCCGTTCTAATGTTAAAGAAGGTACGGCCAACTACTAATGATGTAACAATAAACATATTTCTTAGAAAAATATGAAACAGGATTTAATTCAAGACCATAAATACTGGAAAGTTACGTATATATATATTTTTTTTAAGTTCAATCTTTACGAATATTTCTTCTTTCTCTTGAACAGATTCTTCTAGTTCTCTGTCAAATACATACTGAATACCTTCTATTTTTTTTTTAGTTTCAAAGCGATAGTGTAGAAATGACTAAATATTTTCCTTTGAATATGCGAAACAAAATAATAATTTAGCTTAATTACTATTAATTGCATTATTGCAGAGTTAACTCTGCAAAACTTGAAATAATCAATTACTATATCTACTTGGAACAGCGAGCATATTAACATTTTATGAAAGAAGTACAATACTGTACTGAAAATTGGAGATGCATTTTTCATTTCGAAGAAAAATTCAGCAATAGCAGTGACTTTCATACAGTTTCAGTGACTTATTTGAGAACTATTTCATTAACATCATGTTTGTATTGAGTAGCCGAATTTATTGTTTGCTTAAAAACTATTTTTTGTAATCCATTCAAAGAAAATCGAATACATTAAGCTCATCAATAAAGATTTTATGTTAGATTATGCTTTGCCTTATACATTTATTCATATATCCAACTATCATAAATATGTATAACTCAATTATGAATAATGGTTTACACTCTTATATCTGCAAATTTTGATTAACATATTTTAAAATGCATTTACATTCATAAAAGACAAAACCTGTTTCCATAATGTGAACTTGAATCTATTATACTAAAAATAAGCTTGAGATAACATAAATAAATACAGTTCATACATGTCACGTGATTGTAACTAGACATCCAGACATCCTTTTTCTTTTATTACATCTGAAATAAACAAAATCTGCCAAAAAACTTCCTGCTACACTTCTATAAATAAATTCCCATTTAATAGACTACTCCATTCATATATAAACTAATATAGTACATTTACCCTAGTTCGGCAGTTATTTAGTTTATATTGCATTGATGAATTTTTTAAAGTTTAATATAGCCGCAATGTAATAAATTATCTACTCATAAGCAATACAGTAGAAACATTTTGATAATTACAGCAATTTATCAAATGTATTAATCTTTATCTAAAATTAAAAACAAAACATCTTATTTTTTCGATTTAAGAATACGTTATTCAATATCATGCTCTATTATAAAGAAAATAATTAATAGTTAAATATTTTCTCTATTAGTGAATGTCATTAGGATTCATATATTTCGTAATATTTAAAAAAAATGAAATTTAACTTTATTATGCATTTAAGTCATAAACATTCTTAAAGGTACTCTATTCAGAGTATAAAATATTACGTAACCTTTGTAACTCCTCTATCATAAATTTATCCAGAACATGGTTTCATAATTAACGCTTATTGAACAGGGGATTGTTAGAGCAAAATAATCTTCTCATTACAATTTTCACACAAACAAGGTATTTAGAACAGCTAAATCACTCAGAAATACAGTACAATATGCCATAAAATTTGGAAATAAAATATTTCGAATTGCTAATGCAGACATTTACCTTCGTTATATCATGATATACAGTATTCTAACTTAGTCGAAACAATGCTTTTATAATTTATTGAATTAATAATGCAGAATAAACGCTAAAAATACCACTGTTGAAAAATGAATATTACTTATCCGCATCTTCAGTTTTACTCATATTTATGTAACTTTTTTTAGGTGCCAATAATAAGGTCTTTTAAATAAATACCCCGTAATAAATAAATCCCTCATAAAAATAAACTATTTTAATGGAAATTGCACGACTGTTCGTGTGATTTTAGTGGTGTGCAGATTTTAGTGGTGTGTGAGAGAAATCTTGAATCAGCTGCTTAGCGGATGGTCTTGAGAGTTTGTTCGACAGTTTTGAAGTGGATTTCACCTTGAGACACTGGGGCTATGACTCATATTGTTCGTTCGACCCAATGAAAACTCGACTTGGAATAGCTGTTGGATTAAATTGAAATATTCCCGTTGCTTCAAAAGACACAATCCCATTTTGTGCGGTAGTAATTTCTTAATACTTTTCTTTTGTCATTTTAAACATTTAAAAAATGTATGATTTCAATCAATGATTTAATTTAAATAACTATTTAATCACTGATTTAAATCATATGATAAAAATCATCTGATTATAATTCTTGACACCTTAGTGGATACCCAAAAGTAATTTAAAACAATGAAAAACAATCAGGTAATGAAAAAAAACCGACATCTTCCCCCTAAAGATTTTCGACGACTCGCCCCTAAAGTATTGGAGAAGACGCCGGTCTCCCTACTAAAGTGAAGAAAAGTTAACTGGCCGCCATTTACTTTTTATCGGAAAAGGCAGACACCAATACTCTCTAAAAACATCAGATTTATTTATCTGATGTTTAAACTATGGTTTACATAGATAAATAAAGAAAGGGCGTAAAAGATTTTGTACACTTACCAAAGGTGTTAACACGAAACGGCAATAGAAAATCCCTACTTAAAATTTAAATAAAACAACTTAAACTGGAATTAAACTATCACTAGAGAAGCTTCTTCCACACGACTGAATGGCATTTTCCTACAGTTTCTGCGTATGGGAAAACCACGTGACACGGCATCTTGTCCAACATCCCAATTTACCTCAACTTTAACATTACTTTAACATACCTCACCCCAATTTACCCTATATATTTGATGGTCATAGTCTAATGCGAAAACATGTTTCTCAGCGTGAAACTATGTGTAGCTTGTTGTATGAAGATTATTTAGCAAGTTCAAAATGGAAATATATAGTTCCAATTCATGAGGCTTGGATATATTTATTTGATTGCAATAGAAAAAGATGCATATACTACCAAAATAGAGGAGATAATTACCAAAAATGCTTGTTCAGAGAAAACAAGGAATGGTTTCCTAAAGGTTTTACGATTTATATGGTTATTGCTGAATTATCTAATAACGGAAAAATTAAAATACGGAAAGAGGACAAAAATCTACAATTAAGTCAGATTACTATCAGAAATACGTTATAACACCTGTTTTTAAAGACGGCTTCCCATTTCTTTGCTAAAACAATCTTCATTTAGTTACTTTGCAGCAGTAAAAGGCTATCAGCTAAATCTACTGTTATATTTTTAGAAAAAAGTGATAAATGGAACCACAATTGCGGCTATTCCATTTAAATTCATTCCCCATATCCCCTGACTTTTCTCCTATGCATTACCGTTAACTGTTGGACTTTTAGAACAAGATCTTTATAAGCAGCATCCCAAAACATTGAATCTATTCTAGAAGATAGTAGTTGTGGAGTGGAACAAAATCAACATCGATATTTTAAGAAAAGCTCTTTTATCTTAGAACTCAAGATGTAATGTGATAGTTCAACAAAAGTGTTATCCGATTAAAAAATCAGAAAATAAAATTATTTTATACAGGGTGAGTTTGATGTAATCTGCCAAACGATAGAAGTATATATAATAGCCCATGTAGATGATAAAACATTATAAAAAAAACTCTGTCCTATCTGTAACCGTTTCCAAGTAATGGTGAATAGAAGTAAATGCGTCAAAAATGCGTTAAGTGCAAATAAACTAAAAATTGGGATATTTCTCTGAACCTTATAAACAAATTAGGCACATATTTGGAAAGTAAAGACATATTCCGATGACATCATTTTCATCAGATTATCTGGGTTTTAACAGTGAGTTAAAAGCGCTTAAAGATTGGTGAAAGGCAAAATCAAATAGTCCCTAAAAATGTTAACCTGGAATATCGCAAACACCCTTCTAGTTACAATCGCTATAATTTGCCAAAATCCTGTCCATTCTACCAGTTGTCGAATTAGCCTATAATAAACCAAATCGTTTCTCCACTTCAGGAGAAATTTGGCTTTTTTTTAAGTCTGGGGCTCTGCCCCCTACGAGCTACTCTCACCAACCCCCGTTCTGACACCGCAAACTCTAAAAACGGGCTAATTTGATAAACTCAATGACTACGGAAGATTTAATTATATTAAGCGACCAGTGGCGATCTGCTGTAATCGGGTTTCCATTCATTTTCCTTTCACTGAGGGATTTTAAGGCCGAATCAACTGCTGTCGAAAGAACTGACAACTGTTTTAATAAGATCAATTAAACATTTTGAATCAACTTGAGTAAAATGGCTAAGTAAACAATTTCGCTGCACGCTAAATTTTATAATATTGTTATAAAAAGCTGTGTACTTACCTTTTATCCTGTAGACCACTATCCAAAAACGAAAAAACTGTCGCCAAAACACAGGATTTAACGCCAAATGTGCGTTACTGTGGCTTCACATTCTATTGACATCAGATGCATTACACGTGCTTGTTATGTCATCGAGAGATTTTTATTCGATGTTTATCTGTATTTTCATTGATATTTTATGAAATTAATAGTTATTTCGCTAATTTAAATTATTTTTATCAATATTTTTAAAAGTTTTATTTGTTTTTGATAGTCAGTTGAAAATACATTTTTAATTGAAAGAGAATATTATTATGTGTGCTATTTTATAAATTGGCAACAATTCAAATGATGGACTTTTTGAAATTTGAAATAAATCTCCATCAAAATAATGAAAATTTTTACAAAAAATTTCAAATATAGCCACAAAAAATTACACAAATAAAAAAATAATTGCAGTCTGCACACTGCAGGCTTATCAACTATATCCTTTTAAATTATGATTAAATTCCTGTGCATAGTTTTCGTTCCTAAAAAACTTTTTTAAGAGAACTATTGTGATCAATTTTAATAATTAATATCTCTTAAAATTATTCTTTGATTTAAAAACTGTCTACTTCAGCGTGTTTATCGCACATGTCTCTATAAAACTACCAATTTTCATATTTTTACATGCAACAGTTTTCTGGATATTAGTCCAAGAAGACCTCAATAGTCACTATTTAGCTAATACATTTTAGTTGCTGATAATAGAACCCTCTTCCCCAAAACAAAATTTAAGCATCAATTTCTGATTCTATGGTTTATGTTAATTACATTTGAAAACAAATATTATATATATATATATGAGTACCACTATTTAATAGCGAATTGAAATATTCGCTTTACTAAATGACCAAAATTTGTGAAAGTATTACTAGGTTTTTGTGAATCGTAATAATCTAAAAGCGGAAGGGTTGGCTACTTTTGTAAATATTCACGTTTGTATCTATATAATTGAAAGCTTTACTCTGCAAGTATATATAGCTTCCATATTTAGATATAACATTGAATATTCCACTGTATATATATTATACTAGATATGCATATTTGAAAAAATTACATCCGATATTTAATTTTTCTCTTTACAGGATAGTTTGCTATTTAGCCATATTGACATAAATTCCTCGACTGATAAATTTGTTTGAAATGTAGTTGTCACTCTAACGAAGATGGATGACCTAAAGAAATATCCTACTATTTAAGACTAGTTCGTCGCTAAAAATAGACGTATTGCCATTATAAAAATAAATAAATAAGTAATAAAAAATAAATAAAATGAAGAGAGAAAGAACAAAGGATTATATTAAAATTTTATGCAGAGAAACATCATAAACATCAGCGATTTTGAAAATATCTCAGATTATTTATATTCAGTTTATTAATAAAGCTTTATTATAAAAACTATGATGTTTATTATTGAATGCATTATAAATTTATGCACGTTTTATGAATATGTATTATGAAAAATAATTTTTTTAAATGTTAGATGCAGAATTTTATAAAGTGATCTGTATTACTTAATTTTAAATAATTGGTACTCATTACTTCCGATAGTATCAGTATTATTAAATTATACTACATATTCAATTTCCTACGAATATGTAATGACAAATACTCTTCATTAAATGAAGTTTAAGAGAATTTTTAGAGAATTATTACATTAAATATCATTCATATTTTAAGTTACTAAAATAATACTTTCATATGAAGAAATATTTAAAATATAAGCTAAATATTTATTTTGCAACGTTGGAGAATGATTCTACAAAAATATCGTAGTCGTTTGTAAATATAACCATAAAAAGAGTATTTTTTTATACAACTGCTTTTGTTATTTGTGAATTTGCAATAAAATAATTGTTATGACAATATATTTAAAATGTATATCAATCATTCATTTAACTATATTCCAATTTCGTAAAATAAATGTGGAAGTTTAAACATTTTTTTTTTTTTTTTGTATGAAATAAAACTTACAATTTTCTATTAATTTTACTTATTTTCCAAAAAATATTATAAATAGAAACAGTTTTTATGTCTTCAAATAATTTTTATCATTTTATCTCTGTATACACTAAGATATGAAAATGAATTACTTCACTTTAATATAATTTTTTTCTAAACCTTTATAAACAGTTTATTATTGTTTAATAATAATATGATGCTCCGATAGGATTCATTTGTTAAAAGCAGATGTTACATCAGTAGTAATTGGCTTCCTTGTAAAATATTTAAAATATTTACTCTCAGTCGTCAAAAATATTGTTTTATTTTAAAATCTCATTATTATGAAATAATATATTGTAAATATCTTGCGGTTTTACCTAAAAATTATAAACTTTTCTTGTGTTAAAATTTTCCGCTTTATTACGCATTTGATAAAAAAGCATATAATTATTAAAACATTTAGCTTCTTAAAAATCTACGCCTTATAATCATTATAAACAAAGAGATTTGCATGAACATTAATGTTTTTGCTATTAATAAATGCTTTTGATACAATCTTATGTGATGTTTTTAATGTTCTATTATAAATTAAAGAGTTATATATGTTTAAATATATATATATATATATATATATATATATATATATATATATATATATATATATGATTTTCAAATATATAGCGGGGAAATCACCTAGAATAGGTGTATACAAAACTTATTTTAAGTATTTTATAATCACGTAATTTTGCATTTTTACAAATACATTAATATACGAATTACTAATGCTGTGAGTTTTTTTTATACTCTATGTCTAGGATGAACTCGTTGCAACTTGCAGTGCGGGCAATATCCTATATGAAGCATCAATTGCTTCAAGTAGATGGTTATAGATTTATTTCATCTTATTTAAAATTAGTCGAAATATATATATATATATACATATATATATATATATATATTCTTCCTCTTTTACTCCTCTTCTTGTAATTTTCTGTAAGTGGTTTAATTTTGTGTTTTTAATACTTTCCAACCTAGTTGAAAAGTGTTTATGACTTCGGTTTGTCTGGCCGTATGGCCGTCTGCCGTCTGGCCGTCTGCCGTCTGGCCGTCTGCCGTCTGGCCGTCTGCCGTCTGCCGTCTGGCCGTCTGCCGTCTGCCGTCTGGCGTCTGCCGTCTATCCGTCTGTCCGTGCTCTAACTCCCGTAAATATGCTCGGATTGCTCTGCAATTTTTATATGTTATTGTCGTTATCTATAGCATGTTCCCTATTTAAATGGAAGTGTGTAGCACTTACAGTTTTTTTACAGGGACACTCAAAAGAATTCCGTTACATTGCGGTCTATGGGGAAAAATCATTTGAGGTTTATTTAAATAATGTTTCACAATTTTAAACGCATTGAAATTTATATATATCACTAAGGTGCATTAGAAGAAGCTTAATATGGAATAGGGTGTGCATAGAACTTATAGTTACTTTACAGGGACAGTCAAAAGAATTCCGTTACATTACATCTATGGAGAAAAATCGTCTGCGGTTTATTTAAATAATGTTTCACTATTTTAAACGCATTGAAATTTATAAATATCACTAAGGTGCATTAAAAGAGGCTAACAACAGAATATTGTGTGTATAGCAGTGATCGTTCATTTACAGGGACACACAAAAGAATTCTCAACTGTCTGTTAACAATAATTCCGGAAGTGCGTTTTAAGTTACTGTACACGATTTTAATTTTCACTCGCTTCTTGTCTATTACGTGATGTGTATAAATTCTGTAAATCCTATACAGGGAAGCCCAACAGTTCGCGGACACATTTCCGTTTAGTGACAGAAACTCCAGACGGAGAATTTTAAACTGTGCTACGCGTTACCTAACTGAACTAAAATTTAGCATCCTATGTAGTATATATACAGGTCTATAGAGCCTATACAGGGCTGAATAAAAGTATTCGTATATTTTTCTGAATATTGTATATGTTGGAAATTCCTGAAATTAAGTTTTTAAATATATTATGCGTTTTCCAAATTGTTTACTTAGATGTCATCTTTCAGCTTATTAAACGGTATGATTTGTAAAATTATTTTGGAAGCGTTGGAAAGTGTTACATAATCTATGCTTGACGAATGATTTTTCGTTCTTGTTTAAATCTGTTATGGTTTAAAATTAATCGAATTAGTTGTTTATTTAATATCTATAAAAACTTTAAATTTGTACAAAATTAACACTAATTTATTTTACTAACTGAAATATTAAAAATTTACGAATATGTACTAACAAATTTGCAGAAAAAAAAAGATTTATTTTTATTATTGGAGAATGTGTCTACAATTGCAAGAATCAAACTTAAGAATAACATAAATATACCATCAGTTACACGTGTCCAATTAACTCATCAAATTTAAAACTATCAAAATAGTACTATATGTTCCATTGAACTTCAGTAACAAGTTTCAGTTATTATAGGATAAATATATATATATATATATATTTAGATCTCGAAAATAAAATAATTTTTCATTTTATTCATTTTCTGAAATATTTCTTAATGAAATTACAAGGTTGTAAAATAGTTTCACTGTATGTTGCCTATGAAATACATTTCTCTTTGAAGAACTTTTAAAGCTGCACTCTTGAAATAATCACAATCATTAATTAAGCGTTTGTAGTTGTAGTATCAATAATATTAACGAATATAACATATTTAATAAAAAATATTCCATTCTGACACATTTATTTCACATCATGAAAATAAATGCTGCATATTTATTTTTTCAACTTATATATATATATATATATATATATATATATATATAAGTATATAGACATATATATATATATATACATAAGTATATAGACATATATATATATATATATATACTTTTACTACATAAATGAAAGCCCAAAAATTAGGCATAGATTTAATGAAACAAAGATGGTAAACACGGTTCTATGTACCTTATTCAAAACACGTGTCATTAGTCCTTAGCTATTTTATATCTTGACATTCTTTACTACAGGGTGACAAGAAATAACTTGGACGAAGTTCCAAACCAAAAATCTGTAACTACCACTAAAGTTATAAAGTTATTGTCATAGGGAATTGATTCTAGAAAGCAACTAAAGAGGTGTAAGTAGGTTAGTTGTGATAACCATTATGGTTCACAAATGATCTGCACTACTTGAAGTACATAAGCAAGGAATGAAACAATATGAAATTGTTCAACGATTGAAAGTGCCTAAGCAGATGGTTTCATACACAATCAAAAGGTTTAAAGAACTTTGACATGATGGTGACAGGCGAGGAAGAGGAAGAAAGCGCACAGTTAACACATCAAGAAACTACGTAGTTATCAGAAAGTGAGTTCAACGAAATCCTAGGATTTCAATGAGAAAGGTTGCTAGACAGATGAAGATCAACAGAGAAACCGCACGTTTGATGGCAAGAGTAGAGCTTGGTCTTCACCCTTACAAAATGAAAGATGCTCAAAAGCTAACAGCGTAGAACAAACGCACAAGACTTCAAAGGTGTAAAGAACTGTTAAAGCGAGCCGCTGGTGATCGATGGCAAACATTTGTCTTCACAAATGAGAAACTGTTTTCGATTGAACAAGCTCACAATAGCCATAATGATAGAAATTGGTTAGCAGAAGCATCTGGACCTTCTTGCGTTGTTGAACGGCGTCAACGACCCAATCTGTAATGGTTTGGGGTGGGATATGTGCTAGTGGGAAAACACCACTTGTTTTTGTTGATCAAGGGATAAAGATTAATCAACAAACATATCGCAAACTCATTTTGGAAGATGTTGTCTTACCTTGGTCACAAAAGTGCTTTGGAAACAAAAGATGGACCTTCCAACAGGATTCCGCACCTGTACACAGAGCTAAAGACACTCAAGATTGGTGCAAGACACATTTTCCTGACTTCATTGGAGCTCAAGAATGGCCACCGTATTTCCCAGATTTGAACCCAATGGATTACTCTGTTTGGTCCATCTTGGAGACAAGGGTGTGTACTATACCACATAAAACTTTGACATCCCTAAAGAAATCCCTATACAAGGAATGGGATAAAATATCAGTAAGTGAGTTGCGGGCCATAGCCGAAAATTTTGTGACACGTTTAAAGCTCTATATTAAGGCTAAAGGTAGCCACTTTGAAAATTTGTAAATGTATTAGACGAAATAATGTATTCATATTTATTTTGAAGTTTGGTCGTAATATTTTCATTAGCATTAAAGTTATAATGTATCATGTGTGTCCAAGTTATTTCTTGTCACCCTGTATAATCTCTAATATGTTTAAATGTATATCCCCCAGAATAATATACATAGGCAGATCCAGAGATCCAGAGAAGATTCAGATATATACGTCATAGGAATTAAACATCAAATTCACTTATTCCGATACATTACTAATGCCATAAGATGGTGAATTCATTTTGATGTCCTGTTACTATCATTGTTTGAATTATTTTTCACCAATGATATATTTTACCAATCTCTTCGTGTTCATGTCCTCTTTTCACCGTGTGCCTCCGTGCCAGTGAAAAGAGGACATGAACACGAATATAAAAGGGTTAAATATAAAATGTTTTTACTTTTAGAGATTAGGAAGAACTTTTAACGAATACGACACTCCGGTTAACAGGTGAGTCTGCAGCTCAGTTTTGCCAATCCCTTTCAGTTACGACCACAGTTTTTCACAAAGGCCCCTCTACATTAAAATGCTATTTTTATCAAATTTAGAACAAATAAAGATGAAATATTTACCTTTTTCATCAGAGAAATTATGAAAGTTATGTATTGTAATTTTTAAATTAGTTAAATTTTCCATCAACAGATGAAGCTGCGAACTCTCATACGGTAAGAATACATACGATAACATCTAAAGATGTACGTCACTTAACTCTTTTTTTTTTACCCCTTATCTGTTTAGTTGTCGAAAATTGAAATTGAAATTTATATTTAAAATTCTCCAGAGATGAGACTGGCTCACCCAAAGCTCCTGAGACCGTGCCCGATCCCCGCACGAAACGGGAAACAGTGCAGGTTCAACAATTGACACAGATATTAACTCGCATTAAAGTTACTTTAAAACAATTTCGCTTCATTATATAATGCGCTTCATTATAAAAAAATATCAATTATTTCATTTTTATATTTAACATAGTTAATGGAATATAAAATTTTAGAATATTAAAAGTTAGAATGTTTTTGTTTAAAGAAAAGTTTTTGTGTGAGATTATTGTTTGTGTATTTAAGAATAATAATATTCAGATAATTTATCTGTTATTATTCCTAAAAAGTATTTCCTGGTGTGTGATATTTTCCACTAGTATTCTTCTTCCATAATAACAGAAGTAAAAACTAAATATTGATGAAGTTCCCATTTGCTAGGCCTATAAAAAAGAGTAAGAAAAGAAATTTGGGCAATTATACATTTTTTTATTCTGTTTTTCCAATTTATAGCAAAAAGCAAATCTAAATTACATCATTTGAAAAAAAAAAGGTTTATCTATCATAAATTACATCATTTGAAAAAAATTGATTTATCTATCATAAATTACAACATATGAAAAAATTTGATGTATCTATCGTAAATTACATCATTTAAAAAAAATTATTAATCTATCATCTATGTCATAGCCGTATTCCTGAAGATGAGAAAGTTGAATTATTAAAGTTGTAGAAGAAAGACTTATCCATAGCATTTTTCACAATAGTATTTATTATTTATATACTTTTCTGTTTGTTTACCTATATACATTACATAAGTAAATTCTGATAAGACGTTTAAATTTTAATTTTTATGTAATAGTTTATTTTTAAAGTGGATGTATTATCCCGATACGTGCGATACGAAAAACAATTAAATATATACAAAAACATTTGCCCTAATTCGGTTTTCAACATATTTTGTTCATTCCATCAAGTTTAAGAAAATATTTCTTTAAAGAACATTCCAGAGTCATATTGCGTAGGCTAAATCAAATACTGGATAAACTAAACGATAAAAAAAATTTACTTTCAGTTTACCTGCAACAATTTTCTTACTTTCACTTATGGAAATCAAGAAATGCATTATATATACTATTCATTTAAAAAGTGTATTTTACAGTCCATGCTTTATATTTCATTCATTCTTTAAAACAAAAATAAATTCAAGCAATTGAATTTTTATTACAGAATTGAAATGTAATTTTGGTGATAAAAATTTAACTCGCTGAACAAAAGAAAAAAATCATATAAACAGGGGCCCCAAAGAAATAGCTAGTGAGAATTTAATTAGTCTAAATCCTAGAAAGTCGAATGTAAAATACTTTTTAATGATCATCAGATGAAACACTGCATTTTGATATGTTATCATGTAGATCGGCGTACATCATGGAGTTGTGAATATCTACTTAACGTCTATGTACGTTAAATAGATGTATTTAAGAAAAATTATTTTACTTTTCTCAATAAGATATAGTTTAAAACAGATTGTTTCGAGAGAAGTCTGGTAACAATATGCGCTATATAATCATTATAATTCGACTAAACAGTCAAAATCTACGTTAAACTGAATAATGTTATTATTTCGAAATGATCATACAATAAACTGATAAAACTATCCTGCGCCGTCAGTCGCTCACGGGGGTAGCCGACGCGCGTAAACGACCATCGCACCCAAGCCTCTGAAGGGCTTATATCGCACCAGGGCTTTGTCTCGTCCTCCGCTGCGATCGGCCTGAGGCCGCTACCCAACTGCGGACCCCCAGGTCATTTTACCAAGGTTGGTGACATAGGTCGTCACGGCAGTAACCCCACGTCTCGGAGGAAACTTCCGCAGAGACGAAACCTTGATGAACTGCCATGGAACCCCCGACGACTTCGTTCGCGAAACCCCATAGGGGGAGACGGTCGCTAGGTCATATGTCGAGCTACCACGACGGATCTTGCTTTAACACAGCTCGAGGGGTGTGAGCGACCTACAGAGGTAGTCACGTTCCCTCTTGCAGTGGATCCAATAAACTGATAAACTGAAGCAAGTCTTGTAAATGATTAAGTATGAACATGTAAATCTAGATGTCAGAGAATGACAATTTGAATATCTATTGTAGTTTAGAAAAAAAAATACATTAGAAAAAAAATACATTTCTAGAATTTTTTATAAATATGCTTTTTATTTCACTGGCACAAGGATACCCCTTGAAAAACAAATATTTTTTTAATCTATTAGGTAAAATTTATAATGACAAATTTGTACATATATGGCGAAAATTTATCATATACAAATAGTTGATGTAACATTGTATTAAAAGTAAATCCCACCACAAAAAAAAAAAAAAAAAAAAAAAAAAAAAAAAATTAATTAATAAAATAAAATATAAATAAATAAATAAATAAATAAATAAATAAATAAAATAATAAATAATAATAATAATAATAATAATAATAATAATAATAATAATAATTACTTTGTCAAAATATTATTACCTTCAAATCTAATAATAAAAACCATTTTTTTTATATATTCTTATGAGTCTTTCAACATGAAAATATTATAGTAACTGTGTTATTTTATAATTTGTTTTTTATGTGGAAATCAAAATATCCATGCACATTTTGGTAGCGTTTGAAATCAAACCCAGATGCTTATTTTATTGAAAATGAATTAAATCCACATATGTAAAAATACCAAATTCAAAAATTTTACTCAACCATAAAATCAAACTTCAAGAAACCACTGGTCTATAAAAATGGGTGTCTTACATGCATGCATTCTTTTTCCGTTAAAAAGAAATATCTGATAAAATTTAATATGTTTTTCTGTCTCAAAATAAAGTACATTTTCTCCACAAATATAAAGTCAAAAATAAAAGAAGACATGTAACGTATATCATTGTACCATATTTGTTTTACATTTTCCAAAGAAAAAAAAGTATTTATGTTTTAATAATTATATATAATATTTAATACTTATATTTTTTTTAAGTCAAAACCAATCATCCACAGACAATGAAAGAAACGAGTGTGCTACATTAACAAAATTATATAAATATATATACAACATATGTGTGATTTCTTGAAATAAAAATTTTGCAGTCGGGAATATAATTATCAAAATATATTGAAATGTGTACAGAGAAATAACCAAATGTGACCAACTATCTTGTGATCCAGTCTTTACAGAAACTCAGCACGGCATTAATTTTGCTAAGTACAATTAGACATTAAAATACATTTCAACTATCGAATAATTTAGTTCATGTACAGCCCGCTCACGATATATCGACCGATAAATAAGATATAGTAAAGTGCATTATTTAAAACATTATTGTGATATTTACTTCTAGCAACTGGAAGATATTTTAATAATTCAATATTGCATATTTTTCAAGGTTTGTGTCTGTTAGTATCTTTCTTTCTCAGTAGTATAGGTAAATTATTCAAGGTTATCCACCACGTTATCGTGCGCGCATTATACATGGTAAAAAAATTAATTATTAAAATTAGAACGTTCATAACAGGGATTTTTATGTCCAGAAAACAACAAGTTTGTTGGTATTCTACATATCTAACATTATTGTCCATTTGGCTAATAATATCAAAATACACCGTTTAAAACAAAAATAGGATTTGAGATTTTGAATTGATATTGTGGGTTATGAAACGTTTTGATAGTTAATGCGTTAACTATCGTTATGCGTTAACACGTCATAGACGTGTTCTGCTAGTAGGAAAGATTAACATTGCACATTGATGAAAAATTTTCTCTTAATGAGTGTTTTGTACGAAAGGAAAAATAAACAATTTGTGCATCTCAGAAAAACAACATATGTGCGCTTTCTGGAAATAAAAATATTGCAGTCAGTATGTATGCTTTACTTTGAAAGTATGCTTTACTTTTTAACTATTTCTTTTTTTTTGGGAGGGGGAGGGGAGGGGCTACTGGCCTACAACTCCTAATCTACAACATTATGAAAATATTTTGCTTTTATATCCACACTCTGTCCAAATAATTTGTATAATTTATTTCAAGGTAAGAAAGTAATGGACAAATAAATCACGATGTAATTTGAAACTCTTAAATATTAAAAGGTATTCACTGCTTATTGTTGTAGCCTAGATGAAAAAAAAATAATCTGCACTTATATATAGTCCAAGACACAAAATTTCAAGGTTAAAGGAAGTATCCAAACTAAAAACATTGGTCATTAGGATCAGAGCCATCCTTAGGAGTGAACGACAGGTACAGCTACACAGAACCTTGCGAGTAGGAAGACCTCGCACAAAGATTTATTATTATTATTTTTAATACATAAATATTTACTATTCGTTTTCATAAGTGCTTAAAATAATTGGCTTTCGTTGATCAATTCTTTTCATTACGCATATTATTTGCAATGCATTAATATATTTCTGTTAAATTTATTTTATCATAATGTTGCATATTATATTGTTTAATTAAGTTTCTATTTTTAGTATAAAAATTTCCTTATTCATGTCCACACACATGGAGGGTTTTCTTTTCTTTTCAATTTTTCTTTAAAGATTTGCATTTTAATGCATTATGTAAACCGGTTGAGAATTAATTAGTTTGGAATCAAAGGCAAAAGTTCATGCACTGGGTCACACTTTCATTACTGGCGGTTCTGATGCCACGATGTTATACAAGTTGAAAATACTTTATTATTCATCGTTTAAAGATATATTTCGATTTTTTTTTTTGGCATTTGCTATTTATTCACTGTAGTTTACTTGTACGTGTATTACTTATTATATTTTCATAAATTATGCAAATCATTATCTGTTAATAAATACATTTATTGAAGTCGTATCTATAATTCGAAAAACAAAGTTGTAAAACTTTTAATCAAACCTATAGCTAACAGGATGACTTATAGCAAGTTCATATCCCTCACCCCGCCACAAAGAAAAAAGAAATATTTTCTGCGGAAAAGTAGAAGAAGGGAATAATTTGGAGAGTGGTGATTATTCATTTTTGACAAGACAAATATTATTGTTGATCGCCTCTTACGTATGCTGCCTTCCAGTCGCCAGCTTCAAATTTCTCATCGCCAATGGCGATCTGACGACCGAAAATTTCGCACCCTGATATGGTTTAACCCTATATTGCTAAGCTATCCATTCTCAGTGACACTAATCGGTTAGTCCATTATTGGAGATCGGCTAAAACCTTCTCTTTGTCTTCTGCAAAATTTATCTGTTTATTCACAAATGAATACTATTTTTTTTTTTTTTTTTTTTTTTTTTTTTTTGCGTAACACGTAACCTGCAGATAATAATTCACATATCAGAATAATATATTGTAAAACAGTATTCTTTGAAAATAAACGAATGTTTTTCCATTTATTTCTACACCAATTCACATGATCATCTTCTCACTAGCTGCCAACAACACGGTGACTTGCTATTAACGCAAAACATACCACATGTCTGCAAGCACACAGTCACCATCTGGTGTACAATTACACAGTCTTGGTGTGCACACAGATATTTAATTTTTTTATTTTTACATTGATATAGTAGCATTCTCAAAAAATGAGTAAAGCATCATATAATTATTAATAATTCCTTTTTAATTCATATTTAAATACTATATTTATTAGTACAATTCAGAAGAACATGGAAATTTCGAAAAGCTATTTCAAAATTATCGTACATAAAACACAGTTTAAATTTTAATATATAATGTCCCATTAAATAAAAAAAAGCTTTTGGAGAAAGTAGATGAATATTTAGTTTAAATTAACATATACTGAAATATGATATCTAGTTTAAAAATATATTTTTAAAATATCTCTATCCAGTGCAATTTCAAACGCATTCCAATTTTATGGTTCCTGTGTAACATTATGTTTTATTTCATTTACATGTAACATAAATTTCAAATATTTCTTTTTGAAAAATCTAAGACGGAAAAATAACTTTTTTAACAACCAACTTGGGAATATTTTGGTTCAAGGAAAAAGTGAAGCATAAAAAATATTTTTACTACCATACAATTATTGAAAAAAGTATATTTTTACTTTTTTTTACTTCAATTTTTACCGCACAACATTTCATTCATTAATTCCATATCATGTAAAAAGCTATTTCAGGGAAAGCAATTTCAGAAATCTTTCAATTAAAGGTTTTTTGTTTAAACTTTTTTATCACAAAAAAAATAAAATATTAAGATATATATATTTACTAGCCAGTCTTCGTCCGTCTAGCCGGTCGCTTCTGAGTGGAGCCGAAATACATTCTGCAGCGTGCTGTCTTAACTTCCCTTGGGGCCCAGAAATTGCATTTTATATACAAACAGAGAAATTTAAATAAAATACTTTATTTTAAACTATACGAAAGTAAATAAATAATAAGAATAATAATAATATATATATATATATATATATATATGTTATATAAAAATTTATTTCCTTCGTATCCTTCCATTTTATTCGCATTAATATTTTAAAATTAATCTAACTTCTGTCATAGTCAGTATTTCCTTAATTCTTAATAATATCTATTCCTATTTAAAGTCCTTTTAAAAGTAAATATCTGTATATTAATAATTATTTTATTACAAATCTTAATCTAAAATTTAAGATCATTCGTTGCTTTTATCAGCTCCCCAGTCTATAAAATTCTGAGACGCGTTCTCATTTCGAATGTTTTTTAATAGCCATTTTCTTTTTATCATTATTATTATGCTAAATTTTTCGCGCGCTGAGGTAGTTTCACTCCAAAATTAATCCGCTACCAGGTTCGGAATTCTTTACCGTCTTAGCTCCTCCTTCGCACCTCATTTGCTGGGCTGGAGCTAGCCTCTCACTCATTGGTTTGTACGCTTGTGACGTAAATTACTGTATGTCTCCGCTGAAGGAACAAAACCAGGTCGCATCGGTCGGAGCACGAGAATTTTGACGTTTTTGGAAGTCTAAACAAATATGTATCGGGTGTTTTTATGTCCGTAGAATATTCAACTGGCCCAGTAACATCTTAATTCAATGAAGTGAAGCAACGTTCGCCCGAGGGCTATAAGTTTTAGACCTTTGGGAATTGTTTCTGTGTTGTTCGTCTTCTAATAAAATTATTTGTCTGGAGATTGGCTGGATTTATTGGAAAACTTTGGTGGACTCATTTCATTGCCTTCTACTTCGCCATACTCGCTAATATCGACTGCAACTTGCTATATCGTTGAAGGACTGCCATCTTTTCATCGAATATTATTCATCGTAATATCTCAACCTCGTCAAAATGCTACATATATAACCTAAAACTTTCGACTCCCCATTTAACCCTCTTAATGGATGAATTTCTAAAATCGCTGAAATATGCGTTTAATTATTTTTTAGTAGATTTGTTATTCTGAATTGATCGTTTATACTTAAAACTGCTGCTTAGTGATTGAATTTTTAAAATCGCTGAAATATGTGTTTAACTAACTTTTAGTACATTTGTTATCCTGAATTTGTCGTTTTAAACTAAAACTGTTGTTGAGATATTGCGAAAAGTCAAAATGACCTAAAACTTTAGATCCCCCATTTAACCCACTTAGTGGTTGAATTTCTAAAATCGCTGAAATACGTGTTTAATTATTCTTTTAATAGATTTATTATCTTGAATTTATCGCTCTTACCTAAATCTGTTTATGAGATATGGTGAAAATGCGAAATCACCAAACATTTCGACCCCCTTATTTAACCCACTTATAGGTATAACTGCCTGAAATACATTTTTAACTATTCTTTAGTAGAATTGCTATCCCAAATTTCAGCCTCCTACTTAAAACTACTGTTGAGATATGCCAAAAAACAAAATTATCTAAAACTTTCGACCCCCCCCCCATGTTAGGAACTCCACTCTTAGGTTATGAATTTCCAAAAACCCTTTCTTAGTGGGTGCCTGCATTGTGTAAAGAACATGTCTTGCAAATTTTATTGTTCTAGGACAAACAGATGAGGCTCGACGTTGATTATGAGAAAATCAAGCTACCCTTTTATAAGTGTAGATTCTTATAATAATTTGTTTAATACATTTAATTACAATATACAGTCTACATTTTCATGTGTCTGAAGCAATTTACTGAAAGTTCAATAAACTATATATAAGTTTCCATTATTTCAAAATTAAGAGAATATACAGTAACTTTTGTTTTAACATGCAATTGCGCATTGTATGTATTTTCGTTGCATTTATTTATTTCAAACTGTAAAATCTCATTACTATTAAACAAGTGTCATTTTTTCAAAGTTCGTCATTTTTTGTCTAATTTCAGAACTATCTTCAATATTTCAGAATTTATCAATATTTACATATTGATAAATTGTTCAAAATTTTTACTTTATTTTTATTTATCTATTTATTTTTTGGACTAATTAATCCAGAAAATGTGTGTAGTTTATGCTTCATTTCTTAAATATTCATACAAAAAAAAAAAAAAATCTCGAGAAAGCTTTTTGTGCTTTGTTGTTGTGTTCAGTGCACTTTTTAAGATCGAAATGCGGTAAATTGAAAGATTTTATGAAAAATTAATAAGAATAATTTCGGTAAAAGTTTATTTTTTTGCTTCTGGTATCCTTTCCCGATCGAAATAACAGAAAATTTTCCTAAGGCGCTGTATAGTCATGTAGCTGTGAGCGCAGTTTCCATAACTGTCACATATGGAATGCATTCTCACCACGTCTGATTTCAGTATCGGCAAAAGAAGCTCTTCTTCGTTTTGGCGGTATCTTAGGACGGAATTCGTGACGCCAGATCACGTGATCTCTGCCGGCCTTATTGGCCGATAAAGACGTCTTATGGAGGGGAAATAAGAAACAAACAAGAATTTTCCTAGTTGATTGGGTTAGCCGGAGAGCACGTGATCTGACGTTATGAATATCTTCCCAAGGAATCAAGCAAGGGCGTTCTCGGTTGGTAAAGTCGTCCGAAACATAAACTATTTCTGACATTTTGATATTTGCTGGACGCAAGGGGACTTACGGCTCTCTGTCTCTCTCAAATCAAGATTATCTTGAACATGAGACATTTTACTTGCACGTATGTGGTATTCGCATGGAGTAAACATCAAAGTAGTGTCCACAGTAAAAATGGACCATATTCAAAGCTGTTTTACTTCGATGTACGGATCAGATCCAATGTTTTATAGAATGGTGTGTCATTTACAGGGACAAAAAAAATATATTACATATTAACCCATTTATAGACAAAGTTAAAAAATTGTTAAAAACTCTTGTTACAAATTGAAATGATTGAATGTCATAAGAATTTACAAACAAATTGATTTGAACCTAAATGAACGCTTTTCTTCAGGTTATTATAAAAACGAAATTTTATTCAAAACTTCTAGTGAAATTTTGAAAGTTGCAGATACAAATTCAATAGTATATATTCCACCGACATTCAAAGTGCTAAGATTAATTTTAAAATAATCATTATTTTTATTCACTTGGTGATATATTAATTGTGTATTATATATTTCTTAATTTCTAGAATAAATGTGAAAAATACTTTACACATACTTTTCATTAGCTACGAAATTTAGATACATTTTATCAACGTCTTAACATTACAATTTAGAAACAGAAATGGACATTTCTTTCCTTAAAAACAAATTAAGTGTATATATTATTTTAAAGGGAATTTAAATACGCATCGTGTTGAATAAAAGGTATATGATAATCTAATTTAAAGTATGGAATAAAATTTATTGCATACTTATATATATTGTATTATATTATTTAAACAAAATATATGTTATAGCTGTAATATTCTTAACTGTAATACATTTTAAAGAATATCTTAAACATTATTCACGAATCACTGTCGAATAAAAATTAATTTTTGAAGTAATTCAAGCAAAAATATTATTAACCTCAAAAAATTCAAATTTAATACTGAAATATTTAAAAAAATTCATTTTATTAATATTTCATTTACAACCCTAGTTTATTAAAATATTTCCTTTCATAAAAGTATTCCATTTCTGTCCATATTTAAAACATTTTCATCCTAATCTATTTAAATTCACTTTTTATTTCCTGACAAATAGGATGTAAATAATCACATTTCATAAGTGTATTTCTTATTAAAAAACCTATTTTCTTAAATTCTTTATTACATTAAATATTTCCTACTCATTCCCGTATTTAAATATCTACAAAAACAACTTTTCAAAAGTAAAAAAAGGCCAAGCGTAAAAAAAAAAAAAAAAAAAAAAAAAAAAAAAAAAAAAAAAAGTTGTGGCTAAAAAATGGTGTGATATCAAATTTCCAAGCTATTATATTACTTATTTAACTTTTTTCCATTAAATAAGTTATCATATATATAAGTCGAGTGCCTACGTATATGTTAATAGAAATCGTTTTCTCCTGTACTAAATACATCCTAACGAGTTTCTGAAAATTCAATTTTTTTCAAATTATGCATGATGGGCTTGGCGGCCATCTTTGCATATTATTCACAAAATTCTAACAACCCAAATCCGTAGTTAAAATCCGAAGTTCAAAATTGTTATTTAAGCAAATATTTAAGAGTTTCATTTATAGACTTGTATGCTCTGAAAATTGTGTCTTAAGATAATGATGACTTATCTTAAAGATTCATCTTATGATTTATTTTTTAGAGTAATTATTAATTTTAAACTAGTAAAAATCAGTTTATCAAAATATCAGTCTTATCTAATTTATCTGTCCGTAGTTAGAATCTGAAGTTCGAAATTTTTATAAACACATTACATTGCAAACATATTACGCTTTTATTTTAGAAATTTGGGTGCTTAGAAATATGGAAAGATGGCCGCCAAGCCCATCATGCATAATTTGAAAAAAAATTGAATTTTCAGAAACTCGTTAGGATGTATTTAGTACAGGAGAAAACGATTTCTATTAACATATACGTAGGCACTCGACTTATATATATGATATTTTATTTAATGGAAAAAAGTTAAATAAGTAATATAATAGCTTGGAAATTTGATATCACACCATTTTACCATTTTTTAGCCACAACTTTTTTTTTTTTTTTTTTTTTTTTTTTTTTTTTTACGCTTGGCCTTTTTTTACTTTTGAAAAGTTGTTTTTGTAGATATCATTTCTTTTTTTTAAATATATTGAACATAATTTAAATAATCTAAACATGAGAAATAATTTAAAATTACATTTTACTTTCAGTCATTGTTTAAAGGGTTAACTAGAAATAGCAGTAGATTTTTCAATTAAATTAATTACACTCTTAAAAACAACATACTAGATGTGGCTTGTTATAATACTTGTTATCCTCCGTTAAAAAATATCACTGACTAATCCATTAAATGAATAAAAATGGAATACGTACATAGCGTGTCAGCGCTGCATTTGAAATCAAACGTGATATCACGCTCTTTTATTATTAGCACTAGCTGGCTTCGTCCGCTAGAGGGCCTCTAATTTACACCGGGGCCTCAATCCTTTTAAAACCTCGAATAAGGTAAACCACGAACCTCCGACCTGGTTCCACGCTGCTTTCGGCACCGGATAATCCCTTAATTTGCACATCGAATTGTATAAACATCTAAACAAACGAACTTCCGACACGGGTCCCGGCTGCCTTCGGCACCGTATAGCAGTCGTGCTGAGCACGCTCAAGTTCTATCTTCCACCACCAGGTAGCGCAATCTGTTCTATACAAACCTCGGGCACTGAAATCGTTAAGGCTATAGATGTCGAGTCGAATGGGCAATACCCCGTCGTGATCTAGCCCATAGAACCAATGGTGGCAGCGACAAAGAAAACTCTGGACTACCTGACCATGAGATCAATCAAAGTTTACAGAGAAAATATAGTTTATGACACTAAAATCAAAGCAATGGAGAGGAATAACATGAACATGGAGGAGCTGGGTGCAAAAATCACGCGATCTTCGTCTAGTGTAGAGGAGGTTTCGGCTAAGAGGGTGGAACCCCGTAGACAGAGACAGGATGAATTTTCTGTGATTGTTTCGACTAAAGATAAGGAAATAGACGTTACCACAGTGAAGAATGAGATAAAAAGAGTATGTAAAGCGGATCCTGACCTGGGAAAGCCCAGTGACATTCTGATAACAAAGGTGGGACAGGTTGTTTTAAAAATGAGTAATAAAAGAGACACGGACGCTGCTCGGACTCTATTGCAGGGAGATGAAGACTTGAAGGATAAAATACTGATAAATATACCAAGTAGAAGAAGGGAAAGGATCTTGGTTCTTAGTGTGGACCCTGGGGTAGAGGAGGAGGAGATGTCAAGTTCTCTGAAGAGAGTTTTGGATGAGATGAAGACTGGTGATGTGGCTATGGATAAAATTCGGGCAAAACTGATTGATCCAGGTCTTTCTGCTGCTACAAAGGAGGCTTTGAAGGAATTGGTGGCGGAGCATTCACATGACTTTGAGATAATTCGCAAGATAAAAACGCGTAATGGTCGAGTTAATTGGCTCATTGATGTAGATAGGAGGGGCAGGGATTATTTAATTAGTCGAAAGAGAATTTGTATTGATTATGAGCGTTATAAGGTGGTTGAACATATAAATATAATTCGTTGCTTCAAATGCCAATCATATGGTCATATTGCTAGTAAATGTGGAGGAGGGTTGAGATGTGCTAAGTGCTCGGATTCGCATCCGACTGTGGATTGTAAATCTAATGACATTGTGTGTGCAAATTGTTATTTTGAAGGGGGTTCGGATGAGGTGAACCACAGAGCAGATAGCTATGATTGTCCGGCTTACCAAGCTTATCGAACCAAGTTGTTAACTTCAAAACGTTTATAAGGGCAGCCCTTTGGTGCGTTCGGCTATTTCTGGGATTAGAGTGCTACAAATTAACTTGAATCACTGCAAACTTGCTAATGAAGAACTGGATAGGTATTTAAAAAACTTTTCTTTTGACGTAGTTCTGTGTCAAGACCCGTATGTGGTTTCAGGTCAAATTGTTGGTATTCCTCCGAATTGGAGATCCTTTATCTCTCTCAGACTAACCTCTGCTATTTTAATTATTAATGGTGATTATATTGTCATTGAATCTCTCAAGTTAGATAATGCTGTGTTTGTTAATGTCAATGTCGAGAACAAAGTTATTACTTTGGGTTCACAATACTCTAGGCCGGCTTCGTCGGATGCTTTGGACACTGATTTGGCTTCATGGTCTGACAAATATATAGACTGCTCAAATGTACTAATCGGAGGCGATTTCAATGTGCATATGAGGACTTTAGGCTACAGCCGGGATGATGAAAGAGCAGAAGTCCTGTTGGAGTATCTTTCTTTAAAGAACATGGTATTGGTGAACGATACTGAAGCTCCACCTACATACGCTCAAGATGACCGCCAGGGCAGGCCGGACCTCACTTTGGCCGGAGAGAATATATGTAACTATATCGATACCTGGGAGGTAGATACTGAGTATAACTCGTTTAGTGATCATCGTTATATTCGATATAGGTTGAACTTGAACCCTATCGTAAGACTTATGAAAAGATACAAGACGAAATTTTGTTCGTTCAAGAAGTTCAATAATCTTTTTCGTCAGAAGATGCATGAACTATTGGAAACTTTGATTCCTATTAAAAGTGCTGTTCATATGGATGTCTGGATGAACAATTTACAAATATTTCTCCAGGATTTAATGAATCGATGTTTTAGATATAAAAAGCTAGTTTATAAACCTAAACATTCTTGGTTTACAGAAGATTTAAGAAGGCAGCGTAATAAACTCAGTGCCCTTTACAAAAGGTATCGTAGGAATCTAGACGATATTCAGTATAAGGATGCATATTTAAAAGAAAGGAACATCTATAAGAAAAATGTTAAAAAAGCTAAACGTTCGGCATGGATGAATTTTTGTGAAAAAACTAGTGATGCTTATGGTACCTTATTCAAGTATATCGCAGGGAAGAATATTAAACATACGGACATGATCTTCACTACACTTGAAAATAACACAGTCTTTGACTCATACGATGATGTGGCTATGCTGCTTATGCAGGAACATTTTGGTATAGATAATATTCCACAAAACATATTTGAATATACTCCAAATGCAGAAATATTTATAGATCATGGTTTTAAACCTGTTTCACATCGTGAATTGAAATATGCATTGAAAAGTCAGGCAAATAACAAAGCACCTGGCTATGACCTTATGGACCCTCTGGTGGTAAAAAATCTATGCACAACGTTTCCCGCTTTTGTTTTGGGTGTGTTTAATAAGTGTTTAAAATTGGGATTTTTTCCTAGTTGCTGGAAAAAAGGAATAGTTATTTTCTTTCGGAAAAGAAACAAGATTTCATCAAACCCAAGAGCCTACCGCCCAATTACGCTTCTCCCGATTTTGGGAAAAATTTTAGAAAGAGTGATGAAGGTTAGAATTATGTCGAGACTGGAAGGTATTCGATATTTGGATATAGCACAACATGGCTTTCGAGAGGGTAGGTCAACGGTTTCTGCCATTCTGGATTTAAAAAAGAAAGTTAATGAGATTCTTGGTCATGCGAAATATTGTGCTGTAGCATCCATTGACATAGAGGGTGCATTTGATGCGTTACATTGGCATATCTTAGCACGTATAATTGACGATTTGCCTCTTCCATTGTACATGAGATCGGCTTTAAAGAGTTACATAAGTAATAGACTTATAGGTTTTAGTTTTGCATTTGGTACTGAATGGTTTGTGTTATTCCAGGGATGCCCCCAGGGGTCGTGCCTGGGCCCTCTTTTATGGCTTGTGGTGGCAGATCGTCTGTTGAAGTTATATCGACAACATTCGGATCAAGTCATCTCCTACGCAGACGACTTCGTTTTGTTTGCCGAGGGCGACAGCCGCCAACAGTTAGAGGCTAATATGAATGGTCACTTAAATCATTATGCAGAAATCTGTGAGTACCTGGGTTTGAAGATAAGTATTACAAAATCTGTGGCAATGCTGTTCGGAAAAAATACGTTAGAAAGAAGAAGACCTATTTTTAAAATTAATGGAGAGAGTGTAGTGGTGAGGAATAACTTGCAATACTTGGGCCTTACACTTGATAGTATGTTTAAATGGTTTACTCATCTGGATAATATTAGAGAGAAAATTAAGGATTTTGCTTTAAATATTCGAAAAACGGCAATTAGAGATAATGGTGTTCATGTAATGTATCGCAAGATCTGGTATAGTTCTGTGATAGAGAGGCAAATTATGTATGGATATCAAGCATGGTTTGGAGATTTGAAGACTTTGGCTTTACAGCGACTTAGCTCTTGCCAGAGGATTGGTTTACTTTCAGTGATTAAGACATATAGATCGACTTCAACGGATGCCTTATGTACTCTTGCAGGTGTTCCTCCTTTGAAGATAGAATATCAAGCTTACTACGATAAATTTCTCTTTTTCAGTGGAGATGGGTCAATCATTATCAATAATATAGAGTTTCACGCAGATGAATTCTCGATAAATAAGAGAACATATGAATTTCCAGTAATAGGTCGTGATAATTTAAAATTAATTGAACCAGTTACAGAGGTGGTTCCAGACTCGGACTTGCCTGTAGTTTATTCAGATGGATCTCGTATGCCCTTGGGAGTGGCAGCAGCCTTCACAGTTTATTGGAAGGGCTCATTTATATATGACTATAGGATCAAACTAAATGATTTGAATTCAATAT
This sequence comes from Maratus michaelseni, assembly GCA_963931845.1. NCBI lineage: Eukaryota > Metazoa > Arthropoda > Arachnida > Araneae > Salticidae > Maratus > Maratus michaelseni. The sequence continues at coordinate 319,000,815 of OZ007593.1, read as the reverse complement.
ATCAGGCAGAGTTATCTGCTATTTATCATGCGGTACTGTGGTTGGTTCATTCTGAGTTTAAAAGTGTCATATTATATACTGATAGCTTTTCGTCGGTCTCAGCTCTTGATAATCTGTTTCCCACTAATGAAGTATTGTTTTTAATTTACAAGCTGCTTATGGAACATCCTGAAAAAGTATTATATCTCGGATGGGTCAAAGCACATATTGGCTTTGAAGGTAACGAGCGAGCAGACTTTTTAGCGAAATCAGTCATATTGGAGGGTATGTATGATATTGATTATCGGGTTACGCTTCCACCCTCACTGGTAACAATGTATTTCAAAAAGAAGGTGTTGCAGGCCTGGCAGGAGTACTGGTCTGCCTCTGACAAGGGTAGACAGACTTACGAAATTTTGAAGAAAGTTGAGAGGAAGTTTGTCTGCGCGAAACAACTTCTTGCACATTACTTATCCGGCCATGGGAGTTTTCCGTATTTTTTGTGTAAAATAGGTAAAAGACAATCAGATAGATGTGATTGTGGCTCTCGGGGAACAGTTGTGCATTACATTTTTGGTAGGTGCTTTTTAATGAAACATCACTTTAGTTTTGTGAGAAAATATACGCTACGTGAAAACTTGCAAAGAATTCTTCTGGACCCTGCGAACTATTCAAAGCTTGCGGAAAACTATAATATTTTGAATGAATTGTTTTCTATCATAAGATATAGGTTTTGAAAAAAAAAATGGTGCTGAAGTCAAATGCGTCTGTAACTTTGTTTGAAGAATACAATGGATAATTGTTTATTTGGCTATGCCATTAATCTGGTGGTGAAGCTTAATTTCTCTGCAATTTTGCCTATAAACTTTTAAAGTCGGTTGACGGTATTTTGAAAATTTCAAGTAGTGGACTATTATTAAAACTGGCATAGTTTGGATATAACAGTGACTTGGTGGACATTACCAACTGAATTTGCTGAGTGTTTGTAATCGACAATGTACAAAGTATGTCCCTGAACCTTGTGAATTGTGTTCCATTGTTTATGAACCTTAATTTTACTAGTTATTAGTGTCGACGATGTAACTAAATAAGTCGTTAAATGCTGTTATACTTCCTTTTAGTTTATATATTTAAGTTAGTCTTTACGTAGGTTTAGTTCTTATACGACTATGAATTATCATAGTTAGTCATATTTCAGTCTGGTAGACCTGTTGCAGCTTCTTTGTTTTGTTTTGAAGCTTGTTCATTAGTTAGTTAATTTGATTTTAGTAGTTTTTATTTTATTTTGTAGGGATCTACTGTCATTGTATCAAGTTTGTGCCTTTTCGTTGAAAAGGATTTTGTTTTTCGATTTTTGTTAATTGTCGCCCGTTGTTTAGGGCTTGTTTGGAGGGCTGTGGGGCGCTGACTGTCTGCTGGGGATTTTCCCGCCGGAGCATATTTGCCATAAACCTAACGGTTTGGCGCTCCGGCTGGGTGATTAAGCCCATAGAACCAGAGATAGGAAAGTGCCCCTTGGTGGTGAAAAAACGAACTAAAATCGGAAAGCTCTATAGATGTCGAGTCGAATGAACCATACCCCGTCGTGATCCGACACATAGAAACAGAGATAGGAAAGCGACCACTGGTGGTGAAAGCTAATCGCGTTTGGGGGGCAAAGTGGGGGATGAACACCGGAGATGCGTAATAAGATTAGGCGGTCACAGACTTTTCCAACGATGTATCACATGAGGGATATGTGCAAAATTCAGAAAATACCCCCCCCCCCCAACCTGCATAATTTGATTAAGCGTTCACAGACCTTTCCAACGATATATCACATGAGAGGTTCCGGCAAAATTTAGAAAAGTGCCCCCTTTGGAAGGGGGGGTGAAAGTAGGAGGATGGACCCCGAAGATACATAATATGAATAAGCGGTCACAGGCCTTTCGAACAATATATCACATGAGTAGTGTCGGGGGGGGGCGCAAAATGTGGGGGTTTCACCTGTGGTGCATAACATGAATAAGTGGTCACAGTCCTTTGTAACGATATGTGACATGACGGATATCGTTAAAATTTAGAAAAGTGTCACCCCCCCCCTTGTGTAGGCAAAACGCGCTCCGCCCCTCCCTATAATTTTTGACGCAGCTTTATTTTTAAAATTTATGTTACGTGTTAAAAAATATCGTAAAGTTTCAAACAGATAGCTTTATTATACTTCCTAATTTTGTTCACGCTCCTCCCCATCCTCTCCCCGAACTGTGACGCGCCATTCTTTTTTATAAATTTTTTATCATGTGTTATAAACTATCTTAAAGTTTAAAACAGATCGCATTGGAATTTAATATATTTGCTGAAATTACTATTATATGTAGAATAATATAAAAATAAACCCTCCTTTAGATTGTAATTGAGATATATGAACAATTTTTAGAATTTATGAAAGCTGATTTTTATTTATTTATTTATTTATTTATCTATTTATTTATTTTTTGTTTATTTATTTATTTATTTATTTATTTGAATTGCCCTGTGCATGTTTGGAATTTCTTAGCAATTTCTTAGATTTACATTATTTTATTCAATTAAACATTGTACTGTTACAATAAATTTAAATGGAAACTTCACTTCTAAAACAAAAATAATTTAACAACTGGATTTCATTAATTTATAGAAAAGTGACGTGAAAGGTATTCCTGCGAACGAAATGCCTGTCGTTCACGGTGTTTTTTTTTTTTTTTTTTAGAAATAAATGAATCACATTTAATTCATTTCAAAAATTTTGTTTACGTTTGGAAAGAAATTTTAAATGCCGATAACTCTTAATGTATACATTTTAGAAGGTACATCTTCCCTCAAAAACTAATTTATTTTTAAAGATCTTTCTAAAAACGTAAATCATATATTTGAAATATTTTTTAAAGCATAAACACTACGTCTGTTTATTTTATTTTACAATATTATAAGAACACGCATTTTATCAGACAATTAAATGCACTAAACAAACACGAGTGAAAAATTGACCTGGGCCAGGACTCGAACCTGGGACCTTACGCATACCGTGGCGAAGCTCTGCGACTGAGCCACCCAGATCGATACGCTTGACGGGAATTTCTCATACTTATTCTTGTTGGAAACAGTCATCTGCCACAGTTTGCAGTCATATTTATTTGTTTTATAAAATGTGTGTTCTTATAATTATGAAGTTTTTTTTTTTTAATATCTTCAGAAAAAAATGGCTGACTTGCAGATGAAATTTGATGTAGTTATAACTTGTAACTGATTTGTGCTATTATAATACAGACAAGCCGCCACTGACGACCAGTTTGGTCTCCCTTAAATGTATGTTAAGCACTGTAACACGTTACTTTTATTCATAATTTATTTTTTTCCGTAATCCTTCGCTAAACCGGAAGATTCTAATAGACAAATCAGAAACATTTGCGATCATGGTAGCATTTCGCATATTTTTTGTTGTTATGTATTTCGTCTTTCTTGACAAAAACCGCTTAACCAACTTAAGCGTTTATGCTTCATATCCGTTTGCTTATCAGTCGCAATATGTTTGCTAATGAGGAGATTCTTAAACATATTAAGTAGTTTTCCGTAATTGGATCCATTGCCAAATTGCGTATTTTAGTTAATACGATTTGGTGCATTGAAGTCTATTTTGTGAAAGTCTTTAATGATATCCACATTTACACTGAACCATATTGTTGCCAATATTCTTTTGTTTGTTTGTTTGTTTCTCGCTAACTTTGGCTGTAGACTTGATTACGGAAGATTAGAAAACCTATCATCATTATTCTCATTTAAAACGTCTTGAATAATGTGACATAATCGGGGTGCATATTATAACACGTAATTTTCGAGTATGGTTTGGTGAAACATTGAACTTTTGGAAGCCAGTTTTGATAATCACATTCCTTTTAAACCATATTTGCTATCAGCACTTTTGACCCGTGGCGTAGAATCTGATTAAAATTCACGAACTTCCTTCTAGATGCAGGTCTCTGTTCGACTCTGTTTTTCTCTGCTCTCCTATTTTGATATAGTTCAGGAGTTTTCATAACTGCATAATTCCCTTACTTTGGCATTTCTGCTTAATGTCTACTGACTATTAAGATCCGTAACTTGTAAATACGCCACGCCAACATTACCGCCTATAATTCCAATTACAGCAACCCGTTTTTTCTCTCTATATTGCAACTCTATAGTTAATATAGTGCCTCGGTGCGTCTACGACAGCTGTTCCATCAGAACATTTGATTTCAAAATCAAAGTATCGTTTCTAATTTGCACACGCGAAAAATAAAAGCTGGTATTGGCGATTTTAAATATGCTATTGGCGAGATTTGCGCCCAAATAACACAAAAGTACTTAATGATGTTATGTATTTTGTAAATGTATATTAAATTACTGTTTTGAAAGCGATTGGTCATTAATAATGGTAAATATGATTGGTGATTAACAATCATTTTCAGTGATCTCTCTTCCTTGCACGTATAATACATAAATACCAAATTAACTGACAATTTGTTTCGAAATTTGATTCATTAAATATCATTACAGGAGTTGTATTTGTTTACATTCAGCTTACATCAAGAAAAGATCAAGAATGAAGTTGAGTTGTATAGCACATAATTATGGTAAACTTTGATTGTGTCACTGGTACGAATTATTTTTTTGAAACCAGGCAGCGCTCCAAAAAATTTTTCACGGAAAACTTACTTTACGAACGATTATCTCCATGGTTTAATGGTTTAATGTTTTAAACCTTCACAACGAATGAATCTTTTTTTTTTTTTTTTTTTTTTTTTGTTTACTTTCATGTATAGAGAATTTGAACTGCGAGGCTAATTTCAACTGAAGTTATTGAAGAATATATACATAATTGAACGTAAGTCATCTCTCAAATATTAATTTATTTTGAACGATCTTTCTAAAAATGTAACATTTATTAAGTTTTATTCGAAAAAATAATTTTGAATACAAATGACCGCCTGGCATATGAAAAAGTGAAGCGGGCATTCCGGAATTGTTGATGACAGTCACATGACTTACGGTTTTATTATAGAGACTAGCCGCCACTGGCGACCAGTTTGGTCTCCCTTAAATGTATGTTAAGCATTGTAACACGTTACTTTTATTCATAATTTAATTTTTTTTCCTAATCCTTTGCCAAACCGGAAGATTCTAATAGACAAATCAAGGACTTTTTGAACATGGTAGCATTTTGCATATTTTTTGTTGTTGTGTATTTCATCTTCCTTGATAAAAACCGCTTAACTCACTTAAGCATTTGTCCTTCATGTCCGTTTGCTTATCAGTTGCAATATGTTCGCTAATGCGGAGATTCTCAAACATATTAAGTAATTTTCCGTAATTGGGTCCATTGCCAATTGGCGTATTTTAGTTAATACGATTTGATGCAATGAAGTCTATTTTGTGAAAATCTTTAATGATATCCACATTTACACTGAACTATACTGTTGCTAATATTTGTTTTTGATTTTCGTTAACTTGGGCTGTAGACTCGATTACGAAAGATTATAAAATATATCATTATTCTCATCTAAAACGTCTTGAATAATGGGCCATAATCGGGCTACATATTATTACACGTAATTTTCGAGTATGGTTTGGTGGAAAATTGAACTTTTGAAGGCCAGTTTTGATAGTCGCATTCCCTTTAAACCATATTTTCTGTCAGGACTTTTGACCCGTGACGTACAATCTGATAAAATAACTTCCTTCTAGATGCCTTGTACGACTTTGTTTTTCTTTGCTCCCCTTTCTTGATATAGTTCAGGAGTTTTTATAATAGCGTAATTCTCTTATTTCGGCATGTCTGCTTAATGTCTACTGACTATTAAGATTCGTAACAGGTAAAATACGCCGCGCCAACATTGGCACCTACAATTTTAATTACAGCAACCCATTTTTTCTCTCTATATTGTAACTCTATAGTTAATATTACGTAGTAGAAATATAAAAGACTATTGAAAACGGTTCTATTGATATAGTTGATATAGATATGTATAATATATTCATGGGTATATAATATGTGATTAAAATATATATCATATTCATTCCAGTGGATATAACATACCCCAAATAAAACTTGCATCGTAAATATCTAATCTAAAAACCGTCAATATGATTTTATGTGTTTAGTAAGTGTATACAAAAAGAATTTTCTGTATTATTTTACTTTAATCCTATATTATTTACCATTTTTAATGATGGGTCCTTTTGGGTACAGTTGTCGCAGACGCACCGGGGTATCATTTTGGCGCAAAAATGGCGATTTTATGCCTGGCCAACCCGGCGTTTTTGGTTAGATTTTGCTTCGTATGGCAACCTGGTAGAGCAGATTCCGCATGTTTTATAATAAATTAAATATTGTGTGTTTTATAACAAATTAATGCATGTGTGTGTGTTTTTAATAAAATTGTGTGTTTTTTTAAATATAAAATGAATTATTTCATAATAAAATAAAAGTAACATGCTGTTTTAGCAATCTCTAACAGTGAAAATGGGATTTTCTCGTCAAGATGGCGCAAAACAAAAACCGCGCCAACCCCGGAGCGTTTGCGACAGCTTTTCCAATTTAAAATGCATGCCGTTCACACTTTTCATTTAAAATAGAAAATAGAAAAATAAAAAATAGGTACTTTTCCGTTATACGGACACCATGCCAAAATGTATGCTAATGCATAATGTATGTAAATGTATGTAAATGTATATATGTAAATGTATGTAAATGTATATATGTAAATGTATGTAAATGCATGTAAATGTATGTATTAAATGTATGCAAATGTATGCTTGGCGACAATGGTGTCCGTATAACGGAAAAGTACCAAAAAATAGTATCATAAATCAAAACATTTGATTTCAGAATCAAAGTATCGTTTCTAATTTGAACATGTGAAGAATAAAAACTGGTATTGGCGATTTTAAAACTGCTATTGGCGAGATTTGCACCCAAATAACATAAAAGTACTTAATGATGTTATGTATTTTATAAATGTATATTAAATTACTATTTGGAACGCGATTGGTCATTAACAATGGTAAATATGATTGACAAACAATCATTTTAGGTGATCTCTCTTCCTGCCACGTATAATACATAAAAATCAAATTAACTAACAATTCGTTTCGAAATTTGATTCATTAAATATTATTACATGACCTGTATTTGTTTACATTCAACTTCGTCAAGAAAAGATTCTTTAGGAAGTTGAGTTGTAAAGCACTTCATCAAGCAGAATTATGTTAAACTTTGATGGTCTTACAGGTCCTGGTGCGAATTACTTTTTTGACACCAGGCAGCGCTCCAAAAAATCATTCACGGAAAACTTACTTTACGAACGATTATATCCATGGTTTAATGGTTTAATATTTTAAACCTTCACGACGAATGAATCTTATTATTTTTTTTTTTTTTTTGTTTACTTTCATGGATAGAGAATTTGAATTGCGAAGCTAATTTTAACTGAAGTTATTGCAGAATATATACCTAATTGAACGTAAGTCACCTCTCAAATATTAATTTATTTTGAACGATCTTTCTAAAAATGTAACTTTTATGCAGTTTTATTAGAAAAATAATTTTGAATAAAAATGGCCGCATGGCATATGAAAAAGCGATACGGGCATACCGGAACTGTTGAGGACAGTCACATGACTTACGGTTTTATTTTAGAGGATGGTACATGGTCGTTGGCGGGTTTTGTATCTGTTTTGGCATAATTTTTTAATCGCCAAGTTAATTAACAGTTTTTTGCTAATTAAGGATAGAAAATAATATTTTTTTACACTGAATTTTATAAAAGCACATAGATTACGTAATTACTTGTCCAAAAATGCAATTCTTCTTTTATTCTGCCGAATATTAAGGTCTGTAGGTTGTTTGAAAAAAAAAGTTTGACGAAGAAAAAAGTGATCATTTTAAATAACTCGACGTTTTTTTAAAAAATCTATATCTCTGTTTATAAATCACTTATGAAGATGAGTTTGGTCTTAAATTGAAGAAATTCTTCATTAGACTCTTCTAGTTTTCTTTTTTTATTTCTGCGACGCTTGGTTTATTATATATCTGATATTTTAATCTGGCATGTTTTGTCGATTTAACATTGCGAAGTTGATTCCTGTAAATAAGCAGTAACGGTCTAGTTCAGTTCTTGGCGTTGTTTGTGTGGCGTTTTTTTTTTTAAGCTTGGCTTGGCAGAGCGACCGCCCTGCTTGATCTTTTATTTCGTTTAATCTGTGTAAATTCGCCATTTTTCCTTTTCCTAATAGTCTAAAAAATCATTCTTTTAAATTGCTTTGTTATCGAGAAACTTGTATTCTCAATACGCAAAAGCCGAAAATTATTATGTTAGTTTCCCGCGATTTTCAATTTCTATAATGTCCTAGAAAAATGTTCCCCGCCAAAAACGTAAGAGATACGTATTTTTACAATATTAATTCATAGATGAAAGCTAGTGCGAGGCAAAATTAAACATTCATTTGTTAATATAGGTGAAGAGTTACGAAATTATTCTTACGCGCTCCTCGATTAAAACGAGCTGACAGAAAAAGAGGTAAGTGATTTTGCCGTCGAAGTGAAAGTTTTAAAAAAAATGTTGCTGGCGTTGTAGTGAGTAATAAGACAGCTAGTAGAGTTCTAATATTTTTCAACATAGAGATTTGCTAAGAGAGAAAACTCCCTTGTTTTTTAAAGATGATTGAGTTTAAATAAATGCATTCGAGTGCAATCGTGTTATTTTTTTCTTCTATCTACATTTTTGCTCGAATACTGCTGCTTAAACTTCATAATTTTCGAAATTCCTGCCATATTTTTTCCTCGACTGCTGAATGGAGCTAAAAAATACAAGAACACAACATATATATTAATAACTATAAACATTTAAAACAATAAAACATTAAAACTAGACAGGCAAAAGAGTGTCTGTTTCTCTTGGACTAACGGAGATAATTAATTATATCCCCTTCTCATTATAACAACTTGTAGGTTTCGAAACACATGCTAGCCTCACATTCAAAACAAAGTTACTTTTTTAGAAAACACAATAAAACCAGATTTAAAAAAAATTAAATATACTGTGTTGATGTATATATATACATAAACACCGAGTTTTAAAGAAAGGGGGAACGGGAAAGGTCGATAAATATTAACCATAATTGACGATAGATCAATAAATAGATCGATAAGATGTATATTGAAATGAATTAAGAAGTATAAAGTTCAAATTACACTTGAGTTATGAAAACTTGATTATAAAGTTTTTAATGTTATTTCTTTCACCGAAAGAAATAGTTTGTCTCCCGAAAGTTTGAAATAGTTTTAGCCGTATATAAACATATTTGAATCACAAAATACTTGCACGTAAAATAGCGTGATCAGATTACTCTGAAAAGTATTGTTAAGCTTGTTTATCGCGTGTGTTGCAATTCGTTTTAACTTCTTGACCTAATGATGTAACCAGGATTATGAAGTTCTTGGTCTTTTACATGAAATATATTTTCGATGTTACTTCTTTTAGTCACGAATTTCTGTTATTTTATAATTTAATTTGAGCTATCATTTATTTCAGCTAAAATATTTTCCATTATAATATCTAAAAGAATTCTAGAACCTTACATTATAACATTTTTTGTTAAAACAACTTCTCAAATGTTTTAATTAGAAATTTTAAAATATTATTTAAAATTACAATTTATATTTCTTTTAAGTTCACATAAAATATCAAGAGTGTAAAAATTCCTTGCACCATACCAGATTTTTTTAAATTAAATTTAAATATACATACATCCAAAATATAAATTTAAATCATTTATATTTTTACCTTAATTAAGTAGGCTCATTAGTAGTTTTTCATTAATTACTTTACCGAAATTCATTTTTTTCCATTCTTATCACGGAGATAGAGTATGGCAGTGTGTAACGATACCACTCCCCTTGTTAAGATTACATTAATGAAAACAAACATTCATCATCGGCCAAAAATAAAAATAAAAATAACTCCATTTTTTTATTATACCGAGTTTGTTTTACACGGGAAAAACAATTCAGAGAAAATGAACCTTTTATACTATACATTACACACAGACAACGTTATAAACAGGTCCCACCCGATTCAATTTTTCAAACATTACAGGATGCTATTATAGGAAAATCCAAAGAATTCATTAAATGTAACTTATTAAAACAAAAGAAAAGTTTGAAATGGAAACCTTACACACAAGAAAAAATAAATAATTAAACAAAATACCTCATATGCGCTACCCTACTTTTAAAGCATTTTACCGAAACTACACGTAAACTCTTAAGAATCATAACTTCATATCGGGGCTGTAAGATACCCTAAAATGGCTTTTTGCGTGCGTTGCCAAATTAACGTACTATAACGTTTATTTATTTTTACTTATCTTTTAATTTATGTAATTTGGCATTTTTTTTCAGGTAAACATTAAATGCTTATAAAAGAGTTATTTTTTAAATTACTTTTTTATTTTATTTATTTTTAATTCAAAATAAATTTAGATAAAAGTTGTCCGAATATCTCCCTATAATTTTACAAAGTCTTATACCAGGTAATCCAAAATCAGTTATGAAAAATAGATGCAATAAATCGATAAAATATACTAGCACAATGCAGTTTTCACTAAAATGCCATTTAATGATACGTTTATTGCGACAGCAGTTTTTACAGAAATGAATCATATTTTACAAAGCAACTTTTTATGTTGACATATACTATTTGGCAGAATAGCCGTTAGACATGGCATGTTATTCTTCAGAGCATCAAAGATTTTTTTCTTCAGTAATTCGTGTAATATACTTGCTTAAATAGTGACAGGTGATTCTTTAGGACCGCTGCAGTCCAAATGCCGATGACGAATCCAGCAAATCTGGCACTATTTTTTAATAAACAAAATTCATGCTTTCCTCAGTATTTAAGTGGAAATCATATCGTGTTATTGTCTATACATTTCTAATTACTATTTTGTGGGACTTTAGAATCCCTCGTATATATTTGGACACATTTTGGTTATAGCGTGCAGAAAATATATTTTTTCGTCACAAGCACATTTTGGATTTTGGTCTCAAAAACGTCACTAATTCGATTTTTTGTGATTTGTGAAGGCGTAAATAAATGGGCAAACAGTCTACTTAATGATTTCGTGCGAAACAAAGTACGGTCATCCATTGGTCCCCAGGGGTCCTAAAGCGACTGCTATTAAAATGTACCAAAAATCGTTTCCTACATTTACAAAGAAAAATGTCCATATTTATACTTATATCATTGTTCATAATCAGGGTGCCGCCCTGCATTTTGTCAAGTAGTGCATTTGTATCCAACAAAAAAGGCATCACGTACTCGATCATCGCATTCACCAACATTTCAGGCGCCGAATGAATACTGATTGTAAAATATACTTTTCCTTCAAAGGCTAATATTAAAAAAATAGTCATAACTTATATGCCGGACATACCGCGTATATTTGGAACTTTATAACGTATTTAACAGCAGACTGCTTGTCGGGCAAGAAAGAAAGATTAGAATCCGCCGGTGGCACAAATAAGCTATGCAAACAAATAGCTGCGACCGCCATCTCTCCAGCGAAAAACAAACAGTTGAAATTGCTATTATAATTTTTCTTATAGGGTACATAAGATTCAAAGCATGTATTATTACAAATAGTTTTCAAGATATTAAATACTATCGGGGATAAACAGAGCATAAACTTGTAATAGAAATGTTTAGACGAAATTGCTTAAATAAGCTCTTAAGGGGTCTCAGTAGCCAGCATGTATTCTATTTACCATATTTTTTCTATACTCTTAAATAGGTACTTTAATTAAAAAATATATCTATATTCAAATTCAAGACTCGTTTGTCGATTCGTCTCCAATACATACAAGACTGTAACAAAGATATTGCTTCTACAGTTAGAATATGACTCATAATGATATACCTTGAATTTATACACAAATTTAAAACAATTAAGAATTTACATAATTTTAATTTTAAATTTAGCAAAAATAGTTTTTTTTTTTTTTTTTTTTTTTTTTTAATGCCAAAATAAATAAATAAAATAAAATAAAATAAAATAAAAACCCTGTGCATAAAAAGATGTATTTGAAGTTTAATTTATTTCTGATATTAAAATGAATATATCTGCTAAGTTTCGTACAAATATCCTTATCAGTTTTTGAGAAATGTTGCGCGCAACTGTAAAATTTAACGAAATAATGAAAATTGCATAAAGATAAAATTATTATAAACTTTGAAATTTTTATGATTATATCACAATTGAAATACAGTAAACAATAAGACTTACCTTTGAAAATATTTTTGAGGTCCTTTTATTGAAAAAAAATAACTCTTTTGATAATCTTGGATTATTTATAACATTGTCGGTACTTGAAAACTTATATTAATTTTATTTACAAGATAAAATTTTATTCATAAAATCATTTCTTCTATTTATTAGAACTATCACTATACCTCTGTCAATTACACACAAACACAAAAATTAAAGATTTTGTTGTGGGTAAAGTAATAAAAAAATACAGAAAATGATGTAAAATACTTGTAATTTGAAGTTCACCGTTGCAGATAGAGTATCTCAACAAAATCTAAAATTCTTCTGCTTCATAGACTGGACCTGTGTTTCATCATCCATCATTTTTTTTTCCTTTTTCCTGTTTTTACGGGCCTCATATGTGAAAGCTTTGGCTCTAATTTTTCCAAATTTTTATTCGTGCTTTGTCTTTTTCCGCAAAACTTTCCACTGACCATTCCAATACAGATAAACTTAACTTCTGCATAATTTGTACAATCCCTTTCATCCCATCATTAAAAACTGTTGTCACAATTTCAGCAATTTCAGCAATTTGTTTTCCACTGGGAATTTTTTTGGAGACTACTTCCATAGCGTGTAATTGAATGACTCCTTTGGATTTTGCGTTTTACCACCAAGGCAACGCTTGTATATCTCAGGATCAGATAGGTCTTTCAATATTGGTTTTATCGCAAGCATTACAGGCAACGGAACAGTATTTTCAAGTCTAAATGATTTCTTTTCAAAAACCGCTGGATTATGCTTGCACCAAATGGACCCAAGTGGACCAAGTGGACCTTTTGGACAAAAATAATGCATAGGCTCTTCGTTTGAGTATGCAGTATGTGACAACACATCCCAAATGGCTTCTCTCATTTCGCTTACACTTTGGCAGTTCCCCCTTATTGCATTACTCTTGTGGGTTGTCAATTCTAATATGAGAGAATCAGTTAACTGTCCCTTTCCATCAATAGTTTTGCCATCAAAAAGTTTTTTTTTTTAATCTTTATTTGAGTTTTTAATTTTCTCAAACGAGAACCCATTCGCTTTTGTATATGACCGACGCATTCGATTTTACTAATGTCTACATCATCATATCGTTTCGCATCTTTTAATGATAGAAAAGTTCTTGCGTCACCATCTCCTATATAATTAATATACTTAACATTGCGCTTTTCAAGCGATCGAGAAAAGGTTTCCAACATTCCTGAAGATTCCATTTTTCCGCTGTGCTTGTGTGTTTTTTCCGGCACAGCTTTGCATGCTTTTTTGCCATTTTTAAAGCAAATGCCGTTCGTTTGCCTTTTATATGAGTCACATCCCTTGAAGTATGATGACATAACGTGGACATCAAGTACTTTGTCCGTAACAGCTCCAATGACAGAACAACATACGATGCGGGATAAATGGCGCCTCGTCTTCCCAGTTCCATCGCCAATGACGGTGATATCTTTGTCATAATCATTCGAAGAAATTTCTTGAGAAGCAGCATCTTGCATGGATTTTATAGCAGCAGAGGAAGCAGCTTTAAAAATTTGTCTGTTCACAGCATCGTATGCATTTTTGAAAATCGGTTTTGGCAAACACGTGATACTACATAATGTTTGCAGATCTGTAAGACTTTTCCCAATGCATCTCATTGCAAATACTGCACGATTCTATTGACTTCTGGAATGTTGTTCTTTGAACCAATAAGCTTACTGATTTTAAAAACAGAAACATTTATTGCAGCATTTGCATGTTATCTGACATGTAGAGCTCAAACCACATAATGTTTTTTCTTTTACTTATACATGTCAACTGTATGCTTTACACACTAAATTGTTTTCCATATACGAAAATAAAACTGACATGTTCACAATTCTATAACCAGTAAAGGTTTCAGGAAAACATTTTGTAGTATTTGATAGCTTCCTATTTGAAGTACTCACATTTTCAGGTTTTTCACCCTGACGTTTACTAACATACTTATTTCCTGGAAAACATTTGTTTTTGGGCCTTTTCCCAGATTGTCGTTTATTTATCACAATTCATTGCAAATAAATGTACACAATATTCAAACACAAAAATAATAATATAATACAATAGCTTACAACAGAGCGATACTAAGAAAATGAGATCTGAAAAAGCAGCAACACTAAAATATTCTATAAAAGTAACAAATCTAAAACATACGATCATTTCTCGTAAGTAAACAACGCGTTTGACTTCAACCATGGAATGCACTTTGGAGGTTGACTGCTTACATGGAATATAGAAAATAAATTTGATGGGATAGCAGTTCCTTATCAATGCAAACAGAGAACGTTCGGCATGTAAACAGAGTCCATACGGAATGTAAACAAAGCACAGCTGAGAAGTTTGACACGCCCGTCTGATTCCGAGTGACTCCAATTATAATAGCAATAACTCTTTTTCTAAATGGAGTTCAGAAAAACAAATTGTATCAAAATTTTCAGAAAGCATAGGGCTAACATTTAAAAAAAATAAAATTTCGACAATTTTGAAGATTTAAGGGTCCTCAGACCCCTTAAATGAAATGAAATCTAAAAATATTTTCACGCATTTTATTTTAATATCTATATACACTGCTCAAAACAATTAAAGGATATTGCAGTTTTAGGTGAATTTTGTATCTGGGAAACTTTTTAGCTGATTGATGCATGGTCGACAGACATAGTAGGTTATATGAGAATAAATTACACATGTTTGGCAGAAAAAAATGCATTTTATTGCGCATTTGTGTACAAAAGGAAAAAAACACAATTTGTGCATATAAGAAAAAAAGAATAAGAAAAGGTGTTTTCTTCAAAGAAAATCATTTTCAGTAGGGGGTATGGTTTCCACGGGCGGCCAGCAACGTTGAACACCTTTGAGGCATGGACTCAATGAGGCTATTAATGACGAGTTGGGGGTATTCTGCCCCACTCTTCCAGAAGAGCTCTTTCCAGTTCTTGGAGAGTTTGTGGGGGTTGTTGGCGGCCAGAAACTCGTCTTCCTAGAGCGTCCCAAACGTGCTCGATTGGATTCATGTCTGGAGAACACGCTGGCATTCCATTCAAACGATTCCTTCCTCGAAAATGAAATCCTCCACCAGATTTGCACGATGTGGCCTGCAGTTATCGTCCATTAAAATGAAGTTATCTCCGACTGCTGCAGCGTAAGGGACTACAATAGGTCTGAGGATCTCATCCCTATATCGGCGACCAGTCAGAGCTCCATCTCGAATGATGTAGAGGTCAGTGCGCCCGTCAATGGAGATGCCACCATACACCAACACTCCTCCACCGCCAAATCTGACACTTTCGTGCACGAACGAAGGATTATTCCTACTGCCACGGTCCCTCCAGATGAAAATACGCCTATTATCCGGATGCACAGAAAAACGGGACTCGTCAGAAAACAGAATATTGCTCCATTCATTTCTCCTCCAGTTGACATGCTCGGTTGCCCACTCCCTGCGGTCGCGACGATGCCTTGATGTTAATGTAACACATACCATCTGTCGGCGAGCATACAGACCTACAGCATGGAGCCGGTTTCGGACAGTCTGAGTTGAAATCGTGGTGCCTGTAGCCGAGCGAAGGTGTTGTTGGAGAAGAGTAGCGTTCATGTTTCGGTGTCTCCGAGCTGTTAACGCTAAATACCGATCTTCATTGGGCGTTGTTGCCCGTCTACGACTTTGCCCTGGTCTTCGGCCTGCACATCCACTCTCCAAAAAACGGTTCCAGATCCTGGAAATGACACTTTGTGACACTCCAATGGCTTGCGCTACTTCGGCTTGAGTTTGGCCCCCTTCTAACCTACCAACAATTCTCCAAGTTTCTGAATCTGTCAAATGACTTCGATGAGACATCGTACTCATCGAAACAAAGCAATCACTGAATGCCGATCATCCTTGTCTTCATTCTCTTTTATCCAGTTGAAAGTCAAATTTCATTCGCTGCCGCTGAAGCGACGTTTTTGACGTCGAACTCAAAATTTGCATACTCCACAGTTTGAAAACCAGAAAAATTTGCATTTGTGATTCTCTTCTTCTATTTTCGGCAAAAAAAATTTCGTTTATATCTTTATTTTATATAAAACTTCAAATATCCTTTAATTGTTTTGAGCAGTGTACTTTAATTTCCAATAGATACGCGTGCTACGGTTATTTTTGAACCTGTAATGTAAAATTAAAAAAAAATTCGTGAGATTACTATTTATCCTTAATGTCATAAAATTACGAAAATGTATTTGTCCAGTAATTTTGAAAAAATCTTCACATTTATATATTTAGAATTTGGAAAATTTATGGTTGTTCTATATGTCATTGCTTGAATGTTCTTTTTAATGTTTCTGTTTAAACGGTACACTTCAATTCGCGTAAATTTAACTATTAAGTGCTGACAAATATTTAAAATTAAGATTTTTCACTTGAACAATTTAAAGAGTATCTACATTTATCCGATTTGCTTTTGAAAAATGGCTCAAAAGCCTCATATAATGCATAGACAAATTTGGATAATTAAAGCATTTAAGAAATTCTCCAATCAAATTTGTTAAGGGGATTGAGAAACACTTATTCAATATTTTTTGATTTGGAAAGTGCATTTTACCGTAAATTTTCATAGAAATAAATAAGTTATTATAGGTGGTGAAAGAGGAATGCCTAAAGCGCGTAAAATAAGAAATATCTTGAGTAATGTATAAATATCAGACATTTAAATGTGACTAATTGTACTTTATTTAATTTTAAATGTCAAAATATTACTTTTCAAAACGCAAATATCTTCTTGACGCTGGAGTTTATTTCCTAATTTAAGTTCCAAAGTCAAAGTGAAAACCTTTATAAATTTAGTGAATATATTAAATTGAAATTTTAAAACAATTTTAAGTATATTGGAATACAGATCCAAAACTATAATAATTCTATATCGTCATGACACTTGTGTTTATTTCCAAATTTAAGTTTCATCGCCTAAGTGGAAACTTTTATAAATTTACTGAATATATTAAATTGAAATTTTAAAATAATTTTAAGGAAATGGAAATATCGATCCAAAAATATAATCATTTTGATTAAAGAAGATTAAAAAAATAGGAGGGTATTATGATTACATGTTTTCTGGAAATTCGCCAAACAAATATGCAGAAGTAATTACGTAATAGAACGTAGAGCCAAAATATTAATCTTTGTTCTTTCAATTCCACACTCTGGGTATTTTACTTCAACAGACAAGTACAGTTTTGTGAAAACAAAATGGCTGATGTATAAGCACAACTATGGGCGAGACAGTTAAAAATATTTAGAGAAAACGGAATAAAATTCCAAATGCGGGGATTTTAGGATATATGACTCACCAGCAAGAAGAACTACACAACCCCAAAAAGTTTCGTTTTGGGTATTATTGCACTAATATGTCTGACTTATGTGAGTCTTGCTACATGACAAGTGTCTTAAGTGCAGTTATCCAGAAAATTGCTAGATTACACTATATGACAGTTTGACACAACAGAAGTGGGGCAAATTGTGTAGAGGTATAAAATTACTCAATCCTCTCAATCTGTTTATTCTACATCTTTATTCTTAATTACTTTTACGCTGTTATATATGCTTTTACAGCTGCATACATAGTTAACTGCTACTTTTTTATGTTGCAGTAATAAGCTGCGAAACTTCTTTTGCCTCGTCTGTGGAATTTCATATTTTACAGATGTGTCTATTTTCTTGTGCGTGAGCGATAAGTTGTAGATTGTAATGAACAACAGCAATCAGTCTCTTGCCGTTGGGGTTACATTGAAAATATTTAAAAATATTCATACAGCAACAACCTCTTTTTTGCATCGGAAACAGATTGGTGCATTGTGAAAACGTACCCAGTTTTATAATTCTCCTCAATGTTCATATATCACGTACATCATTTGCGTGCAATGCCACGTAGAAAATTTCTAATCTATTTTTTTTCGATCACTTGTCATTTTGTTACACAACAGTTATAATTTTCGTATGTCTTAAGTAGTATTTTCTAGTGCTACAAGTACCTTTTAACGACATTTATATGTTATGCTGCGTTCACCACTTTGCAAATTAATAAACTCGGTGTTCCAATTTGAAATTTTTGAAAATTTGAATCTGTAACCACAATTGTGCAATTTCATTTGTTGTGCTTCACTTCATCTTCGAGTACAAAAAATAAAATAGCAGTATATCAACTTTCCTATCTTTATAAGGGTCTCTACAGGGTGGTCCTAAAATATATGTCAAAAATGTAAAGGTAGGTAGAGGGGACCTAAATAAGCAGATTTCGAATAGGAATGTGGGTACGGAGATCCAGCGTTGAGGCAGTAGAGGGTGCTGTTGAGTTCGGCGGATGAAAGCCTTTTGCTGGCTTGAATCGTCATGCCCCGCATGGATTTCGAGTAACATGCATCGTTACACCAATACGAAGTTTGCCGACATGCATTTCATGTATGGAGCTTCGCAAGGAAATGGAGCGGTTGCTCAAAGGTTGCGCACGTACAACGACTCTCGAGTCTGTTGAAGGACTATCCTGTACTGTGCGTAATACTTCTTCGTCTACTGCAGGAATTTTGCGATATCTTCCAGTGCCCGTATTACGCCTGAAAGCATAACGATACACTCGTGCACAACCCCCGATGAAGATGCTCAAATGTTCGGCGATCCCGCAGATTCCTATTCGGTAATAGTTCCCTTTGAGCAGCCGCTCCATTTCCTTGCACAGCCTCATACATGAAATGCATTTCGGCAAGCTTCACATTGGTGTAACGATGCATGTTGCTTGAAATCCGTTCGGAGAACGACGATTCAATCCAGCGAAGCGCTTTCATCCGCCGAACTCAACAGTGCCCTCTACTGCCTCAATGCTTGATTTCCGCACCCACATTCCTATCCTAAATCTGCTTATTTAGGTCCCATCTACCTACCTTTACATTTTTGACATATATTTTAAGACCACCCTGTATATAGGCAAAATGTTTACGACTACTCTGTACTTGTTCTTCCGCGATATCATGTATAAATATCCTTATGCTTTTTAATAAGTTTTTACCGAGTTTGCATTTTTGGATTTAAAAAAAAAATGTATAATGTACTACATATATCATGCATTTTTTACGATTATTTTCGGAATATTTATTTATTCTCAATTTATAAAGAGTCTTATAGTTTTTTATGCTTTAAACAACTGAACTGTATTTCTGACAATCACTATTATTTATATTTATGTTACGGTCAATATGATTAACACGGTCATTATAAATAATAACCGGTTATTATTAAGAATAACCGCGGTCATTATTAATAACAACCGGTTATTATTATTAATGACCGTATTAATAATATTGACCGTAACATATATATATATAAATAAATAATCAATAATTATAACTTCGCTATCATTTACCACTTTCCTCATTTTAACAACTGTTGTAACTATGCTGTACTAGTAAAAACTACATTGTTGCTGGGTTTAAGGAAAGAACAGTTTGGTTCAAAGTTCATTTCATTGTTGTAAGCATTGGTGTAAATGTATTAAAAGCATTGTTGTGAAATTGTCCATAATTAACTCAATCATTAGTAATTCGTAAGTACACTCATCCACGTTTTTGTTCTTAAATCATGAATTCATTTAATAATTATCATAAACTATAAAAAATGTGTAAACATTTACCCCATTTAAATACATAATTTTGTATTTTATGGAACGCATTCTTGTCACATTTAAACAGATCATCCTTATACGCAATATTTTAGCCTTAAATGTTAACATATTTTATTCGCTATGTCGACAGGATTTATCTTGATGTACTTAATAAGGCATGATACAGATATTTCATAATTTCAATTATTTAAAATTGATTTTGCTATTTTACTAATTCATTTAACAATTTCTACTTTCCAGAGAAATAAAATAAACCATGAAACAGACAATCATTTTATCTCTTTTAAAAACATAGCACGTATTTTATCTACTGTTTAATTTATTTATCTAGGTATGATGTAGAAAACTATATATGTTCTTAAAATAATCTCATTAGAGTAAATACGCTCTAAAAGCATTCTACGTTAAATTACAGTAATACTGGCACCAGTGTGGCCACTATATGTACCTCAATTTATTTATTTTCTGATAAACAGTAGAAAACCATAAATATTCTTAAAACATTCTCATTAGAATACATACGCTCTAAAAAAATTATATGCAAAACTATGGTATATGTTTCGTAGCAATGTGTCCAGTATATGAGGAGTGATTTAATTGTATTCTGAAAAACAGTAAAATATTTTGATACCTCTCTATTATCCCGTCAACCCCTTTTCATAACAAAAATCTATCGCCAAACTGTAAGATTAAACGCCAAAAATGCAGTCGCATTTACTTGATGTCAGAAGCATTATACGTGTTTGTTATGCCATCAAGTGGTTTTTAATTCGACATTTGCGTGTATTTTTTATTATGTTTTACTGATTTATTAGTTACTTCATTTATTTATTTATTTATTTATTGAGACCGTAAAGAATGAAAATGGTACATGTACTTTACAATGTACTGTACATATTCTGAAAATTTGCGAATTTTTTTCTTACATTGTAGGTAACATTATATATATTTAAAAATAAAAATTAAGAAAAATAGATACATTTTCCTAATTTTTCTGCATTCTTCTTTAATATACACACTATTTTTTTTTTTTTTTACGTTTATTACAAAAAGAACATGGATGTCTTGAAAGTGGACAACATTTAAAAAAATCTGTATTCTTTAGATCCCTTATGCAAAAATAGCGGAGAGCAGTATGGCGTAATTTTTATATTGGTTCAACACATACTGTGAAATTTCTGAATTTAAAATTCGTAAAAATTCTTAGTTTTTAGAAGCTTGCTAAGTATAAAATAGTCATTCCTATTTCCTGTTTCAAGTCTTTTTCGTATTTAATCTAATGTTAAATTTGTTGATATATATATATATATGATGTAGAAACGCAGGTACATTCCTTAAAGAACATAACACTGTGAGATAAATGCTTAACACATGACATGCATTTTACGAAAAAATAAATAAAAAGAAAAGAAAAGAAAGAAATTAAATTAATAAATAAGCATATATAATGTATATTCAGCATTTTCTTTTAAAATATATAATAATATTTACTTATGTTAGACAAAAATAACAAGAAAGCTCAAACATTGTTATGAATTTACCCTTGATGTCTTTTTTGAAGATTCATAACGACTGAATAATAAAGAACATGGTAATGTCTTTCGAATTGCACTTAAACACATTCTTTTAAATTTCAACTTTGCAATATTATGAGTTTAATACTTGTCCCATTTTTATTTTATTCTAATGCAATACAAACTCTCTCATATAAAAAGATAATAGAAAATAAAATAATCTATTCATTTAAGTATTCATTTATCAGTAAACAATAAATTTAACGCGACACATATGCTCATAGAATATTAATTTCAATGGAACGTAAAACGAAAAACAATTACATTTTCATCAGTTCAGTACAGTCAGAAATCATCCTATATTTATTCATGGGAACATTAAAAACACATTAAGTTTTTGCGGCTTGTCATTACAAAGGTTTGTTGTTTAGCTTGAACAATGAAATGGAAGCATATGTGTTTGTCTTCCATTGTATTTGTAGTTATAAAAAGTATTTAAAAAATATATAGCCGCTTAAGAGCTTTAAACTAGTCTTTAGAAATGCATAGATTCAAATTAAATTATAAAAAATCTGCAATGTTAATATTTCTGTACTTTATCAAATTGTTTTGCTGTTTTCAGTAAAGAATATTCAGGTCTTTGCACATGCACTCATACGTAGAAAATGAGCCATGAATATTTTAAAATTTACAAATATTTGACTGTTCAATCATGTGTGTTTTGCAATATCATCAGAAGACACTGCAAAGTATTCACATGTGAATAATTGTGTTTGTTTCAACTATTAGAATTGTGAAACGATGTCAAAAAACATGAAATTGTAAATGGCATTACAAATATTAAGTTTTATTTTGTTCAAAATGTTAGATATATTGAACTATTTATCTCTTTGATAAAATATATTCCGACAAGTAAAGACTAAGTACAGGGTGATTATAAAAAAAACTAACCCGATATATGAGTCCTTAACTATCATACCGTTCACAGAAACTGACTGAAATTATTAATAACTAAAATTTCAAATGGCAACACCTATTTTTTTATTGGAATGTGATCTTTATAGTGAAAAACCGTAAAAAGCGTTGAAATGGTACCTGTAACACGAAAATTGACGGCGCTAGAGAGACTAAGAAGAAAAGTGAAAACAGACAACAAAGAACAGAGAAGCAACAGAAAGTAAAACATTTTATTATTCAGTGCTATCCACCATCTGCCGCATGCAACGTGTCTTCGTGTGTGACGTGGAAAATTTGTGAAACACAATAAAATGTTTTGTTTTCTGTTGATTCTCTGTCCTTATTCGTTGTTTTCACTTTTCTTCTTAGTCTGTCTAGCGCCGGCAATTTTCGTGCTACAGGTACCGTTACAACGCTTTTTATGGTTTTTCACTATAAAGACCACATTAAAAAAAAAAGGTGTTGCCATTTGAAATTTTCAAAATTTTGTCACTGTAACCGTAACTGTTGTTTTTCATACGATTCTTGAGCGCATACCTCACAATACTTAAAACCAAAATTTCCGTCAGTTTCTGTGAAAGGTGTGATAGTAAAGGATCCATATATCGGGATAGTTTTTTTATAATCACCCTGTACTTTTAGACTAATATGAGTTTGCATTGTTTAATGCTTGTCTTATTATTTATAACATAGTAATATGCTTTTGTTTTTGTCCCGGTAAATCTTTTATGTACTATAGTTTATATTTTTTGGCATTGCACCAAAAAGAAAAAAGCTTTATTTAAGATTCTTAGATATGTTCATATGCGTAAATACTGTAATGTGAAATTCTGGTTTCTTTTTGCTATTATATATATATATATATTACAAAATTTAATTTTTTCCTCAATTATTCTAGAAAATTTTTCCATTCAATAAAATTCCGTATATAACCCAGCTTATTAAAATAATTCTTATTCTTAAAATAGCCTTTTACTATCCATATGTAAAGCCAATTTATCCTAATCCACTTAATAATATTTATTCGAAAGTAGTTAGTCTAAAAATGGCGATAGCTTTTTTAATTTATTCTTTAAATAGAACATCTTTATTTTAATCCATTATCAAAATTCATTAGTATTATTCCCGTGTAGTCAAATTGCTATAACCTCTTTATTTAAATGCTAAAATATCGCATCTCTTAAATTATTCCGCTCAGAAAACCTTATTTCCGTAAAGTTATCCTATTATTAAATATTAAATGTCTATTTATATATTTCCGAAAAACTTTAATTCTTTCTTTTTTTCCCCTTCTATAAAGATTCATTTTCTTTTTCTTCTTATTATTTTTTATTACGTATTAAATTTGAAGTTTAACTACAGCCTCAAAACAGATAAATTCGTTTGTTGATATGGCAGGTATCTGGTACGAGATTATCCGAAAATTCTGGAAAAGCGTAGAACATTTTACGCGGGAAAGGAAACCATTTTGCGACAAGATAAATCCACCGGAAATACTAATAGAGTTCCTAAAGGGACCTTTTGATTTGATAAAAGTTGGTCACGTGACGTATTCTGTTTTCTTACGCGAGCTAGTTTAAAAACACGTACATCCTGATTCGGAGAGGAATTTTTTGACGTTGGTGTTTGCTAAAAGAAACGGGACGGATTCTATAAAATAATGGAACGTTGTCATCGAAAAGAACTTGACAGTGGAGATTTTTTTTTACGTTTAGCGTTGGCTAACGAGCATTCCTCCTGAAGTGATGTCTTTAACTGGAAATAAACTGTTTCTTTTACTGAAAAACGGACTGAAGTTTTTTGTTGTTGATGACACCACACGGCCTCCTGATGCGATCTATAAGGGAAACCAGGACAGAGCTAAACCTGTTTATCAATGAGCTTTCGACTGGCCTTCACACCGAATTCGAACTTGGAAATACGACATATATATATAATTATTATTATTGTTGTTGTTATTATTATTTTATTTTTATTATTAAGGGAAATAGTTTTGAGTTTGACCTGCATGTGAATATTTAACTGACTCATACATTTTAAATTTTAAGACAGCTGTTCTAGAAATTGTTCTTTATTTTTCCTTATGTATAAAAGAAAAACATTTATATGGAAGAGCAAAATGTATCAAAATAATCATATTATGTAAAAAGTTAAGGCGGAACTCAATAAATTGATAATTTTAGTTCCATGTACAAACGCAGAATATGTGTATATCCCATTTTCTATTCATAATTAAATTGCAAAAATGTATCCTAGCATTGATACATTTTAATTTTTAACAGATGCAAGATATTGAACTTAAAAAGTTAATTCCTTTAAAAATAAATATTTTCCATCAATATAAACGCTTTATCTACAAATGCTTTATGTAACATTTTGAATATTAATACATTAATTTCAGTTTCCAGAAACGTACATCTCAATATTTCTTAAAATGGGTTACGATTAATTTTCCAATATGATATAGCACATCCTTGAAAAATTTCAGGGATTTTCATTTTAAAAATGGAGTATATATAAATTTTCATATTTTAATTTCTATAATGGATATTTATTTGAAGAGAGAGCAAAGTTACTGTGTTTATAAGAAAGTTTTCATGAAATTAAATTTTCGAAGATGCTCCTTTTTCATATGAATATAAGTTTTTAATTTTAGAAATTCGAAAGCAGAAACATAAAATAATTAGAAGATACTTCACGACAAATATTTATCAAGTTCCCATATTTAAATTTAAAACAAGAAAGAAAAATCATGCGTCAAGCATAGATTATGTAACACTTTCCAACGCTTCCAAAATAATTTTACAAATCATACCGTTTAATAAGCTAAAAGATGACATCTAAGTAAACAATTTGGAAAACGCATAATATATTTAAAAACATAATTTCAGGAATTACCAACATATACAATATTCAGAAAAATATCCGAATACTTTTATTCAGCCCTGTATAGCATCTATAGATCTGTATATATACTACATAGGATACTAAATTTTAGTTCAGTTAGGAAACGCGTAGCACAGTTTAAAATTCTCCGTCTGGCGTTTCTTTCACTAAACGGAAATGTGTCCGCGAACTTTTGTGCTTCCCTGTATAGGATCTACAGAATTTATACACATCACGTAATAGACAAAAAGCGAGTTAAAATTAAAATCGTGTTCAGTAACTTAAAACGCACTTCCAGGAATTATTGCTAACAGACAGTTGAGAATTCTTTTGTGTGTCCCTGTAAATGAACGATGACTGCTATGCACACAATATTCTATTGTAAGCCTCTTGTAATGCACCTTAGTGAAATATATAAATTTCAATGCGTTTAAAATAGTGAAACATTATTTAAATAAACCGCAGACGATTTTTCTCCATAGATGTAATGTAACGGAATTCTTTTGACTATCCCTGTAAAGTAACTATAAGTTCTATGCACACCCTATTCCATATTAAGCTTCGTCTAATGCACCTTAGTGATATATATAAATTTCAATGCGTTTAAAATAGTGAAACATTATTTAAATAAACCGCAAATGATTTTTTCCCATAGACCGCAATGTATCGGAATTCTTTTGAGTGTCCCTGTAAAAAAACTATAAGTGCTACACACTTCCGTTGAAATAGGGAACATGCTATAGATAACGACAATAACATATAAAAATTGCAGAGCAATCCGAGCATATTTACGGGAGTTAGAGCACGGACAGACGGCAGACGGCCAGACGGCAGACGGCCATACGGCCAGACAAACCAAAGTCATAAACACTTTTCAACTAGGTTGGAAAGTGTTAAAAAAGTTATTTTATAATCCGCTGCAT
This sequence comes from Maratus michaelseni, assembly GCA_963931845.1. Classification (NCBI taxonomy): domain Eukaryota; kingdom Metazoa; phylum Arthropoda; class Arachnida; order Araneae; family Salticidae; genus Maratus; species Maratus michaelseni. Next base: position 318,974,547 of record OZ007593.1, on the reverse strand, counting down.
TTCACTGCACACCATAAAATAGCATACAATTTATGCGTTTTTTTTATATTTCGAAATTTTTATTGCTGAAGTTATAAGTATCATTGTATCTATATTCATATCTATATTTCCATATCATTATCTATCATATCTATGTTCTTGCCTAAATAAATCTATGATCTCTAGTTTATTTATTATTTAAATAAGAAAATAAGTAACTTAAAATAAATCAACATTCTATCATATTTTTGCATGTGGTTAATAAGTTGTTTATAACAAGGGCGAGATATTATTTGGGGCATTTTTACAACGAAGCTTGTAAGCAAATTATTTCTGTGAATGGGATGACATGTCATAAAAAGTTGTCGAAATCTTAATTGAATGTAACCGATTAATATTTGGGTTTTTTTCCACATTCTTTGCGATAAACATGTTCATTCTAAAAGTAAACTAAAGAATATATACTTTGAATGAATTTTATTCATTTTTCTAAAACTTAAATAAGGATACATTGGTTAAATTAGATTATCTAATCAGATGGTCGGACTAATCTAATTCTCATTCAGCTATTTCGTAGCATATACATGTATTTTTTAAAAAGAACATTGTAATCCAAAAAGTATACGCATCCATGTAATTAGCACATTATATGATAAAATATAGTAACTTTATTAGAAAAGATACGACTTTCATGAAATTTACATTCCACAATAAAATAATTTCCCCGTTTAAATATGTTATTATACGTCCTGGACAAAACTGGCGTAAGGGATTTTATACTGGCTCACTGTAGAAAAATCATCACTGTAGGTCGTATTAAAAATGTATACATTGTATTCCAAAATTCTACCGACAAATTAAGAGTGGTTGCATAAGGCATGAAGAGTTTGAAAACTTACCATAGAACATAGGGTCGCAAAAGGACGTTTAGTAGGACAAAGCTAGTTGTATTAAATAAATTACTTTTTTTTTTTTTTGATTCGAATAGTTTAACTCTTTATAAAACGCATATGTTTGAAAGTGCAAATAAATTTATAGCAAAGCTAAACTTAATAGCATTTCCGCCTTGATATATTTTAACCAGAATATTTACTATTTGTCTTTCTCGCATTAGAAAGCTGTGAATGATTGAGTGTACTCATTGTGTGTTTCAGGATATATAACCTTAGTTTAGAAAGTTGTTTTATGCCAGAATAGACATAATCACTACTTTAAATATGAGGTAAATACTTTTAGATTTTATTTATAGATAATAAGGCAATTACAAATATGTAAATTATATATTCTTAAGCATAGACACATTTTCTTACAAAAGCCATTCTCATTTTGATAATATCTCAATATTTCATTTAACAAATTCTTTATTCAAAAAATATATTAGTTAATATTTTAATTTTGATGTAGTTTAAACAATATGTAAAGGGGTTTGTAATTTCAATTTGACTCGATTTAGCGATTTAATTTTGTAAAATTTAAGCATGTGATTGTTGAAGTTGAAAGCTCGCTTGTCGAGATGACCACAATATCTCATTTATTAAAGAATGTAAAATAATATTGCGTTACAAAATATATCAAGGGGATCATCGGTTTTAATTTTACAAATCTAGTGAACCCCCATCTTAGACTTTAGTGAACGTTCAAAATTGCATGCATCTATGAAATTCATTTTTATATTTTTATAGCAAACATTTTATAGATTTATAAATAAAGCAAAATAAAAGTTTATTTAACAATACCTATAAGATTTAAGACACTAGTTACATATCTTTATTAACACTCAATTTTATGCTATTCCTTAAACTACTTTACCTTTAATTCCTCATGGTTTAATAAGGTTCTTATATAAATTTCTTCAAAATTTTGCATACAGCACTGGAGATTTTAAACATATTTATAAACAATTAAACATAAGTGATTATAAAAGTGACTTTTTAAAGAAAATATCAAATTGCTAAAATAAAAAAAAACATTAAATACCTAGATTGTCTATTAATTATGAAAACCCAACAAAGATTTTTTTCTTACTGAATAATCAGATAACTGTAATCTTTAAAAATGAACTAATTAAATGCACATAACTTTAAATATAACTTCTTTAACCTTTAAAATCGGTCAATATGAAAACAAATAGTCATTAATTATGTAGATCATTGAATCAAGCAAAATATATGCTCAAACTCGTGAAGATAAGAAACAAGTTTTGATTTGCTCAATGCACGTATAGTTTGCCAGATAAAGAGATCTATATACTTATTGATAATTTTTTCTCATAAAACTTTTGGAAGTCAGAGATCAACTTTTTTGTCTGTTTCAATTTTTAATACTGCATTGTAAATAAAAGTAACTAATTAGGAATTAGAGTTTATTAATTCGGTTTGATAAATGTCGTCTTAACAAGTATTGAAAACTTATTGAAATCCGGTACAATTAAAAAATTTATAAACATTATTAAAAAAATCGATTAATAATTTTGCAAATTTCGTATCATGTTCTGAGTTTTTGTATTTTAATTATTTTATCCGCAACAAAACAATTTAAAATTCATATTAAAATATTATTTCTAAAACAAAAATACTTAGAGTTACGATTTTTTAACGCGATTCTGATTATATATATTTTTTTTCTTTACCATAAGCCTGTTAGTTTAGTTTATTAAATTAATAGAATTTCGGTGATTCTTTTTACAGCCTTTTAATTATTTTTTTTTAACAGGAAAGCCCTTACAAATTTACAAAATATATACTTCTTTAAAATATATTAGTTTATTAAAGATAAGACAATATCGTTAACATATTCGATTTTTCTTGTGAAAAGAGTATAACATAACATACATGAATATGTAATTCCTTCTAGGCAAAAAAAATATTGATTATGTTATTCGAACTTCTGAAATTCACAATTGGTAGCTTACCAATCACAATTAGATATTTTCGAACCGTATATCCTTAATTCAATCACTATATCTAATACAACTATGATCCTCTGGAAATAATAATTAAATTTCTTAGCTAGGAGATAATATTCACCGTGATTACTAATCCGTGTAAACTATCTCACAGTAGAATCAGTTTACTTCATAAGAATATACATAATCCTTTTTGAAAAACAGGCTTAAAGTCAGTTAACCCTAAGATAATTAAAAGGACTCGAGGAATAAAAATCATTTTGTGTTTGATTTTACTACTGTATTATAACACGTCCTTGTCTGTATAAATCATTTCTTAAATATTTCACGTCTCTTTATTTTTACAAAGTTTTATTTTTCTTATTATATAATAAAATAAATGATTCAATAAATGTAAAAGGCATTTATTTATTTCTAACAATCTCATACAAACGTCTAAATTACATATAATTTAAAGTATTAAATTAGTTATTTGGTTTCTTAAATAAAATTAAAAATATATATATGAAAATCGGTGATGTAAAAGTATTCAAAATAAATTAAATATTCTTTTTTATTTGGTAGATTTCAGTTTTGCGCCAAAGTGCCGTGTTTCAGTTAATATGATTAATCTTCCTTAATTCTCTCTATAACAAAAAAAAACTTATATGAGCAAATGTGACTTGCTGTAAAAGGTTGTTTAAAATATTTAGTTGTATTTATATCCCTTTTAAATGACATTCAGCCATAATGACAACACTTGAAAGTGCACCCAATTACAGAAGTTCAATGTAAGAAAAATGTAAACAGAAGTTCAATGTTTTTATTCTGCTCTGGAGAATTAATTTCGAATTGTGAGAACTCATCTGTTACTAGCTACTGTAAGCTATTCAAAGAAACAATTATTAATTTTTGGGGTTAATTAACGAAAACCGACTTTGATAATTATTTTAAAAGCCATAAAACGTCGCTGGAAGTATCTAAAATTTTCAAGCAATTTTTTTGGAAAGTGCATTTTTTACTCTATCCGATGATGTAAAATTTGAAAGCATGTGGTGTTTATAAATGATGTAATAGCTACAAAAGTGAAAGCCATAGCACCTGTCGTTGCCACCATCATAAAAAGATCTACGAATTTTTCGAGATTACAAAAAATTCATTGTAAAATACTTTTTCGTAAAAAAAAAATCCTTATTTAAAACATTAAAACATGTATTGAGTTTTTCTGAAATACAAATTTTGTTTATTTGTTTAAGTGCGAAATTTATATATATGACACTATATATCCATTCAATTTTCAGAAAATAAAAATATTCCAACTGTTTTACGGTATCTTAATGGAAATATATTACCAAAAAAAAAAATATATATATATATTGCCTAAAAAATGACGTTATTTTAATAAAACATTTTGTTAAGGGAATACCAATATTTTGATTAATGTTCATATTTATGTGTCTGTATTCATTTAAAGATCATCTGAATTATTTTCTGTGAATAAATGAGTATTTAAATCTTTTTTTTATTTGTAAATAATATTTGTAAAATTTACATCAATATCTCATGACTTCTAAATCTTAGCTATTGTTTTATGAAACAAAAATTTACAATATTCTCGGTGAAGTATTTTTTCTAAACATTAATTATCTTTTTTAACACACTTTTGTATTTTTAACACTTATATCACGTGTAGTTATAAAATAACTCACACAGTTTAAACATCGAAACATTGTGTTTAATCAATCAAGTTTTTAAATGTTATTCTTGCAAACAAAGGCTTTCAAAATTTATGTACAAAATATTTTAATAAAATTTACAATCACTTCCATTAAATTTAATATCTGAAATACACTAAATTACAAAATGAAATATTACTTACATATTTCGACTTTTGCTTTTGGTTATATTTAATTATAATCAAAATTTTATGAAAATAAAAAGTGTAAGAAGTAGAAAAAAATAAATATTGTAAAATATACATGCATAATTTTGTAATTATTTTTAATTTTAAATATATGTTTTTGGACATACACTTTTTTATTAAATATATTTTTTTGTTTATAGAGCATGTTTTCTTACATTCTCTAGTATAATAAATACATGATGTTTTCATACTTAAAGTGCATTTTAACTTTTTAAATTGTTTAATAAAAAAAGAATCGATGAAAGTTTCAAAGTCTTTTTTTTATAACTGAAAAGTAACGTAATTTGTAGCATCATGATAATATATAAAAAAATGAAATTGTATCTAATGGGATCAAATGAGGTTCAGAGTCAAGAAAACCGCTGACAGTTTACAAATAAATAGATAAACATAAACCAATGCATCTAAGAAAAAAAATGTAAATGATATGTAACATAAGAGGTAAAACTAATTTTTGCAAAACAAATTTATAAGCATAAAAGTAATAGAAAAGATTGTAACATCATAATAGTAAACAAATGAAATTATAATGAATTGTTGAATTGAAAATGTTATGGGATCAAATGCGGTTCAGAGTAAAAAGAACCGCTCACATTCAACAAATAAATAGATAAACATGAACTAATAAATCAAAGAAAAAAAATGTAAATAATATGTAACATCACAAGTAAAACTAATTTTTGTAAAATAAATTTATAGTTATAAAAATAATAGAAAAGATTAATAACACAAATCATTGTAAAGCCAATTTGTATGTATTATCTATATGCAGAAACATTGTAATTTTTTTTAAAGAAACGGTCAGAAATATGTACACCATTTTACTTATTATTCATTGATAAACATAAAACATATACAACATATACCCAGCAATTTCATTCATTCACAAAATAAACTATAGCTATCACCCCTTAGTAAAATATTTATTAAAAATGACAATTTGTTTTGAAGTACTGAAATTGGTTGCATATGATGTAAGAAAGATAATACAATGATAAGTCGGCTGAATTTAGAATCTTTTCATATAAATTGCTCATTAAATATATATTCCCGTTTCAGGAAGTAAATAAGTCACTGCTTATTAATATTCATTACGATCTCATTTAAACGCTTGAATTAACTTGTCAGCTCTGTGCATGTCAGCTGGATTATAATGGTTTGTCTCTTAATGGTTAGCACGGTTGAATATTGAAATTCATTTCCAGCTGCAGAGATATTAATTAGTGATACGGAAAACAAGCATTTGAGATAAAGATCTGGATTGAATTTGAATGAAAAGGCTGTTTATATTCTCTTTGAATTTAAATATATTTATTTAGAAAATTTGACTTAAAGAGTTAGAAAAAATACAAACAAAAACAATAACTCAAAAAATAAATGAAGGATCAAGCAGTAAAACGCAAATTGTCAATTTTAACGTAAAATTTGAAATAGCTGTGTGATGTATTAGCTGAAAAGGCGTACTATCTTCTGTAAACCTTAGATCAAGGCAAAAATGAAGGTGGACCTTTAAGAAACGTGGATCAGGAGCTGGTTTCATATTTTTTATGAAATAGATGGCAATGCCAGCTATCACTTGCAGAAGTGTAAAATAGCATTTTAATAACTTTGGATCAAGGTAAAATGAAAATTGACATTTGAGAAACACAACGAAGAATGAGAAAAACTAAGGAAGAACGAAAAGGTCTGCGTAAAAATCCACTCGCAGGACAAAAAACTTTGACATACAGTTTTCTGAATGGAATATTTTTCACACTAACTCTTGAAATATTTAACCATTCAAAATGCAGAAATGTATAATATTTTCAACATATTTTTACAATGGAAAAAATCCTATTTCTTTTGCTGATTATTCTGTATTTCTATGCCCTAATTCAATAAATTGTAATTGTATTGTAACAAGAAAGTTCTGTAATATATGTGTATGAAAATAGATTTTCTATCTAATAAAATACTATTTTTGTAACTTATTTCTCACTCTACATGTACCAAAATTAAAAATATACTGACTCACTCTGATTCTTTAATTCTATGTTTAACATAATGTGTCATAGATCCTTTTAACAGGGTACTTCAGAACTTCGTGTAATAAAATAGAGTGTTGTTAGAGAATGTTGGTATCATTCCTATTTATAATAAAAGGCATGCCCAGAAATGGCACCAACAGGAACATCTTCAAAATTCAGTTATACAATATAGCAAGCAATATAAAACTTTCTATTAGACGAGAGATATAACATAATAACAATTTAAAATATTCATATTCAGAAAAAACATTCAAATTTCCAAACATTTTTAATGCAACAAAAATACACCGCGTAGATTTTTGAACATTTTCGAAAATACCCGGAGTGCGATGTATGTAGCTAGTGGCGATTTCGATTCTAGTCATGAATCACAAGAAACGGCGTTACGCATACGTTGAGTTTGCAGATTCGTTGCCTATAAACAAGTAAATGTTGGATTAATTAGAGAAAACTTGTGGTTATTCGACGGGTGCGATGCGTTATATGAAATTGGAATACCTAAAAATATTGTTTTTACTTTCTTTCTCTTGGATGATTTCTTTCACTGCAAGTACTAGTGTAATTTTCATCGTCAAAGATTTATTCCAAAAGTATTCACATTATTACTATTCAAATACAATATTTAGTGTGTTCTTATATTTATGTAATTTTTAAAGGAATTTATTATTATTATTATTATTATTTTGCTTTATTTATTTATTTAAAAATTTTATCTTTGAATTGTAAAAAAAAAAAATCCTTTTGGGAAAAAATTATCATTTTCAAATAATAATAACAATAATAATAATAATAATAATAATAATAATAATAATAATAATAAATAGTAAGTAGTTATTATATTTATATAAATAGACATATGTAACTGACTAGCTCGTTGAAAAGTTAAAAATATATAAACACAATAACTGTTATTTTTTGCTAAAGCATATATAACAATATAAAAATGTATTTAGATGCGTGATATAAATAATTCAAATTTCATAATATTTTTTGCTTAACGTGAATTTACATAGAATATCAATAAAACATTTCATGAATGTCGGTTATGTATGTTGTCGCGCAGTTTTTCTTTTTATTATTATTCAAAAATGTGTAGCTAATTTTCAAAATAACTCAAAGAAAAAATACTTAAGTACCTAAAATTCACATACGTACAATCAAAACAACTAATAAATATATCATTAAACTTTCCCTCTAACTTTTCTTGTATTCTAGCTTGTTATCAAACTTACAAAGATGTTTCTTGCATTTCTGGTTAATTATAATAACGGGAGAAATCCCATTATACGACCGATGATGAATGACCCTGCTCATTATAATGGGAAAAAATATTCTGCATGTAGTATCTTAGAAATGGAAACGGGACAGTAACCATAAAGGGAAATAACAGAAGTGAAGAAGTATTAATAATAAGAAGTACCTTGTTCTCATTATCTTAAAAATAATTACTCGACTGACTGAGGAATTAGCAGAAAAACAATTGTAATTACCACCCTATTGTTTGTTTTATGATTCCTCTTTTGTTATATTTATTTTTATTATGGTACAAATTATGACAAATTTTTTGACGAGGTAAACATATTAACATTGCAAGGGGCTTTATTATAGATATTAACTTAAAAATGCACAAAATTTAAGTTAGGCATTTTAATGCATTTCATTTAATAACTGAGCATGAGATAGTTTACATTGGTTAAAATTAAGATAAAGGTAGTTGCAATTTGTTTTCGCGGAAATATACTGGCTGTAAAATTCTGTATATAGCTAAATATTTGTAATATGATAGCATATAATATTATATCGTAATTTCTTTTATAGAAAGCATTTAAAGGGAATGTTAGGAAACACCGAAACTTTAAGCTTCTCTTTAAATGTTAAGTTAAAAAAACTCATTCCTGAGCCTTTTTTTGTAAAACAAATATACAGGGTAAATTGAATTTAATTTTGATTGTCAATAACATTATAAAAAATAAATAAAAAATCCGTGATTCCATCATATGAATTGGAGTCTCTATTTTAAGTGAAGCATCATATTGTTATCAACTTCCTGTATCTTTCAGGCAGTAATAATTATTTTGTGAGTACTTTTTTAAGTCATGTTATAATTCAATATAATTTTTTTTTTTTTTTTATTTATAACTTGGAATGATATTCCCTAGTTCTATGTTTTTAGTTCTTTTACTACTTTTGGTTATATATACACGGTGGACTTAAGTCTTTCCCTGATTACAAAATAATATTACGAAATAACCATTGAATGTAATACTGCATTTTTTTTATTATGGAAAAGTCGTGCTCTTAAGTTTTTTTAGTCCAGTCTCTACCCTCGTTTGTAAGTTCCTTGTTGACAGATTTCCTGGAAGATGGATCGGACGGTATGGACCAACTCCTCTAGATTTTTTTTTTCTTTTGGGGGATATAAATGACAGAGTGTTTGCAACACCAGTAAAAATATTCAAACACTCAAGGTCCGAATCACGGATGCTATGTCTAGTATGACAGCCCAAATGTTGTTCAATACGTGGCGAGAAATTGAATACCGTCTTGACATTCTTCGAGCTACCAAGGGTGCGCACATCTACTTAAATACTTGTATTAAAACCTCATAAATATCTTTACAATATATTGAAATAAGAATATCCCTAATTATATTAATTTTTCTGCAATAAATTATCGTAATCAGGGAAAGACTTTATGACCACCCTGTATATATTTTTTTCATTTTACTCTTTAAAAATCATTGTTCTTCTCGTTCACCTAGACGTTACATGAGGCTCCTAATTTAAATCAAAGGAAACCCGGTTTGAAAGTTTCTTTCGGCTATAATTTATTTTGAGTGACGTGTGTTTAGCATTCAGATTAGGGGGGGGGGGGACCTTTAAATTCGTTTTACTTTAATGAAAACTGAAGATATAACATTTGATGGTTTATAGATTCGATGAAGAAGTGATCAAAGAAAAAGAGAATTCAATAAAAAGTTTAAAAAAATAAGTGAAAATTCACCTTGTTTAATAATTAAAATTCATAAGGATACAAATTAATGTAAATATATTGCTTGAAGGTGCGTAAAAACATACATAAAAACATTTAAAATACATTAAAGTCCTTTTAAAATCAAAACGTTTTCGACTGAACTCACTCGGTCTTCATCAGTGAAAAACTAATAAATAAGTTATTGTCTCTTTCTGTCTTTTAGCTTGCCCGGAACAAACCATTCTATTACAAGGGTGTGGAATATAAGGTTTCTGGAAATAATTAATACATGATTGCTTAACCTGTACTTGATTTTGAAATGTTGAATGACCTTTCCCATCCCACCTTATATTCCACACCCTTGAAATAGAATGGTTTGTTCCGGGCAAGCTAAAAGACGCGAAGAGACAACAACTTAGCTATTAGTTTTTCACTGATGAAGACCGAGTGAGGTCGGTTGAAAACATTTTGATTTTTAAATTACTTTAATGTGTTTTTAAATATTTTTATGTATGTTTTTACGCACCTTCAATCAATATACTTACATGAATTTCTATCTTTATGAATTTTAATGAAAAAAAGAAGTTTATTTATTTCGATAATACATATTTTATAATAAGGTGAGTATTTTGTTTTTCCTATGTCAAGATACACATGTGTCATACTAACTCATTGAAATGTTTTTCTTTTAAATTTATATGCTGTCAAATGTTGTAAAACACGAATCATTATTTTAGTTTCATATAAAGTAACCAGAGGTTGCAAAAAAGAATTCTTATTAAAAGAAATAATAATAAAAAAAATTTAGTACTTTTGTATTATACTTTTAAGTACAGAATAAACCCATAAAAACATAAGCAATTATGTAATTGTTGATTCAATTGTCACATGTGCCTATCATTATTTCCGAGTAATCACCTTTGTCTGATTTACTGACAAAACTTCTGCGATCAAATAAAGCAAATTGTTTCATTCAGAAATAGTGGTATGAAAATACAAAAACTAGAGAAGCAATACATAACTGCACTGAAGTAAACTGAAAACAATAAAAGCAATGAAACGGGAACCAGAGAAATTTTCTCCAGTACTATAAATAGAGAAGGGACATAATGGTAGAATAAATAGGCTATTCATGTAAACTTAACCATGAAACAATTCCTGTAGGAGCAATTCTTTTCCAATTTGTAAAGCTTTGTAGTTAAATATCAACTAAATTCCAAGATTTTCACAAGAGAGATGTACAACAAATAAAGATATACCAGAAGGACCCGTGCGAAGCTTTCGCACTGCAATCTTTGAGATTATTTCCTGGTACGTTTTAGCGCTGATTTTTAATTAACTGATTTTTTTTTCAATCATCGCGTTTTAACGAAATGCAATTGTACTTTCTCAGAAACTTGTTCAAAAACTTTACGAATACCTCATTCATCGTTGTATGTTTTGTATGTGCATATTAAAAAGGATGTTGACAAATGAAATAATATATATATATATATATATATATATATATATAATGATTGCTTGTGCGAATAAATTGCCAGAAAGTATATTGCCAATTTTTCTTATCTCGAAAAGGTTATTTCTCTAGGTTGCCAAGACCTCTATACTGGAAAAAAAAACGAATTATAAAAAAATGTAAGCATTGGATCAGATGTTTGGGTAATTTATATGCCAGCATGGCACAGATGTCATATACTCACCACATAAGCACGATTTTTTCCCCCGCCAATTTCGCGAAAATTTTGTTTTTGAATATTAGTTACAAATAGCGTACAATAATAGCATGTGATATTTTATTTCAATATAAAAGTAAAATAACGTAATAAATGAAATAGCTTCTATTATTTTAAAAAAGGAAATACAAATAAATAAATGATAGTTTGATATAAATATTGATATACATAATAACAATAATTTATAGAATTAAAATACGAAATAAAGTAAATAAAAAAAGTAAACAAACAAAAGTATATAAACAAAGTTTTCGCCAAATTAGCGGGGGGGAAATGGCGCCAATGTGGTGCGTATATGACATCTGTGCCAAAAGCATTTCCTCAGATTTTGCAAAACCGTTAAAGAAATTTCTTAAATACGTAAATCAATATTTGGTACACCACTTTTTTGAAAGCCTATGGGAACTTAAACATCGGGCGTTCAAACTTTGTGGTCCAGCAGCCATTTAAGTGACATCAGACTTCGCTGGCATATTAACAGCTTAATGAAATATTTAAAAAAAAATATTTACAATTTTTGTAAATCCTAATGAAATGTATATTTGGAAGTTAATCCTTAAATTACGTGTGCTCCGATTCCGATACAGTACGCATATAAACAGCCATGATTAAACAAAGAAAACAAATAAACAATATGTGACGCACGCGTAAAAATTAAATTAAAAACCCGATTAAAATCTCTATATTTTTTCAGAAAGCACGCACAAGAAATAAATTAACAATCATATTTTAATTGCATTAGAGGATGACGTCATACGATAATGCAGTATTTTATTTCTGTGGCAACACTGATTTCAAAAAACCTTTCATTTCGTTTATAAAATCAATGTCGATTTAATTTTTAATTAACAGCAATTTTTAATCGAATAGCATGTTTAAAAAAAATGTAAGTGCACTATGTCAGAAGCCGGTTCAAAAACCTTTCATACGGTATCTCATTCGTTGTTCTGCGTTTCATATTTTCTTAGAAAAAGGGATGTTGACAGGAGAAATAATGTATATGATTGAATTTAATTTCTTATTAGGACTGTAACAAGATAATGCAAAAGCGTTGTTAATTTCAATTTTTTCAATATATCCTTAATGTTTATTTTGGTAACTGTAGAATATTACGAAAATTAGAGTACGGATATTCAATCCATGGATTTATTACAAATTAAATCACCCGTTTAGAATTCAATGTTATATCAAGGCTGTTTCAATCTAAACTCACAACAGATGGTAGCGTGTGTTATTCAGCCAAGACTAAAGTAAGAATGCTACTAAATGCCATTTAATAAGCCATCCCATAAAAACTACACATATGGGATTGATTCAAAAAAGCAGTATTTTATAAAGGTTTTCAAGGGTTTTTTTTTTTTTTTTTTTTTTTTTTTTTTTGAGGCAGTTATGTATTTAGATATTTTCGAATATGCATTTGATTATTTGTTTTGGATTTTAATTTAATTTTTGTGAGTTTATTTATAAAAACTACCTAAAATATAATTCTTACGAAAGTAAAATGTAAAATTTATGATAGGGAAAATCTGCCTATTTTCTTTAATTTCAGTAAATGAGCACACATTTGAAACTCTTCATTCAAATAAGCCTCATATGAGTTCCTCAAATTTTACTTGATAATATAATGTTGTACGGAGACAAAGCATGTCCAACAGTGGCCAAACCGTTCATTTCTCAGATATCAGTACAACTCGATGTGATCCGATGAAATTATTTTACGTTGGCCGAACGACGCGGGTTGTCTTATTATTGGGGTACCAACTGCACCATTTCCCAAAGGTTTCCACAAATTACCAACGATGGTTCAATTTACTGTTTTATTTGTTGTGCCCACTTACTCCAGTGTTTAGCATGCTGACAACTAAATTAGAAGCTCTTGGGAAGATACTAGCGTGTCCTAAACCAGCATGGTCTAGGCGAGGTGTCGGAGTACGGTTTTCAGAGATTTCCTTGTACATGAACGATACTTCATGTACTTTCCCTTCAAACGTCCTTCCGGACGGCGTTACTCCTATATCAATATGAGCAGTGCTTAATCATTAACTAAGAAACACCAAATATCAATTGCAAATTACAGAATCTCTTCAAAACAAACCATTAAACATCTAACCAAAGTGCTAATAAAAATATGAACATAACGCAATCAACTTAAATTTATGTTTAAAATACAAAAGATTTGTGGAGGATTTGTAATGAGGGATTTGTTAGAGGATTTGGAAAAAAAATATATATATAGAAAATACACAAAAGGTCAGCCTATCTATGATATGAGAATCATATATTAAGTTTTAACAAACCCTATCCTTCATTTAAATTATATTTTTCCCTTTCCTTTTTCAAAATTTAATTGAGTTATCTTTAACCACAAACAATAATCCCGCTGTAATTTATACCCTTTCCCTTTTTCATTTTCACTTGTGCTCGATCACTAATATCTCACGGCTTTTCGATTAAAATAAAAAAAAGAAAAGAATTAAATCAGCACAGATGCCTTTTCGTAATTTTACTTTCCGTAACCAAGCTTATAACACAATATGTGCATAACGCATTTTTATGGCCGCAATGTCAGTTAAAAGTTATGCGAATCTTCCATTTGGCCCAAATGCATGCCCTTATATGGTAGTGGTAATAACTCAATCACTCACACCCATGTCTAAAAATATATTCTCATTGTTAAAAGCACATACTGTTTTGTCTGTCAAAATCCGTTCACATGAGAAAGATATTTGTCGGTTATAATCGCCATGGTGATATTAATTTTTGAAACAAAATTCGTCCTGTCGCCAATAATCTGGTAACCTCGCCCGGCAAATACCATTTGTTATGCCTATCTCTGTCTGAAAGTATTTACGCCTAGACACTCTGTAGCAACCCTATTTGGCGAGGTTATTGTCAGTGCAATTCCAACTTGTATCGTGGAAACAACTCACTTCGCTTGCTGTCTTCGCATAATAATGGCTGTTTAAGAGCGGCCTTTCTTGTTTACCCTCTTCTGCCTTGGAACATCATATGTCTACGAAATAAAATCCTGAAGATATACTGGAGTTTTTCTTTGCTAATTAAATACGTACCTGGATATTTCGTCATTCAATCACTCGAACTAATAACTATATTACACTATCAGAGTAAACAATCTCAATCAGGTTGTTGACGCATCTATGAAAAATGCTTAGAAAATACTGATTTCGGATGCTGAATAGGGTGGAGCGAAATTTTTTTTTTCTTCAAATCAAAATTGGACGGGGTGGGAAAGTTGCTCTATCCGATCCTCATTCTGAATATAAAATATCTTCGAAAAATATGAATATTAAATACTGCCCCAAGATCATTGAAAATTGAGAAAAATTGTAAAAGTCGTGCATTTTCTCATTTTTTTTGTCAAACATATAAAATGCACAAATATTATTAATATTAAATTAATTTTAAAGTATTCTTCTTACATTATTATTATTATTATACGCTTATAGTGAAACTATGTAATATTTATATCAAATTCAGGTGTTTTATACCGCCCCAATGACTTCAAAATTTTGAAAAATGTAAAGAAATTAGGTAATTGTAAAGCATAATCAAAACAACAAAATTGTGTTATATTTTATACTTCGTAAGAATATATTTTTTTAAATTATACTTGAAGATGAAGAATAACAAGAAAAAATAATTTATTATTACAATTTACAAGCATTAGTTTAATAACTGAACCATGTTCTGAGTATTTGGGGCACCTTTCGTTACAATCTGGAAAGGCTTTAATATTAAGTGAAGAAAAAAAACTACAAAAAATATTGATACCAGTAAGCTTGTTGCAATTGGTTGTGACGGAACTACCGTTAACACGGGCTACAAACAAGGTGTTATGCGATTTCTAGAAGAAAAAGAAGGAAAATCACTTCAATGGCTTATTCACCGCCCCCTGAATACTAGGCCTGCGCGCTGAGAAACATGGCGACTGCCGCAGGCGGAATCGTTTGTACAGTCCCTCGAACTTAAACTCCAATAATATCTAAAAGTTATCTTTGACTTATTTGATCTCCGAAAAACAAGGCGAATAAAACTTTTAGAAATTTTTGGTGTGGAATTTCGAGGGACCGTTCAAACGCTGAAAAAAAAGTCGACCTGCGACAGCCGCCATTGTTGTCAGCGCTCAGGCCTAGTATTCAGGGGGCGGTGGCTTATTTGCCAAATACATGCCAATGAGCTTATCTTGAGCCATTTGCTTTAGCATCTTGATGGTACAACAACTGGGCCTCAGACTTTTACAGGATCTATTGGCAAACCTCTAAAAGATTGTGAACTTCTTCCTCTTGTACATTATAAGAGAATAAGTTGTGCTTTGCTAGAAATTACTAATAAAAAGGACTTAAGCACGTATCAACTGTATTTGTTTGAGATATGTGAAGCAATTTCTTCGGGATTGTGTCCCGAAAAATTGTATAAAAAAAATCCTGGTAAAATTGTGCATTCTAGGGGGCTTACAGTGTCAAATAAAATTCTTAGGCTATACGTTTCTTCAAGTGAACCGTCTGAAAATTTGTTAATTCTGACAAATTTTATACTAAGAGTTTATTCAACTATATGTTTCAAATTAAAATTAAGCCTTCATGCATTTACGGAGCTAAGCATTTGTATCAAATAGTTATGTTATTACGATATTTACCAAATGAATTACAAACAATAATAGATCCCGTAATTCAACGAAATGGTTATTTTTTCATCCGGAAAATATTTTGATTGCCATGTTGGCTGACGATAGGGACTATGTAAGAGTGTTGGCACTACGTACAATAATAAAATCACGAAAGTCAAGAAATTCTTTACGTACGTTCAAGTTACCTGAGATCAGTTTTGAAGCCAAAGACTATATCGATTTTATAAATTGGGCTGAAGTGACCGTGACAGAACCACCATTATCTAATTAATTAGAACATAATATTCTGATGTATCCTAAATCCAAAGGCAATAGATGAAGACATCTTACCTAAGATAAAACTATTCCTTTGTCACAATCAAGCCACTGAAAGATGTGTTAAATGTGTTACGTAGGCTTCTTCAGTTGTTTGTGGTCCTTTGAGACTCGATGGGCTCATTAAAACTTGTCTGGAGTCTCGGAAAAAATGCCAGTTTTTGAAACAAAACAACAGTATGGACTACTATAAAATGGTAACTTTATTGCTTGAGAATTCTAATAGTAAATTATTTTTACCTTATTACAATAGTTCTTTAAAAATAATTAGAAATTATATTTTCTTACATAGGTTAAGTAAAAAATATAAAACAATTACAATTACCCAAATTTCATATGTTTAAAAAAAGTATAGTGGGTGAGTTAGTATAATAAAAGCGAATTTGATAATACATAATTGATACACGATATTACATAATTTTACTATAAATATATAATAATTCGATGATCATCCTTTTAAATTAAATTATTATTAATAGCTTGTTTTTTTGAGGAAAAAAATAGAAAAATGCACAACTTTTACGTTTTTTCTCAATATTCAATGACCTTGGGGCAGTATTTAATATTAATATTTTTCAAAGATATTTTATATTCAGAATGAGGATATGATAGAGCAACTTTCCCACACCGTCCCGTTTTGATTTAGAGAAAAAAATATTTTTCCATAGGCTAGCTCTCCACCCTAATGCTGAAGCTTATGTGCTTTAATTCATTATCTGCCTCTATGTACATCCACGACATGTAGCAGTACGTAAATGTTTCCATGCATCTCATAAAAAAATAGGATTCTGGAAATAGAGTCAATAGTAAGCGATTTTCTTTAATTAAACTTTTAATTTGGGCTCACCTTGAGTGAGACTGGAAATGTAACAGACCCGTATGGATATGAATGCTCTTTGGGTGCTGAAATGTATCAGTGTAAAAAAAGTATTTTATTCTTTTCATTAAAAGTATTTTTTTAAATGATGAAGTACATTTTTCTTTTGTGGATGTAACCTCATTACATTATGGAACAAATGTTACTTGTTATATGACATCTCAAAACATAGAGTTGATAGAAAAATCTATGTATATTATGTATAATACTATTATGATAAATTCTATAGCTAATTATATACTGTTCCATGGGCAAAATAGGAAAAATTGTTCATTATGTAAAAATAAATATAAAGAAAAATGTCCCTAGAACTCTTCATGGTTTTAATGGAATACGAAAACAAAGAGATATTAAGTGCCACATGAACATGGAAAAAAAGTAATGAATAAAGCTTGCAAAATTCTTCGCTCTATATCTTATAAAGAAACAGGAGAGTAGAGTTAAATTTAAATATAATTTTGTAAAAGAATATTTTTGTTAGGATGCATTATACTTTATTTTATAAAAGCAAATATTTTTTATTATCAGAAGCAAAAAATTAATAACTGTACTTATTGCGCAAATCTTATTTTCAAACTATAGACACAGAATTCCGTATATTTAGTTAAATGATATTAATAAAACAAACAAAAATCCTAACAAAATAGATTCATATGCACAACGCTGTCTTTCTAACTACGTATATCGCTATTTTTTTATGAAACGAGTAAACGACTCCTGTTAAAGTTCGTCTTTATTCAAAACCCCAAATTAATTTTTATTTTCATTTATATATATATATTATAGTTTGTTAATATTGATCTTACAGTATTACTCGATTCCCATTAAAGCAATATCTTTTTTCGTTTATTTTCTTCTAAACCCATTTCATAAACTGATATACTAGAAAATGAGATTCTAATATTTCAGCTTACTTTTAGATTAACTTCGGCCTCAGTTAACGAAGTAATTACGCCTCTATTACCATAACTGATGAAGAGACTTGAAGCGGAATTTGGGACCGTTATTGTGTGCCTTTAGCAAACGTTCGTTTTATATCAGATGACCTCGTAACAAAGTAAATGGTATCTTTTGTTTCTTAAATATATTTAGAGATATATAGATGCGAAAAACAATAGGATTTTTGTTAATTAGTCATGTTGAGAAGCAGGAAGGGAAATACTGATTTGCATAAAATATTTAAGAACTTAATAACGTGTAAAGGATTTCAATTTATGTTGCAGTAAGCATTAGTAACTACTGTATTACATGTTAGAAAATTGTTATATTATAGAATACTAAACACAAATTAGACAAACGTTATTTTGGTAAATTTTCAGAAACGTACGGTTTTGTAAAACTGGGATTCGATATTTATTGTTTTGTATAAAATTTAATAAAATCAATTTATATTTTCATATGTTTAGATAAATATATATATATATATATATATATATATATTAATGTACCAGGAATAAGGAAAAATTTTATGTACAATGGATGAGAAAATACCATTATAATTATAAATAAACATTGGATTTTAACCAATAGGCGCCATAACTCCCGTTTCTGGAAAAAAAATAATGTTTTTCTTCAAATAATTTTAAAGCAAACAGTAAAAAAAACTTTTTTATGTGAAAACAAGCAGTATTTGATAGAATTTAAAAAAAATCAGAATATTTATATGTATGTTTTCTTTTATTGAAATTTTTTTTTTATCGACAATTTTAATAAAAACAGCACACAGAAATATTTCGTTTAAGCTTTCAGTTATAGTTTACATTTAAAACCAACATATTAATTAATAACATATTGAAAATGCAATGTAAATAGATTGATTTAAAGGTATGCTAGAGGGATTTCTTTTGAATGTTCTCGCAATGGGAACTTGAGCGGTTTGCGATAATATTTCGCACCGGTTTGGTAATATCAATTTGCAAGTTACACATAAGTACATGTTTCACAAATTCAGATCTGTCTGTAAGCGGAAGTTGCTAGTAGGGGAAGGTGGCCAAAAATTATCTTAACGGGCAAAACGATCCACATATGTTTTTTTTTCCAGACAGGTCACGCTATCTACAGGGTAACACATAAAGTAGTTTTAATAAGTGAAGAAGAAACAATAGCGCGCGACCGCAGTATTACGCGTCTGAATAGAATTCTTTGTAAAATTGGGTTTCATAACATCTGTTATAAGGTAAACGCTAAACTTTTATATTTAGATATACAGCCTTTCATGTACAGAAGTTGGTTGTATAGGGTTTAATGGCGCAAGGTCCAATTAGGGACAAGCTGCGTCAAATCATGTAGAGAAGTATGACTTGGTTTACTTATTGGAGTATAACAATATAATA
Source organism: Maratus michaelseni (assembly GCA_963931845.1). NCBI lineage: Eukaryota > Metazoa > Arthropoda > Arachnida > Araneae > Salticidae > Maratus > Maratus michaelseni. The sequence continues at coordinate 318,954,854 of OZ007593.1, read as the reverse complement.
AATTATAACACCTTGTAAAAATATATTTCTTTTAAATGCTAAAAGGTGCAAATTAACAACATAAAATAACATTTATTAGGTTGTTTGACATGTTTCGGCTCACTTGCTCAACACTATAATATTTGTTTTTGAAAATGGCTCGAAGTAAGCCGAAACATGTCAAACAAGCTAATAAAAGTTAATTTACTGGTTAAACCAACTTACTACCTAATAAATTGTTAATTTACACCTTTTAGCATTTAAAAGAAATATATTAATGAAGTATGCTTTTAGATGTGAATTACCTCTATGCACTGTCATAATTACTTTTATATCCTTCATTTTGCTGATAAAAAACATTTTACAACTATTTTTAAAGGAAGGAGCATTTTGCCCTTTTGGTGAAGTTAAAATGATCCTTTTAACACATTTTTAAAAAACTATTTTTTTCAGCAATCAATTTGAATTTAAATTATTATTGAAATATGTTTACAATGTAAAATATAGGGTAAAACATATTAACAAAAGGCCAAAGATTTATTTAAACAGTTAAGTTATTTTACACTAGTTTTTCGCTTAAGGGGATTATTTTAGGCCAAATCCCCCTATTATTTTTTTTAAATGATTTTTCTATAAACTCTTATCTTCACATTAAAAGTTAAATAGTACTCTGTTGTCCTTTTGTTTACTGATTTTGAAACGACTATTAATTTAAACATATCGATATCAGTAATCTTATAAATCAATCATAAAATTATATTTTTAGAGGAATTTAATATTTGAATAAAAAATAAAATGGTCATTATTTTATGAGCATTATTTCCTTCATGAAAATTCATTTATATTTTAACAAATGAAAAGTACAAATCCACGCAATTTTTATTCATTAAAATGTTAGAGTTGATCTAAAATATTTTTTGCAATTGCTACTGTACTGCTCTAATTTAAACTGTTTTGTTATATATTTTCATATACAGAATTTTTTACCTGAATTCATAACTAGAAAACGTTTAATAAAAAATAAAAACTCAAACTAATGAATTTACTTAAAATATATAAAGGGACTGGTTCAGTGAAATTGCGATTTTATTAAAAATATCATATTGTGTATTCTTAAATCTAAATATATTCATTGAAACTTTCGTTATTTAATTTATAAATTTAATTTTCCTTACGACGATATTTAGTTAATATTATTAAAATGCGTTTAAAATACTACATTACAATCTTTTTGTTCTTAAATCTATAAATATACATTCCCGTTTTTATAAATAATTCTTTGAAACACATCCTTTCCTTATTATGAAATTCACCTAACTTTTAGTTGATTTCTCGTTGTAGATCTTGAAGAACATCCGCTCACGATAACTTTGCTAATGAATTCGTCACGCTTTAGAATTCACATGCGTTTTAATGAAGTCTACGTAAAAGCCGCTTTTCAATTCATAAGTTATATATTTCTAATAAGAGAGAAAAGTGTATATGTTGATTGATAAACAGAAAACATGAGTTAATTCTACTGGTTATCCGCGTTTCATTACCTAAAATTTTAGAAGAAATATTTCCGACATTGAAAAATCTATGCGTTTTAAAACAAGATTGAAATGAATTTTGACTCATTGAGTTTTATTTATTTATTTATTTATTTATTTTGCTTTAACTATAAATTATTTTTCTTGCAACAATCATTTTATATAAAAAATAAAATAAAGTAACCCTTTGCTAATTTGTCCTGAGTTTGAATTATATAAAATCATTGCATAGAATAGAGTTTTTACCAAAAAATAATATTTAAATATAAGACAGTTTGTTTTTTCCGTTTCCATTCGTTGTTCTATTTTACTAGCATTTATCAGCGATATCAATATTTTAGAGCTAACATTATAAATATTCCCAAGCAAAGTATATAATTCCACCTATCCTCTATACCTTAAACGTTTTCAGTTGAAACAAAAGTTTTTTTTTTTTTTTTTTCATTAATTCTAAAATAGTTCAAAGTCAAACTAGTTTGTTATATATTTTCATAAATTGAATATTTTCGCCTTAATTTACAATTAGCGATAGACTTCATAAAACAATTAAAAAGTAATAGATTAGCACAGATTCATTTTCCAAACAATCTACCCTAATAAAATCCGTATGCGTATCTATGTATCCTCCTAAACTTGGAAACCACAGGGCGCAAGGCTACGAAATTTGGCACACTGGTTTCTGGTAGGGGCCCATGAACGATTGATGGAAAAAATTCGAAAATTTTAAATACATATTTTTTTCTGTTTTTGACGAATTTTTGCCTTTTTAGCTCACAGGCTATCAAAGCCTGTGATAAGGCGCTTGTGATAAGGCTTCCTTGTGATAAGGCGCTTCCCTGATTAGTTTTGGGGATTGATTGTTTAACTATAAAGGGGGGAACGGGGGGCTAACCCCCCTTAATTAAGATAAATGGTTTTTTCATGCAGAATTGTCCTTCAAATTTTGTATATAGGTTCATTGTGATAAGGTTCTTTCCTGATTAGTTTTGGGGGTTCATAGGTTAAGTATAAAGGGGCTCACGGGGGGGGGGGAATCCTTCCCCTTAATTTAGATAAATGAATTTTTTTTTTCATGCAGAGTTATCCGATTTTCTTCCAATTTTGTTTATAGGTTCCTTGTGATAAGGCGCTTCCCTGATTAGTTTTGGGGTTTGATTGGTTGACTATAAAGGGGGGGGGGAACGGGGGGCTAACCCCCTTAATTTGGATAAATGGTTTTTTCATGCAGAATTATCCAATTTTCTTCAAATTTTGTATATAGGTTCATTGTGAAAAGGTTCTTTCCTGATTAGTTTTGGGAGTTCATAGGTTAAGTATAAAGGGGGTAACGGGGGGGTTAATCCTCCCCCCTTATTTTAGATAAATTATTTTTTTCATGCAGAGTTATCCGATTTTCTTCAAATTTTGTATATAGGTTCATTGTGATAAGGTTCTTTCCTGATTAGTTTTGGGGGTTCATAGGTTAAGTATAAAGGGGGTAACGGGGGGGTTAATCCTCCCCCCTTATTTTAGATAAATGATTTTTTTCATGCAGAGTTATCCGATTTTCTTCAAACTTTCTATATGGGCTCATTGTGGTAAGGGGTTTCCCAGATTAGTTTTGGGGGTTCATTAGTGAAGTGTAAAGGAGGGAAACGGGGGCTACCCCCCCCTTAATTTTGATAAATGGGTTTTTCATGCAGAATTATCCAATTTACTCCAAATTTTGTATATAGGCTCATTGTGGTAAGGCACTTCCCTGATTAGTTTTGGGGGTTCACAGGTAAAGTATAAAGGGGGGAACGGGGAGGACTAACCCCCCTTGATATAGATAAATGGGTTTTTTAAGCAGAATTATCCGATTTTCTTCAAAGTTTATATATATGTTCATTGTGATAAGGTGCTTCTCTGATTAGTTTTGGGGGTTCTTTGGTTAAGTATAAAGGGGGGACGGGGGGCTAACCCCCTCTTAATTTAGATAAATGGATTTTTCATGCAAAATTATCCGATTTTTTCAAATTTTGTATATAGGTTCATTGTGGTAGGGCGCTTCTCTGATTAGTTTTATGGGTTCATTGGTTAATTATAAGAAGGAGAAACGGGGGATGGTTCCCCACTCTTAATATATTGTCGATTTCTTCATTTTTCGAGGGCTTATTTCAAATTCTTTGAAATAAGAATATAATTTACAGTTAGTGTGAATAGCCTGTGAGTTCAATGCCGTCAGTTTAACTGGGCAGTTTTCTTTTTATTTATGTTTAACGCGTAATCGCGCGATTTCTAACCAGTTCTAAATGTTTACTGCCATGTGAGACATACATATTACGTACGCCACGCTGCTATACTAAGAAGCTGTAGTGGGTGTTGGGATAATTCTTTTACATCGCATGCAAATAATAAGAGATTATTTAATTGCGCTTAAGAGTCATTGCATGAGCCAATCAGGCAAAAAAAGAAAAAAGTTTCCATCACCATCTCAGAATTTCTTTATTTTTTTTTCTTGTGTTGTCTTTCCCAAGGAAAGAACAAATCTCAAGCATTTTTGTTATATCTCTTTTAGTTTTGGAGTTAGGGGAGGTCAAAGTTCCCTAGAACAGGGCGTAGAAATAATTTTGTGTCATTTTTGCCACTTTATTCACTCAACTGTAACTGGCCCTGATGTGCTTCAGAGATTTTTTGTACTCTAACTGATACTATACCTTGAACATTAACATCTCAAATTGAAAATTCATTTGAAGATGGTCAGAGCCTCCATACAGGGCCTCCCCAAATACCCTTAATTTCGTGAAAAAACGGTTTTTAAGAATGCTTTAAATCTTGGCTATGATGTGATACAGAGAATATTTTTGCACAATGTACTTAGACATTTCCATACAAAAGGAATTTAAGCTTAACATTATTTGAAGGTGACCGGAGCCATTCGGTATAGGGGCCCAAACATGGACCTGAACGCTAATTTGTGTAACTTCAAAGCATTGGTGTAGCGGGCTCTGACCTCCTACAAGAAAACTTTTTGCATGGAGTTGTAGCACCAACATAATAGTTTCATATTTAAAAATATATATTTTGAAGGTACCACCATTTTCAAGAAAAATCCAATAAAGTACCTACCTACTTGGGATATTCCCCTGACATCCCTGGGACATTTTGTACAATGTAATACACATAAATAGGTTGAGTCAGGTGGACAAAAATTATTCTAATGTATACACAAATTCCATTTACAACTAATTTTCTGAAAATTTCAAAGGATTAGTAATTTTTTCTTATAACAATTCAACTACAATTTCAGTAAAAAAATGTAAAGGTACTTTTCGGTTAGCCGGGCGCCAGTGATATATATACATATATAAATATATATGTATGCACACACACACACACATATATATATATATACATACATATATGTGTGTATATGTATAGATACACTGGTGTGCAAAAATTGAAGACAAAGCTGATAAATTAGCATAAAAGTCAAAAAAGGCAACAGAACTAAATGAAAGACCAATCAGGGGATAGGCCTGAAACAAATGCAGCAGGACATGCCCATATATAGCATATGGCGCAAAAGGAAGAGGTGCTAAGGGGAAAAAAGCACAGAGGCGGTGACCGTTCAGAAATTTCGTAAAATCTATTGCACTGTGTAACGTGATTTCAGTAACTTTTTTTGCCATTATTGTGTGATATGGCCAAGAGGCATTCCAGAAGATGTCATCTGGATGACCTTACACGAGGTCGAATCATTGGGAAGTTGGAAGAAGGTGGAAGTGTGGCACAAGAGTTCGGTATCGCTCATAACAACTTTTCACGAGTCTGGAGTGTATTTCAAACGAAGGGAATAGCTGTCCAAGCATTCAGCAGTGGTCGCCCACGCGCAACAACAACAGTGGAGGACCGTTATATTGTCCTACAGGCGAAAAGAAACAACTGGAGAAATTGCAAGGCAGATGGAGCAGACTACTGGCCGTCGGATATCACGTTTTACCGTGGCTAGGCGGCTGCACAAAGGAGGCCTGTATGCACGACGACCAGTACGGTGTGTATCACTAATACCTGCTCATCGGAGACGCAGGTTTCTGTGGTGTCAGGAACATAAGACTTGGACACAACATTAGTGGTGTCGAGTACTCTTTACGGATGAGAGCCGATTTAGTATGACGAGCGATTCTGGACGTATACACATCTGGAGCGAGCAGGGAATACTTAATCACCCTCCAACATCATCGAAAGCCGTATGGACCTCCATGTCTTCCAAGGAGGTTCAGTTTCTGGTTTCTGCTATTGTGCCGAGATTCTCTTGCCTCACGTGCGTCTTTTTAGAGGTTCTGTGGGTCCGGACTTCCTCTTCATGGACGACAACGCTCCCCGGCATCGTACACCGACTGTCGAAGAACTCCTGGAGAGTGAAGATATTCAAGGCATGAATTGGCCTGCAAAGTTCCCGGACCTTAATCCCATAGAACACGTGTGGGACCTTCTCGGGAGATGCTTGGCATCACGTGATCAGGCGCCAACAACGATTCTGGAGCTGAAATTGGCGTAACAAGAGGAATGGGACTCTATTCTTCAAGCGCTACTAGACAACCTTGTCCTCAGCATGGACAGACGTTGCAAATCCTGCATCGCAGTCAGGAGTGACCATATCCCCTATTAGAGACTGAATTATTCCTGCCAGGTGCTTGGAAGATGAACGTTTCTGTCTTCTCTGCATTTGTGCTCCAAGTGACCTTTTCAATAAAATGCTTTCATATCCTTTTGATTCTTTGTTTAGATGGTTTTTATCACTTGTCCCATATTTTCACATCTTGAAGATCTTATGGTAAGATTTTGGTCGATGTGGAAATCTTCTGTGCGACGTTACATTCGAAAAACCCTCTCGTCCTTAATTTTTGCACACAGGTGTATGTGTAGATATATGTATATAAATATATATATATATGTGTGTGTGTGTGTGTGTGTGTGTGTATACATGTACATATATAACTGCCGCCCAGCTAACCGAAAAGTACCAATGTAAATTGGGACTGATAATGCAATTTGAAACTTATTCTCAATTATGTAAAAAAACAAAAATGCAATTTTCTATTGAAAATAACCTCCAGGAGTAACTGAAAATTACCTTCACTAATTAGAAGTATTTTTCATACTGATTGTAGGTTTACAAAGGTAATCCTTTTTTGTTTGAAATTTGTTAAACCTAACAATAGAACTGTTTTATGTTACATAGTTTTTTATTCCAAAATATAAATTTATCTTTTAATTCTCTAAGTGTTTTAGGTAATATGCTAGATACATTTTCTAAAACTCACCTTTTAAAATGTACTAAGCTAGTCTTTCTCTCCAAAATAACCAAGTTACCATAACAAAAGATTTCAAAATGGCCGCCACTTAACAGCATTGGCACTCAGTTTGTTACATTTATACAATTATTCTTATTCTTGTAAACACTGTTGCCATTTATATTTTTCTACATTTACCAAATATATAGTTTTATTCTTATTAATTAACTAAATATTTGATAGTTATATTTAAAAAGAAGAAGCTTCAAACACATAATTACACCACCAAAACCTGTGTACTTTATTGGATTTTTCTTCAAAATGGTGGTACCTTCAAAATATATTTTTTCATAATATGAAACTACTATGTTGATGCTACAACTGCATGCAAAAAGTTTTCATGTAGGAAGTCAGAGCCCGCTACACCAATGCTTTGAAGTTAGATAAATCAGCGTTCAGGTCAATGTTTGGGCCCCCATACCGAATGGCTCCAGGGACCTTCAAAAAATATTAAGCTTAAATTCATTTTGTATGGAAATGTCTAAGTACATTGTGCAAAAATTTTCTCTGTATCACATCAGAGCCAAGATTTAATGCATTTTTAAAAACCGTTTTTTACGAAATTAGGGGTATTTGGGAGGGCCCTGTATGGGGGCTCTGACCATCTTCAAATGAATTTTCAATTTGAGATGTTAATGTTCAAGGTATAGTATCAGTTAGAAAACAAAAAATCTCTGAAGCACATCAGAGCCAGTTACAGTTGAGAGAATAAAGTGGCAAAAATGACACAAAATTATTTCTACGCCCTGGTCTAGGGAACTTTGACCTCCCCTAACTCCAAAACTAAAACAGATATAACAAAAATGTTTGAGATTTGTTCTTTCCTTGGGCAAGACAACACAAGAAAAAAAAATAAAGAAATTCTGAGATGGTGATGGAAACCCCCTGCCTGATATGCTCATGCAATGACTCTTAATTATTACCTTTTTTCAAAAAAATAAAGAAAAACATTTTATCACAAACATCAACAAATCTTTTTATTCTATTTATTCGCTTATTCTTAAGATATCGTTTTATCGTCTGCTGCCATTGCAACATGATAAATTAAATTTCATTAAAAAAAAGCACAGTAGTAGAAATATATTTTTCTAAATCGAATAGTATATTTCATTTATATGTGTAATAGTATATGTACATTATATGTACAATATATATATAATAGTATATGCACATTATATGTACAATATATATATAATAGTATATGTACATTATATGTACAATATATATATAATAGTATATGTACATTATATGTACAATATATATATAATAGTATATGTACCCAGCTAAAAATGAACTGCAGTTTTTCTACAGAAGTGAAGTATTTTTAAAGTTTTTCTACAGTCAACTGTAGATTTTCTGTAGTGCAATCTCGACTGTAAAAATACTTCAGTTATTTTGCAGTTAATGTGAAGTAATTTTGCAGTAATTTATTTCAAAAATACTGTGAGCTTTTAACTGCAAAAATACTGTAGTTTACGTGAAATTATGTTATAATCATAAATTTAAAAAATAATGAGACTTTACATCTGTAGTAAAACTGCAGTAAATTTGAAGTAATTTTACAGTCATTAATTCAGTATTATATTTTCTGAAGTATCTGCAGTATAAGTGCAGTTACTGTAAGGTAATTTTACAGAACTTAATTTTAGTAAGTTTGTGAGATATTTTCTGCAGTTTTAAAAGCTAAACAATATTAAAGTTTTTCAGTTTTTGACAATATTGAGCATTTGCTTTGTTATTAATAATTAACACTGTTTTCAAGACTTTTAGTTTAATGGGACTAAATTGAATACCTGGGAAAGTCCCCCCTCCCTCCTTTTTTTAAATGAAACAAAACAAATATTCAAAGAAATTAAACTTTAAAATCCAAAACAAATATATATATATATAAATAAATGAATGTTTATCATTAAAATCTTGAACCTACCCAGGTAAAAAAATAATATAAATTTAAAAAAAAAATATGTTGTTTATATCCTCTTTCGCTCAGTGTTTAATTATTTTATGTTATTCAAAAAAATAAATTTAAAAAAGAAAATTAGTTAAATTTTAATTAATTGTACAAAATTCTAGGGGTGCCCTCCCCCCTCCCTAAAATCAACACTGCCCTGAAATACCCAATTTTAAGGTAATTTTTTAGCACATAAAAGTTAAAAGAAAAACAGGACAAAAATTAACTGCGATGAGTGATTAAGGGGGAGCACCCCCCCCCCCCAACCTACACACACACACTACGAGATTTCATAATTTATCTTTCTTTTAATGTTTAATTATTTTTAGTTACTCACAAAAATAAATTTTACTGCCTTTAAAAATTGGAGAAAAAGAAAATTATGTCAATTAAATTACAAAACCTGGAGGGGGGGGGGCGCTCTTTTCAGACTTCGTCACTTCCCTGAATCTCCGTTTAAGGTACTTTTTAAACACATACTCGAAAAGAGTACATTTTACTATCTCTTTCAAAATCAACGAAAAATAAACTTACGTTAATTAAATTTGAAAATCCGGGGGGGGGGGGGGTGCTCCCCTTCCCATCTGGCACTGAATTCACCCCCTTCCCCCCCCCCACGCACACTACAAAATGAATATTCATAATTTATCTTTCTCCTAATACTTAATTATTTATTTTAAGTTCCACAAAAAAGCTAATTTTACTGTCTTTAAAAATTGGAGAAAAAGAAAATTATGTCAATAAAATTATAAAATCTGTGGGGGAGGGGGGGGCTTCTTTTTGACTTCATCACTTCAATGAATCTTAAGGTACTTTTTAAACACATACTCGAAAAGAATAAATTTCACTATTTCTTTCAAAATCAGCGGAAAAGAAAATTACATGAATTAAATTTTAAAATCCGGGGGAGGGGGGGTGCTCCCCTTCCCATCTGGCACTGAATTCAACACTCCCCCGAATCTCCGCTTAAGATAACTTTTAAAGACAAACATATAAACGAAAATAGAGTTAAAAATTTACTTCCATGGGGGATTTACACGGGGGGGGGGGGGTTGAGCCCTCCCTTAACAAAAAATTTTTAGTTCCACTTTCTCTTAGTGTTTAATTATTTTAAGTTACTCAAAAAAAAACAATAAATTTTACAATTTCTTTCAAAGAAAAGAGAAAATTTTGTTTAGCAAATTTCCAAATCCTCCGTGGGGAGAGCAAGAATCCCGCGGGCCAGCCCTACCCTAATTCAACACTGCTTTGAACCACCCCTTTGAGATAAGTTTTTAACACATAAATATAAAAAATAATAAATAAATAACTTTTATGGGGATTTAGGGGGAAATTCTGCACTTCCCGAATTCAGGAAATAGTAATTAATCTCCCCATCCATGCGAAAAATTCTTAGTTATTTTATTTTAAGTTTGGGGTTATTAACTACAGACGTGACTTCCAGTTTTTATGAAAATTACTTCAAAAAACAAATGAAAAATGTATTATTCTTATTAATTTATTTAAAATTTCCTTTAGAACATTCGATTTTTTTTTTTTTCGCAACTGACACGGCAGTTCCGACTCCACAGTGATTTTCCAATGGTAGAAGAAACACTACAACTCAACTCAACTCTGAGCTGAGCGTGTTTATGTTTTGACTCTATCTCCATGCCCGGCGTTAAGCGGTAACGTTTGTCTGTTGATATTTTCTGTGATTCGCTAGCTTTGTTAATATAATAATTAACACCTTAATTAATTTTTTTAATGTTTATACATAGCCATAAGATGGATAAAGATATGTACCGACAGATAAAACTAAACTCTCTTTTAAAAAAATAGACAGATTCAAAATATTTATAAAAAATACCACGAGGCCTTACTAAAATAAAATTATTTCGGAGGAGATATGTAAGTTCAAAGTATCGTTCATATTATCTTATTATAGACTTTTTTTTTATACTTTAATAGCGATGGAGTTAATTTAAAGTTCATAACTTTATACATTCATATAACTCATATTTATTACAAAATTAAATTTAATATTTGAGCCTTGTATCGTTACAGTGGAATTTAAAGTATTGTTTTGGTTGATCTTTATTCTACTTCGCATGTGTGTTAATATTAATTGTCAACCCAATTAATGATTTCTCAAGGTTTTTACATGCATTTTCAATTGCTTTTAATCTAAGTTTATGAGTAATATACCAAGATAAAAATAATTTTATAAAAAATATGAATTAAAGTAATACTATTTTAAATATTGCTCTCTTGAACGATGGTATGTTACATGAGATGTTATTTATGTCAAATGTATGTTAAAGGGTTGAAGAATAAATTTAAACTTTTTATTGATTAAATTATAGTATTAAAAGAAATATACATATATATATAACTTTTCAAATGATATTGCGGGTTTTAAACAATGAAAGGTTTGTAACTATTTTACCCCACAGTTGTTGTTTTTTTTTACTTTTTGCAAATAATTACAGTTTGTGTTTTTTATAAATTTAGTTTTGAAACCTGCCTATTTTACCCTATCTTTACCCTATCTGTTCAATCTAGAAAAAAAAAAAGAAAGGGCACTACTCACACCAATATAATGTGCTACTGGAGGAAGAAAAAGCTTTTAATAACATTCCATGTAACATACCATCATTCAAGTGGACAATATTTAAAATAGTATTACTTTAAATCATAATTTTTATAAAATTATTTTCTTCCTGGTACATTATTTATGATTAAAAGTAATTGAAAATGCAAATAATAAATATGAGTTATTTGAATTCCCAATAACAAACTTTAAATTAACTGCATCGCTATTAAAGTATTAAAAAAAAGTCTAAAATAAGATAATATGAACGAAACTTTGTAAATACAAATATCCTCTGAAATATTTTTTTTACTGAGGACTCGGTATTTTTTATAAATACGTTGAATCTATCTAATTTTTTAAAAGAGAGACCAGTTTTGAAGAAGTGTCTGTCGGTACATATTTTCAGCCATCTTTTGGCAATGTATAAACATTTAAAAAATAAATTAAGGTGTTAATTATTATATTGTCAAAGTTAAAACAAATTACGGAAAATAATAGATGCGAATTTAGCTGATAAGGTGCATAAAAATCACGAATTTAACCGATAAGGCACATAAAAAATCATGAATTTAGCTGATCATGCATGTAAAAATTGTGAATTTAGCCGATCAGCAGGTAAAAATCACAAATTTCGTCGATGGGATGTGTAAAAATCGTAAATTTAGCTGATAGAACGAGTAAAAATCGTGAATTTAGCCTACCAGGTGCGTAAAAATCGTGAATTTTGTCGAGCGGGCGTGCAAAAATTGTTAATTTTACCAATCGGGCATGCAAAAATTGTGAATTTCGCCGATCGGCATATAAAAATCGCGAATTTCACCAATAGGGTGCGTAAAAATTGAGAATTTTGTTTAACAAGTATGATTGTGGACCTCGACAAGCTAGTCATTTTTTTGAGTGACCCATGAACCAAAAGTAGCCAACATCTTCAGAAATTGTGTATTTCATCAATTAGTCCGGAAAAAATTGCAAACTTCGTCAATCGGGAGCGTAAAAATACTGAATTTCCGTCGGTCAGAAGCGTAAAAATGATGAATTTCCATCAGTCGGGAGCATAAAAATCAGGAATTTCAGCGATCGGCTGCAACAAAATCATGAATTTCAACGATCGGATGAAGAAAAATACTGAATTTCGTCGATTGGACGCGAAAAAATCATGAATTTCGTTGGTCGGACGCGGAGAAACCATAAATTTCTTCGATCAGACGTGAAAATATCCTGAATTTCGTTGATCGGACGTAGAGAAACCATAAATTTCTTCGATCGGACACTGAAAAATCATGAATTTCAAAGAACTGGAGCGAAAAAATTCATAAATTTCTGCGATCGGGCACGAAAAAATTATGAATTTTGTCGAACGGGGGCGAAAAATTCACGAATTTTAGAGTACAGTAAGGATATCAGAAAATCCTGCATTTGGCCGGTTCTTTTTATGCAGAATGTACGCGACGCTGCGGCGGGCGCCGCAGACTTTTTAGGGCATCTGCAGACGAAAAACGGCAAACTTCGTCGAAGAATTGCGAGAAAAATGCGAAATTTATTTAAAGATTGCGAAAAATGGCTAATTTCGCTGACAGGTCGCGAAAAAAAATGCAAATTTAATCAAAAGGCTGTGGAAAAACGTGAATTTCGCCAAAAGGCCGTCAAAAATACATGCGTTTCGTTGAAGGATCGCAGAAAAATATGAATTTTGCCGAAGGGCTACGGAGAAAACGCCAATTTAGTCAAAGGATCGTGGAAAAAATCTGTTAATTTCGTCGAAAGATTACGAAAAAATGGCAAATTTTGTCTTAGGATCTCGAAAAAACAGAAAATTTTGTCGAAGGATTCTCGAAAAAACGGAAAATTTTGTCGAATGATCTCGAAAAAATGGAAAATTTCATCCAAGGATCTCGAAAAAAAAGGTAAATTTCGTCGAATTATTTCGAAAAAACGGCAAATTTCAGTAAAGTATCTCAAAAAAAAAAAAAACTGCCAATTTTCGTCGAAGGATCGCAGAAAAAATGCGAATTTTGTCCAAAGGCCAAAAGAAAAAAGACGAAATTTATCAAAGGATCTGGGAAAATGGCTAATTTTGTTGACAGAATGCGATAAAAACGCAAATTTTGTCAAAGGGCTGCGGAAAAACTTGAATTTCATCAAAAGAATATAAAAAAAAAAGTTTCGTTGAAGGATCGTGAAAAAAAAAGCGAATTTCATCAAAGGGCCACAGAGAAATGCAAATTTTGTCAAATGGTCGCAGAAAAAAAATGCCAATTTCATCAAAATTTCATCAAATAATCGTGGGAAAAACTGCTAATTTCGTCAAAGAATCACAGAAAAAGTGCAAATTTCGTCAAAGAACCACAAAAAACAAACAACAAACAAACAAAAAAAAAACATGAATTTCGTCAAAGGATCACAGGAGAAAAAAGAAACGCTATTTTCGTCTAAGGTTCACGAAAAAGAACGTGAATTTTGTGAAATAGTCCCGGAAAGAATGCAGCATTTCTTTAGAAAACAGCAGACGTACAAAGTTCTATGCTTATTAATATAGGCATAGTTTTTAATCTGAAACAATATCCTGAACTAACTTTTGAAAAACAGTTAATCCGAACCCAATTTGCAAGGATCTACACTCAGCCTGAAATCGACTCTAATGAAAAGCAGAGTTAATCCGACCTGCAACAGGAATAATTATTGCCGAGAGGGGATTTTCTCCCCTAACCCCTCTGCTGTAACCTTTCAGAATATTTGCTGTGAATTTCAGAATTTTTTTTTACTCGGAAAGGCTGATAAATGCTGATGTCTTAATTAATTAGCACTACAACAGCAGCAAGAATAGATTTATATGATATATTGCATATTGCAGACTATTTTTGAAAACATTATTAGCGTTGCAGACACTTGAAGATAGTTCTGCCACTGGGGCGAGTGCTTATTTTCACCTTTAGCAGAAAGTCTTTTATGCATCACATCTTTGGGTCCACACGTGTGCATGGAAACATAACAGCATCACCCTAGCAACTAAAGTGGTCCTTTTGCTAAAGTTTTCCTTTTTGGTGAACTTGTTTTGTTTGCTAATTACATATTTTAAAAATGAAGAGTATGTTTTTATGGGAAATTTTGTGAAGTTGCTATTTTTATTATAATAAAGTTTGTGAAGGGGTCCTGTTTTATTAAGAAGAATTATGTGAAAGCGTGCTAAACAGGCCCCAAATTTTTCCTGGATCAACCCCTTGAGTGTGTAATTTCATTATTTAAATGTAGGGCTGTTATGCTGCATATGGTTACACAAATAATTAGTCTTGGGATACTATTTCATTGGTAAGTAATTTATTTTATTTTTTAAAATGTAATTGATGTATACAAAGCTATTATTAAAAAGAATTGCTCTGTATATGGGTGAGAATCTTCTATGCTTTAAGCAGATTCATATGTTTTGTTATGTGTAGAAGTGTAGATAAATTTTATTTTCATGTCAATTTCTGTATTGTTTACATTCTCGCCTGTCAAAAAGTATGACTTTCTCTAGAATAATATTGACTCTAGCAGATGGGTACGGTGCAGTGCCAACATCCTTTTTTAACTTTATGCACCTGGCAGAACCCAAAATTGTACAATTAATGATGTTGAAAATATAAAATTTTTGCCTTTTTTTATGAAGCTGTAAGAACAGAATTAATGCCAAAATAGTAGAATTTTCACTTTTATTTTTCTTGTGTTCCCTCATAATTTTTCAGTCTGGAGAACCCAAATGATACTTAGAATGTAAAATTTCTGCCTTCTATTTTTGGGGTCTGCAGGAATAGATATGGAGCCAAATTAAATTTCCTTTCGCCCATATTTTGGTATAATATATATTTGATATTGCACCCCATATTTGGCATAAAATATTTTGGTCGACATATCAACATAATATGTTTGGATTCAACTGATAGATTTTTGTGTGTGTTGTTCAAAGTAAATTTTGGAGATTTATGAGATTTCAACTGTTGTTTCTATCTAATACCTTCAAATTTAACTTTTTGATTGTAATTTACACATACAAAAATATTTTACGTACAGTTGTTGCACAGTTTTGATGTAATTAAATTAAAAAAAATTTAATGCATGTTGTGTTTTTGTGTGAGTGTGCATGGATTATCTGATAAGAGGGGGAGGATGTTCAAAATATTTTCAGGCTTGATTAATGCAGGGACAAAGTTCCGCAAGCATTTTATAAGAGTATTTTTGCCTTATTTAAAATTTAAAAAATCCTGCGTTTAAAAAAGTGACACTTATACTAAAATATTGCTGGAAGTTTGCCACTGCAGTAACTGGGTCCTGGTCTTGACTACCTATCATCATAGCTTACACCCATATCCAACGAAATGAAACGGGGGAAAAAAGAAAGAAAAAAAAATTGGTTGATATGTATATCATATGCTTCAATGTCAAACAGGAATGTACCAGTAGTTCCAGTGTTTCTAGTTACGGTTTTTTTAATTCCAATTAATTGATTGCTGCCACTTTTAAAAAATAGTAAAATTTCCTTTATTTAATAGCAAATTTAATAAAGCGACTATTACTATTTCAAAACAAATGTCAGCAATGAAGCAATCTGAATAATAGTAGGAACCAACAGGCAATATTAGTACTTTCACCATCCCGGAGTCAATCATTTTTTCCATCTGCTCTGCTAAAAAGAAGTTTTTTTTTTTAGAGTGTGTGTGTGTGTGGGGGGGGGGGGGGGAGGTGAGTACTTTGAGAAAAGTTGAAATCTAAATTACAATAGATGTTACATAATCAGTGTTGAATTCAGACATCTTTCCCCAGGAAGGATTTCTGGGCTTCAAGGGGGGGGGGGGGCGATTGCACTTTTTAACCATTGAAAGTATAAAATCTCAGATCTTTCGACGGGGACATTTCAATGCTCCAGGGGGGATTCCCCCCCCCAGGTCACCCCCTGAATTCAACACTACATAATTATTGCCCTGCAAACATTTGCATAAGAATTAGAACGTTTTAACTTTTATAATTTGTTTTTCTATTTTTGCATTTTAGCAAAAATTTTGCTAACACATTTTTATACATTTTTTAAAATACTTTTGCAAAATGGGAAAAAAAACCCCTAAAAATTAAGGTTAAATGTTAAATTTTAAAACTTTAAAAAAGAAACGTTTGAAAATTACTACTTCTCCCTTTGAAGATTTTTTATATAAGGAAATTTCTAAAATGTTTAAAATACTTGGAAATGTTCACAAATTAGGTTCTTTCCAACTATACCAACAACATAATACTGTATGCTAATGTGCTATTTATTTTAACCTTGACCATGCAAATGATTGCAAGAGTATTTTTGCCTTATTTAAAAAAAAAAAAAAAAAAATTCTGCATATAAAAAGTACAGATTTTTTTTGTCTAAAGGAAAAGTAAAGGCATTACAGACAAAAAAGTGAAAGAAATGTACAAGTTTTTTGCCTAAAGGAATACTGAAGGTATTTCGGACAAAAAAGTGAAGGAAAAGTACAGGTTTTTTACAGACTTATATTGTATTTCAGATAATACCTAATACCGGTCCACTGTGTCCCAGAAGTGGGGCACAGTGGTCCACTTTACGGATGCATATAAAATTTTTTTTTTGAAAAATATATTGAAAACTATGTTATGAGAAAATTATGATAAATGTATAAAGGTTTAATGAATATTCAAAAATATTTTCATGCAGATCGGTTTGTCCATTAAAGAGAACAAAATTTTTAACTGAAAAAGTGTTCCACTGCGTACCAGTCTCCCCTACATTTAATATTTAAAATTATCATCTAAATCTGCCACAATAGACTTCATTATGAATTGCTTATGAGATTAAAAATTTGCAATCCCTTTCGCATATATATATATATATTCTCACAAGCTACAAAGAAAAAAAAATTTTTTTTGGGGGGGGACATCAGATTTTTATATAAATTGTGAAAGTAACAGGTATGTATACAACTGGGAATGTTTAATTGAAAATTAGCCAAATGAGGAGCCGGAGAAATGGAGAGAGTTTACCAGCTAGTTAAATTAACTACAGAATTCTAGAGGGGGGGGGGGGGGTAATCACTTCCATTCTGCTCCTAAAAAATACAAGTTGAGAGTCTAAAAACAGCCAATGAATTTTCTCTATATTATTTGTACTATTTATTGTTTTGTTTTAAAGAAAGTATTGGTAAACCAGGGGTCGATCCAGGAAAAATTTGGGGCCTGTTTAGGGCCCCTTCACAAAAATCTATTTAATAAAATGGGTCCCTTCACAAAAATCAATTTGATAAAATGGACCCCTTCACAAAAATCAATTTGATAAAATGGGATCCTTCACAAAATTCTATTCCATAAAAACTTACTATTTATTATTTATTTATTATTTTGTGATGTTTTAAAATGCGTAATTTGTAAACAAACAAGTTCACCAGAGCGGAAAACTTCAGCAAAAGGATTTAAAAAAGTTTTTATTTATAAATGCTTGGTTCGAATTTGATTAACTGGATTTCAACTTTCGTTGTAAAATGTTATTTTTCACAAAAATATAATAAATTTCACAAAAATAACCTTTACTTTTCACAAAATGGGCCCCAAGAAAAAAAACCTGCATCGACCCCTGTAAACAAAAATAAACATTGATTACACCAAGGGTGTCTGTAAAAACAACAGAATTATTCAGGTCACTTAAAAGAAACGAGGTTCTCTATTTTAATGAACTACAGAAAATTTGCAAAAAAAAAAAAATGCAGGTGGGAAACTACAGAGAATCTGCAGAAAAAATGCTGTTGGGAAACTACAGAAAATCTGCAGAAAAAATGCAGTTGGGAAACTGCGGTGATTTGGCCGATTCCACTACAGAATTTTTGAGGTAGATACAACTACAAAATTACTGCAGAATTTTTGAGTTTGATACAACTACAAAATTACTGCAGAATTTTTGAAGTCGATACAACTACAAAATTACTGCAGAATTTTTTAAGTCGATTCAACTGCAAAATTACTGCAGAATTTTTGAAGTCGATTCAACTGCAAAATTACTGCAGTAATTTTGCAGTTGTATCGACTTCAAAAAAACTGTAGTCGAATTGGCCAAATCACCGCAGTTTCTCAACTGCATTTTTTTTGCAGATTTTCTGCAGTTCATTTTTAGCTGGGTACATTTCATTTTTTCTTACAAATTTCTGTTTAGTTGTGTAAATTTTGATTTTATAACTGATTTATAACTTTAATTTGGTTCTGTAAATACTCACTAAAAAAAACGAGTCTGCCGCAATTTACCTTATTGGTGACATGGAAAAGAGTGCAAAACTCTTTTTTTTTCCTTTTTTTTTTCAATGACGATGTACATTTCATTTTTTCTTAAAAATTTTTGTTTAATTGTGTAAATATTGACTTTATAACTGATTTTTATATTCTCAAACTTTAATTCGGCTGTGTAAATACTTACTTTTATTTAATTTTTAAGACATAGCTGATTTTTTTGTGTACATACTTGTTTCATATTGGTTGGTAAATACTGATTTTTAATACACATAACAAATTTTTATATTCATAAACTTAATTATTGGTTGTACTGATTTTTATTTTCAATTTTGGTTTTAGAATGAAATTCGTGAACTCCCATGCGTACAACAGGTTAAACAGCTAGTAAATGAATTAAAGTTTGACACACTTCACATTTTATTTATAAAAAATGAATTGGTGTTCTTAAAACTAAATATGTTCCTACAAATTTTGCTAATTAAATCTTTGAAGATTAACCTTTAATTATAATGAATTCCATCTAACTTTCAGCTCATTTCTGTTTGCGGATCTTGAAGGAGTTCCGCTACCGTTAACTCTACTAATGAATTCATAACGATTTAGAATTTAGATGCGTTTTAATGACATCTACGTAAAAGCACTTTTCTAAACAGGCACCTTTCTATTAAACTAGATTATAATCTTTGTTGAAGGTGGAAGTTATTTATTAAAAAAGATACAGTAAATACAAAAGATATTTCCACATTGTGTTATGTTTCGTTATTTTAAATTCTTTAAACAATATTTATGTGTACAGAGAATTACTGTGTGTTTTAAAACACAGCATTGAAGTTTGATTTTTGTCATAATATACGCCTTAATATATTATGACAATCGCAATTGTTGAATGTTAAATATTGATTGCATTTAAATACTAATGATTAAATTAATTACTTTTGCATTTAAAAATAAAATTGAAACATTCATTTTCCGACCTGAATGGCAATATAGACAGGCGATGGACAATAATTAATAAACGAATAAACTGAATTTCTCAATAAAATACATTTATATAATTATTATTTTTTTAATTCAGTCTTTGTTTCTAAAAATACTTTCTGATTATGATTTAATACTCAGATGCGATGAGGTAGATGCGGTTTAATGACGTCTACGTAAAAGCTCTTTTCTAAACAGGCACCTTTGTATTAAACTAGATAATAATCTTTGTTGAAGGTGGAAGTTATTTATTAAAATGATACAGTGAATACAAAAGATATTTCCACATTGTGTTATGTTTAGATATTTTAAACTCTTTAAACAATATTTATGTATACAGAGAATTACTGTGTGTTTTAAAACACAGCATTGAAGTTTGATTTTTGTCATGATATACGCCTTAATATATTATGACAATCGCAATTGTTGAATGTTAAATATTGATTGCATTTACATACTAATGATTAAATTAATTACTTTTGCATGTAAAAATAAAATTGAAACATTCATTTTCCGACCTGAATGACAATATAGACAGGCGATGAACAATAATTAATAAACGAAAAAACTGAATTTCTCAATAAAATACATTTATATAATTATTATTTTTTAAATTTTAATTCAGTCTTTGTTTTTAAAAATACTTTCTGATTATGATTTAATACTCAGATGCGATGACGTAGATGCGGTTTAATGACGTCTACGTAAAAGCTCTTTTCTAAACAGGCACCTTTGTATTAAACTAGATAATAATCTTTGTTGAAGGTGGAAGTTATTTATTAAAAAAGATACAGTGAATACAAAAGATATTTCAACATTGTGTTATGTTTAGTTATTTTAAATTCTTTAAACAATATTTATGTATACAGAGAATTACTGTGTGTTTTAAAACACAGCATTGAAGTTTGATTTTTGTCATGATATACGCCTTAATATATTATGACAATCGCAATTGTTGAATGTTAAATATTGATTGCATTTATATACTAATGATTAAATTAATTAATTTTGCATATAAAAATAAAATTGAAACATTCATTTTCCGACCTGAATGACAATATAGACAGGCGATGGACAATAATTAATAAACGAATAAACTGAATTTCTCAATAAAATACATTTATATAATTATTATTTTTTTTTTTAAATTCAGTCTTTTTCTAAAAATAGAGACAATTGAAAACTGTAATTACATAATTGTAAATTAAGTATGATCCTGTACATCATTGTACACTTGAGGTTGATGCAAGGTCGTTATGGTCATTTTTAAACCATTCTGTGACCTCACACTGTGAATAATTTGTGAAGTCTCATTGTGACTAATTTGTGACAATTTTTCATCGCGTCGAGGGACTACATTTTACCCGAACCCAACCTGACTTCATTAGGTTGGCTTTACTTTTTTGGTACGCAGGATTCGGATCCTGCATCGGGTCGGGCGACCAGAATTTACCGTAACCCAGCACAGACATATTATGCCGGCTGGTGTCTTTTGCCTCCTTCTTGCAGTAGGTTGAATTCGGATTAGAATCTTGTATATAGTCGGGTATCCTTTTTTACACGAACTGACTCGGTTCGGTATAATAAAATCCGATTACTTACTCCACTCGATGCAAGATTCTAGTCCGAATCCAACCTGCAGCAAAAAAAATAAAAAATAAATTAAAAAAATAAAGCAGTCGGCTCAATAAGGTTAGTATATCTAGTCAATAATAAAATTTAGTCACCCAACTTGATGCAAAATACTCATATGAGTTTTGAATATTGATATATTTTTAAGAAAGTAAAAGAAAAAAAATATATTTTTTTAATTGCAACATCTTCCGGAAACTCATTTATTACTACACATTACACCATTTGTTTTTCTAAATTTCATGATATTAGGATCCTAGTAATGCGGACGAACTCGCAATCTAATGTTAAACTAATGCCAGCGTTCATTATTTCACGTTTGCATGTCAATACATACATACATACATATACATATATATATTTATTTCTTTTTTGCCTAGAATATCTGTCGATGCCACGTGTATGTTTTTTTTGTTTTTTTTCTTACGGGACTGTTAATTTTGGACTTGGTTCTGAAATTAAAAGAAACTGCAATTAGAAAAAACAAATGCATACAAATTCAAAAATGCATGAAGATCCCCGATAACACCTTAAATATCGCTTGCAATATATATATATATATATATATATTTAGATTTAGATATATATATATATATATATATATATATACAAATATTACATCATCATCACTCGTAAGAATTTCAACTAAGCAGTGGATTTCCTTGATCCATAAAATTATTTTTGGTAATTCTTTTCCATTTGTTTCTGTCCCGAGCAGTAACATTATCTAACTTATAAGTCTTCAATGTCTCTCGAATAGAATTTTTCAAAGTTATCCTTGGTTCCATTTAAAAGAACTTTTAACTGAGAAAAATGACACTTTCAAATCTGAGTAAATCCATGTTTTCATGTTGTTATGAAACTTTTTGTTTCAAATATGACGACCCAATGCTTTCAATTCTGTAATACCAGAAATACTCAGAATATTGAAACTTGGACCTACTCTGGCCTTTTTCATCTTCTGCTAAGATGACTTGATTATCCGCGAATAATACATGATGGATATATTTACTAGCATTAAGTTCCAAAACCCAACTATCTGTGATATTTCCTTGTCCATACTCTGAGACAGGCATCCATATATACATTAAAAAATGTTGGTGAAATATAACAACCTTCCAGAAGATCTTTATTAGTGATGAATGGTTCAGACAATTTTTTCCAAGTTTAATTCTAAAGCTGTTTCTATAATAAATTGTTTTAATGATATTGATCAGCTTTTCAGTTATATTTGCTATTTTAAGTATTTTCCAAAGCAAACTTCTAGGTACACTGTCATAAGCTTTTTAAAGATCCACAAATATAAGTTCTGTTATTTTCCCCTTGTCTCTCTGTTCTTCCAGAAGTTATCTTGAGGCAAAAACGTGGTCGACACAAAATCTACCAGCATACTTTTTTCTTCAATTCCTTCATTCTGAAGTCTACTTTTTTTCAATATAATTTTATTATTGGACTTGTAACAAAAATTCCTCACTATTTTCTGGAGTGTTTTTTGTCCCTTTTGTTAAAAATTGGTATTAAATATCCTTCTTACTGTCGAGGTATTGGATCATTTGCCAATATCATGTTGTATAATTGGGTTAATATCCTTACATTGTTTTTAACCCATATTTTTGAAATTCAAGATTTACTCATCCATGTCCAGGTGATCTACCATTTTTTCCTCACTGAGTGCTTTTTCGACTTCTGAGCTTCTTATTTGAAATCAAACATTTTGGTGTTCAAACAATTTTGACTCTTTAATTCGTCTTTGTTCTCTTCGAGAAATTCCTTAAAATATGACCTCCAAGCGTCAATGTTAATCATTTCCCGTTTAGTTTTATGATGAGTATCAATTCTCATTCCTTTAAAAGTCTTCCAGACTGATGAGAATTTATTAAATCCTAGTTGGCAATTAATGCTAGCACATGCTCTTTCCCTGACTTTATTTCTGCATCGTCTAATTTCAATGAATATCCCCTTTTCTTACTTTTGTATATCTCTAAACTAGCATTATCTTTTTATTTAACAATTTTTAAAATGCTATTTTTTTCTTGAATTCTTTTAAGTACTTCTTCATTTACACAGCCCTTAAAGTTATTCTCATTTCTACTCCTTGTACCCATTATCTGAAGAGCTATAGCGCTAATATTTGGCTTTATATGGTTGTGTAGCTCCTCTGCCGTACCTTCAATATCTAAAATCGGGATATCATTCATCCTTTTCTCATTATATTCCTTTAATACTAATTTAAATGCTGGATAAAGGCATTTACCTTCCGTTTACTCACTAGATTTTTTTTATTTATTCTTCAACCAATTTCATCCAAACTTTTGCTTTGAATAAATAAAAATCTGATCCACAATCTATACCTCGGTATACTATAACATCCTTAATTATGGCTGAGATACTTGCCTAGTAACAATCAGAACAATCATCGATTGCTGATTCTTCTGTTCTTAGTGCCATGTATGTCGATGGATGTCCTTGTGTTTCAAAAACGTATTCTGTATTTTGAGTTATAAATATTCACAGATTTCAATCAAACATACCCCGTTGTTACTGCAAACTGCTTCCCTAAATCTTCCGTTAACGTTATTTCCTAGTTTTTTCCAACTCCTTCGTTAAAGTATCCCAACAAAAAGATGTCTTTTCTGTTTGATGTACTTTCGATGATATCCCAAAATTAATCCCAATATCTATCTTTTTATTCTTCACTGTCATCTTTTTTTGGTACATAAGTTCTACCTGTTCTACAGATATCTCTTCCAAAAATTGTCAAGCACACTGACAGAGTCCTTTCATTGTGATGATTCCAATTTGTCATTTTACTTCGGAGCTCTTTCAAATAATTACTGAAACTCCTGCTTTAGCATGTTTGTTTTTTTCCTAATTCACTTTTTGGTCACAACCAGACTTCACAATATCTTCGGGGTTTTTTGTGACAGTCATAATGTGACGTACGTAACTCGCAACGACGTCACAAAGATTTTTACAAATGCCAGAATGAAAAATTTTACAATGAATAGCATGTTTCAAAGTTTTCTTGTATTTTTTAAATGTTTTCGAAGAAGTTCATATTTAAGTCACAATAAGGTGGTAATTTTTGTCACAAATGTGATGTGATCACCGTGACTTGACGTCATAGTGACGTCACTTACAACATGGTTCCTATACGGGGTGCTAATATGTACGAAAGTTCTTTTTAGAAAAAAAAAATATTTGTTTATACGTAAAAGATAAAGCCATTTTAAATACTAATATTTTCTATTTTTAAAAATACAAATTGCACAAATTGTGCTTATTAGTTGCTAAAATCAGTGTAAAAATTGTTTTAAACTCATAAAAGAGCTAAAATCCTACATGTTTCGGCTTTAAACTTAAAGCCATCATCGGGGAAGAGGAACAACACAAACGACTACTGATCTTTTAATTTTCGACACGAGAAAATTGAAATCAACAGTATGGAAAAATTTAAGTAAGCGGGCGCTCTCTGTTGCCAAAGAGCGAAAAACAAAACAATGAATTAACAAGGGGTTAAAAATGTATCCCATAAACTAGGTATGATGAAAGAAAAATTATCATTACAAATACAATCTTTTCTAATTTTAATTTCAAATGATTCACTAATGGCGGCTTTAAATGGGTTATTGAACCTATGGATAATTCTTGCTTTATCGAAATTAATTACAGTATCATTATTTTTAGCGTAAAACCGGGAGAGTGCAGTGGATAACTTTCCAAATTTTATGTCGTTTTTATGCTCTTTTAACCTTTCCAAAAACTTTCTTTTAGTCATACCAATGTAAAAAATTATACTATTATTTAAGCTAATGGGGATTTCATAAACACCTGCGAATTGATCAGGGGGGATGGGATCTAATTTACATGACACTAAGTCAACCAATTTTCTGGGAGGGACAGCAATAAGATGGATATTGTATTTACGGAGGGCCCTTTTAATCCTTTCAAATATAATAGGTATATATTGGAATTTACGATAGTTTGGTTTATTATTGCTAGGGACAGGATGCTGAATTAAATGGCCAATTTGTATTTTTATGGCCATTTAATTCAGCATCCTGTCCCTCCCAGAAAATTGGTTGACTTAGTTTCATGTAAATTAGATCCTATCCCCCCTGATCAATTCGCAGGTGTTTATGAAATCCCCATTAGCTTAAATAATAATAGTATATTTTTTTTACATTGGTATGACTAAAAGAAAGTTTTTGGAAAGGTTAAAAGAGCATAAAAACGACATAAAATTTGGAAAGTTATCCACTGCACTCTCCCGGTTTTACGCTAAAAATAATGATACTGTAATTAATTTCGATAAAGCAAGAATTATCCATAGGTTCAATAACCCATTTAAAGCCGCCATTAGTGAATCATTGGAAATTAAAATTAGAAAAGATTGTATTTGTAATGATAATTTTTCTTTCAACATACCTAGTTTATGGGATACATTTTTAAACCCTTGTTAATTCATTGTTTTGTTTTTCGCTCTTTGGCAACAGAGAGCGCCCGCTTATTTAAATTTTTCCATACTGTTGATTTCAATTTTCTCGTGTCGAAAATTAAAAGATCAGTAGTCGTTTGTGTTGTTCCTCTTCCCCGATGATGGCTTTAAGTTTAAAGCCGAAACATGTAGGATTTTAGCTCTTTTATGAGTTTAAAACAATTTTTACACTGATTTTAGCAACTAATAAGCACAATTTGTGCAATTTGTATTGTTAAAATACTAGTTAACAGTGTAGTGTCCAAATGGATTCAATTGTAATATTTTCTAATTTCAAAATTGGAATAAATCGCATACAGATAATAATTCTTGATGGATTTTTTTCATTTAAAAAATTGTTTTCTGATGGTAACAAAAATTTTATTTATTTAATTGGGAATAAATAAATGACGTTATATTACATTATTCACCTGTATTCCACCCCCCTTCTCGTAACTATCTAAAACAAATTCTCTTAAAATTTATAATTATACTTGTTTGCTTAAAATTAAATTGAATATAACATATATATTTTTTTTTCTATGAAAGTGATTCTTGCAATTATGAAAAATTAAATAAATGTGTTTTCGTTATCTCTAGTTATTTGATAAATTGCCCTATTTATTTGCATATTTGCATGCTGTGTTTTGCCAATACATAATTATGAGAATTAGAAGGTTAAAAAATGCGCGAAGAGAGCTTAGAATAACGATACAATAGTTATATTTAAGATACATGCAGCAAAACTTGTCTACAACATAGTGGAAAAATTAAGTGGACAAATTTAAATACATCTAAGGTAGAATAAAAGATCGGACTTATAAATTGGATGTCTGTCTAAAAAGTAACTTTGCATCCATACCTACCGATTCTGTTTTCGTAGGTTTTTCTGTATAACATTTCAAAAATAATGTATACTATGTAAAATAAATTGCAACTGCAAAATGAATGCAGAATGCTTATATGTTTTATTAGCTTTGCCTTCAGTATAATTTGTTTGCAGTTTGAAGTACCAGCGTTTTCTAAAAGTCTTATTCAGTGTTATGTTGATACAATTGGTACATTTTTAATTTGGGCTAACGTTTTACAAATGCATTTTTGCTATTTTTTAAGCACAACGCACTGTCCGAAATTTAATAATTTGCGTTAAAGCTTGTTAAAAAAAAAAAAAAAAACATACGACTATTTTTATTTTTTTTTATTAGCGAGAAGTTTATTATTATATTTGTAATAGCAGGATGACCGAAAATTATGCGATTAATTACAGTATTTAAAACTCTGGAAAAAAAACTGTAATTCATATAAAAATATATCTCAAACTTTCTCAGATTAAAAAGTTTTATTCTAAAAATTAATTTTGTTGTCATATGACTTTTATTAAAATAATTCTATAATGAAAAAGGTCAGATCATTACTTGGAAAAATTGTTTAGTGGAATTTTTTTTTTATCTGAACAAGATTATTAACACAAAATATATTATTTTTGTAAAAAACAAACCAAACTTCCTATTTGAATTTTTTGTTATCATGTTAAAATTCGGTGGGAGAGAGATAAGGGTAACATTATGCTCGTAAAGGCAGTATTTAAAAGCCCTGATAAAAATAAAAAGCATTTCTTATAAAATTATCTCATTCGTCTCCTCATATAAAAATGCTTTTGAAAGTTTTCTTCTAAAAGTTTATTTTGCTCGCATACGACATTTATTAAAGTAATTCTATATTGAAACAGGAATGTCATCACTTAGTAAAATTACTTGTGTGAGAACAAGTTTTAGCTAAACATTGTTTCAAATTTCTTAGAAACTAATTTATAATTTCTCAAAATGAAATTTCTATAAACTTTATTACTAATAAATATATAAAATCATTTTCTGGATATTTACTACATGTATTATGTATTTATTTTTACTTTCTGACAAACACGTCATTACATGTATATTTATTACCTAAATTACCTACACAAGCTCAGTTCAAAACTCAGAAAACATATTATTAAATGTTAGTAATGAACATTATGGGTATGGTTAATGAATGGTATTTAATGACAAGAAATTCTAACAAAGTCACTAAACTCCTAGAAGGCAACTCACAAGAAAAACTTCTTCTTTCAATAATTACACTCATGAAGCACATGATATTTTCATTAAATTAAAAATTGCATTACCTATTGAAATCGTTATAACAAGAATACAATGATTAATTAACCACTAATTATAAACCACGGGAATCAATATGAGTTAGTCTTTATTTTGAACTTTTTCTAAACGCTTCTTACCAATTTTTGTGACTTGCTTTCAACTGCGTTATTTCAAGACTGGAGAACACCATCGCTCAATACCAATGAACTCAATGTTTTCTCATCATTACATTTCTGTCAAGTCAGACATATAAAGCAAATCTACATTTGTATATCGTTCTTATTTAGAATCCGTTTTCAAGAAACCGCTAAATCGATATTTCAAAATTAGTGTACATTTATAATAAAGAGGTTACATTTATGTACACCATTGTATTGTTGATTTAATTAACTAATACGATATGCCCATATTCATCCTACAAACGCTTATTTTATAAATTAACATTATACAGAGCGTTCCAAAATTCGACCGACAGATTAAGAGGGATGATATAATGCATCAAAAGGATGAAAACGTAATATAGAACATGGGATCGGAAGCTAAGTTTAGTCGGAGAAAATCGCAATAGTTATGAAGGGTATGATGCCGAGTGGAACAAAAAGGGCCAATAATAAGTAGAAAAAACATTTATATGTCGTCAAGCATGATTACGATACATTGCAGTTCAATGTCTGAAAGGAGACGACGACACATTTTTATAGAAATCGTTCGAACTTGTGGCCACGAAGGTCATTGCACAGCCGACACCGGCTTACGATGGATTGACGGACGCGTTAAATCGTATTCCTATACAAATGTCTCGTCGTCTCCTTTCTGACGTTGAACTATAATACTTTGTAATCATGATTTACGTCAAATAAATGTTTTTTTTTATATTTATTATTGGCCCTTTATGTTTCAATCGACGTCGCACCCATCAAAAATACTTTTGCGATTTTCTCCCACTAAACGTGGTTTGCAACCCTATGTTCTACGGTAAGTTTTCCTCCTCTTGTTGACTTCTAGCACCCCTCTTAATTTGTCGGTCAAATTTTAAAACACCCTGTAAATATTTTGCAACAATTTAAACAAAACCACTTTTGAATCATATTGTTGCTCACATAATCGCACTGTGAGTAATTTAGAATTCAGTTTAAGGACTGATTTTGTAAATATATTTTTTTTCTTTTATAGAAATATATATGTACCTTTATTTACATAATAAATATTTATATAAATATTTCTGAAAATATAATAATTATATTAACAAATTTTACGATCTTGATTTTTTTTTCTTTTACTATGTGAAATCAAAATAATTAAAAATATTTTATAAAATATCTACAGTAGCTGGCAAAAGCCTTGAAACGATATGTTTTTCTGTCCTAACTATTTCTGTAAGTACAATTTCTTAATGATGTAAATTAGTCATTTGTACCCCTTTTAAAGCTCAACAAAATGCAATATTCGAACAATTGAGACATATGCATGAATTAAAAATAATTCGGAAATTCGCTAAATTACCTAAACAAAAGTTTTGAGATGATTCAGTTTTTCTGAACTTTTATTGAAATTAAGCTTCTTAATGTAATGAAAAACTGCAATATTTAATATTTAATTGCATTTCAGTTTGCTTTGAGGACTGCGGTACATCGCCTGGGCATGGAATTAACAAAGCTTCCTAAGGTTGACATAGGGATTTTCGTCCATTCCAATTGAAGATCTTGAAGGAGTTCTTGTAGAATGCTTCCGTCTCCCGACTTTTCTTCCGATGTGTTCTCAAAGATGTTCAATTGGATTGAGGTCAAGTGACTGACTCGGCCCGCCCAAAACTTAAATTTTCTTAGCTGTAAATCTTTGTCACCATTTTGGAGGTGGAGATATGTAAGGAGATGGCCACCGAAGATGGACTAACAATGAGTAAAGACACCATAACACGTCGTCTGGATGCCGCTGGATTGTGTGCACCGGTCTTTGGGAAAAAAAATCTCTAGGCAAAGAATAGGAATATCCGATTGAAAATCGTAAGGAGCACGAAATGTGTACAACCAAAGATTGGGAGAAGGTCCTTTGGTGAATCCAAATTCAATGTATTTGAAAGTGATGGTCGACATTATATTCGTCGTCCAGAAGGCACCAGAAGGGATCTCCGGTACCAACGTCCAACAGTGAAGCAAAAAAACGGATCAGTAATGGTTTGGGCAGCGTTTCATCATAATGGCATCGTCCCCCCCCCCCCATACACATCTAAATATCTATTAAAAAAAAGATTTTTTAAGATCACATGTTGTCTTATTTTCGTAAAAAGATGCCTCGTGGATGGATTTTATGGCAGAATAATGATCCATAAGCACACCTCTAAAATGTTGACAAATTGATTTACAGCTATAAAAATTAATTTTTTTAGCTGGCCGAGTCAGTCACCTGACCTCAATCCAATTTAACATATTTGGGAACACATTGGAAGAAAAGTCGGGGCAAAGAAACATTCTTCAAAGGCAGAACTCCTTCAGGATCGCAAATCCCTGGATCCACCTTATTGGCCTAGTAAATTCCATGGTCGGATGATGTGCCACAATCCTCAAATCAAAAGGATATGCAACTAAATATTAAATACTGCTGTATATCGTTACATTAAGACAGTAATTTCAATAAAAGTTTTAAAAAACTGAATCGTCTCAAAACTTTTACTTAAGTAATTTTGCGAATTTCCGAATTATTTTAAATGTATGCATATGCCTCAATTGTTTTAATGTTGCCTTTCGTCGAACCTTTAAAGGGGCAAAAATTACTAACTTGCATCATTAAGAAGTTTTGCTTACAGAAAAAGTTAGAACAGAAAAACCTATAATTTTAAAACTGTTGCCAGCTACTGTAAATACATTTGCGTGTGTCTGTCTGTATTTATGATAGTAATTCAAATTGAAATAAAACGATATATTCAAATCTTGTATTAAGTAATTTTAATATGATGGAGGGTATTATTATTTTATAAACCTTACATAATTAAATTAGTCAACTGAGATGTAAAATAAATAGCAAGAAACTCTCCACGCCAAATTTAGTAACTGTAATAGCTATTTCTTCGTTTGAATGTCTTCCTTCTTTGATGTTAAAACGCAAGAATTCTACAAGATAAAATCCTTTATATGCGTAAAGGCGCATGCATTGGTATTATTAATGCGCAAGCATTTACAAAAGTGTGCAGGGAGAAAATATAACAAAATTATTTTTTAAAGATGTATACCGAATTTCAAATTCAAAAGCTAACAATCAAAAGGAATTTGAATTCTAAACGGAACAATATCAAATCTTAAGAGCCTTACAATAAAATCCCGTAAACGATTGGAGGAAATAGAAATTTTCTATAACGTGCGTTTTACTTACGTAGAATATTTCAAAATGCATATACTATTTTTTTTTTCAAATATATATATGTTCGGTTTATATAGAATAATGTAGATGCACATAACCTAAAATTTGCTCCGTACTAAATCATACGCAAGAACGAAAAAAAGAAAAAAAGAAAAAAAAAACATGTGACGATACATCACAATTTTCTATATGTATTACTTTAAATATACTTAAATTTCTAAAGTAAAAATTTTATCTACATATATTATGTTAAATCGTATTAATGTGTGAACAATAGGAATATTGTATTTTAGAAAGACTATCGTTAAAGGAAATTGTGTTTTATTTGTGTATTGCATAACTTGTGTAGTAATTTCAATATACAAACTTATAATAAAAATAAGAAATATCTTATTTCAGGATTATGTTGATTATGTATCTTGATCATTCTCTAGATAATATAGAACGCACTTTTAGATGAAGAGCTTACATTTACCTCATGAATCTGAACAAAATACAACTTATAAAATTTTACTTCTCTTACGAATTTGATTTATCAAGCAGCACATTGTGTAAAATAATTCAACTCATCTCATATTCGATTCTTATTGTAGATTTAAGTTCATGTTTTCCAAAACCCCTAATCTATTTTATTTTATTTTGTCAAAGTGGAATAATATATACGCATGAATATATTTTTTAAATTATATGTTTATAATATTTTTATTGGAAATAATTAAGTTTACAACTTTATAATTTGCATACACATTTTTCAAAATAGAATGCTTTGCATTCATTTAATATAAGACTAAAAACTTAGAAGTTTCAAAAAGAAAACAGTTGTAATAATGCATATTTAAAGACACATAAAAACTTTTAACCAACGCAAATGAAAATCTGTATAAAAGTATTCGATTTTATTATAAGGTAATAGGAGTTTGATTTTTTCTCTATATGACAATTACGAAAAATAACTAGAAAAAGAATATCGCACAGTAAATGAGACATTGAAACGGTGTAAGTAATGTAACTTATAAGTTTATTATGTAAAATTATAAATACTGTTTTTTTAATACCAATTTAAGTGTATAGAAAAAAATGACACTCTGATATGCTTAGTATGTTCTCTTTATTTTTTTTTTAAACTCTCTAATGTTTTCAATCACTTTCTGATGTTTGGATGGTGTAGTATATGTTCATTATCAATTCAGATTAAGAGCGTTTTCCAGTTACTATACGCACATTTCCTAATGCAGGCATATTGTAAATAAGTCACATAAGTATTTGTAATATGTAGTTGCTAAAATGTACATAATTTTGAACTTGCAGTGATTTTTAAGATTATTTTTATTATCAGAGAAGAAACCCAGAATATTATTCTTAGTTCATACTCATATTTATATTATCCATAAATTATCCATAACAATCGAATATTTAACTTTTGTACACTGATAGCAAATGAATATATAGTATCAAAAATTGAAACAAATTAATCAAAATGAACAGCGATTGTTTTATGCAGCAAATGTAAAAAGAAAACAACTTTATGATTATATAACCCACATATCTCTATATTATTTGTAGCACAAGATTTAATATAAATAAATGAAACAAACAAACAAACAAATAATCTAAACGAACATCAAAAGTTTATACAGCTGCTGTGAAATTAAATACAACATGAATAACGTATAACCTACATAATCGAAATATATATAATGAAGTACGTTACTTTATGCAATGCGATAAAATATCGACATACACTACAACTATTAAGACAGACATAAATGATTTACAAATGTCCTGGCATGGAAATTCTTTAAAATTTATTTCTTTATATTTCAGCACTTTATCGAAATTGTTATTGAAGAATTCATGTGCGAACTTTCTGAGCACTCGTATGGAATAACAAATTGCAAAATCCTTTCATTTTATATTCGTAACGACACTTTTCTAAAAAAAAGTGCCATCGGCTGTGTGGGAATAAAAGTTGAACTGAAATAAAAGGGTCTCCTCTTAAAGCATTAAATAAGACTTTGAATACTTGCTTTGCTAGAAGGCAAATTTTATGTACTGATAATAATTTATACATCTGAATAAAGTCAAGATTATGCACGTAAAGAAGAAAATGGGATATCTGAATGCGACACTTCTTAAAAATTTGTAAATATGTTACAGTTAGATATGTACAAAAAGACAGAAATTTCGATAAGAAAGTTATTTATTCATGAAAGATTTAATGTAACACTACTGGATTGAAGTCATTAACGGTTTGATTGTAAGTTTAAATTAATATGAAATAATTCATTGAGATAAACTCTTTGAAGTTTGCCACTTAATTTACATTATTTCATTCATGCCAATATAAATCATTCATCAATTATTTTTTTTTGCTAAATGCTTATGAAGATTTTTACTGAAATGTTAAATAAGATTAGACCAAACTAGCTGCTTTATGATACATTTTTAATTCATTTTTGCTCCGACACGGATGGAAATAGAGAGTGATCTAATTCAGAAACTTTGTAATCAGGTTCAGGTTCAGTTTCAGCTTCACTGACCTACCGATTGGCTAAAGCTCTACAAGCCCCGCTCAGCGGGGTATCCACTATCCAAGGAACCTAACCAAGAGGCAGTGCACGGACAGAAACCTTTAAAATACTTATACAAATATAAACAAATACAAAACAGAAACAAAATGAAACTATAAATTAAGGTATCTTTAAATTAAAAACTTGTTTTAAAGTTGAGATTTCCACTAAAGTCAGTACACAGTCTTCTATTAAAGTCAATAAAATCACATGTCACCAATATCAGAGAGAGTCACCAACGCCACTAAGCTAATAAAGGAGCAGCATCCGCTGTAATTTGATATAATAGCTTGTTATTTTCTAATAATTTAACTAAGTATATTATACTATGAAGGAGATTAGTTCGCATTATTACGTATTGGAACCAATTGGATAAAATAACTGTAGTAGACTTTCTAATACGATATGTTGACGTTAGAGTGCAGTTCAGCAAATAATGTAATGATGTCCCACGATGTCCACAGACACATAATGGAGAAAGAGATTTATCAAAATGATGTAGGCACAAAGGAAAGGGGCCATGATTTATCGCGAAGATGTAGATGTTTCTGTGATGTACTAATAAATTCTCAGAGACCTACAGTTAGAGTTGGTATGTGCACCGTCCAGTGTCACCATTGTCCCATTTCTCCTGCCATTTTTGTTTATATTGCATCTGTAGGCATATTTTAAGATGGCATTATGGATTTGGGAAGAACCTTTGCTGCGTTAACTTAGTGGCCTCCTTAGCCAAAAATTCAGCCATTTCATTACAAGACGTTCTCCATTTATACAATAAAATTCAACGTTTAACACACAATATAGAACTGTTGCACAATAAACAGACGTACTCTTCGTGAGTAGCTTGGACTCAGTGCCAGAAAAATAAAAATAAAATTTATTATATCCCCCCAAAAACATGAAAGGGAATCAAAAACCCAGATGACAGACAATAACACACCGAAAGCTCATCGCGCATGTGCAGCCAATAAGATTAAGCCGGAAGTGATGCACTATGACACAGTAACTCAACCCAGAAAAGTGAGATGTACGATACGCTTGAAAAATCGTTGACCAAGGAGTTACCAAATCTATGAATATAAACTGCTTCAAAAAAAACTAAATCTAAAGGAGTATTGCATTTCTTAATAATAGTGGCTGAATCAAAATTGAAATTATGTCCCTCCCTCCAACAATGACAAGCAATATAGGATTTTTGTAATTCCTATTTCTTAGCGTAGTTTCTGTGTTCATTCATTCTGAGACGGAGTTGACGTTTAGTCTGTCCTATATAGGAAAAACCACATTGACATTGGATATTGTAAATACCCCAGAAGTTTTGATGTGGAATTTTATCCTTTAATGGTGAAAAAGTTAGTTTATTAACTGACTTAAAAACAACTTTAAAGTCATAATTTCTTAAAATATTAGATATTTAACCTATACGTTTTTCATCTCTTAGTAAAGGCAGAAGATCGTTCAGAAAATATTGTCAAAGTCGATGGTTTGAACCGAATTTCCGACGCCGCAGCACGAAAAAGGAGGAAACCGTTTCGTTACATGACAAGACTCGTTTATAACTTGATAAGCACTTTATTTATCAAAATATGGAAAACGCACTTCGATTCCAAATTATTCTAATAGTCAGGCCTGCCAGTTTTACTTAGTGTTTAAAAATGAGTCAGAAAATGTTACAGAAAGGTTTGCGTTGTTGAACAGGTTCCCAGCTAAAAATGAACTGCAGAAAATCTGCAAAAAAAATGCAGTTGAGAAACTGCGGTGATTTGGCCAATTCGACTACAGTTTTTTTGAAGTCGATACAACTGCAAAATTACTGCAGTAATTTTGCAGTTGAATCGACTTCAAAAATTCTGCAGTAATTTTGCAGTTGAATCGACTTCAAAAATTCTGCAGTAATTTTGTAGTTGTATAGACTTCAAAAACTCTGCAGTAATTTTGCAGTTGTATCAACCTCAAAAATTCTGCAGTAATTTTGTAGTTGTATCTACCTCAAAAATTCTGTAGTGGAATCGGCCAAATCACCGCAGTTTCCCAACTGCATTTTTTCTGCAGTTTCCCAACAGCATTTTTTCTGCAGATTCTCTGTAGTTTCCCACACCTGCATTTTTTTTTTTTGCAAATTTTCTGTAGTTCATTAAAATAGAGAACCTCGTTTCTTTTAAGTGACCAAGTGACCTGAATAATTCTGTTGTTTTTACAGACACCCTTGGCGTAATCAATGTTTATTTATGTTTACCAATACTTTCTTTAAAAGAAAACAATAAATATTACAAATAATATAGAGAAAATTCATTGGCTGTTTTTAGACTCTCAACTTGTATTTTTTAGGAGCAGAATGGAAGTGATTACCCCCCCCCCTCTAGAATTCTGTAGTTAATTTAACTAGCTGGTAAACTCTCTCCATTTCTCCGGCTCCTCATTTGGCTAATTTTCAATTAAACATTCCCAGTTGTATACATACCTGTTACTTTCACAATTTATATAAAAATCTGATGTCCCCCCCCCCCCCCAAAAAAAAAAAAAAATTTTTTCTTTGTAGCTTGTGAGAATATATATATATATATATATATATATATGCGAAAGGGATTGCAAATTTTTAATCTCATAAGCAATTCATAATGAAGTCTATTGTGGCAGATTTAGATGATAATTTTAAATATTAAATGTAGGGGAGACTGGTACGCAGTGGAACACTTTTTCAGTTAAAAATTTTGTTCTCTTTAATGAACAAACCGAT
Source organism: Maratus michaelseni (assembly GCA_963931845.1). Taxonomy (NCBI): domain Eukaryota; kingdom Metazoa; phylum Arthropoda; class Arachnida; order Araneae; family Salticidae; genus Maratus; species Maratus michaelseni. Next base: position 318,918,365 of record OZ007593.1, on the reverse strand, counting down.
CTGCATGAAAATATTTTTGAATATTCATTAAACCTTTATACATTTATCATAATTTTCTCATAACATAGTTTTCAATATATTTTTCAAAAAAAAAAAAAAAAAAAAAATTATATGCATCCGTAAAGTGGACCACTGTGCCCCACTTCTGGGACACAGTGGACCGCTATTAGGTATTATCTGAAATACAATATAAGTCTGTAAAAAACCTGTACTTTTCCTTCACTTTTTTTGTCCGAAATACCTTCAGTTTTCCTTTAGGCAAAAAACTTGTACTTTTCTTTCACTTTTTTGTCTGTAATGCCTTTACTTTTCCTTTAGAGAAAAAAAATCTGTACTTTTTATATGCAGAATTTTTTTTTTTTTTTTTAAATAAGGCAAAAATACTCTTGCAATCATTTGCACGGTCAAGGTTAAAATAAATAGCACATTAGCATACAGTATTATGTTGTTGGTATAGTTGGAAAGAACCTAATTTGTGAACATTTCTAAGTATTTTAAACATTTTAGAAATTTCCTTATATAAAAAATCTTCAAAAGGAGAAGTAGTAATTTTCAAACGTTTCTTTTTTAAAGTTTTAAAATTTAAATTTAACATTTAACCTTAATTTTTGGGGTTTTTTTTTCCCATTTTGCAAAAGTATTTTAAAAAATGTATGAAAATGTGTTAGCAAAATTTTTGCTAAAATGCAAAAATAGAAAAACAAATTATAAAAGTTAAAACGTTCTAATTCTTATGCAAATGTTTGCAGGGCAATAATTATGTAGTGTTGAATTCAGGGGGTGACCTGGGGGGGGGGAATCCCCCCTGGAGCATTGAAATGTCCCCGTCGAAAGATTTGAGATTTTATACTTTCAATGGTTAAAAAGTGCAATCCCCCCCCCCCCCTTGAAGCCCAGAAATCCTTCCCGGGGAAAGATGTCTGAATTCAACACTGATTATGTAACATCTATTGTAATTTAGATTTCAACTTTTCTCAAAGTACTCACCTCCCCCCCCCCACACACACACACACACACTCTAAAAAAAAAAACTTCAGCAGAGCTGATGGAAAAAATGATTGACTCCGGGATGGTGAAAGTACTAATATTGCCTGTTGGTTCCTACTATTATTCAGATTGCTTCATTGCTGACATTTGTTTTGAAATAGTAATAGTCGCTTTATTAAATTTGCTATTAAATAAAGGAAATTTTACTATTTTTAAAAAGTGGCAGCAATCAATTAATTGGAATTTAAAAAACCGTAACTAGAAACACTGGAACTACTGGTACATTCCTGTTTGATCTTGAAGCATATGATATACATATCAACCAATTTTTTTTTCTTTCTTTTTCCCCCGTTTCATTTCTTTGGATATGGGTGTAAGCTATGATGATAGGTAGTCAAGACCAGGACCCAGTTACTGCAGTGGCAAACTTCCAGCAATATTTTAGTATAAGTGTCACTTTTTTAAACGCAGGATTTTTTTAATTTTAAATAAGGCAAAAATACTCTTATAAAATGCTTGCGGAACTTTGTCCCTGCATTAATCAAGCCTGAAAATATTTTGAACATCCTCCCCCTCTTATCAGATAATCCATGCACATTCACACAAAAACACAACATGCATTAAATTTTTTAAATTTAATTACGTCAAAACTGTGCAACAACTGTACGTAAAATATTTTTGTATGTGTAAATTACAATCAAAAAGTTAAATTTGAAGGTATTAGATAGAAACAACAGTTGAAATCTCATAAATCTCCAAAATTTACTTTGAACAACACACACAAAAATCTATCAGTTGAATCCAAACATATTATGTTGATATGTCGACCAAAATATTTTATGCCAAATATGGGGTGCAATATCAAATATATATTATACCAAAATATGGGCAAAAGGAAATTTAATTTGGCTCCATATCTATTCCTGCAGACCCCAAAAATAGAAGGCAGAAATTTTACAGTTTAAGTATCATTTGGGGTCTCCAGACTGAAAAATTATGAGGGAACACAAGAAAAATAAAAGTGAAAATTCTACTATTTTGGCATTAATTCTGTTCTTACAGCGTCATAAAAAAAGGCAAAAATTTTATATTTTCAACATCATTAATTGTACAATTTTGGGTTCTGCCAGGTGCATAAAGTTAAAAAAGGATGTTGGCACTGCACCGTACCCATCTGCTAGAGTCAATATTATTCTAGAGAAAGTCATACTTTTTGACAGGCGAGAATGTAAACAATACAGAAATTGACATGAAAATAAAATTTATCTACACTTCTACACATAACAAAACATATGAATCTGCTTAAAGCATAGAAGATTCTCACCCATATACAGAGCAATTCTTTTTAATAATAGCTTTGTATACATCAATTACATTTAAAAAAATAAAATAAATTACTTACCAATGAAATGGTATCCCAAGACTAATTATTTGTGCAACCATATGCAGCATAACAGCCCTACATTTAAATAATGAAATTACACACTCAAGGGGTTGATCCAGGAAAAATTTGGGACCTGTTTAGCACGCTTTCACATAATTCTTCTTAATAAAACAGGACCCCTTCACAAACTTTATTATAATAAAAATAGCAACTTCACAAAATTTCCCATAAAAACATACTCTTCATTTTTAAAATATGTAATTAGCAAACAAAACAAGTTCACCAAAAAGGAAAACTTTAGCAAAAGGACCACTTCAGTTGCTAGGGTGATGCTGTTATGTTTCCATGCACACGTGTGGACCCAAAGATGTGATGCATAAAAGACTTTCTGCTAAAGGTGAAAATAAGCACTCGCCCCAGTGGCAGAACTATCTTCAAGTGTCTGCAACGCTAATAATGTTTTCAAAAATAGTCTGCAATATGCAATATATCATATAAAGCTATTCTTGCTGCTGTTGTAGCGCTAATTAATTAAGGCATCAGCATTTATCAGCCTTTCCGAGTAAAAAAAAAATCTGAAATTCACAGCAAATATTCTGAAAGGTTACAGCAGAGGGGTTAGGGGAGAAAAAATCCCCTCTCAGCAATAATTATTCCTGTTGCAGGTCGGATTAACTCTGCTTTTCATTAGAGTCGATTTCAGGCTGAGTGTAGATCCTTGCAAATTGGGTTCGGATTAACCGTTTTTCAAAAGTTAGTTCAGGATATTGTTTCAGATTAAAAACTATGCCTATATTAATAAGCATAGAACTTTGTACGTCTGCTGTTTTCTAAAGAAATGCTGCATTCTTTCCGGGACTATTTCACAAAATTCACGTTCTTTTTCGTGAACCTTTGACGAAAATAGCGTTTCTTTTTTCTCCTGTGATCCTTTGACGAAATTCATGTTTTTTTTTTGTTTTTTTTGTGGTTCTTTGACGAAATTTGCACTTTTTCTGTGATTCTTTGACGAAATTAGCAGTTTTTCCCACGATTATTTGATGAAATTGGCATTTTTTTCTGCGACCATTTGACAAAATTTGCATTTCTCTGTGGCCCTTTGATGAAATTCGCTTTTTTTTTCACGATCCTTCAACGAAACTTTTTTTTTAATATTCTTTTGATGAAATTGAAGTTTTTCCGCAGCCCTTTGACAAAATTTGCATTTTTATCGCAATCTGTCAACGAAATTAGCCATTTTCCCAGATCCTTTGATAAATTTCGTCTTTTTTCTTTTGGCCTTTGGACAAAATTCACATTTATTCTGCGATCCTTCGACGAAATTTACCTTTTTTTTCGAGATCCTTGGATGAAATTTTCCATTTTTTCGAGATCCTTCGACAAAATTTTCCGTTTTTTCGAGATCCTTCGACAAAATTTTCTGTTTTTTCGAGATCCTAAGACAAAATTTGCCATTTTTTCGTAATCTTTCGACGAAATTAACAGATTTTTTCCACGATCCTTTGACGAAATTGGCGTTTTCTCCGTAGCCCTTCGGCAAAATTCATATTTTTCTGCGATCCTTCAACGAAACGCATGTATTTTTGACGGCCTTTTGGCGAAATTCACGTTTTTCCACAGCCTTTTGATTAAATTTGCATTTTTTTTTGCAACCTGTCAGCGAAATTAGCCATTTTTCGCGATCTTTAAATAAATTTCGCATTTTTCTCGCAATTCTTCGACGAAGTTTGCCGTTTTTAGTCTGCAGATGCCCTAAAAAGTCTGTGGCGCCCGCCGCAGCGTCGCGTACATTCTGCATAAAAAGAACCGGCCAAATGCAGGATTTTCTGATATCCTTACTGTACTCTAAAATTCGTGAATTTTTCGCCCCCGTTCGACAAAATTCATTATTTTTTCGTGCCCGATCGCAGAAATTTATGAATTTTTTCGCTCACGTTCTTTGAAATTCATGATTTTTCAGTGTCCGATCGAAGAAATTTATGGTTTCTCTACGTCCGATCAACGAAATTCAGGATATTTTCACATCTGATCGAAGAAATTTATGGTTTCTCCGCGTCCGACCAACGAAATTCATGATTTTTTCGCGTCCAATCGACGAAATTCAGTATTTTTCTTCATCCGATCGTTGAAATTCATGATTTTGTTGCAGCCGATCGCTGAAATTCCTGATTTTTATGCTCCCGACTGACGGAAATTCATCATTTTTACGCTTCTAACCAACGGAAATTCAGGATTTTTACGCTTCTGACCGACGGAAATTCAGAATTTTTACGCTTCTGACCGACGGAAATTCAGGATTTTTACGCTCCCGATTGACGAAGTTTGCAATTTTTTCCGAACTAATTGATGAAATGCACAATTTCTGAAGATGTTGGCCACTTTTGGTTCATGGGCCACTCAAAAAAATGACTAGCTTGTCGAGGTCCACAATCATACTTGTTAAACAAAATTCTCAATTTTTACGCACCCTATTGGTGAAATTCACGATTTTTATATGCCGATCGGCGAAATTCACAATTTTTGCATGCCTGATTGGTAAAATTAACGATTTTTGCACGCCCGCTCGACAAAATTCACGATTTTTACGCACCTGGTAGGCTAAATTCATGATTTTTACTCGTTCTATCAGCTAAATTTACGATTTTTACACATCCCATCGACGAAATTTGTGATTTTTACCTGCTGATCGGCTAAATTCACAATTTTTACATGCCTGATCAGCTAAATTCATGATTTTTTATGCGCCTTATCGGTTAAATTCGTGATTTTTATGCGCCTTATCAGCTAAATTCGCATCTATTATTTTCCGTAATTTGTTTTAACTTTGACAATATAATAATTAACACCTTAATTTATTTTTTAAATGTTTATACATTGCCAAAAGATGGCTGAAAATATGTACCGACAGACACTTCTTTAAAACTGGTCTCTCTTTTAAAAAATTAGATAGATTCAACGTATTTATAAAAAATACCGAGTCCTCAGTAAAAAAAATATTTCAGAGGATATTTGTATTTACAAAGTTTCGTTCATATTATCTTATTTTAGACTTTTTTTTAATACTTTAATAGCGATGCAGTTAATTTAAAGTTTGTTATTGGGAATTCAAATAACTCATATTTATTATTTGCATTTTCAATTACTTTTAATCATAAATAATGTACCAGGAAGAAAATAATTTTATAAAAATTATGATTTAAAGTAATACTATTTTAAATATTGTCCACTTGAATGATGGTATGTTACATGGAATGTTATTAAAAGCTTTTTCTTCCTCCAGTAGCACATTATATTGGTGTGAGTAGTGCCCTTTCTTTTTTTTTTTTTCTAGATTGAACAGATAGGGTCAGATAGGGTAAAATAGGCAGGTTTCAAAACTAAATTTATAAAAAACACAAACTGTAATTATTTGCAAAAAGTACAAAAAAAAACAACTGTGGGGTAAAATAGTTACAAACCTTTCATTGTTTAAAACCCGCAATATCATTTGAAAAGTTATATATATATGTATATTTCTTTTAATACTATAATTTAATCAATAAAAAGTTTAAATTTATTCTTCAACCCTTTAACATACATTTGACATAAATAACATCTCATGTAACATACCATCGTTCAAGAGAGCAATATTTAAAATAGTATTACTTTAATTCATATTTTTTATAAAATTATTTTTATCTTGGTATATTATTCATAAACTTAGATTAAAAGCAATTGAAAATGCATGTAAAAACCTTGAGAAATCATTAATTGGGTTGACAATTAATATTAACACACATGCGAAGTAGAATAAAGATCAACCAAAACAATACTTTAAATTCCACTGTAACGATACAAGGCTCAAATATTAAATTTAATTTTGTAATAAATATGAGTTATATGAATGTATAAAGTTATGAACTTTAAATTAACTCCATCGCTATTAAAGTATAAAAAAAAGTCTATAATAAGATAATATGAACGATACTTTGAACTTACATATCTCCTCCGAAATAATTTTATTTTAGTAAGGCCTCGTGGTATTTTTTATAAATATTTTGAATCTGTCTATTTTTTTAAAAGAGAGTTTAGTTTTATCTGTCGGTACATATCTTTATCCATCTTATTGCTATGTATAAACATTAAAAAAATTAATTAAGGTGTTAATTATTATATTAACAAAGCTAGCGAATCACAGAAAATATCAACAGACAAACGTTACCGCTTAACGCCGGGAGTCAAAACATAAACACGCTCAGCTCAGAGTTGAGTTGAGTTGTAGTGTTTCTTCTACCATTGGAAAATCACTGTGGAGTCGGAACTGCCGTGTCAGTTGCGAAAAAAAAAAATCGAATGTTCTAAAGGAAATTTTAAATAAATTAATAAGAATAATACATTTTTCATTTGTTTTTTGAAGTAATTTTCATAAAAACTGGAAGTCACGTCTGTAGTTAATAACCCCAAACTTAAAATAAAATAACTAAGAATTTTTCGCATGGATGGGGAGATTAATTACTATTTCCTGAATTCGGGAAGTGCAGAATTTCCCCCTAAATCCCCATAAAAGTTATTTATTTATTATTTTTTATATTTATGTGTTAAAAACTTATCTCAAAGGGGTGGTTCAAAGCAGTGTTGAATTAGGGTAGGGCTGGCCCGCGGGATTCTTGCTCTCCCCACGGAGGATTTGGAAATTTGCTAAACAAAATTTTCTTTTTTCTTTGAAAGAAATTGTAAAATTTATTGGGTTTTTTTTTTGAGTAACTTAAAATAATTAAACACTAAGAGAAAGAGGAACTAAAATTTTTTTGTTAAGGGAGGGCTCAACCCCCCCCCCCCGTGTAAATCCCCCATGGAAGTAAATTTTTAACTCTATTTTCGTTTATATGTTTGTCTTTAAAAGTTATCTTAAGCGGAGGTTCGGGGGAATGTTGAATTTCGTGCCAGATGGGAAGGGGAGCACCCCCCCCCCGGATTTTAAAATTTAATTCATGTAATTTTCTTTTTCGCTGATTTTGAAAGAAATAGTGAAATTTATTCTTTTCGAGTATGTGTTTAAAAAGTACCTTAAGATTCATTGAAGCGATGAAGTCAAAAAGAAGCCCCCCCCTCCCCCGCAGATTTTATAATTTTATTGACATAATTTTCTTTTTCTCCATTTTTTAAAGACAGTAAAATTAGCTTTTTTGAGGAAATTAAAATAAATAATTAAGTATTAGGAGAAAGATAAATTATGAATATTCATTTTGTAGTGTGCGTGGGGGGGGGGAGGGGGTGAATTCAGTGCCAGATGGGAAGGGGAGCACCCCCCCCCCCCGGATTTTCAAATTTAATTAACGTAAGTTTATTTTTCGTTGATTTTGAAAGAGATAGTAAAATGTACTCTTTTCGAGTATGTGTTTAAAAAGTACCTTAAACGGAGATTCAGTGAAGTGACGAAGTCTGAAAAGAGCGGGAACCCCCCCCCCCCCAGGTTTTGTAATTTAATTGACATAATTTTCTTTTTCTCCAATTTTTAAAGGCAATAAAATTTATTTTTGTGAGTAACTTAAAATAATTAAACATTAAAAGAAAGATAAATTATGAAATCTCGTAGTGTGTGTGTGTAGGGGGGGGGGTGCTCCCCCTTAATCACTCATCGCAGTTAATTTTTCTCCTGTTTTTCTTTTAACTTTTATGTGCTAAAAAATTACCTTAAAATTGGGTATTTCAGGGCAGTGTTGATTTTAGGGAGGGGGGAGGGCACCCCTCGAATTTTGTACAATTAATTAAAATTTAACTAATTTTCTTTTTTAAATTTATTTTTTTGAATAACATAAAATAATTAAACACTGAGCGAAAGAGGATATAAACAACATATTTTTTTTTTTATTTATATTATTTTTTTTACCTGGGTAGGTTCAAGATTTTAATGATAAACATTCATTTATTTATATATATATATATATTTGTTTTGGATTTTAAAGTTTAATTTCTTTGAATATTTGTTTTGTTTCATTTAAAAAAAGGAGGGAGGGGGGACTTTCCCAGGTGTTCAATTTAGTCCCATTAAACTAAAAGTCTTGAAAACAGTGTTAATTATTAATAACAAAGCAAATGCTCAATATTGTCAAAAACTGAAAAACTTTAATATTGGTTAGCTTTTAAAACTGCAGAAAATATCTCACAAACTTACTAAAATTAAGTTCTGTAAAATTACCTTACAGTAACTGCACTTATACTGCAGATACTTCAGAAAATATAATACTGAATTAATGACTGTAAAATTACTTCAAATTTACTACAGTTTTACTACAGATGTAAAGTCTCATTATTTTTTAAATTTATGATTATAACATAACTTCACGTAAACTACAGTATTTTTGCAGTTAAAAGCTCACAGTATTTTTGAAATAAATTACTGCAAAATTACTTCACATTAACTGCAAAATAACTGAAGTATTTTTACAGTCGAGATTGCACTACAGAAAATCTACAGTTGACTGTAGAAAAACTTTAAAAATACTTCACTTCTGTAGAAAAACTGCAGTTCATTTTTAGCTGGGTTATTTGAGCACTACCTTTTGATGCACAAAGAATAGATCTCAGTTTCTTAAATGACGTGCGGTCACTTTTATGGCGATGCGAAATCGTTTGTTAAAAATTTCAGCAAAGAACCTAAATTGATCCCCTGATTTGTTTTAAATATTCCACCTAGATGTATTTCCTGAGGGCTTTCAAACTTCTGTGAAGCTCAGAAAAAACTCTATCTTGCATGGCAGACTACACAGAATTATCTAATTGGTTGAGAACTTCAAATAACGATGGCTTTCTTGGTCTATTACGAAATCTAGCAAATAAATTGCACCATTGTGACTCACACAATTCCAGCATACTTCCCCAGCATACTCCCCAGCATTGTTCTTTATGCATTAACAGAATATATCTGAAAAGTATATTTTTCATTTTAAAAGTACTCTTTGGGCCAGATAAGTTAAAAACCATTTTATCAAGAAAATCAAGTAGTGTTTCACCTATTAATATTTGCATCTCCAGACCATACCCTAGTGGCACTTTTGTCGTCTGTAATAAAGGCTGAAGGAATTATAATACCCTCAAATTCAATACGACCGTTGTGTTAATAAGTATGCCACTTCAACTGAAAAAATAATTAATTAAAATAACTGACAAAATTCCTGTATACAGCTGATTACTTTTACTTAACAATAAGTAAAAGCAGCATTGTGAATTTCTAATTCCTTTATCTCACAATCATATGCGAGTTGACATAACATATTTTCAAATATGTACTCAGAATAACGAAGGCCATTTTTAATAAAATTATCTTTAAAACATTTTAGATAAAGGTGTAAAATGACATCGTATGCACATTTATAATCTGTTGAATGAAATAAATTTGCCATTTCGCATACATTTACACGAATTATTTTTTTTTCTAGTTGCGTACTTTTTTAAAGAAGCAAATTCGGTATACTATTGAAATTTATTCTACCAACTACTGCAAAATAAATCTATGAAACTGACGGAAATAGAAATGTATTTAATATTGTTTCGTCTCATGAATATGTAACAAGTTTCATATAAGGAAATGGCATGTCAGACAATGTTATTCTATGTTGAATAAACTGTACTTGGATATAATTAATATTAGTAATCTGCTAAATATATTATGTGCAAACATTTATCAACGAAATGTGTTTGAAGAAAATTTCAAAATATTGGTTAAGTCTTATTTTATTTATTTCATTTTATAAAGTATTTGAAAATCATTAAAACTTAAACCTTCTGTCAAAAAGTAGAACGCATAAAAGATATTCGGATGCTTTGTATTAAAAATAAATGTATTATATATTTCAAAATTTGGCATTTATTGAAATATTAATATTTACAAAGTATTCTTAACTTTCTCTCAAAAATTAGAACATATAAAAGATATTCGAATGCTTTGCATTAAATCTTAATGTATTATATATTTCAAAATTATACATTTATTTAAATATTAATATTTACAAAGTATTTTTTTTTTACGAAATTAAACTAAAAAACAGATATTGAACAAGAAATCTCTAAAAATATTTCTTATAAAATGTTTAGTATTCTGTACATTTTATTGTAACACCAGATCGTATGTAATAATTTGTATATGTTTCAAATTTTACTCGTTGATATTATTGGTGGAGCTAAGGCAAGAAATGCAATATGGTATTTCATTATAATGATATTAAACTAGTGATTTTTTTCAACATGTATTATTTACATTACTTTAAAAAATATGCAACTGTAAAAATGAATTATTAATAAATTAGTTTCATGATAACTATATTTTTTAACGTTTTGCGCAAATACTTTAGTAAAGGATGTGAGCGAAAATTAGACATTGATTTGAGTATTTAATAATATATTTACTTTTCTATTGTATCGTTCTTTTACATTGAATTCTAAAAAAAAAAAAAAAAAAAAAAAAAAAAAAATCATTTTATGTACTTTTTAAGAATACGCGCATTTATTGAAACAGATTATGTACACTAAGGTGTTAGATTTTTTAAAATGCACACTCAGATAACTAATACCATTTTTATTAAATTTGTGTTTAAATCATTTGACGGCCAGTGTTAAAAATAGCTACTCTGAATCTTAACAAATTATTTACTGCAATAAATGCTACCTTTATGCATGGACTAATGCAAAGTACTTTTGAATTCATTTGTGTTTCAATAATGAAAAATCTATATGTAGTTGTAATTTACTTTCAATAATTTAGAAAAATAAATCAATGATAACTGTGGAAATGAAATGTTATTAAAATTTCATATTTGGAATAAATAGGAAATTTCTTAGAAAATATATCACGTTAGACATTTCTCATGGTTTAATTTTTAATATATTGTTTTGAACATTATTTTACTTTTCACTTATTAAATTTTTGAAAGTCATTAATTAATAAATAAAGATTAAGTTTAATAACTAAAAATATGGTATGTCTTACAACGGTATAATTTTAATTAAATATTTAATCTTTAAAAATTGTACTCTAAATCAGTATACATTTAATTATAAAATAAATACATTTAATTAATTATAAAATTAATTTTATAGTAAGCGAAAATGTTAAAATGCGCTAAATTTCATTATGTTATTTAAGTTATTTAAACCTGTTTTAAATCCCAATAGTCCTTAAAACGAAATCAAACGTTCTTTTAAAAATGCGTAAACCTTATTTTTTTTCTAATCAATGGTTGGAGTATTGTAGTTGATATTTATTCCAACAGAGCGAAAAATGGCGGGTCCAGGACTCGAACCTGAGTACTTTGGCTTGCCGTGCCAACTCTCTACCTACTTAGCTATCCGAACGATATCCTGGCTGGCATAATTTACTCTTATTTTTTGGACATGGCTGCATTCTGCAACACCAATTTTATTCATTTGAGCTATAACTATAGCATTTTAGATGATAAATGTGATACAACATTTCCTCAACAACAACTCAAACAACAACTCCTGTATACCACGTTGTTTGCACGGCAAGACAAAGTACACAGGTTCGCGTCCTTGTCCCGTCATTTTTCGCTCTGTTGTAATAAATCTCCACTATGATACTCCAACCACTGAATATTGACCTAGCCAACCATTGATAATTGACCTAGTTAAAAAAAACTTTCCTATGTTCATTATTATTGTTTTCATATCCCATTCTTTTCAAACATTATAACTAATGGGAACGTAAAAAAAATTCTATATTAATGTTATTACATATGCTTTTTATTAAACAAGATTGTATTAAAATATTGGGATAACATGCCTTACAAACGCTCTGAATAGAAAATATTAAGTGGTATATTGTAGTATACTTACTTTAAAACTAGCTGAAAGTACTTTTTTAATGAACAGAACACAAGTAAGTGGGAATGATCTCATCCAAGAAATAAAGCCTAAATTTCTCTATTATAAATATATAAACTCTAAATTTTATCTAGAAAATAACATGTGACGTATTTTTTGATTAATAAATACATGAAATAAATATTATAATAAAGATGAAAAAGTCTGCATAAAGAATGATTAAGTTAAAATATAGGTATTAGGCAACCCATAACGAGTAATTACTATAGCTCATTAGAAAAAAAAGAAAAAAAATCAAGCTTTCATTGGCATTTGATTTATTTCACACTATTTAGATGTTACACGTTTACATTCCACAATAAAATGTTATTATTTAAAATAACACACATACAGAAAAATGTCAGTTTATAAGAATTTTGATTGTTCTATAACGAATATGTCGTGCCATTTTTCTGTATCCAAACACAGAAATAATTTTCTCAAAATCATTGCACTTTAGAGATTTAATTCATTATATTTAATAATTTATCATAAAGTTTCCTGCAAACAGGGGCGAATCTGGCGTAATATTTAGAGGGGGGGGGAGTTCATGTCTTTTTTTAGGTGTGTGTGCGTTAGGTGAGGGGAAGATAAGAGTCATAAATATACATAGCCAATGTTTATATCTTAGGTTTGTCCATAAACCCTATATCACAGCTGTGATACATTAAAGAAGTTAGTCATCCGTAATTGCAAATTATTTCAGGTGTAATTGTAACAATACAATTCACAAGTGTGTCGTCTAGTTGCAAAACTGGCCATCTCCAAAAAGTAAAATTTTGAGAAAAAGGTGATTTTTTGCCACACTTAGCCAAAATAAGATTAGAACCAAAACTCTTTAGTTTTATAGTCGTTAAGACAGTATATTTGAAAACACAAAATAAGGTGGCAGGGGCACATGAAATAAAGCTGTTATTTAAGTCTTTGTTTTGGATTTGGCCACCTTTGCAACTTACTTTGGAGTTGGACGGATTTGCAACAAACCAGAAATTAATTTTTACTAAGTTTAATGTGACATTGGGTTTTTAGGGGTAGCAAACACACAAAAATGTTTGGGGAAGCGTTGAGGAGCATTGGTAAGCTTTTGAAGAGTGCCCACACCTTGGATTTCTTGGATTATCAGTAGCGCAGTACCTGAAAAAAATAATGCCAGAAATTATGAAAATGTAATCACAAATGTATTCTCAGATGTTAACTGTAGCAAAAGCCCGTTCATTCCGCATCTACAATCCTCAAATTACTAACATTTATTTAAAAAAATTAAATGGAAGAATATTTTATTAAAAAATTAAATAGATTACAAAATTCTTAAATTATCAGAGAAAATTCACTTACAGTTTTATGAAAGCGAAGGGAGAGGGCACAGAAAAGTATTTTGCCTCAAGCATAAAAATATGTTAATCCGCACCTGGTTATCACAAGGTGAACTTTGGCTGTTTTCCTTTTCCACGTCGTAGGGTCACTTTTCTTCTTCCTTGATTGATTAGGAGATACTTCCTCCAGAAACTTTTCCATAGTCAGAGAAAACACCAAACTAAATTACGTAATTAGAAACTTTGTATGCACCAAGGAGGAGCAGTCACAAGCAAGAGAAAACACTATAACATTAATCTAATCAACAAGTGAGAGGTTACTGTGGAGAGAAGCAGAAGTTCCATCTAGCGGATATGGAGATGGCCGCTTTTGAACCTCACTAGTTTATGGATTTGGCCGGTTTTGCAGCACATCATGATTTTCAAACACATATAACACAGGGATTTGACCAGCTTAGGCTTGTTTCTTGTTACCAGATGGTAGAAATGTTTACTTAGAATTTAAAAAGCTGAAGAAACACATTTTTAAATTTTGAGGAGTTGGCCGGTTTTGCAACTAGACGACACAAGTACTATTCATGTTCTAAGAAATCGAAATCAGTTTCTTATTTTCTTATAAAAACCAAGGTTATTTCAGAAAATGTTGTGAAAGCTGATATTAGAAGCGAATTTTCATCACATGTCAGTCACGGAAAGATCTTCATATGAGATTAATTACAACTAAAAATCTATCACTATCAGAAAGTGAAAACGTTGTTCATTTTTTTAGTACCTAAAGAGTAATGTCTAAAAATTTAATGCATATCGGTTTTAATGACTTCGTGTGTGTCAGAACTATTTTTGTGGTTCAGCGGTATTTTTTAAATCACCCTTAATATGTACTTACATTGAAAATTGTATTGCTGTAGAGAAAGTCTCTTCGTTCAGAGAAGGGGTCATGGCCCCTGTGATATCCCCCTTGGACTAAACAATGGAGTGTCTATATGACGACCACATATGAATCATAGGGTAACTTAACTGTAACACCACATGGAAATACTCACCGAACATTTGTCACAGTGACTTTTCTGCTGAATCACCAAATGTCATTTACTTAATGCACAGAATAATGAGACGGATAAAGGATATCACATTTTTTATAGCATATTATGATAGTTTTTTATGATAGCATTTTAACTTAAAAGTGACAAGTCAGATTGGCTGGCTGAACCGTACGCGCTGTTAATCTCATGCATAACGGTAAAGTATTACAAGCATACAAGTATAATCATTTACATGATTTTTGTACACTTTAAGATTCACTCTATTCCCATTACCTGATTCTATGTAGAATATCATTTATATAAATGCAAAATGAACCCACAAACTCGAAATATAATCAAATACTACTTTATATGGTTAGAAATAAAAATATATCATAAGCAATCAGTAAGAAAGTATTTATTATGTTTTTTTTTTTTTGTTTTTGTTTTTTAATGCTTTTGCTTTTGTTCTGGATCTATTAAATTTATTCATATTTCTATCATAATTTTAATAAAATAAACAATCTCATGTAAACAAAAAGGAGTCTATTAATGTTCATATAAAATAACATAATCTAATTCGTATTTATGGTACATTAAAATTCATTTGTATTCTAACCGTCATATGCGTATTTTTAAATCGCCATATGCGTAGCAATAGAAAAAAAAGTATTGGAAGCATATTGGATGCTTCGATAATTTTTTCTTTTTACTTAATGTTTTTCTCTTATTTTTCATTCACATTTAGCAGTACAATAAGTTCGTGAATTGTTTTAGTGAAGAGGAATTTTCCGAAAAGTAATTTATAATTAGATTACATTTGTAGAAAACGAAAATAATAAAGTGATGAAAAATGTATTACATACACTATATTGCCAAAGGTGACCGGTCACTTGCGATTTTAGACGTTTTGTTAACTATCTAGAAAAATACATGAGGAATTAACCTGAAACTGCAGGTGTGTAAACAGTACAGTATAGGTTATATATTTCCGCGAAGATTTTTTTCACGAATCCCCATAGGGGACTGTCAACAAATTGACAAAGAACGAATATCTTTTGGATAACCTTGTAAAAACTAATGTAGCAAAGGCGTTCAAACAATAGATTATTAATAAGTGGCTTATTGTAATATACTGTGTTCATTTTTATGAGGATAGAATGTATACTCGTAGAGAAATTAATGTTTTTATAAAAACAGTTCCAAATTTCGCCTAGTTTTTTGCTTATAATTTGCAGAGTTCTTAATATAAAATAAAGTTCTTTTCAGAAAACATGGCAAACAACATTGTACATAAAACTCTGCCATCAGAATTAAAAATAATAAAAATTGGATCAAAAATGAGAAGATTTACTAAAAAATGTTTCACTGCGCATGCGCGAATGCAATCAAAATATAATACGCATAATGTATTAGCTAAATATATAGAGCAACTTTTGTGAAAGTCTCAAAATCATAGCTTGAAAATTCTGAAAATTATCGTCGATAGAATAAGCTCGAAATCCGTTGTTCCCATAAGGAAGCAAAAATATGAGGAGTTGTATCCAAATATAATAGTACGTGCAATATTGTGTACGCTATCTTGGCACTAATCAACATATATTTGATACAACCCCTCATCTCTTTGCTTCTTTTTGGGAACAACGGATTTCTAGCTTATTCTATCGACGATAATTTTCAGAATTTTCAAGATATGATTTTGAGACTTTCACAAAAGTTGCTCTATATACTTATCTAATACATTATGCTTATTATATGTTGATTGCATTCGCGTATGCGCAGTGAAACATTTTTTAGTAAGCCTGCTCATTTTTCATCCAATTTTTATTATTTTTAATTCTGATGGCAGAGTTTTATGTACAATGTTGTTTGTCATATTTTCAGAAAATAACTTTTTTTTACTTTAAGAACTCTGCAAATTATAAGCAAAAAACTAGGCGAAATTTCGAACTGTTTTTATAAAAATCTTAATTTCTTTACGAGTATACATGCTATCCTCATAAAAATGAACACAGTATATTACAATAAGCCGCTTATTAATAATCTAGAGTTTGAACGCATTTGCTACATTAGTTTTTACAGGGTTATCCAAAATATAATCGGGTTTTTTTTTCAATTTGTTGACAGTCCCCTATGGGGTTTCGTGAAAAAATCTTTGCGGAAATACCTAACCTATACTATACTGTTTACACACCTGCAGTTTCAGGTTAATTCCTTATGAATTTTTCTAGATAGTTAACAAAACGTCTAAAATCGCAAGTGACCGGTCATCTTTGGCAATATAGTGTATAATTAAGCAATTTTTGACACTTACTCTAATTACACTGCTTTATAATTTATCTTCCGGAAATCCAAAATGAATGACAACAGTGGGCACCATCGATATTATCAGAGTGTAAGTTTTCCTCTCATAAAAAATCTTTAATTATTTATATAAATAATTTGTAAATAACAAACTTAAATTATTCAGTAGTAAACTTTATTATTAGAAACACAATCTTTTTATTATTATTATTTTAATGAAAAATCGTGTGATAGACTAGCACACATTTAAAAAAATAATAACACTAAAAATAAAATAATTTTAATAAATATTGCAGATTATACATTTAAACATGTCTGAAAAAATTTATTGTTAAAAAAATAAAATGTAATTGAAATGTACGATGAAAAAATGTAATAAGAAAAGTGTAATATGTTGAGAGTTAAAATAAAAACACTGCTTGTGGCAACTAATAAACATTCGCTAGTTCATCCAAACATCAGTGGAAAGTAACATCGAGATATTGTAAGCATTTGGGAGAGACCCCCTCGAAAAACAGAGTTGTTGTTGGCTTTGAGTGGGTGCTACATACTTCCACATAAATAGGTTCGGAAAGGCTATCAACGTGGAATGGGATTTATTGGGAATGGAACCGAACCAAAAAATTCCCATCTTTCTATGATAATCAAAATTGCGAAGTTAATGTTTAGATATTCTTTGGCCTCTGTTTTGCTTGGTAAATGAAAACTACAACTTTCACATTCGTCATCTGGCGCCACAGTACAGGTCTTTGTCGGCCAATTTTTTCTTGAATTGTAAAGTGCGCCAAACGAAATGAATTCTTATATGTAAAAATGGAGAATGCATAAACTTTGAAGACAAATAAACAAAGGTATGTTTCTTATAACAATAACACATAATCGATACCAAATTTTTGGCTATTTTACGTGGATTTCAAAACACGATGAACCTCTAGTAATCCATATGGAAAAAACGAAACGATGATATCAATTCGTTAAATTTTAATTAAAAATATGTTCCGATTGATGTAATTGTCTAAAAATATTGAAAAAGCTATTCCACAGCTGCCAACCGTATCCATTTTTATAATGTCAAACGAAGATATTTCATACTAGACGATATATCTACTAAAATATATCTTGTTTCTTAAAGAAACCTATTTCATTTCATTTATTAAATAAAATTTCTGTTTCAAAGAGTATTCATTTAAATTGAAAAAAAAAAAACACGCATCGGTTGGCAGCTATGTATTCATATACGTAGATTTAAAACACGGTAGATGTTTTTTTTTCTCAATATATAAAAAAATATTTTGTGAAAGAACTGAAAACATAAAACACAAACTGTCTTGAGATCTTTCTTTTAGAAAAAATATAATAAATTAGATCTCGTACTTTTTCAAAATATTTAAAGTAGCAAACTTCAAGGGAAAAAATATGCAGATCGTTCATCAATTCTTACATAAATACGTTAAAAATACAACGAAGTTTTTAAGTATTGATAAATCTTTCAAAGAATTTTTAATTTGGGTAAAAGTTTCAAAGCTACAATTATTGATCCAAGCTTTCAGCTGCGCCAAATTCTAACAAAGTTTGAATAAAAGTATTTCTTATGCTGTTTAAAATTCAAAAGACTTAAGTACTAAAGTTAATGGAATTTTTACCACATGATTGATATCATGTTTTAAATATTATCGCGACACAAACATTTATTTAGTTGCACATTTTCATTTTCTAGGTTGTATCACATGCATATGTTAAGCATTTATTGCATAAAATTCCTGGTAACATAAAATGAAATTCGAATGAAATGCCGCTTAAAAACCATAGTATTCTTTTTGTTTCAATACTAATATTTGCTGAAATATAACTGAGAATCGATAATATTTTTTCTCTTTTATCTGTAAAAAAATAATTAAATTAAGTCATGAATACAAGTAATGTGAATTATCACTTTGCCACATGATTGATATCATCTGGTAAAGATATAACCAACACAGTGACAAAGATATAATCAACACAGTATGTGTTTCCATAACCAACACAGTGAAAAATGTTTAGAATAGGGATCGAACCCAGAACCCAGGTTTTATCCCCGGTTTGGAAATTGTTCCCCCCTGTTTTTTGTGCGCTGTGTTGTAAAATGATAATTCACATTACTTGTATTCCTTAATTTCCAACGTAATTTCAGCTCTTCTGAAAATTTAAAATATATATATATAAATTAAGTCGTTATGCATTTTACGAAATTGGGTGACATTAAGAAAAATTAAATCTTTTTTAAAATTGCGCCAAATCTATGGAAAAATTAAAGATGTGAGGGAAAATTTTTAATTAATGTAAAATTCTCAATTAATTATAATTAAATCGCAGAAGTGAAAATTTTAATGTTTTGTAGAAAAATAAGTGAAAAGTTTTTACAAAAATTCACATTTCATGTAAAAATGTAGGATAATTATACCATAAAATACCATAAAACATTCCTCTCAATTCTATGAAGTTTTACGTTTTAATACGGCTACAGATTTAATTTTATGAAATTTCACTTTTACATGTACTTTTAATTATATATATGTATACTCAAATATGATCCGATTACTATTAGTAAAGTTAATTCCACATTTGGATAAAATGTGATAGAATTTCATTAGCAAATATAAGTGTATTTAATTTTTATTTATTTATTTATTTTATTTTTTTACACCAGCAACATAAAAGTGGTATTTGTTTTTCTCATCGAATAATTGTTGAGCGATTTTGGATGATACTTCCGATTAAAAAAAGTTTAGTAAGTAGTATTTAGTTGCACCAATATTTTGCACCAATACCAGTATTTAGTTGCACCAGTATTTAGTTGCACCCGTTGCTGGTTGAACATACAGAGCGAGTACAATATCCTATTACCAATAAAAAACGTTATAACTTATGAAATATTAGAGATAAATGATCACAGTGTTTTTGTAAACTATTCAACAGCATTTAAAGTTTATACAGCAGCTCTCGTAACACTTTGGATGCGTCTATGGACGCACGCAAGATTTCTAGGCATTATTAATTAATTAAATCCATAATCTTACACCCTGTACAATTAGCTTTATCGTTGTAATGTCAACAACTTTGAATACAAACAAAAATTTATATACTAAGTACACAGCGCAAGTATCATTTTAAAATTCTGTTAACCTTGTCATAAACATTTTATCCCATAAAAATTTACTTAAAACAGAAGTAGACTACATTATATCTATGGCCGATCCAGGTTTTCCAGTTGAACTTATCGATTAATTTCATAAAAATCCAGTAAACTTACCCATTCAGACGCCAATACTATTCTTAACACATTCACTGCCGAGTTAAAATTACCGAATTTTATTTTATTTAGAAAATTCGAATTTATACCAGAAAATACTAACAGCAATATTTACTTTATTTAATTACAGACATTTTGCAACTACATGAATTAAAAATTCCTCTTTCGTAATTTCTGGTAAGAATTCGTAATTTTAGATTTAGAGATTCGCTGCCAACCGCGCGTATGCGCGTGATTGGCAGCGAATGGGTTAATAATAATTTTATTATTCTGCCATATTTTCCGAACATCAGTCATCAAATTTCCAAAATTTTGCTAAAATTCTATTTTAAAGTAATTTATACTCCACTCAATAAAATTAAATTTAAAAATATGACAATCCAGTAGACAGATTTCACAATGGGAGATTTACAAAATATCCCGTGCGTGTGATAAAATGTATATAACCCAAACCATGCGACCTTTTAAAATAAGATTGGGGTGTGTGCATAAAAGATGTTTAAAATGGTGATATTAACACGTTGACGGACACTTGCGGTTATAGCCGTCAAAGCGAAATTCACTATGTAGCATGACGGCAATAGCCTTCTAAAACGAAACGGTCGTTTTTAGACACTACGGCTATAGCAGCACAAATGTGCATTTACCGGCGTACAAGTAGAAGCTCAGTGTCATGTTTTGTAAACAATCTTTTAGGTTGAAGTTCGTTTCCCACCTGTTATACGAGTTGCAGCTTCAGTATGCACGTGCAGGGTGGCTAGTGGTCAGGGAGAAATACATTATAAAAATATGATAATTACCAGTATATTCTTATAGAAAAATTCAAATTGATTATTTGATCGAATAATCCACATAAATTTTTCTATACTGGTGTTTATCACTTTTTTTACTGTATTTTTCCTCGACCACTAACCACCCTGATGTGGTTGTGAAGGGAGTGGTGCAACCTAATTAAAGGTGCTGAATTAATCAAAATTGAGTTTATTTAAGCAGAAAGAGTAAAACTATACTTCTAATATTCTAAAAATTACAAAAACATATAGTGTCAATTTTCGAACTTTACTTGTTCCTACTGTCCGTCAATGTGTTAAATGGTTCGCGATTGCTAACCATCGTTGGTCCAGAAACCGCAATTTTACCTTTTCAGAAGGCTAAATAATTCACAAATACTCATGAATATATACCACTTTGATTTTGGGAAAGATTATCACATGTGGGAGAATTCCAACATTATAAATAAGGCGTTTATGTTGTATATGTATACTAAAATCTGAAAAAAAAACAAGTTGCTAAACAACGTACATTTTATTACGAGATTTTAAATAAAGATGTAAAAAATATAATCACAAAGAAAAAATATATCATTAACATTTCGGTTTATCTTTAAAAAACCATCATCAGGAGTTAATTCTTAAATACAGAACGGCGAAAAGTTATTTACGTGTTACATCATTTAAGTTATTTTCAAACTAAATGGAAAAAAAAAATAATAAAAAAAAAAAAAAAAAAAAAAATATATATATATATATATATTCAATTTTGCGCAGTGGCGCCATCTATTATCCAAATGTTAATTAAAACAACATTACTGGAACAATTAGGCACAAATGTCAAAGTTCTTTCAAATTTCGAATAAAAATAATAAAAAAAAGAAAGAAAAAAAGAATAAAATAGAATTCTAACAGCTTGGTAAATTATTTATTTATTAACCCTATATTTTCTAATGTCTGGCTACCTTTTTTTTTTAATTCCTCTCCATTTCTCCTCCGAATCCTTTACACTTAAACCGTTCCCATCTCAATCTGAATGAGCTACGTGCTGCATTTCCATTTGTTTCCTCGGTTGTGTTATCCATCCGGGAATCCTTGACTCGATGATTTCACACTTACCTCCATTTCACACGTGACCACGGGTTACATTTCTCACACCCTTTCTAGTTTTATGCATTTAATTTTTGTAATTTTAACCATTGAACTGATGGTGGAACTTAGAAGCTCCGAAACATCTGTATACCTTTTATAATGTATATATATATTCATTTGTCACGTTGTCTTTCCGTTTCTAATATATCCGAAAAATATATCATCTCACTTTAACAATAACATTAAAATTTTGCAAATCTATTTCACTAATCAAATATAAAGTGAAATAAGATAATTTTTTTCTATTATCTCACACATATGCTGTATTAAATAATATAATATATTTTAAGTATATTCTCAGAATAAAGAATGACACTTTTATTAAATTAACATTCAGAGGTTTTATTAGCAATCTCTAAAATGACAGTCATACATGTTAATAACCTGTATATTAATAATAGATTCCATTTTACACGCATTTACACAAAGCTCTTTAACGTACATGTAATTTTAAATGGATGAAATCGATGCGGTAATGTAATTTACTCTACCAGATGGAGATAACAATTCTATGAGACTGGTGGGAATAGAATTTTATTAATGTTTCTCATCATGAATAAACAACAAGTTCAGTAGTAGAGAATGTCACGTAACAGTTTCTTAAAAATGCATTCAACATTTAATATAAGGTAGTTTGAATTCGTTAAAATTGTTAATCTTACAAAATATTTAAATTTTAAACAAACTCGTTTTCACGTAACAGTTTGTTAAAAATTCATTCAACATTTAATATAAGATAGTTTGAATTCGTTAAAATTGTTAATCTTACAAAATATTTAAATTTTAAACAAACTTGTTTTCACGAAACAGTTTGTTAAAAATTCATTCAACATTTAATATAAGGTAGTTTGAATTCGTTAAAATTGTTAATCTTACAAAATATTTAAATTTTTAAAGAAACTCCTTTTCACGTAACAGTTTGTTAAAAATTCATTCAACATTTAATATAAGATAGTTTGAGTTAGTTAAAATTGTTAATCTTACAAAATAATTAAATTTCAAACAAAAATGTTTTATATTAAAAAAAAAAAAAAAAAAAAAAAAAAAAAAAAGAAAAGAAAAGTTTCTTTTCCGACTCTTATGCTCTTTATTTAAACTTTATTGTTATGAACTTTATTACTGAATTTATTAATACCATTAAAATGTATAGCTACTATGAGCACATGAAAACGTAGAAAAGACAGTTAAAATTTAATACTTTAATACAGTTAAAAGACAATTATAATTTAATACATTGCGTCATTCTATGGAAAAAAATATTTTTTAACTTAAAAAATTTAATAAAATATTTAACCCCAAAAAAGTATGTTAATATACATAGTCATATTTCTTCTATTTTAAGCATGATATCTTTGGTCGTATAGTCTTTTTATTATTTGGTGCATAATTCATATTATCAGAATTTAGGGAATATATTTTTCAATAATATGTTAACGGAGGTTACAAATACACAATGGTTTGTTTCAAAATGCCACGCCCATTTATGGTACGTTATTAAACTTGGGTAAAAAAATTAAAAATGAAACTTTATGCATATGGATTATCAACTTTTTAATTAAATAAATTATGCTTTACCTTTTAACTCGAGAACGATGAAAACAGTAAATAGTAGTTACATGAACCACTTTCAAAATTATAACATTGGATTCATAACTTCAGAACCATAAAAATGAATGTTTATTTCAGCGTGTTAAAATTTGTCTCCACTATTCTTTCTTTTCTGTATTTATAAGAGATTTCATTTAAAAACTCTGTATACATAATCAAAACTGGATGACTCATGTTACCCCTACGATTGAGGCTACTTGGCCACATTCATGATACAACGATATAGGGTGATAAAAACCAAAAACAGATTGGCACAAAAATACACAAATGCGCTATAAAGACAGTATTTATAACTACAATGCTAAAAATGAGAAATCATTATTTGTACAAATTTCTTAATCCTAAGTATATATAAATTAATATTAATACACATAAATTAATAATTAAATTAATACAATGCATCTTCAACCAGATTGAAATTTTAATTAAAAAGTATTGAAATGTACAGTTTTTGATTATTTTAAGCTTTTGTGAAAATTGTTACTGACACATTTTCTTTATTTGATATCAGTTCTGCAACAACACCATAGGAATGTTGAAGTTTACATTTTTACTGTTTTCATTGACGTCAAGTTCAACAATATTGCTCACATTCAGTTTAATCTCCATTCTATGTACACTGTGTTTCCTTGGCATAGTTCTTCAGCATTAGAGTTTGTATTGTTCTCAAAGTCAGTATGAGTAAAGTCACTTAAAATTGAATTAGAATCTGAATCTTGTGGATGATATTTACCACCAACATCATTCTTTTTCTCGACTATTTAAAAGAGAGCAGTTAGGGACATTTTTCATGGTCTTCTTCTCTACGAGCCTCAATTCCATCAACCACCGTTCCTGCTACGATATTTATTTTCCTTTTCGTTTGTTTTTGTAGTTTTGATTCTCTTTTACTACTAGGTAGTTTCCAATTATTTTAACCAAGCTGTTTCTAGAATCAAGATCATTGTCGTTACTGTTATCCCCAAAAAAATCTGTCGGTTCAATTGTACAATTCCTGCTTCTCTAAAACCACCATTGAATTTTTCTTCATATTTCCTTCGCCCGGATTATCAATACATTTTTTTTGTCAAAAAAAAAAAAAAAAAAAAAAAAAAAAAAAAAAAAAAAAAAACAGGAAATCTGTTTTTGAGCAACATAAATATTTCATTGTTAAAAAATACAGTAAATTATGCTCGAAAGTTTAAAGTAGACATTATTTTATAGTTATATACTTATTTTTTCTAATGTATTACGATTATTAAAAACAATCTACAATAGAAAAAATAATAAGTAACTTTAAGCTTATCACTTCAAGCATTTATGCTTGATTTTCCATAAATGGTCAAATTCTAATTTACGTATTGTATTTTTCCTTTGGATTTATCATTGGATTTTTTTTTTATTCTTTAGACTTATATTTTTTAAATGAAAACAAATATTTTTTTTTTACTCTTTATACTGAGAGGCGTGTTTGTTGTAAAGTGTTATGCAAGGCGATTAGCTTGAAGCAAGCATTTAGAATAACAGACTCCACGAGATAAATATTTGTTCAGAAAATTTCACAGACAGTTGCTTAAAAACACCGTTTTTATGCTATAAATTTCCTGTATGTAATAAAAACAGCTTTTACTCTTAAACGATTTTGTTATTATGTATTTTGCAAGATTAAAATTACGTTTTTTACTCTGTCGAATATAATAAAATAATCCTATTACAACACAATGAATAGTATTTTGAGAAATTTTAAAATATCACAAATAGTGTTAAATTCTAAAATATTTTATAACACGTATGTAGAATTTGTTAAAGTTCTCATTTGCTCTTTAATCCCCAAAATATATATAAGAGTCCCCCAAGTGAGAGTATGTAAATTTGAGAAATGATTTAACTGTATCAATGGGTTATTTACGCAGAATAAAGAGGGATACATAAGGAACATAACTAGATATAGTTCCCTGCAAGTTTGAAACAGGCGTCCTAGTGGTTCAGGAGATTGTGAATACATTCAGCGAAGAATTCCGGGGCTGGGTGCGGAAACATTCTTCAACAGTCCCCTCCCATAGTACTCATTATTGTTTGCGAATCACCACCCATTAATAGGTTTCTTGAGTAGTCCAAATATGTGATAATCGCATGGTACGAAGCCAGGACTGTACGGCGGATGTTGAAGGACTTCGTATCGAAATCACTGCAACAAAACTTAGCACACCATAGTCACATAGGGGCGGGAATTATCATGCAGAAAAATAAGTCCATTGTATAACATACCACGTCAACGATTCTTAGTCGCTGCTTTCAGCAACTGTAAGAAGGTGTAGATTGCACAGAGAGATGACTGGTTACCTTGATACCAGCATCATATTGCTTACTGGCTGGTAAACAGTCAGCCACCACATTTCTTCCACACAATCAGAGCCATTGCCGCATGTTCAGCGTTCTGCCTCTTCAAAAGCGACCGTTCTATCGACAGTCTCGCTTCATTTGAGCGACTCTCATAATCATGTATGTACATTTATTATTTTATATAAAAATTAAAAGATTTTATAATCACTAAAATATAAATTTACCTCAAAATTAAAAAAAAAAAAAAACATGTAGCCGATATTTAGGTTTCTTTAGGCGATATTTAGGCCAATGATATATGTACATGTATAAATACATACATGTATAAATACATACATATATATATGCAAATATATGTGTATATATATATATGTGTGTGTGTGTATTTATATATGTACATATATCACTGGTGTTCGGCTAACCGAAAAGTACCATTTTTTGTATGGGGCGCTTTTTTGGCTAATTAAAATTTCTGGTTCAAAGTGTGCTTTTTTCGTTTGAAAAACGGGATATTGGATATTGTAACGTAAACATAATCCACTGACAATTTACATTATATATTTAAATAATGTATTGTGAATACTAGTAACAAAACTGGCGTTAAAATAAGCGTCAGAATAACGACTTTTTATAAGAAATCACTCTCATTATCTATTCACTCAGTCACTGGGTGACTCACTTCAAGTATAACTGGAGATTCCGTGAAAACTTTAATAAAAATGAAGGAAATTTAATGACATTTCATAGGAACTGCTTTGTCTGAGATAAGATGATATCACAAAAAATACGGGTAAATAAAACAGAAATTAAATAAATTTCGTAAAATATATTTCTTACTGATATTTTTATCAGTTTTGGGTACAATTGTAATATAATATCGTTTTATTGTACATGAAACAAACAAAAAATACAATATGATTCGGAAATTGGAATTTTTTAGACCATTTGAAAACTGTAAAAATGTTGTCCCACTACTCCCTCTCTGTCGGAACCAGTGGTAGAAACAAGCGAAATAGAGGGACGATATGATGAATTCAGATTTTCAGGAATTCTATGAGATACAACGCTGGCGTCCCAGTATGCAGAATATAGGTAGAAAATATTTTTTTATTGAAAACTCTAATAGATCCGTAGGTTGTTCAATAAGTTTTGCCTCCACATCTATAATTATTTTATTCACAGAGCAAAAATAAATATTTCACATTGACAAGTAAGTTTGAAATATCCTCCTTTAAATTGAAACCTTATTTTTCGATATAGTCACCACTGGCGGCGATGCACTTCTGAAATCGATGCACTAGTTGTTGCAAGCCGTTACAGGAAAATGAGACCGTGTGTTGACAACACCAAGAACGCACCGCATGTGTGATTACGAGTTTATCTCGAATCAGGTTATTAACACGATCTCTATTCTCTGCACTGTCTGCGGTCTTCGGCCATTTACAGCGGGGCTTATCGTGCACACTCGACTTGCCTGTGTTCTGCGTCCGGCTTCCGGCTATACGCAGCCATCCCCTGACGGTGCTTCTGTTCACACATGCTTTGCCATACACAGCACTCATTCGCCTGTGGATATCGATTGGTACAACATCTTCCGCTGTCAGAAATTCGATCACTGCACGCTGATTTAACCGCAATTTCATACAGTATGACATTCTCCGTTTCACCGTTTAAACGTTAGTGGTCCCACCTGCAAAATAAAAACATCATGAGATAAAGGATATTTCAAAGTTAACTTCTCAATGTAAAATATTTCATTATATCCGATGGTTTATACCTAGCATGTTTATGGCATCATAGATAGTTGAATATACTTTCCTCTATTCATTATGATATTTCACTATGTTCTCATAATAACGTAGTTACAGACGTAGAGGCCAAAGCTTTTGGACAACACTCGTATTGTACATTTGATATATTTCTTTAGATTCCTCACTAACAATAACAAAAATCTTTTATGTGAAAAATAATGCATTCAAATAAAGTTTTCAGATTTATTATAAGCGATATTTTCGTATTAGCCACATACCAGGAATTAATAGCCGAATTAATAGCCAGAGATTTCGCTACTTACAGCAGCTTTTTTAATTCTGATATCTTCGACGGTTAAAGAGTGTATTAAGATTATATGTCTGTTAAATTTATGTTTTATTATTATTATTTTATTATTTATTTATTTGTTGGTGAACAGTTAATTTCGTTATAGAATATTAGCCGGAAAAAATGCACTGTTTACATGGTTTTAAGTGTAAACGTGTTAATCTTTTGTAATCGGGTTGCACGTGATAGAGATAGAAATAGTAAAAAAAAACATGGCTGAAAGTTATTTGTAATTTTATAAAATATTAGAAAATTGCGATACAGTTTTCATACAAATTTCATTTGAAAGAATTTTTTTTTCAAATTCGACGGTGTAAAAATTTTAATTTTGCGAGGTTTAGAAGTTTAAGAAATTGCAGTAAAAGCGAAATTTATTGGTTAAGTGTTACCACTATCAATATGACGTCAGCATTATTCACGAAAATGTTCTTTTTTATAATATAGATTATGCTGTCATATATCTAGTTAAATGAAAATCATGATGTTGTGTTTAGTGTTTATTTGTGTTCAATAAAATCTTCAGCTGCAAGATTGAAAGCATTTTCGTAGTTGAAAAACTTTTTTAATGTTCATTGATATTTTTATTGAAACTATTTATCAAATAAAATAGAGAATTCCATATTCTAATTGATCTTGACATTTATTAGAAAATAATTATTAAATTGAATATTTCCAGCTGTTTGGGAACACTAAAAAGAGTTACCTGCCCATGAATTCCCTTTTTCTCGGTCTCTCCTTTCTCTTTTGAGGAAATATATCTCTTATGTGGCTTGTTACTTTTCTATGTTGCCACCTAGGCTTAACTTAAATAGCTATTTGTAAACACATTATATACAGAAAGAATTATAATAGACAGTCCATTACTTTTGTAAAACGAAAACAACAATTTTCAAAATAATTTTCGAAACAGAATAATCTATGGAGATATTCACTTTTGATCTTTGAAATTGAAACTTCTCATCCTTAAAAGTTTAGAGTCTAGCACTTGTAAAATTTGTAGAGTATGTACATAAATTTATAAGTAAATTCATATATACTTTAGAAATTAAAATGGACACAAGTGTTTTAAAGCAAAATTACTTATTTCCCACTCTTTCTGACGTCACAATCCTGCCCCTTCTTCAACATAGTCATTCATATACTACAGAATTGCAGAGTGTTTGAAGACATGTGTGGCTGCAAAAAAATTAAATTTGGAAAAGTTTGAAGTAAAACATTTCTTGTTGCAGTTTTTGAAATTAATTTTCTTATTGGTAGATATGTTTAAAAATTTAATGCAAATAATAATAAACTCTCTGAAACAAAATCCCAGGAAACATTTTCATCATAATTTGAAACATATTAAGTCTATTTTTTAAAACATGTACAATCCCCTTTTGTTTATTTGTATCTTCGTTTCATAAATCTATTGTTCTTAATTATTCAAAAGAGTCTTTTGTGTTATTTCAAATACATTCATAAACACTGGGAATCTAGTTGAGGACAATTTAGATAAGGTATGCAACATCATAATATCGATACAATTTACACAAAGCAATGTATATTAAGCAATTTGTTAAAATCATTAAAATTAATTAAGATTACATTTTTTTTAATCGTCAGTATCAGAAAATGAATAAAATATTATTTATCCAAAATTACCATTTAAAGTATTTATACATATTTTTTCTCAAATGTTAAAAAGTAAAATTCTGCTCTCTGAAATTTTAAGCTGCGGATATTTTTTTATTCTGTATTTACGTTTTATATTTCTAATAAATTATATTGTGATATCCATTCCAATAATACGCACGCACATTAGTTGTTAAATATTGTATATATTAATATGAAAAAAATTTAACTACATATTCAGAATAAATAATGCCATTTTAATTAAATTTATCTTGAAATCGTTTGACAACCAACATTTTAATCTACCGCCTGCATATTAATAATTCCTAGAATGCCACAAAAGCTGTATTTCTGAATGTGTTTACATAACGTTTCTTAATATGTACTTGTATAAAAAAAAAAAAAAAAAAAAAAAAAAAAAAAAAAAAAAAAGATTTGTATATTCTGATATTGTGTATTCTGGGAAATCTAAAAATAAAATTTACGATACCGCTTGGAAAGACATTTGATTAGTATCATTCAGGATAAATTAAAAATAAATAATAATTATAAGAGATGCATTTTAAAGAAAATAGAAAAAACTAGACACTTTATGGTTAACGAAATTAAATGAAAATTAGTATTTTATAATTTATGATATTTATAATACTTACTAATTACTAATTTAATT
Organism: Maratus michaelseni; assembly: GCA_963931845.1. Taxonomy (NCBI): domain Eukaryota; kingdom Metazoa; phylum Arthropoda; class Arachnida; order Araneae; family Salticidae; genus Maratus; species Maratus michaelseni. Next base: position 318,887,975 of record OZ007593.1, on the reverse strand, counting down.
TAAACTGTGCTTATTACACTTTTAAACTAATTTAAACTCGACTTCTGTTTTTCTTTCTTTTTTTTTTTTTTTTTTTTTTGAAACGTTTAGTGTTTAAAAGCATAAGTTTAATTTTCACATACCGAGCTTCCTTCTCTATTTATAAAATTGCAAGGATTTATAAAAATATATTTTACATGACAGTTTTCGATTACTCATTTTCATATTCACGAATACAAGAAAAACAAGGTGAAATATATTTTTAAAAAGAACAAAAAGTAATTTTGATAGTTCAGTCCTTTCAAATATTATAGCGTCGGAGAAAGATTGAAAGTTGTGGTTTATCACTATTATATAATTATTATCATATATATTGTTATGAATGCTTTAAAGAGGAAATACTGTATATTGAAAATGTTGTGTCACATTTATTTTAAAACTACATTCACTGAATAAAAAAATCACGCATATGTTTTTACTATCATGTTATGTAAATATTTAAATTGCATCATTAATGAAAAAAATATATGAGAGTCCTCTAGCAGTAAAAAGAAACTATTTAAACACTTGATTTAAAATATAATGTATAATTGTATGTGTATGTAATATAATGTGTAATGAATAATTTCAAATTTTTTCCTTGATACAAATGCCAGAATTAAATGTATTAGTAAAATATTTTCCGAGTCAAAATAATCTTTAATTTTATTTTTTTTTAAACTCTCCATCTGCTACATATTTTAAAACACTACTGTGCAATGCTTTTTGAAATCTACTTGTAATAAGTTATACGATTACAGTGAAATGAAATGCGTTTTGAATACCGTTCAGTTAAAATAGCATATTAAATGTCTATTTGTGTAACATTAAATTCATAATTACTATAACAATAAACATTGTCATCTGCATCCCAATAAATATGGAAATGTATTAAAAGTATATTGTTTGCTTCGTTGCATTTTGTCGAATCTTTAATATTTTACTCTTATTTCACGTTCACATTTAGGATTACAATGAGTTCCTGCATTGTTATAATGGAAATAAATATAACAAAAGGTAATTCAAAAAGGAGAAGCGTTTTTGGTATATGCATTATCCATTAGTATTTATGGTACTTTGTCCGATTTCACTGTTTTCAATCTCAGAAGATTCATCTTTCATAAATCTGAAAAGAATGGGGCATCGAAACTTCATTTGCTATACTAACGTCAATTTCCTGTCAGTATAAATCGATAACTATTTGTGAAATATATTGAAAACATAAAATTAAACATTTTAATAAATATCTGATTATTAACAAAATAATTATTTTTTTTAATTAAAAAAAAAAATCCTCAAATGTCTATCACCGGCAGGAATATGTAAATCTATATATATAAATCATTATTTGTGTGTAAGTTCCTTATAAAAATCTACAAATTTTGACCGATTGGCAAAAACACATCACAGACACACTTTTATGACAAGAGTAAAATTACTGTCTACTTTAAATTTTTGTGAAACCACTCTTTACCCATCTTTACAACCACCTACCATAATTTCTCATTATACATTTTTTTTCTAATGAAATATTTTCTTTCCTAATTCCACACCATTAAAAAGCGTAAGAATTAAAAAAAAAAAAAAAAAAAAAAAAAAAAAAAAAAAAAAAAAAAAAACATGTCTTTTCATTTTATAAACCGATACAAATTCAGATTCACTACTTATATTTTCGCAACCAATCATTCTGAGCAGAAAATGAACATTTTCGATAGATAAAATTAAAAACATTAATTATAAGTGGATTAAAATGACGTAATATCTTCATTTAAAATAATTTTAAGTAAAAATCTACTGCATTTCAATTTTCAGAAAAAAAAAAAAAAAAAAATATAATACAACAATAATTTACTAAATATGTCTAAATATGATTTTCTATGAAACGCACTCATCGTGATGTAAAACTACTATAAATAAACGGTTGCTATGTTTTAGTTCGTAGTTCGTTTCTATATTACAGCCACATTTTATAGCTAGATAAGTGATTTTATATACTTTAGAATCAGTAGTAACATTTTCTATGGTTTATATTAAATAGAAAATGAAACATATCAACCGTTTTTTTAGAGACAATTCAAAAACTTCTCTTCAAGACTGACGTCACGACTGAAAGCGTCTAAAAATGACTTCATTTTAAAATAATTATTTTAGATTAATATTTTAAAAATAAATGCATGTTTCCATTTAAAAATACTGCCATACAAAATAGAAATTTACTAATGAAACGCCATTTCGTAGGGTTTTTCCGTATTGTCAGAGAAATTGTTTATTTTTCTTTTTAACGCGCATTCTCTTTTATAAAACTGAGGAATAGTAGGATGACTGCGTCAAAGTAACCTGAGGAAAATAAACTTTTTTTTTTTTTTTTGACGTTATTATAAAAGTCCGGAAGGAAGCGACATTTTTTAATTAATCGTTTTAAACAAATTTATTTTCAAATGTATGATAATAAGTCGACAGAGGTGAATGTGGCCTTGTGCCCCAAAAAGCATCCAGTCAAAGGGGATTTGAGTGACAACCCAATTATTGAAGATAAACGCCGGTCATGATAAAATTATTCAATATTCCGTAATCTGGTGATCGTTTTAAAACAGAGCAAATTAGCGTGCTTTTAGAGTATTGACGAGGGTTGGTGAGCGTATCTCGTAGGATGCACATATACTTTGTCAAAATAATAATTATAATAAATTATATTTAAATTCTTTTTGTGTATTGTTTAAAGCTTTAATTAAAAAATACTGTTTAGTTGTTATAATTTAATATTTTTTATTGTTTGTTCTCGATGCTATGTGAAATTTTAAATCCGGGAATAACCCCAGAAAATTAAGATTCAAGTGCAATTACAAAACTACTGACACCTAACTGTAGACATATCTTGCTGTAACCTTTTTCATACTTTGCAAATACGTTCTCGAAATATATCAATTTACTATTAGATAGGCTAAATTATACTAAAGGCCACTAAAATATAAAACGAAGCCAAAAAATTAGTCTCTGTCAGTTAGATAAATATTATACTTTCGTTCATTTAACGTCTTTAGTCCAAAATTAATCTTAAGCTGAGACCACAAACACATATTTAAATGATTCAAACATTTTTAGGCTAAATAAATTCTTATAAAATGCTGTCATTTAATGAGAAGATCGAACATATGAATTTACTTGGTGTTTATTTTTAAAGTGCTGTGTCAGTGTCTCTTTCTGTACCAATTCAGGACAAACGAGATTAAACAACTACGACAACATAATTCAAAGTAATTCAAATATTGCTACATGTTATTTTCAAGAAATGATTTTGTATTATAAATTATAATACAAATATATTATATTTGTATTATAATTTATTTTGTACAAATTATATTTATATATTATATTTGTATTATAAATGTTTTTGTATATATTGTTTTATAATGTTGTCTAATAAATAGACTTAACTGTCAAATAAAAGCTCCATTACACTTCGTAATTTCTGTTGCGTATATCATTTCATACCTTGCAACTATCTCATATCTACTCAAAGTATTAAATTGAAGAATTTTAACAAATTCATACAATATTTTACGGATTGAAAAACACCTCATACTGTAAACAAAATGCTCGGATATGCGAAAATTTAAAAGTACAAAAGTAAATGCAATTCCACACAGGTTTGATATCATGCTTAAAATGTTTTTTCTGACCGACGAAATTAGATTATAGGGCATTTTGAGTTTTACAAATCGTGTATTCGCTTTTGCTTTTATACGTTTTTTGCTTTTAAAAATGTATAGAGAGAGATAGCTAAAATTCCTTAAAATATGTAATCCAATCCATTTGAAAACTTTCATTGTATTAAAACTTTACGATTTTCTGTAAACGTATATATATATATATATATATATATATATATATATATATATATATATATATATATATTTTTTTTTACTTTAATGAAAGATTTTTAAAAATATATGCAGCCGGTTATTAGAAGATTTTGGATATAATTTCTCTGTCTTCAGATACTTTATGTAAGTATTATATTGTATTCTTTTCTAAGCAGATGTAGTTTAAATGAAGAAATATCTTTATAGGAGAGTTTCTGCTAGCAGGTTAAACACATCCTCCACAAATTCCTTTCGTAAAATAATATATGTATGTTCCATCGGGTTTCATCATGATTACTAAGTGTTTTAAATAAACATTATATGCATTTTAACAAGCAATAAAATGCATTTAACTAATATATAAACAGTTAATGTATTCATAGTTAGAAAAAAAAAAGCTTCATACGCTCGATCTAAAGAATCTCAAAATCTTATTCTTTAATCCGTTTTAGTATAAATATATAAAAATAAACATTTTTATAAATAGTGCAGCTTTTTCAATTTAATTGATAATTAGAAAAACAAATAAAAAGAAACATTTAAAAAATTATTAATTAGTCTAGAATTTATTGTTATTATATAATTTATAAAATAATATAAGACACACTGTATCTTTAAATTTAAAATCTTTTATTATTTTACTTGAATCTGAATGTACGCATTCAAATTATTATATTTAAATCTTTGACACCTATCCTTTCCCTATAATGAATTCCACCTGACTTTCAGCTGATTTCTGGTTGCAGATCTTGAAGGACTTCCGCTCCCGTTAACTTCACTAATGAATTCATCACGTTTTAGAATTTAGATGCGTTTTCATGACGTCTATTTAAAAGCTCTTTTCTAATCAACCGCCTTTGTATAAAACTTGATAAAGATCTTTGTTGAAAGAGGAAGGTGTATCTGTTTTAATATAATGTAAAAGCGCAAGTTAATTCTGCTGCATAGCTTTGTTTATTTAATTGAAAATTTACACGCAATATTTCCATATAAGGTGAAATATACTGCAACATAAAAAAATAAAGCATTGCAGTTTTAAATAGGTCAATATATTACTGTATTCATAATTACTGAAACATAGAGTTCTAAAAAAATTATATAACATACATCTAATTAATTAATTAATTTTGAACGTGAAAGTCAAATTCAAGTTGAGTTCCCAGATTTCATTGCCAGTACGAAAAAGCAAAGCTACTTTTATATTACTTATAAGTGCGGTTAAACTTTTGACACAAATAATTTTTAATTTTTCACAAATAGTTTTATTTATTTTTTGTCTCAAAGATTTTTACATGATGACTGATGCATATTTAGCAACGAAAGAATCCCAAACGGAAATAAATTGTTTCCCAATTGAAGGAATGCACGTAAAATCACCTGACGAACCGCCATCCTCCTCGTCAATGGACTTTTTCTGCATTTGGCTTGGTTCGCAAACATTCAAAAGACTTTGGAAAGTTTTCTAAGAGGTGCGGGAGGAAATTTATATGATTGTACCAAGAGAAAAATCGACTATGGTGGAAATTTCGATCCAGAGTTATAATCAAGTGTCAGAGCCATACAGTACAGCAACAATGTCGTAAAGAATATGACATATATGTTCATAAATTAATTGTGAAAACCGTTTCCATAAAGTGCGAACGACGTTCTGTATGTTACATGCATGTGTACATTTAGCAGATATTATGTCTGTAAGTTCTAACGTATTTTCATAAATGCATTCCTTTCTATTCTTCGAGGCAAATTATTTTTCGTTCTTATTTATTTTAACTGCATCTCTCTAGCTACGAAATCCGACAACCCACGACTCCCCATGCACTTTTTTGAGGTCAACCAGTTTCTTTATATAACTCATTTTAATCACCATGTACTTTGTTTCTTTGGATTCTCTTCGCCGAATTCACAAAGGATTCAGCGAAAAGAAAAGAAAATCCCTAAAACTAAAATTGTAAATGAGTTTGAAGAAATTCTACACACATACTCTCTCCTCCGAATCTTATGTAACTATTATGTAAAGCTTCTAACCTTCTCTGTCGCGAACATGTCTGTAAATCTGAATCTGTGGTTTTGATTCAAACTTCAATAGATGTTTAAACATGCAATGGGTATCTTCCTACTCATCGATCATGGCTTTTCATGTTCTTTCTGCTTCTGAGGTTTCCAATTTCCCTTTTAAAGTATAAAGAAACATTGAAATTTATATGTCATCAGCCACCGTCAAATAAAATCTTCGTCTTACACGAAAACTTTGTGTAAATATTCTCTTGACCAACATACAAAACCCACACACACAAACGCACATCTAAAACACGAAAATATTTCACATTTTTCTATATTTTATAGTGATAAATGTTAGTAAATGATAAAGAGCTCGAGATCGAGGCACAACGAAAACTATGAACATTTTCAAAATGGATAAAATATATGCATTTATGTTTTATGAAAATTGTAATAATTAAAATGTATTATTATTTTTTTTTACAAATTAAAAAATAACAAAATAACAAAATGTTTGATGCATAAGTAAAATAATGTCTATAACCACGCTTGAAAGCAAGTGTTCAAAGCAACGAAATATCACCTTAATGCCATTGCATAAATATAATAATTATTACATAACACTAATTCTGATAAATGAAATTTTAGCTAAAATCTCATGTCTGTTGCACGGAGAGTTATATTACATTACTTTCTCAGGATTATGCCGAAAGCACTTTTGTGGAAATAAATTACTTTTACCACACGAATCCGAACATAATCCGACTTATATAACTCCACTTTTCTTTTGTGTCTGATTTAACAAGTAGTAATTTTGCGAAAAATAACTGGATTTCATGAATAAGGATGCCTTAGTAGACTTCATTTATATCACATAATACCTTTCCTCTTTTTCATTTTATGTTCCTAACAAACTATGAATATTTTTATTATTATTATTGTTATTTTATAAAACTTTTTATTTAGCTAAAATAATTAATAGATTCCACTATAATTTGCATTATAATCTTTCACTAAAATTTATACGTCAGTTTTGTCTCAAAAATAAGCTGTAATTTTATTACTGCAACTGAAAAAATAAAGACAAAGCAAGACAACTGAACAATCGCATATTTTTTTCATACTTGAAATATTGTACTATTAGACGTCCACTTTGTTTTATATTTTCTGCATAATTTACGTTAAATCTACTATAAAGCAAAACCATGCCCGTGCCTAATGTTGACGTCATTGCAGGGAACTACCTGATTAAGCTATTTTGCAGTGTTTGCAAATGTATATACTTGGCTTGATGTCAGCTTTACGGGAAGGGATGGAAATATCGGGGAAAAGAGAGGGTAATTTATGCTGTCAAAGGTACTCGTTGATACATCCTTTCGCACTCCTGATTGAAATGCCCGTATTCGTGACGCATCCCCATTTACTTCTATCCATTGCATAATTTCAATGTTTACACCATCAAATAGGGCAAAAAAAGTACTTTCAAATGAAATTTGTCTAAAGAATATAATTCAATTTACTGTTTTTTTTTTTTTTTTTTTTTTTTTTTTTTTTCTTTTCAAAATTATTTCGAAGCATGATTTTTTAAGAATCTCTCTGTATTACGTGCAACTTTTTTGATTACGGAATATTAACATGTCTGCCTTTACAACAATATAAACTGTTCAGAATTTCAATCCGGATAATTTTTATTAACGAAATTAAAATTTCAATAAGGAATAAATAAATAAATAAATAAATAAAACCAAACACAAAATCAACAGATAAGTCGAACTAAGCACTTAAACACGGAAATAATCAAAATCAAGCTTAAATAATCAAAATCTGCTGTTAATAGTGAAATCTTTGGCGATTTCTTTGGCTTATTAACCACTGGCATGACGCGTATAAGAATTGAGTAAGATTCTTATAAGAATTATAATTTTCAAAATTTTTCCAAAACTTTATGTCAATAATTGGTATTTTTTATATAAAAGTGATTTTTCGTATTGCTAGTGGGTAACTATAAAAATATATCAAATCGAGTTTCAATATAAAAATTATTTTAAGGTATGTTCTGTGTACAGAGTAGCATGTTTTATTACCTGGGAAAGAAGAGTTAGATTGTTTGGTAATTATAAATTTACAAAAATTACAAAACATAATATATTCTATTTTTTCAGCGTAATTTTCGTACTTTTGTTCGCTTCACTTCTGTCTTAGAAAATACTGAATATGGTTAAAACCATCAAATTTATACACATTAAACTGGATATACAAATTTTACTAACCCAACCTATTTTTTTTAACTTTTTTTTATGACATTTAATTCGAAAACCTGCATTAATATTTATGTTTAGATTTATTATTAGAGCAGTAAATCAGAACATTATTCTGAAACTCTTGAAGTATTTATTCAATTTTGATTATATATTTCGTAGTAATTCAGTGCGTTATTTTTGTATATTAATTTTACCGCAGTATTTAATATATAACAATTAAACAATCACTATGTATACAGATTTTTATTTCAATATATATATAATGTGAAAAAATGCGTGGTTTCACTGTAGTCCAAACAAGTCAAATATCCGATAAAACATGTTGCTATTAGCAATACTATGCTATATCGAGAATCACTATTACTATTGCCATACGCATAAAAGACTTACTAATAAAAATACTTTTAAAATTATTTTGCCTTGTCTCAGCACTATATATCAAAATGCTTATTCAGCTGACTTTGTTAGCTCCCGTATGGAATAACAATTTTCAAAATCCTTTCATTTTACATTCGTAACGACGCGTTACTAAAAAGTGCCACTGGCTATATAGGAATAAAAGGTGAGCTGAAATAAAATGGTCTCTTCTGAGCACATGAAATAAGTCTTTGAATACTTGCTTTGCTAGAAGGCAAATTTTATGTATTCATAATATATTATACACATGAATAAAGTCGAGATAATATCAATAGAAATAAAAATGTAGTAACTGATGATAATTTATTTACAAATTTGTAAATGCAATATTTTTAGACATGCGAAATATGAGAAGAACTTTGAATGACAAATTAGATAAGTAACATTTATTAATTCTGCAAAGTTTTAATGTAACATCTGTGTATCAAAAGTCAGTAACTCATTTATTATATACAGAATGTAATGAAATGATTCTAACAAAGAAGTGTTGTTTTATAATTTCATATAATATTGACAATTAGTTTTGCCTTTTATAATTTAAATCATTAGTTATATTTACAAACACTATCAAACTTAAGTTGTAATAAATGCTGGAAAATCAGCAATAAATTTTATTTTAATTATTCATTTACGTTAGAATTTTTTGAATTGTGTTATTTGGTTCTCTAATACATTTCTTTCTACAAGAGCTTTTCTATAATGAACACCTCTATGTATTTTACAAATTGCTTCCTAGAAAATAGGCCTTTTGTATATGACAACTGAAATAATCAGGATTTCAAAGCTAATATAACTATCATAATGTTTTTTTGTTTCGCAGTGTTGCTTCAATTTCTTAAGGTCTCTTGATGTATGGATAAAATCATTCTTGTAGATCATTATTTAGGAGGTCAAATGTTTAATGATGGAGAAATTTGTTTTGAAGCTTTATGTATTCTTTCATTTCGTATACCTTCGGAATCAATAAATATGACATTAATCACGTCTGTCATTAAATACGCAACATTTGACTCATCGATATAAAAACAAAAGTATAACAGCTTTTCATATTGTTTATAAAACAACTCGATTGCTGTAGACAATTGTGTTGAAGTTTTCATAGCATATATTTTCAGATAGTTGTAGTTTCAAAAGCTACATGCTTTTAACTTCATTTTTCTGAAATATGAAAATAATACTACTTGGAATATCCACTGATTGGACAAATTCTTTATTAATTCTAGGTTTATATGTTTATGGTAAGTTTATAGGAACAAAATCAGGAAGTATAATATATACTATTCTATTTGATTTACGACACAAGTAACTCCATTTCGGCGGTTTGTTGTTTAATTTTAAGTATTTTTCACACAACCAAAAAAACTATAACAGAAAATATCGTGATCTTTTCTGTTGAGCTGATTAAAATATCAGACCAGATGCTTCGATCAATAAGGTTAACAGGATGAATTATGCCCTCCAAATTCGACCGGGGTAGCTCAGTGGTAGAGCGTGGCGGCTTCAGCCAAGCGATCCCAGGTTCGAATCCTGGCCCGGACATTTTTCGTCCAGTTGGAAATTTACAACTTGTATGATTACTTTACCAATTTGAAATAATTGTGTTAAAAAATAATCTAGCTAGTATAATTTTCTTATTCTTCTGCAGCAGTTAGAGGAGCAAGGTCGGCGGCTCTATCCAAATTTATTTTTAATTCTTGTAAATAGTCTCTTGCTGAACTGCTAAGTTTCAATGGTAAGAGTATTTCACCCGACCACTAATATTTTAATAGTACTAAGGAACCCCTAGCTTCTCGACAACACATGCGCTTATCCCCTTGGGGACGAGCGACCCGTATACGTGACGCATAAGATGCTCAGAATCCTCGAATATTCCCACGAGTTATTTGTTATTGTAAGCTTTGCCTTATTTAATATTAGCATTTCTGCGATTCATTTAGGCGAAAATTTCCGTTTTGAAAAACCGGTGGTAAAAGATTAAAAATTCTGTAAAAGACGCTCGTCGAGAAGGGGTTAAACGGTGACACCCCTGTTGTGCAACTTGGCAGCTCACGATAGGCAAAAAAAAAAATGAAAAAGGAATATGATTATCCCATTTAACAGAATCTGTATTGATTACATGATGTAACATTTGCTTAAACACACGATTAATGTTTTAATAGCCTTATTTGAGGCTGGATGTAAAGGGGTTGAGAAGCGGGGACTCAAATTCTTTATTTATCTCGGATTTAAAATTAGTGACCTGGTCCGAAAATGTAATTTCAGGAATTTCTGTGCGCATGAAAATTTCTTAAGTTTCTTAATGGGACTACTTCCGCCCTTTTTGAATTTTGATTAATTAAAGTCAGACAATACTTATGTTTATTTCCTGAAGGCGGCACAATTTACCTATAAGACAATGTTTACAGTATGAAATGGATATGGTGAATGAACAACAGGTGTTATAAGAATTTTATCTCTCTGTTTCTCACTTTATCTCTCTGTTTAACCTACAGTTATTTCATGATCTACAATAATTTTCTACATCCCTTGAAATATTTGGCAAATAAAATGGCAATTTAATTATTCGAATAATTCCTAAATGATTTCCAAAAATAGAATTATGAGTTAATTCTAATACTTTCTTTGTATAACTTCCAGGTAAAAACAGCTGATAAATTGTATCAACGCAGATAGTTTATTTATGAAACAATAAATCATCCCGTATCTAAAATTTATTTTACCCTAAACTAGCGTACTTGCAAGAATTATTGAAATTTGGACATTCCTGTTGAACAATACAAAATTTGTTATACTCTGAAAGTTTATTTTAATCATTCTGTTTATCTCCCTCCGAAACAAAAGAAACATTTGATTTCTTAGCTTATAAATAAACTATTTTTTTGTATAAATATATACACAATTATTTAAACTTGGAGAGAACTGTATACACTTTTACTAATATTTATAAGCACTAATCCTTCCACAAATCCACTCATATTACTCCTTAAAACAAAACCACTATTTACACGGATGGACTACCGGCATCTTACCTACAATACAAACGACTTCTGACATCTCCTCCTCTGATCACTTCAATGCACCTCAGGTTCGAGAATTGGTCTCTTCACATCAATTTACTTAAGTTAAACAAGGTTTTAAGGAGGTTGGTTGCGTGAGAGATTCTATGAAATTTAATTTGAGAAGAAATGATTAAATTCATTTTGAAAATATTCGAGATGATTATTATTTGAAACATTAACCATAATTTGTTGTAAATGACATAACAAAATTCATCTCAAAAGCGCAATATGAAATACTCTGGGAATTCTATTCACTGATCTATGTAATATTAAATGAAGTACAACAAATATTTTACTATTTTCTCAAACATTTGCTGTAACAGATTATGTACGTAAATATAAAATATATTCTAGTATATACTAAGAATAACGAATGGCATTTTTATTAAATTTATGTTCCAAACGTTTCACAAAGAGCTTTAAAAAGTCACCCTCTGCATTTTAATAATGTTTTTAGATGAAATGAAAGCTGACATTCTCCATGCATTTACACGAATTTCTTTTATGTATATAGGCTTTTGAATAAAGGAAATTCGGTGTACTAATGAAATTTGCTCTAAAAATGCAGCCAACTAAATCTATGGGGCCGGTGGGAATAGAATTTTATTAGTGTTACACAATATGAATAAATAAAAAGTTCAATAATAGAGACTGTCACGTAATAGGTTGTTGAGACTCGATTTTTATAAAATGTATCTGGAATTTAAAATATTAATCATATAAGCTTCTTAAGTAACAAACAGACATGTTTATTAAAATTTTATAAACATTATTCTGGATTTTATTTTCTTTAGTTATATATATTTAATATTCGAAAATCATTTAATTTTAAAACTGCTAACAAATGACAATCGCCTAAATACTGGAAGAAGTAATCATATATTGTACTAATCAATTATTGAAATATTCAGATACGATGGAAGGATTTGTTCCTTTTTTGAGAAATAAAATGTAACATGGATTATAAAAAATATTTACTGTATTTAAATATTGTATTATGTAGATATACTCTTAAACACTACTTCATATCTAACGAATAATAATACTTGCACATTTTACCTAAAGAAATTAATGGTGGGATCTATGGTTAGACATACAAAGTGTTATTGTATTGTAATTATTGTGCAATATTTATATACAATATTTACATGATTTAAAATATAAAACCAATCATATACAATTGAGTAAGTAAAATTAGTTTCCGTATAATTAAAAGCTAAAACATACGATTGTTATTATTATTATTATTATTATTATTATTGTGAACTATACGATTCTTCATCATATAAATCGTAATTTTTGGAAATTTCAATTATTTACTCATAAAACGTATTTCGTTAATGTGTCCATCAGATTTGCTTGTTGCGGGAGAAAAATATCAGAATCTTTTTAGGGATGTGTATTTTTATTTGATACTAAACTTCTCTTTTGAATGCTATGGGAAAACAGTTATTTTTATGTACGAAGTTGTTAAAATGAGATATTACATTGTTAGAACAACTTTTAAATATTATGCAATTTTTATGTACTTTTTCTTTTGGTATACGTTTTTGTATCGGGCTTGTGCGGGCTCGGATTAAAAGTCGTCGGGCACGGGTGTGCCCGGGCTCCAAAAAGTGAGCCCGATCTCATCTCTAATAAGTATATTTCTTACATGAAAATTTATTCATTTTCTGAAACAGATGTAGATGTTTCGTCATTGAAAAATTAATATCTATATATTTAAAACGCTAAGCTTTTTCATTCGACAATCCGTGAGGACAAACTACTGCATCAAATTACACCATTCTTTTTTTTAATGACAGATATTTGGACACAGATTTGTTATCGTGCATTCATTAGTTCGAAAATTTAATTAATTAGCCGTAATTTTCAATTAAACTTTTACTGCTGCTTATGACGTCATAAAGTCGGCAACTCCCACTGTTGCAAGGCATCAACACAGAATAAACCATAGAGTTTATTCTGTAAACTCTATGGTTCGCCAATCTTTTGATATTAGCTAATATCAGCTAGGTAATATTTTAACATCTATATATTTAAAACGCTAAGCGATTTCTTTCGACAATCCGTGAGAACAAACTACTGCATCAAATTACACCATTCTTTTTTTTAATGAAAGATATTTGGACACAGATTTGTTATCGTGCATTCATTTGTTCGAAAATTTAATTAATTAGCCGTAATTTTCAATTAAACTTTTATTTCTGCTTATGACGTCATAAAGTCGGCAACTCCCATTTTTGCAAGGCATAGAGTTTATTCTCTGAACTCTGTGGTTTGCCAATCTTTTGACATTGGCTAATATCAACTAGGTAATATTTTAACATTGTAATATAAAATCTAAAAACAACTTACTTAAAATTAACTAGAATATAATCATAATAAAATATCTAAACATAAACATATCAATATGAATAACAAATCTCACGTAAAATATTGCAATTTAAATTATTCCAATTGAAAGAAGATTGGGAGAGTTATCCTTGACGCCCAGCTAGCATAAAAGTACAAATTTTAGTTTATTTTATTATAAAACACCAGGTTGCCATACAAAGTAAAAATCGTCATTTAGGCGTCAAAAATTAAAACCCCAGTTACAGCGCCTAGAATACATTATGTTTATAGAATGACATATATATATATATATATGTTATATAAAAATCTATTTCCTTCGTATCCTTCAATTTTATTAACATTAATCTTTTAAATTTAATCTAACTTCTGTCATAGTCAGTATTTCCTTAATTCTTAATTGTCTGAGTGCAACGAAGACTCATACACAGCGCAGTATTACTTTGCCCCATATATAGCTACGATGGATATTAAAACCTTTCGTCAAGCATAACTCTAAAAATATTTAACGGATTTCGTTCAAATTTTTACAGCAGGTACCTATAAAGGTGACAACGACGTCTATTTATTACCTAGAATAAATGTTAAACTGTTTGGAAATTATATTAAAAAAATAGATAAAAAAGCGCAATTAAAATACATACGTCACGAAATTTTGTGGTACGTCATTTTCACCGGCGGAAGATTTTCGTAGACAATCGGAATTGAAAAGTTCATGGAGTACATGGAGCAAAAAAAAATATGCACGCACTAATATTCAGCACAATAAAATATATTTCAATTGAGTAGAAATCGAAAATTAATCTGGATTTTTTTTTTTTGTTTGAAAGAAAAACCCCGCACTAACTTAGTAGACTTGGTATTAGAGATTTGGCGTAAATCTCAGCAATAGCAGCTTTTTTTATTCGCATGTGTAAATAATAAAAAAAAAATTCTTTGGTGTTTAAATAAAAGGTTTCGATTTATGGCATTATTTCTTTTTTTTTTCTTCTCTTTTTAGCATTTTAAATGGGATTAATGAAAGGCATGTATTTTAAATTAAATGAGTGAAAGGTTTATATTTAAATGAAATGAATTCAATATGAAAATGTTATAGGAATAATATTTGGCGATTTATCAACTGCACCAGGATAACATAAAAGTACCAATATATCAAACGGTATGTAGTATGTGAAATGAAACAATTATAATCACCCATCGTACAAGAAAAAAAACTAATATTCTGCATACAGAGGGAAAAATCCATCTCCTGTGCCGTAAGATTTGGCGAGTTCTTTTTTGGTGATAAGTTTTTCGATGTGATTGTTGGGATCTGAAGGATTTGGCTTACTTTTTCTAAATCTTATTTTTTTGCAGATGTAGTATTATGTAAATATATTTTTTTGCAGATATTTTTCTATTTTGTATATTTTCTATTTGGCATTTGGAAAAGAGATTTTTACCTTTTTATCTGTGCCTTCGGAAATATTAAAAAATAAAAAAATATTTACATATATGAAGCGTTTAATTTTTCTACGGACCACTTCTCCATTTTTAGATTTGGTACTTTTCGGTTAGCCGAGCGCCAGTGAAATTTATACATCTATGTATACATATATATACATATATCTATACATACACACATTTATATATGCATGTATGTATATATACATATATATATATACACATACATATATGTGTGTATGTATACATATATATGTATATATAGATATATACATTTCACTGGCGCCCGGCTAACCGAAAAGTACCTTAGATTTTAAATGCTATTTATTATTTACTAGCCGTTTATTAATTGTTTACAATTAACCCCCCTGACAATAACAATTATTTATCACAACAATGCCTCTTAGGTTTGTTAAATAAGTTTGTTTATGTGTTTTCATTACTTATTAAAATATCGAATATGGCGATAAAATTTCATTTTAGCATCGTGCTTAAATTTTTAAGATGGCGCAAAAACATGCTTTAATAAACGTATGTTTGTAAATATTTGAAAAACATGTTTTACCGCTCTCTTGAAAAATTTTGTAAGATGCTAAAACTACCTTTTGGCACCATTTAAAATTTTTTTCGCCAACCGATATAGGATACAAAACTTTTTCCCATTCAGATACACATGCAAGGCTGGTCTCAAACAACAGTAAAGCTAGCAACAATATTGTTTTAACTCTATAAGAGTTACAATAATGATATTAAATACTCCGATTGGCTTTGGGCCCAATTACGAAAGTTTCTCCTAAAAAAACTGTAGAAGAATTCTTTTACATTTGTTTCAAATGAAGCTCGGTCTACAAGGTATTAGTTCATAATACAAACAACACTAATGGCATGGAGGCAAAAGTTTTAATTTAAATTTATATATTTGAAACCCTCCCCCCCCCCCCCCAAAAAAAAAAAAAAAAAAAAAAAAAAAATGTTACAGTAATGAATTTAAAATGCCGTTAAGCCACGCTTTCAGACATAGGCAATTGGCTGCAAACGCGATAACGAAACTTTCACCTAACTTAATAACATGTAGCTAATATAGCCCTCAGGGTACTTTGCAGTTATACAGACCTTGTGGTTTTTTTTAAAAAGCTTGAGATAATTCAGGTTTAAGAAGTTGAGATTTACTGTCAAATGATATAAACAACTATGAACACAAAACTGATGAATTATTATTCAGGTTTATGTATGTATTTAAAAAAATGCATCTGATTACACTTATTAGATAAATTACTTCTGTTTGCATTTAATAACTGATAAACGGCTTCTGTATATTAAATGAACTGTTTAAATATTGGGAAGAGGTGGCGAGAGGTAGAAAGACGAGTAAACAAACGGTTAGACAGACGGGTAATGAGATGGGTAGAGAGATGAGTAGCGACATAGGTAGGTTGACGGGTAGCGAAACGAATAGACAGATAGCTAGAGAGAAAGGTAGAAAGAGGGTTGACAGAGGGGTAGCGAGATGGGTCACGAGACGGGTAGCGGCACCGGTAGACAGGAATGTAGCGAGAAAGGTTGTGAGACGCGTAGCGTGGTAGATAAAGAGACGAGTAGAGAGATGAGTACAGAGACCAGTTGACTGACGGGTAATGAGATTGATAGCGAGACGGGTGAAGATTCGGTTACAAAAACAGACGGATAGTGAGACGAGTATACAGACGAGTAGTGAGACAGTAGATGGGTACGGAGATGGGTAAGAAGATGGGTAGAGAGGCGTATAGCCAGACGGGTAGAGAGACAGATAGACAAATTTGTAGCGAAGTCGATAGAGACACGGCTAGACATACAAGTAGTTAGACGGATAGACAGACGGTTAGAGAAATAGATTGGCGGGTAGCGAGACCGGTAGAGAAATATAGAGACGGGTAGCGAGACCGGTAGAGAAATATAGAGACAGGTAGCGAGACGTGTAGAGAGATAGACAATCAGTTAGAAAGACGGGCAGAAAAACGGATAGGTAAACAGACAGATTGTGGAGAGACAGACAGACAGGCAAAAGAAAAGTCTGCGGATTGGCGCAGTAAAGGCGCATTAAAGGCGCAGGGGGCAGAGCCGCCTATAGAATAATCAAGAAGTATCTGTTAAGCTTAACTTTGTAATATATATAATTTTTCAATTTTGCCGATATGGAGATTTAATGTAAAAGTTATTTTACAGACGTCATCGAAAGATTTTTTGTATACTTTAATAGTAATTTAGACTATAGTTTTGCAATCTGGTTTGTAGCAAAGCATGCTATCAATGTGGTTTGAAGTGTAAGAGTTTCTATAAACAGTTATACAAATAATAGATATATAATCAAGGAAGAAAAATTTTAAATTCCAACACAAAAAAGGTGCAACAATGAAATTAAATTTGCGTTAAGCCACGCTTGATAGAATAATCTATTGGCTGCAAATCCAATTACGTAACTTTAAAAAGCTTGGCGTTTTAAAAGATCCGGCGTTTTTTTTTTTTCAAGTTTTGCGCAACACGCGCTTAAGAAAATGAGATCATTTGCCACATGTTAAAAAAAATTATGACAACACATCTGATGAACGGTACTTCTTTTCTATTTTTTTAACAGTGTATATGAATTTATATATGATATTTTGTAATTCTATCATTTAATTTGCTCTTTTTCTTTATATTGTAATTGTTAACCCTATGTTCTCAGCAATATCACTCAGACTAATCCCTTTGAGGGAAGTCCTAGTAATATTTATTCCTATTTAAAGTCCTTTTAAAAGTAAATATCCGTATATTAATAATTATCTTATTCTAAATCTTAATCTAAAATTTAAGATCATTCGTAACTTTTATCAGTTCCCCAATCTATAAAATTCTGAGACGCGTTCTCATTTCGAATGTTTTTAAAGCCATTTTCTTTTTATTATTATTATTATTATTGCTCTGAATTTTTCGCGTGCTTGGGATTTTCACTTCTAAATTGGTCCGCACCCATGTAAGGGATTCTTTAATGTTTTAGCCTCGCCTTCTAGCCTCATTCGTTGGGCTGGAGCTAGCTTCTCACTCATTGGTTTGTGCGCTCGTGACGTAATTCTGTGTATGTTTCCGCGGAGAGAACAAAACTCGAACGCACCGGTCGGAGCGAGAGATTTTTGACGTTTTCGGAAGCTAAACAAGTATGTGTCTGGTATTTGTATGACCGTAGAATATTCAACTGGCCCAGTAACATCTTAATTCAATGAAGTGAAGCAACGTTAGCCCGAGGGCTATAAGTTTTAGACTTTTGGGAATTGTTCTGTGTTGTTCGTCTTCTAATAAAATTATTTGTCTGGAGATTGGCTGGATTTACTGGAGAAATTCTGAGATCTCATTTCATTGCCTTCTACTTCGCCATACTTGCTAATATCGACTGCAACTTGCTATATCGTTGAAGGAATGCCATCTTTTCATCGAATATTATTCATCGTAATATCTCAACCTCGTCAAAATGCTACATATATATATATATATATATATATATATATATATATATATACATATATATATATATATATACTTCACTGGCGCCCGGCTAAACGAAAAGTATCCCAAATTATTCGCCAAACTGTAGCGCCAGAATGTTGCCATTAAATCTCAATAATAATAATAATAATAATAATAATTAGGATTAATAATAATAGGAATAATAATTAAAGCCCCATTTACTAAAGTATCATTTATCAGTAACTTTAAACAATAAAATTTACAATATATTAATGATAACAGAATAAAAAATAGCCTTGAATATTTATTTATATATATTATTTCTCTTAATTATCCCTTTCGACTGCTGGATAAATGTTTGTGACGTCAGTTGAATTTTATCGATTGTACGAAACTACGCATCACAATATTTTTTCAATGCTTTTTCTATTTTAATATCATGGTTTCGAAGACGTAATTTTTATTTTAATTAATGTAATAACTAATAAATCAGTAAAACATAATTATAAATACATTTAACGTCGAATTAAAAATCACTTGAGAACTTTTAGGCCGAATTTTTTAATTTGCAAGTTAAATTTCGGTGAGAATATTTATCCGCGTGTTTTATAAGCGAATAATAATTCATATTTATTGTGACGTCACCGGAATATTGTCCATTAGGTTTATTTTATCATTATGCATTATAATTTTGTTGATGTCATGTTTTCATTACAATTAAATACAAAATATTTTTTTTATTTATAACATAGTGTTTAAGCATAAAAGTAACTTATACAAAGTACGTGTGAAAAGTTTGCGAAGGGGGAAAATGACGTTATGCTTAGAATTGCATTTTAACATTGATAAAACTAAAAAGAAAAATTAATTGTGTCAACGTGACATAATTTTAACTGATTTTTCAATGTTTAATTTTAAAGGTCAGCATTTGAGCCTTTATTGGTTGCTTCATCTTGATTGCATACCTTTATTACATGTTACCAATTATGTATTTTTTTTTAATTATAGGTAAGAAGATTTCATTTTTTTATAAAAAAAAATTCACAAAAGTAAAGAATTTCAGGAAAATTAAAATTATTAAAAATAGTGTTATGGTAAAACAACTTGAAATAATGATTGTATTTGTAGCTAGAATAAATAATGTAAGGCTAATATTTTATAGGAATTATTTTGGTAGGTTTGTTATAAGTTCATTTAACAGTTCCTTATTAGTGGCAAAGTCCTATTTCTTCCACTGTGAATTTCTCTTTCGATGTCAAAAAATGATAGTCTACTTTTGGACGCCAGCCAAAATACAGTGGCAATTTTTAGAAATGTATAACGGTTGTGACAACAAACGGCCCTATCGCTTTAGCTTTCATCGCGCTTACGTCACTTCTAAATACTACAAATTTCAATTTTTTACTACATTTTACTACATTTTACAATTTCCGTTCTTACATCATCAATTAGAAAAAAATTAGCTTTCGATTGAAATTTATTTGAAAACTGCATCTTAATTTAACGACTTTTTAAATAATTTTCAAGCATGAAATATTTTTCAATTCTATCTCAACAAGGATCATCAGTTTGCTTTAATAATGTAACATATTCCCTGGGAAAGTTGCCCCAATCGAAAATAGATTTTCTTAACCATCATAAAAACTGAAAAAGAAAAATAATAAAAACCCCTGATAAATCATAAGATCAGATTATCTAAAAGAAAGAGCATTTTGGCGCTAAACTAAAATCTGTCAAGAAAAAAAAAACTATTTCATAGCATAGTTTATGATTAACATAAAATTAATATGCTGAATTCGTTGATGTATATGTTGCATCAGAATATTCTAGGAACTGTATTTATTATTTTTTTAAAGATCCATTGGATATTTAACTGTATAAGAAGGAAAAGATCCCCGACTGTGATGGAAAAGGAATAATCCTCCTGATTATATAAAGGAACCGAAGAAACCATACAAATAAATTACACTTAAAAACATTAAAAATCTCCCTTATCTGCAGATTGATTTATTATTGTAAAAAAAATATCTTCATCTTTACATAGAAATTGATTAGCTCAAAACAATGGATGCGTTTCAGAAGATATGGATTTGAAACGAACAATGATTAAAGAAGATATTTTAAAACTTTTTTTAACGTCAAATTTTGACGGTGCTTTTGGTGAGATGCAATGCACATGCGCATAGGAGTTCATTCAGTTGCATTATCACAGGGGGGGGGGTGCTTTATTTACTATGTTTTTTTTTATTTCCTGAATATGAGATGAACGTAGGGATATACTATTTGTATGATACTTCATAGGTCCAGGAAATTTTTTTTCTTGCCGTGGGGAATATGGCGGTAATGTCAAACTGATTTACATTACACAGTTGTTTACGGATTGTTTGGAGTTTGCTTCGGAATTAGTACTATAATTCACTGGGGGGGGGGGGGAGAACTTTTAAAATAAAATATTTGAAAGACTGTTTCATACGCACCCCTTCTTATGTAACAAAGAAGCTTATTTTACTAATATTGTTATTGTAATTTTTTTCCGTCAAGTTTTGACGGGTTCCATCTAGTTCTTTTAAAAATTGGATAAAATTACTCGTACCACGCGGTGGTTAAACTAAAAGAATTTAGAATAATAACACGTATACATACATATCGTCAAATCATAAATTATTACAATTACTAGAAATTGAAAACAAAGAAGCGCAAAAAAATCACAAAAAATACGCCATAGTGCCAAATCACGTTTGCTATTTAGTCAAGATTATGAATGTTTACTCAATAGATTTAATAGTTTCCAAATATGCCTATTTTGGAAATATTTTAGTAAGCAATTGCCATCGAATTAGATCAGGATGTATTTAAATAAGATACATATTATAGAATGACCATGAAAACTGTTTTTCCGAAACAAAAATTCTAATAAAACTAGGTTTTTAAAATAGATATAAGTGAAATATCGTAGATTTAGTTTACATTTCAATACGTTGCTTTTGTACATGAGGTATTATTCAACTTATTCATCAGATCCAGGTGTTTCGTGGTTGGCAGATAAGTAAATATTACTATTTGGGTATTAGAATAATATGAAATTATTTTCGAAATTGTGGCTTATTCTAATAAAACAACTGTGTAGAACGAAATCCAAGGTATACTGGAATTATTCATACAATCAATAGGAAATCATGAATGTACATTTAATATGATTACTGGGGATTCAGGGGGGGGGCATGAAACTCTGGGCGAAATCTATTTTTTTATCTAAAAAATTACAAGAATGAGAATTTCACAAGAATTTCAGAATTTCATCGCATAAACAGTATTTAAATAACGCTTCTAATTTCTGAAACGTCCGAAGAATTTTATATGCCTTTAAATATGTAAGCAATATGAAAAAAATAAATTGCAGATTGTAAGATGCTAAATAATATGAAAAGGGAGAATAAAAACATGGACTTTCAGAGCTGACGTTGATTCTCCTGATCAAGAGATTTACTAGTTTAATATAAAATATACATTAGAGTTTTCTTTAAAAATGTTTTTCGCACAAGGCATTATTTTCTATTTAACATGTACAGAAAGTAATGGATCCGTTGGTAATTATAATACATGGATTACGCAACTTTTTTGGATTTTACAGGAGGATTTCAATACATGTTGAGGCTGTTGGGGTTCTTTAAAAAAAAAAAAAAAAAAAAAAAAAAAAAATCATGAAATATATTAGTGGTAATATATTAGTGGTCGTATATTCGTATAATAATTTATAATATTAGTTCTCGTTTATTAATATATAAGTAGTAGTATATTAGTATGACAAATATTACTGTTTTTAACATATTTTTCACACTCTTGCCTAAAAATATGTTAACAACAAAAGTTGCAATTAAATCTCTTTCTACGCAAAATAATGAAATATAGCCACACTTTGTTGTAGAATACAGTGAAAATTAGAATTTAATGTTCACTTGAAAGTAAAACAAAATGCATCAGTTTCATAATTAAAACATAACACATGACACTACTTGAAAAAAATTATCATAAATTCGATTGTATAGATTTTTATAATATTTTAAATGATAAAACATCAGAAAAAATTACGCCGTAGGTTCATTTATATTTACATAAATACGTCGAAAATACAACAAAGTTTTTAGTATCTCAAAAATTTGTAAAGCTCTTTTAAAGTGAGAAAAAGTTTTAAAACTAATTATTCATCAGACTTCGGTTGTATTAACGTCTATAGTAAATTACGAAAGTTAATGATATTTGCCACCCCATGAGTCATACTCACGCTAATAAGTATGTCTCAATCCACGCATTTTTTTTTTTTTTTTTTTTTTTTTTTGGGGGGGGGGGGATATTCAGATTTTTTATATTGTTGCATAGAAATTATTGCATAAATTTTACAGTACCATAAAGCAGTTTCAAGGATATACTAAGAATAACGAAAGTCTTTTTTAGTACATTTATGTTCAAAACGTTTGACGTCGAGTTCTAAAATGACTGCCTTTGCACATTGATAACCGTTTTTTGACAGAAATAAAAGCTGCCTTTCTGCATACATTTACACCACGTTTTTTCACTATATACGTGTTTCAATTACCGAAAAATGAAATGTACTCTACTAATGTAGAAAAACATATCTATGAGACCGGCAGGAATAGAATTTCATTAATGCTTCATAAATAACTAAGAAGTATCTTATTAGAGAATGTCACGTAAGGGGTTATTAACGATTCATATTCTTTTAAAGTGCATTTGATGTTAAATTTATTAATCTTATAAATTTATTAAATATAACAAAATTCGTTGAAAATTATGTTTGTTAAAAACGTAAAAATGCATTATCTGATTTTATGTTCTTCATTTAAACTAATTTAAAATTTGAAAATCGTTAAAATATTAATTTTGTACAAAAAGAAGAAAAGCTTAAAATATAAAGTCATGATTTACATTGTAGCTTAACAATTCATAAATTCAAAGGTAATTAATAGAATATTGAAATATTGAAATATAATGGCGTATTTTTGAATGGAAATAAATTTTATGTAATTATGAAAATTTTTAAAAGATTGTTTAAAAAAATTATTGTGTTATGCAGATTTTAAAAACAAACGACACTTTCTGTTTAAAAAATAAAACTAATTAATTACTTTAATTCACTATCCAATTAAATTACTGGTTGAATCTTTGATAAGATATGCAGTATTTCTGGTGCTGTAATCAGTTTAAGCAATGTTAATTTAAATGTAAGAAGTCTGCATAATTAAAAAATTTTAGATGATTGTAAACCTGATAAAATAATTAGTTTCCGTATAATTAACATTTAGAAAACTTATTCATAATTTTTAACATGTTATATAATATAGACGTATTTTTATAAATCCAAAAGATTGAATATTTTAAGAATTTCTTTCGTTTCACATTATCTAAAAATTAAAAGTTATAGAGATCATAGGGTAGACCGGGGCACATTTACGCGGATATTTTTCAATGAATTTTCTAATTTTTATGTTTTAACTTAGGAAATTTTAGACATTGTGGTTTTATAAAGCAGTTAATAAAGTCAAAATTTGTGTATTCAGTTGTTGACCTATTTGTGTTTTTAAACGTAGAAAAAAATTATTTTAGTTCGAAGTCACTTGCATAAACTTGTCCCGGGAACGGGGCACGTTTACACTTTTTCTAAGTGATATCAAAGAGTAAGTGAAATAAATATTTAATCAAATTGAGATGTTTTATTTATAACTTAAAACACTGTTTAAAAACAAAAAAAATAAAGATAATTAATTAAAGAACATGTTATAGGCTAAACTGAAAACATAGGGCTTATTGCTAGTTAAAAACAGAAACTATTTAGTCATATTATCATCACTGTTACAGTTCTTACAAACAAAAAATAAAGTATTTCCTTTTGCACACTTGTCATGGGACCAACTTTTGCATCTAAGACATTGAACCCGGTCTTGTCTTTTTTTGGATTGGTAATCACAGTAAGAACGTGCGTAAAGGTGCCCCGATGTCAATGCGTAAACGTGCCACATCGCCATGTTTGGATTTATTTTTGACGTGCAACGAAAATTAATAACATTTCTGTTCATACAAATACAGTTCTCAAAAAAGGATAAAATTCTGCTAATGTTCATATATTTGTTTATACGTAACTAAGTATTATTACTTCACAATAAGTTTCAATATGTTAAACACAAATTTTACTCACCTTGACAGAAAACAGGTTATGCTTTCCGCATGCTAGACCGAAGATCGACTGACGCTCAAAAACTTGTGAGAATATCTGCTAGGGAGCAGCATCAATCTGTTACGACTGGTGGCGCGCCAGTTATAATTCGTTTCGGAAAAAGTGCACTGCGTAAACGTGCCCCGGTCTACCCTACCCATTACAATAGTACGCAAATAATTTGGATAATAAAAAATATGTAAAAGTAAGATATTTTGTAACATAAGATCAGAATAACTATTAACGTTGTGCATATAGAAAATGTTTGAGACTCAACGTTAACAAAGCACCGTCAGACCAGTAATACTTTATTGACTGCAAATCGTTTTGTCTTTCTGCATGGATTTAAATGAATATATTTTGTATTTATTGGCTATTTAATGCCGAAAGTTTTATATACTGTTGTAGATTATTCTGCCAAATCTAGCAAAATAAATAGTAGAACTGGCAAAAATTTACTTTTATTAATGTACCGCGTAAAATATATCTCTATTTAAGGTAAAACTAGGAGAGTCTGCGCACAATTCAAAAGAATAACAATAAAAAATCTAAATATTAATTTTTTGCTAAACTATTCATGGATAATTTTTACTTCATTTGTTTTTTTATGCATTTCCATTGCTATTTTGTTGTTATGTTGTAATTTAATAGAACGGTTGTGTAATAAAACCAAGAAAGATATTTTGCGCAATCTGTCCTTACAGGGTTGGTGTGATTGCGCACATGGGTATGAGAGATTGTAACTAATAATAACTACAATTAAATTGTTAACAATAATAATTATACTTAAATTACATTGTTGTAAGATTTTTGTGAACAAATATTATTGTATTAGGAGTGAGTATTTCAACCTAATGATTAAAGAATTAGAAAAAGGAAATAATTTTAAAAATGATTAAAAAATTTTAATTCAAGGAAAAGAAATAAAGAATCATAAAAAGCAAGTCCAGATAAGATTACAAAATAACATTAAATTATTTGATAACACGTTTAACTTAAAATTAGTCCATTTTCATTTTTATTTTTTTACGCAAGTTTACCAATAAGCTGCGTAATCTCTCCTAGCATGAAAACTAATGGAGACAATGCGCCATAGTAGCAGATGCGCAAACTCTCCATATCAGTAGGAGAGATTGCGCGGCCTTTTATATAAACATGGCCGCTACTAAAACGAACCGTGGTTGTTCACATTGTTACTCTAGATTAGTAGCTCAAGAGAAATCGTTTAAGTTTAATTTTTTTTTGTACTATTGACATTGTATAGAAAATCTGATGAATAGCTATGAAAATTCAAGCACTTACTTTGGGAAAACAAAACAAAATAGCAATCTTTTATCTTAGACGCTCAAAACAATCAACGTGCACTTTCAAATGGATACTCCACTACTGGTGTAGTACAACTACCTGGAGTCACTGCGCACTCACTCTACTCCTTCCCCCCAAACCTCTATGTGCGCAATCTCTCCGACTGCGCCATCTCTCCTGGCTTTACCTTATGTATAAGTCACGCAAAAATTTTTAAGGATTTTTTTTAAATAAAGAGTATATATGATAATTGTAATTTTAACTGAATTAATTAATGTAACTTTATTTATTAATAAATAAAAAAATTAAGCACTGCTAAAATTATTTTTTGCGTCACAGTTTTATTCATTGATAAAATGTACTCAGAATCAACATAATTAAAAGGATAAACTTGTGAAATGTAATTAGTAACAATCCCAAATATTAAAATAGGCTTACAAAGTTCCAGATACACATTTTTAAATTCAAGAATATCATTAAAATACAAACTAAAATTCTTATAAAATTTAAACTCGTAAACTTTATTATTGTGATTGTTTTGTCTTTTCATATATTATGGTATGCGAAAACCAATGCAGTCTGTATAGTAACAAAACTACATACTTATTATTTTAAATATAAAATTATTTTAAACTGCATATTAAGGAATAAACAATACTTGCGGAATCCTCTAATATTGACGTAGTAATGTGTCTTTCATGGGAACTACTGAAGCAATTTCAAATGCTTAAATAATATTGACAGTAGATACACTATAAATTGAGTGTTCATTAAAAAATGATAATAAAAAAATGAAAAAAGTTGGGTGATTTCATAAAAAGAAAAAAACATCTATTTATAATTAACGTTACTAAATATGAATTATTATTTCTTTATTTTCTAAAAAATCTAAATGTAACTCATACAAAGAACATTGCTTAGGTATGAGAATTTGGCAAGCCAATATTACTTTATTTCTGTAAAACTTCGGAACTGATGTTTCCCCTTTAGCATGACTTATAAATACTTTGTAGAGAAAAGCTCGGATTTAAAATAACTAAACATATTACGTCTGAATCAGAATTTTACAATTAAAAAAATAATAATAAATCTAAAATCAATAAATTAATATCACAAAATAAAACCAGTTGCAATAGACGTTTCAAGCTTTATACAAGCTTCTCATCAGTACAAAAATCATTCGAAAACCAAAGATTTGATTTTCGATTGATTTATATACTGATGAAGAGTTTTTATAAATATTGAAACGTCTTCTGCAACTGAATTTATTTTTGGTTAAACAACAGCTTTAGTTTTCCATTGATTTCTGAACTGATGAGAAGCTTGAATAAAGCTTTAAACGTCTACTGTAACTCATTTTATTTTGTGATATTGATGTATTATTATTATTATTATTATTATGTTTGATTTTAAAAGTCATTTAATTTTGAAAACCTGGATGTTATAAATATTGTTGCATTCTTATTTTGCAAATAATTACCGCGTCTTAAAAAAGTACATGAATGTAAATTTAATTAAAAAAATGCTTAACTTAAAAAAATCTCTGTATGAAGTTTAAGCATACCATTCTAATTGAGATATGCATTATTTTATATATATTTAGTACATATAAAGTAAATGGATATTTTTGTAAATGCAACAAATGTTTGCATGCAAAATGCATAGGTTATGAAAAAAATGTTTTTCAACCCAGAAGGTGACAATATTTCGTGTCGCTAATGAATAATATCTTTAAAGTTTATAAATATACAATAATTACCAAATATTCAAATATTTGCGATGCACTTTAATATGTCATATTAAGTCCTACTTCATTTTTAAGATTTAAAATAATACACTTAATAATAAAAATCATTGCTCAAGATTTTTTTTTCTTATCTATAACTATTATACACTATCTACCAGTAAGTATTTGAACACCTATGCAAAGCCGATATCTGCGGTACTGATACACGTCACGCTCTCTATCGTTAAACATGCTGTCGGAAACAATATTGGCATCAGTCGCACGCAAGATGCCACGAAGTACAGAGTTCGAGAAAGGTGTAATCATCGGGTACTACAGAAATGGTCGATCCTTAAGGGACATATCTAGCGAGATGAATTACCCAAAATCGACTGTGGCCTATGTGATTAACAAGTGGAAGGTGAGCGGTGATTGTCGGAATATCACCAGAGTCGGCATACACCCACGAATCTGGCAGATAGAGACCGACGGGTGCTGTCCAGAGAAATAGTGTTCGTTTTTTTTTTTTTTTTTTTTCATGTTCTTAATTTCTGCTTCTACAGGTCTGATACAAAAAATGCGGATGAAGATGAAACAATTTCGTTTTCTAACCGCTCACTAATTTTCCAACCATTATAAATAAATAAAAAATATATATATGAAGTGGCTTTAATAACGGATACCCCTTTCCCAAATAAAAATACCTCTAAAAATGTGTTTGCTAATTTATACAATTCCACATGAGAATTTTTGGCAGATCTATGCTGGCAGTTAATTTCGATCTCAAAATTTATTTGTTATAATATGAGACACTGTACGTTTATTATTAACCTACTTAAAGTCACAGCTAATGCTTTAAAAATTAAAATTATGATATTTATAACAATGCATTGCATTTATGAACTTTATCTTTTTTTAAGGCCGAAATTTCGTTATTTTACTAAACTTCTGTTTACAGACATATATTTTTATAAACTGCATTGAATTTACTCACTGTATTCGTATTGTAAATTTTTTTGCATGACATACTTTTCTTAACAAAGCTACTACATATAAAAAAACAGTACAAGGAATCATATTATTTTTTTTTATTGCGAAAAAGTTCACAAAGTTTAAGAATATATTTGATTTGCA
This sequence comes from Maratus michaelseni, assembly GCA_963931845.1. Classification (NCBI taxonomy): domain Eukaryota; kingdom Metazoa; phylum Arthropoda; class Arachnida; order Araneae; family Salticidae; genus Maratus; species Maratus michaelseni. The sequence continues at coordinate 318,858,690 of OZ007593.1, read as the reverse complement.
TTAAATGGACAGTCGCTCATTATTGCATATTGAGCATGAAAGATAAAAATACAATGTAATACAATTAAGTAGGATCAAAAACTACAAAATAGCGAAAACAAGTGCAAAAAATAATGTGTTGCATGGAATAATCAATCATTTTAAAAATTTAAAACACAAAATACACTATCTACCAGTAAGTATTTGAACACCTATGCAAAGCCGATATCTGCAGTACTGATACACATCACGCTCTCTATCGTTAAATATGCTGTCGGAAACAATATTGGCATCAGTCGCATGCAAGATGCCACGAAGTACAGAGTTATCTGATTTCGAGAAAGGTGTAATCATCGGGTACTACAGAAATGGTCGATTCTTAAGGGACATATCTAGCGAGATGAATTACCCAAAATCGACTGTGGCCTATGTGATTCACAAGTGGAAGGTGAGCGGTGATTGTCGGAATATCCCCAGAGTCGGCATACCCACGAATCTGGCAGATAGAGACCGACGGGTGCTGTCCAGAGAAATTCAAAAGAACTGCACCCAACCAATGGCACACATATGACAAGAGTTTCAACAGGCATCCGGGTGTGTTGTTTCCATGAATACCATCCGTAAGGAAGCCTTTGATAACCAAGTCCAACCGCGCTACTCGGTTAATGTGGTGCGAAGTACGTCGACAGTGGATCGTACAGCAGTGGAAACGGGTTCTCTGGAGTGATGAATCAAGGCTCACTCTCTACCATTCGGATGGTAGGGTCTGGCGTCTGCCTAAGAACGCCTCCTGCCAGAATGCATTGTGCCCACAGTTAAGTTCGGCAGAGGGGAAATTATAATCTGGGGATGTTTTTCTGGTTTTGTCTGGGACCAATGTTCCCAATTAATGGTAAGCTCAACAGCGACACATACTACACTATTTTTGGATACCAATGTGTCTCCTACGTTGTGGTTGTACTACGGGTCGGACACATGTTACTTCTAGGATGACAACGCCAGCTATCATGTTGCGAGGTCCACAATGGATTGGTATGGTGATAATAAGGTTGATCGACTGAACTAACCTTCCCAGAGCCCAGACCTGAATCCAATCGAATACCTCTGGGAAGAGTTGGATCGTCGAAATAAAGGGTGTAACAACCATCCAAAATCAGTGAAGGAACTTATATTTCTCCAAGCCGAATGCATGAAAATACAACCAACTGTCATACAAGGACTTGTATAAATCATGCACAGGAGGGTTGCGGCTGTAATTGCTTCTCGCGAAGGCTCTACTAACTATTGAATGTGAATAAATGTTGTTTTTCCTTTCAATCACAGGTGTCCAAATACTTATTGATAGATAATGTATATGCTAACATTACTGACTCAAATACTGTAATTTTTTTAAAATAAAATTATGTAAGTGACATATTTCTTCGCAATAGTTATTTTTTAAACGTTCAAAAGAAAACTACTCTCACAGCTGTTTAAAACAACATAATACAAAATGTAATATCTCTCTATATTAAAAAAAAGTAACCACCGCTGCGGCCGCCACTGTCAATTAAGATTTTGTGCCTTGAAGTCTTTCTGGACTAATATCCAGAAAACTATTGCAAATAAAAATTTAAAAATTGGTGGTTTTATAAAGAAATGTTCGATAAACACGCTGAAGTAGACAGTTTTTAAATCGAAGAATTATTTTAAGAGATATTTAAAATCAAAGTTGGTCAAAACAGTTTTCTTATAAAAGTTTTATAGAAACGAAAACTATGCACAGAAATTTAAACATAATTTGTAAGGATATACTTGATAAGGTTGGGGTGTGCAGACTGCAATTATTTTTTCAATTTGACTCTTTGTTTGAGGTTATATTTCAATTTTTTATTCAAAATTTTCATTATTTTGACGAAGATTTATTTCATATTTCATTAATTCCATTATTTGAATCGTTGCCAATTTGTAAAATAGCGCACATAATAATATTCCCTTTCAAATAAGAAATGTATTAACACGTGACTATTAAAAACAGAAATAAACCTTTAAAATAATAATTAAATGATCAATAAATGATCAAATGATCAAATGATTAAATGATCAAAATAATAATTAAAAGCAATAAATGTAGAAAATAAAGGAATAAAAAATATACTTGCGCGTGAATATTAAAAAAATAAATAATTAAATTATCCGCGTTTTCAAAGCAACAAGTAGAGTAAGATTAATTTATTTCGACAAAATATTTTATCTATTATTGCAAATTTTAAAACAATGTAATTAATAATATTTCCCTTCAATTAAAAGCTATATTTTTACGTTTAATAATTACGTTTAAACCAACGAAATAACTAATAAATTGGTAAAATATAATTAAAAATACAGATAAACGTTGAATTAAAGATCACTCGATGACATAACTACCACGCGTAACGCATCTGGTATCAATTGAATGCGACGCCACAGATATGCACTTTTGGCTTTAAATCCTATATTTTGGCGACAGTTCATTTCTTTTATAGAAAGTAGTAGTCGGGATAATGAAGCAATACCCAATTTTCTATTACATCATTATAAAATGTCCCCATGCCATGGCATTGCTTACTTAACCATTTTGCACGAGTTGATTTTCAAATGTTTAATTAACCTTATTTTATCAACAGTTGTTAGCTGTCTCGACAGCAGTTGAAAAAAAAGACGACAGCAGTCGGCTTTAAAATCCCTTGGTCAAAGGAAAATGAATGGAAACCCGATTATAGCAGATATTACAGCGAGCAGCCGATTACACAAGGCCGATTATAGCAGCCGATTACAGCAGGTCGTTTAATTATAATTCAATCTTCCGCAATCGTTTTAAGGTTGATCAAATCAGTGTGTTTTTACAGTTTGTGGTGTCAGAACGGGGGTTGGCGAGCGTAGCTCGGAGGGGGCAGAGCCCACTAGTATAGTAAAAAAATATTTTTGAGTGTGTTTGTGATATATTGTTAGATTAAAATAAACGTTTACGTTTAAGTCTGTTTCGTAAAACAAAAAGATAAAATTGCTATAGTGTTCGTTTTTTTTTTTTTTTTCATGTTCTTAATTTCTGCTTCTACAGGTCTGATACAAAAAATGCGGATGAAGATGAAAAAATTTCGTTTTCTAACCGCTCACTAATTTTCCAACCATTATAAATAAATAAAAAAAAATATATATGAAGTGGCTTTAATAACGGATACCCCTTTCCCAAATAAAAATACCACTAAAAATGTGTTTGCTAATTTATACACTTCCACATGAGAATTTTTGGCAGATCTATGCTGGCAGTTAATTTCGATCTCAAAATTTATTTGTTATAATATGAGACACTGTACATTTATTATTAACCTACTTAAAGTCACAGCTAATGCTTTAAAAATTAAAATTATGATATTTATAACAATGCATTGCATTTATGAACTTTATCTTTTTTTAAGGCCGAAATTTCGTTATTTTACTAAACTTCTGTTTACAGACATATTTTTTATAAACTGCATTGAATTTACTCACTGTATTCATATTGTAAATATTTTTGCATAAAATATTTTTGAACTTTTCTTAACAAAGCTACTACAGATAAAAAAACATTACAAGGAATCGTATTATTATTTTTTTATTGCGAAAAAGTTCACAAAGTTTAAGAATATATTTGATTTGCATTAAATGGACAGTCGCTCATTATTGCATATTGAGCATGAAAGATAAAAATACAATGTAATACAATTAAGTAGGATCAAAAACTACAAAATAGCGAAAACAAGTGCAAAAAATAATGTCTTGCATGGAATAATCAATCATTTTAAAATTTTAAAACACAAATTTTTAGCATCTTTTTAATTTATTTATGCATAATAATTTACTCTATATTCGAATTGTAATAAAATATACAATTGCAGTGAAAGGGAAAAGAGGCCTAACTAATGATTATTTTTAAAAGCATATTCAAAAGTCTATTTAAGTTACATTAAAATTCAGTTGTAACTTAACCATAAAGATCGTCATCTACATACCAATACGCAGATAAATGGACCGAGAGCATTTTAGGAGCTTCCTTCCATTTTGTCCTCATCATTAATCTTTTACTCTTATTTTTAATTTACATTTAGCACAAAATGAGTTCGTGCATTGCTTTAATGAAAATACATTTATCGAAAGATCATTTAAAACTCGCATACATTTGTATAAGGAATGAAAAGAATAAAAGGGATGAAAAATTTATGACATATGCATTAGCATTTTACATTTAAGAAACTTTTCTAAATTCACTCTTTAAGAATTTATATTTCATAAATCTGAAAATCATAATACCAACAAAACTTCATTAGTTATCGGAACATAAGTGCTTTCTTTCAGTAAAAATCGATCCTAGTTCGTATGGGTAAGCTTCCAAAAATAAGATAAATTATTTTATAAAATTGTTTGTTTATTATTAAAAAAAAAATATTATTATTATTCTTATTATTATTATTGGAAAATAGAAATAAATTTCCAAAACACTCACATAATTTTTTCCAAAACGAAGAAGAGTAAAATGTTTTAGATATCACAATTTAACGCAGACAAATAAATGCCTTCGTAAAATTTAATTAAAAGGGTACTGTTTACAAGAATGTGATCTGGACGTTTGTGTTTTAACACCTGTTTTAATTATAAATCCTGATGAAGGTTGTGTTCACAGATGAAAGTACTCGATTTATTTTAATGTTTTAAAATCTAAATAAAGTTTTAATCATCTTTTATGTAATGGAATCACATGTTTTTGTGTGTACTTTTTATTTTAAAAAGATTAATGTTTATTAAAAATATATGAAAGGAAAGCTGATTTTTTTTGTCAATTACAAATATTAGTCATATTTGCCACAGCAAGAATAAGTTAGCACTCAGTTATATTCTGCTCAACTTCATCTTTAAAATAAAATGAAAGCTATAATAAATACGCCTTTTTTAGCGTGCTTAAGAATAATTTTTTACTTACCTTTCGAGTAGATTAGGGGAGGAAATGAAGGAATATCCAAATATTCAAAACTTTCATTTACTATATCAAGAAATTATTTTATAACAACAAATCAATGCGAAATTTATATACCTCAAGTGATATAATAGCACATAAATTAATGGAAATTTTGAAATACTCTTTCTATTAATTATTAGCAAGCGGAATTAACGTAAAACAAATTTAAAATTATTAATCGTTATATGATAAAGCAAAATTAATCATTAGAATTTTTTATTCATTGCCTAGAAAATTCAGAGTAGACATTTATCCATAAGCTTGTATTATGTTGTATAAAGTATTGAAATATAAATGCACACAATATGTTTTTTATACATCATTTTTCAAATAATTTAAACATATGTCAACTGATAAGTTACCTTTACTCATCGAATTTTAAAACATCAGCTTTCATGAACTTGAAACCGAATGCAATATAATTTTATTATATATTTATTTCATTATCGACACAGAGGAAATGTCTGTTTCTAGAAGCTCATTCTTATATATATATATATATATATATATATCAAGCAGGGCGGTCGCTCTGCCAAGCCAAGCTTTAAAAAACGCCACACAAACAACGCCAAGAACTGGACTAAAGACCGCTATTGCTTACTTACAGAAAGCAACTTCGCAATGTTAAATCGACAAAACATGCCAGATTAAAATATCAGATATCAAATAAACCAAGCGTCGCAGAAAAAAAAACGAAAACTAGAAGAATCTAATGAAGGGTTTCTTCAATTTAAGACCAAACTCATCTTCATAAGTGATTTATAAGCAGATATATAGATTTTTTAAAAAAACGTCGAGTTTCTTAAAATGATCACTTTTTTCTTCGTCAAACTTTTTTTTTCAAGCAACCTACAGGCCTTAATACTGGGCAGAATAAAAAAAGGATTGCATTTTTGGACAAGTAATTACGTAATCTATGTGCTTTTATAAAATCCAGTGTAAAAAAAAAAAAAAAAAAAAATTCTATCCTTAATTAGCAAAAAACTGTTAATTAACTTGGCGATAAAAAATTATGCCAAAACAGAGATAAAACCCGCCAATGACCATGTACCATCTGTATTATAATAGCACAAATCAGTTACAGGTTATAACCACATCAAATTTCGGCTAAGATGCTTTACAACCAAGCAGAAAAAAAATTAATCGGTTAAATAAAGGAAAAAATTCGCAAAATTTAGGGGTTTTTTTTTTCCTTTAAGGGCAACCTAGCCATTGTATTAAGTTATTCGTTTGGTGATGTCATGAAAATCGCGCCAACCAAAAAGTCGCCAAACTTTTGTTTACATGTTAGCGTGAGTGTAAAGCATCAGTTCCAAAATTTCATCTGCAAGTCAGACATTTTCTTCTGAAGATTTTCTTTTTAAATAAAACGTTATAATTATAAGAACACACATTTTATCAGACAATTAAATATGACTGCAAACTGTGGCAGATGACTGTTTCCGACAGGAATAAGTATGAGAAATTGCCAGTCAAGGATAACGATCTGGGTGGATCAGTCGCAGAGTGTCAGCACGGTACGCATAAAGTCCGAGGTTCGAGTCCTGGCCCAGGTCAATTTTTCACTCATGTTTGTTTAGTGTATTTAATTGTCTGATAAAATGCGTGTTCTTATAATATTGTAAAATAAAGTAATCAGACGTAGTGTTTATGCTTTAAAAAATATTTTAAATATATAATTTACGTTTTTAGAGAGATCTTTAAAAATAAATTAGTTTTTGAGGGAAGATGTACCTTCTAAAATGTATACATTAAGATTTATTGGCATTTAAAATTTCTTTCCAAACGTAAACAAAATTTTTGAAATGAATTAAATGTGATTCATTTATTTCTAAAAAAAAAAAAAAAAAAAAAAAAAAAAAACACGGTAAAGGACAGGCATTTCGTGCGCTAGAATACCTTTCACGTCATTTTCCTATAAATTAATGAAATCCAGTTGTTAAATTATTGTTGCTTTAGAAGTGAAGTTTCCATTTAAATTTATTGTAACAGTACAATGTTTAATTGAATAAAATAATATAAATCTAAGAAATTGCTAAGAAATTCCAAACATGCACAGGGCAACGCAATAAATAAATACATCGTTGGAAAGGTCTATGATCGCTTAATCCTATTATGCAACTACGTTGTTCATCCCCCACTTTGTCACCCAAACGCGATTAGCTTTCAACACCAGGGGGCGCTTTCCTATCTCTGTTTCTATGGGTCGGATCACGACGGGGTATATCTCATCCGACTCGACATCGATAGAGCTTTTCGATTTTAGTTCGTTTTTCACCACAAGGGGGCACTTTCCTATCTCTGGTTCTATGGCTGGATCACGACGGGGTATAGCTCAATCGACTCGACATCTATAGCCTTAATGATTTCAGTGCCCGAGGTTCATATAGAACAAATTTCGCTACCTGGTGGTGGAAGATAAAACTTGAGCGTGCGAATCACGACTGCTATACGGTGCCAAAGGCAGCGGGGACCCGTGTCGGAGGTTCGTTTGGTTAGAGGTTTATACTATTCGATGTGCAAATTAAGGAATTATCCGTTTCCGAAGGCAGCGGGGAACCAGGTCCGACGTTCGTTAGGTTCGTTAGGTTTATCTTATTCAAGATTTTACAAGATTCGAGGCCCCGATGTAAATTAGGGGCCCGCTAGTGGGCGAAGCCAGCTAGTGCTAATAATGAAAGTGCGTGATATCACGTTTGATTTCAAATGCAGCGATGACACGCTATGTACGTATTCCATTTTTATTCATTTCATGGATAAGTCAGTGATATTTTTAACGGAGGATAACAAGTATTATAACAAGCCACATTTAGTATGTTGTTTTTAAGAGTGTAATTAGTTTAATTGAAAAATGTACTGGTATTTCTAGTTAACACTTTAAACAATGACTGAAAGTAAAATGTAATTTTAAATTATTTTTCATGTTTAGATTATTTAAATTATGTTTAATCTATTTAAAAAAAGAAATGATTTCTACAAAAACAACTTTTCAAAAAACAAAAAAGCCAAGCGAAAAAAAAAAAGTTGTGGCTAAAAAATGGTGTGATATCAAATTTCCAAGCTATTATATTACTTATTTAACTTTTTTCATTAAATAAGTTATCATATATATAAGTTGAGTGCCTACGTATATGTTAATAGAAATCGTTTTCTCCTGTGCTAAATACATCGTAAGGAGTTTCTGAAAATTCAATTTTTTTCAAATTATGCACGATGGGCTTGGCGGCCATCTTTCCATATTTCTAAGCACCCAAATTTCTAAAGTAAAATCGTAATATGTTTGCAATGTAATATGTTTATAACAATTTCGAACTTCAGATTTCAACAACAGACAGATAAATTAGATAAGACTGATATTTTGAGAAATTGATTTTTACTAGTTTGAAATTATTAATTACTCTGAAAAATAAATCATAAGATGAATCTTTAAGATAAGTCATCATTATCTTAAGACACAATTTTCAGAGCATACAAGTCTATAAATGAAACGCTTAAAATATTTGTTTAATTAAAAATTTGAACTTCGGATTTTAACTACGGATTTGGATGCTTAGAATTTTGTGAATAATATGCAAAGATGGCCGCCAAGCCCATCATGCATAATTGGAAAAAAATTGAAGTTTCAGAAACTCGTTAGGATGTATTTAGTACTGGAGAAAACGATTTCTATTAACATATACGTAGGCACTCGACTTATATATATGATAACTTATTTAATGGAAAAAAAAGTTAAATAAGTAATATAATAGCTTGGAAATTTGATATCACACAATTTTTCTAGCCACTTTTTTTTTTCTTACGCTTGGCTTTTTTTACTTTTGAAAAGTTGTTTTTGTAGATATCGTATACATAAACAATATCATCATATTCAAGCACGTGCATTAAACATTATTATCTTTTGTTTCCTTTATTACTTTAAGAGTTAAGAAAACATGTATTATCTCTCAAAATTTAAAAAAAAAAAATCCTTAGAAGCAAAAGTATCTATTTAAAAGCAAATGTGAAATAACTGTTATTTATTTATTTTTTTTTTTTTTAACTTTCGCTATTTTTAAATTAGGAATTTGAAAAAAAAAAAAACTACAATGAATGTATATATATATTTAATGTATATTCTTGGGTTTTGATCTATTTTGCCCATCTGCATTACAGAATTTTTTAGGTCAATTTTGGATCGCTACATTTCTGGTTATTCCCTGCTTTTTTTCTTTATGATAAAACATATTACTTTTTCAAAATATGTATTGTTTTTTCAGTTAATCTATTTTTTGTTGTAAATTTTTAAAGTTGAATCTGTTTAAATGATATTAATGTATGCAAATTTATTAATAAAAGAAAAAAAAATTGAAACCAAGAGTATTCCACGTATTCTGTATGGAATTTATATGTAATATTTAAAATATAAAAAAAATAATCAGTTTAAAACCTAAAATAGTATTTAAAATGAAGATCAATATTATACTACATTTTATGGTTTATGACGATGATTTTTATCAACGTAGCAGACTATGTGTAATCTAAATGCAGTTATTTTTTTATAAGAGTTTCTGAAATACTCAAATACAATATGTTTTTATGCTAAAATACTATACTGATAACAAAATAAATTAGTTTTACCATTGCAGGATTTCAAGAACTTCAAAATTGTATATGTATTGTTTTATCAGTTAATCTATTTTTTGTTGTAAATTTTTAAAGTTCAATCTGTTTAAATGATATTAATGTATGCAAATTTATTAATAAAAGATAAAAAAATATTATTGAAACTGAGATTATTCCACGGACTCTGTATGGAAATTATATGTAATATTTAAAATATAAGAAATTAATTAGTTTAAAACTTAAAATAGAATTTAAAATGAAGATCAATATCATACTAAATTTTATGGTTTATGACGATGATTTTTATCAACGTAGCAAACTATGTGTAATTTAAATGCAGTTACTTTTTTATAAGAGTTCCTGAAATACTCAAATACAAAATGTTTTTATGCTAAAATACTATACTGATAACAAAATAAATTAGTTTTACCAATACAGGATTTCAAGAACTTCAAACAACTTTTAAAATCATATATTTTACTTTTTATTTATTTATTTTTTGTATTCTACATTTACCTTATCTCAAGGGAGAAAACAAGCATTACCGTCTCACGGCAGATTTAAAAACAAAAGAATAACTAAATACATTTAACTGGATTGTTATCTGGGTTTGGAAACAGAAAAGGAAATCACGTTTTCTCTAAACGCCGCTTCCAAAAGTAATCTTAAACTAAATAAAATAAGCCTATATATTAGATAGAATTTACAAAGAGGTTTTTTTTTCTCTTCTTTTTTACACAGGCATTTTAGTCAGATTGCCTAATGTTATGGCTGTCATTAACTTAAAATTTAATCTTAGTGTTAGATAACTCGTTTTGGGTTTACTGAAAATAGGTTTTTTATTCAATTATTTTCTATAATTCGCAAACTTGAAAATTAAAAAAGTAAATTAGATTTGTGTTTGTTTTGAATTACCATTGCTCTGAAAGTCATTATTTGACTTAAGGGAAATAAATTAAAGTAGATAATATTTTAACTGATCGCTTTTGTTGTTGTTGTTGTTGTTGTTGTTTATACTGGTGATTAACACACTATGATATTTAAAATAATTGCAAAAGACGATTTTGAAATATACAAAATATTTTGATTTATAAATATATTAAATTAATAAATTTTTAATTTTTAATATCAGTTACATCGACCATACACAGTAAATATTTCCAATTATCTCGCATAATTTAGACAGTTTCAAGTATTGACTGTGTAACACAAGAGAACCAAGCAATCTTATTTTTTTATTTGACATTTCAAAACAAGGGATGTTATTTATGCGCTGTAAAAAAATAATAAAAAAAATAATAAAACAGAAAAGCTCTTATAAAGTACTCGCATACAGTTTTCTTTAAAAATTGACATTTTTATGATATTATTAGTACATTATCTTAAATATTTACCTTTATTAATTATAGAGAATATGCATAATATTTGTATAAAATATATCCGGTGTACTATTTGGTAAATCGCAATAAATATTTTCGAAATATTTATGATATATTTAATTATTTGTCTACCTGAGATTAAACTAAAAAGATGCGATAAGCTAAAATATTCTAATAACACCACAACTTACTTTTCAAATCTATTGTTTGTGAGTTCTGTTTAAAGACTAATCTTTAAGATAAAGATTGAATTTTGTAGTATCTCTAGAATTATCTCCCGTCAACCTCTGCCAATAATAGAAATAAAATTGTATTTAAGTGAATTTGAATATTAGTTTAAAAAAAACTATTCATTTATCATTTTAATGCTAATTTTGCATAATATATGTACCAATTTGTAATTTTAGAAGTAACATATATTATATAAATTAAGTATAAGTTACGTTTTGTGGGTCATCTATAAATTAAAATGAAAACTAACATTTAAAATTTAATTACCAACGCAGACTATTACCATTGCTGTACTTTTAAATCTGCAAAAAAACATAAAAAATAAAGCATTTATAGACCATTCGTTTTGTACAATATAACACAATATTTTGACGTGTGCGCTGTTTGGTGCTTGAATCAAATTCAAACGGCACTCAGTTTCATCCCATATGTGGAAATACGATAAATGGGCTGCAAAAGTGAACCGAATTTTCTGGAGTTTTTCATGTTCACTTCCGAATTTCACATGTATAGCGTCATCCATGCGATTATTTGAAAAGTAAATCTTTTAATTAGAGTAAATACAATTTTCGGAAGAAGCATTTCCAATGCTCAGTCTTGTACATAAATTGCTTTATTTTCATAGAATTTTAAAGCTATTTAAGGACTTTTGGCTGCCACGTACTACACTTATAAGCGAAAACAAAAAAATCTTGTTTTTTTTTTTAATTGAAATAATTTTTATATGAAACTAGCTAACCCGCCCGGCATTGCCCGGGCCCGAGATAATTACAATCTCAGAGAAAGGCGTTAACCCCCTCCCTCCCCATACCCGCAAATATAATGAATAATTTGTTCAAGAGAACTACCGTCACCTACATTAACGCGATCATTAAAAAAAGAGTTAGATTTTTCTGATAATTAGAACATAACGAAGACGCTACGCTAAAATAGCCGGCAGATGACACCCCTTCCCGACCTCAATTTCAAATCTATATCTTAATTATTTACCAAAATTTTAATTCGTTAGTAAAAATTGGCCATTATTTCCCTTCATTTTCGCAAACTAAATGGAGGATCGGCCCGAGAAACAGATCTCTTTGTAGTTCAGTTTTTAATGAAAGCAGATCCCTGTCTGAAACATTCTCGGATCATTTTCACTGTCGCCGGCAGATTTTTGGCAGTTTTTTGCATAAATTAAAACAAATTACCAACCGAATTTTTCAAAAATCACATAGTCAGATACAGAATATTTCTTTGCATATGCTCAGAAATTTTCAAATTGATATCTCAATTAGTTTTCTTAAAATTCGCTAATTAGTAAAATAATTTCAAATTCGTTCATTTTCGCTAGCAAATCCAATTCGCCAGTTTATTTCTTTCGCCATTTTGGTTTAAAAGATGACATTTTAGAAGCGATGGTTAATGAGAATATAATTAATATCTAGGCTAATTACCAAAATATTAAAATTCTGAAGCTGAGGTGCACATGGCCAGACCTTGGCATATCCACAGCTAAATTTCCAGACTTCTAGGTGGGCTAGATTTTGCTAGCCATCGCCAACAGTTACACACACGAACATACACACACACAGAGCGAAACTTTCTTTTATTAATATAGATAATCATTTTGAAAATTATTTTCGTATCACTTGGAATTATTGGAATTATTGGTATTATGGATTTTTTAACCTACAAAACTTTTATCTTAGTTGATTCAGAAATGTTAAAAAAAAAAAAAAAAAAAAAAAAAAAAACGTTTTTTGTAAAGTAAAAATTTACCAGTCTATTTTTCTCGTTTTTTCGAAAATCTGAACCGGTCCGATAGCTCGCTTCTCATGGTATCGAACTGTGGTGTAATAATATCTGTCATGTGGACTAAATACGATATTAAAAAAAATCAATTTCAAAATTAAACATGTTGTATAGATACCTTCAAAATGTTAAACGTCAGATTAATTTTCTTTTTAATTCTCTAATGACGTCATATTAAGCTGCTTTCTGTATTTACAAATACTCACACTCCTTGTATTATTGAAAAATGTTTGAAATTTTCCGTTTTATTGCCAATATGACGTCATATTAATCTACTTTTCAATTGGTGTAACTTTTTATTTCATTTTCATTTTTCACGTGGAAATCTTTCAAAAGAAATTTAATTATTGTAGAAAGAATTTTATTTTGAATCTTTAATTGTTGGCAACTGCTATAACGAGAAATGTTTAAATTTAATAGGAAAAGGCTGTTAGATTTTTGGTTTTTTATCTCTATATATTAAAATAATACGATGTTTTTAAATTTTATGATTTTGAGCTTCATAGTAGATAATCAGCTCTAAGTGCACAAAATTTCATGACTGTAAGTTATATAGTTTCTGAGAACCGGCTCTGTGGCAGACAGACAACGAAACGGGACTAAAGGGTTTCGTCAGATGTACGAAACCCTAAAAATAATGGATTTGATTTCTGGCATCATTGTATTGTTATGTACCACATATCCCATTATTTATCTGCCGAAACCACTTTCATAACAGTACTTACATTCGTTCAGACATTAACCGGTTGCGTAAATTATACACTTTCCATCTCCTATAATTTTTACCGTATCTTTAAAATTTAATTTTAAAGATTTTTTTTTTAAATTTTAATTTTTTTAATTTTAAAGAATTTTTCTGTTACAAAGAATCATACTATTAATAATATTTAAATAACTGAACAGTATTTTACAAACTGCCAATATATAAATTGAAAATCCATCTTCAGTTAGATTTATTATTTAAAATGTTCTAATAATTATATTTTTAATAGACTACATAAACAAAGAGCTTACATAATATCTTTCTAATGAAAATTCAAAATGGAATTCTGTTGCTTTAAAGACTTTCGAAAATGCCTAATAAGCTCACTTGAAAAGCGAATCTTTATCTCTCCGATTAATTAGAATTTTGCATTTACTCGAAAACCGTCAGAGGTTTAGATTTGTAAAAGCATATAAATCGAAACATCTGGGATACAGATTTGCTAGAAAGGCACTCCTCATATAATGTGAAATCTCTAATGAGTTTCATCTGAAAGAGCTTAAAGATAAGTATTAAAATGCTTGGATGAAGGTCGGATTGTAAGAGATATTCTACTTCAAATAGAATGAATATATTGTTTCAGTAAAGGCTGCACATATAAAAAGGTCTCGCATTTTTGGATTTAAATTTTTGTACATTTTAGAGATTACGTTGTCTATATTATATAGGACAAATGTTGTCATTTTGCGAATGGCAAAACTTGACAATGAAATTTCGGTTTTGCGATTTTTGCTACTGCATTATTTTTTAGTTAGCTTTCAATACAAAAAAGTATAAAGCTACATATTGCAGCCGTTCGGAGGAAAGCAATTCCGGAAAATGTCGATATATTTTCACCGATCATGACCCCCAGACCCCAAAACCACCCTCCGTTCAAATGTTGATTTATATATATAGCTATATCTATATCTATCTATCTATCTATATATATATATATATATATATATATATATATCTGACCTATGTCATACGATAACGCCCGTATTTATGAATCGATTTTGATGAAACTAATTGTGTGTATTAAGGTCACTAATGTCTCGACGGAGTTCGTTGGCCAGCTTGGTCCGCCAATTTGTTTCAAGATGGCGGCAATTTAAAAATTTAAAACTAAAATAAATATCCAAAAAAGTTAAAAAATAAAATTTATTTTTTGATTAAGTGTTAGGCCTTGATATAAGGATTTCTATGATCATTTTTTGTTTTACCTCTGTCTTAAAAAATGTCTGAGATAGAGCAGTTTGAAATTCTAGGGTGGCTGACATTTTGAAACGAGACAGCACATTACAAAAAGCCAACGATTAATTTATGAGTTTTAGTGAATGCGATTTCTCGCAAATTATTTTCTTTCATTGTTGTAATCATTTTCCCAATCATACGCATAAAACTATATATTCATATCCGTTAGCGCCAAATTCTCGCCAAACTTGGCGACATTTTTCGAAATATCGCCAAATTTGGCGACCAAAATAAGTTTTCATAAATGAAGCCAATTTGGATATAGCTCAATAATTTGGCGAATTTCTTATTCAAATTCAGTATTAACGAATCTTTTGTAAACGGTTTCTTTGCATTTTAGCTTGCTGTTTTCGAGTAACATTAGCTAAAATTTTAAAACGAAGATATAGGAAAGCTACCTTTTCCTCCCGGTACAGACCGGAAGGACTTTTTTTATTTCTAAACATTGCACATTTTCAATTTTTACACCGTTATAAAGGGAATAAAATCTGCATTCAAATCAAATTTGTTTGAAAACTGTATCGCAATTTACTCATTTATTATAGCATTTAAATTAAATTTCAAGCATGATTTTTTTTTTTTATCTATCTTTACTTTTTGCAGACTTTATTTTTTGCTACGAAATATTAATCCATTTGCACTTTAAACAATATAAAAAGTTCAGCATTTGTTTCCAGCTAATATTAAATAATGAAATTAAAACTCCATTGAGCAATAAATAAAATAGTATAAATAAAACACAAATTTAATAGACATGTAATTGAAATAAGCGCTTAAAACCTCTGAAATTATCAGAATAAAAGAAAACTGCAGTAGATAACGAAATTTTTAACGATTTCTTCGGCTATTAACTTCTGGCACGAGGCCAATATGAAATTACCGCTTTTAATAAATTTGAAAATTGTATTTGAATATGTAATTGACGTATTTCATATAAAAATTCTCTTTGGTATTGTTAAGGAGCAATTTAAAAAATATATTAAATGTAAAATATCTATTAGAGTTTTAAATAATAATAAAAAAATAAATGGTTATCACTGATAATCTCAATACCCAGAAGCTCGGGTTGGGTGCCCTTATAGTTAATAATAGCTATTTTTATGTTTATCATGATTTAATTTAATATAGTTATTTTTTTACAAAACCTGAAAAACCCCTGCTTAGTATATAATGTTGTCTTAAATGGAAATATCTCATTGTCTTGGTGAAAAGAAGACCGTGCAATTACATAAACTAGAATAAAAACTTCTCTAAAACCAAAGTTTTCTCCAGTTTCGTTCGATTACGTTTCCATTTTTTTTTTTTTTTTTTTTTTTTTTTTTTTACATTATAAGTTCTATTTGTTGCGATTTTTAATTGCAATGATTTTGTATGATAAATTAATTTATTTTAGATGCTAAAGAAATTATTCAATATTGGTGTAAAAGAAAACGTATCAGTGAAAAACCTGTGAAAAATAATAAAAAAATTTCTTTCAACTTTATTTTTATTTAAACAAAGGGCTGCAAAATACATCAAAATATTTGTTGTTTTTCCCAAACATTTAACATAGAAAAATATCTTATTTCAAGATTAAAAAATCACTAATGAAAAAATAAATAATAATCTACGCGTTTTTTCTTTAGAATCCAGCACTATTAAAAGGCTGTAATTAGACAGTTCTCTCTTTTTAGGGTTTCACTCATCTCACGAAACCCAATTATTCCCGCTCCGTTGTCTGTCCGCCACAGAGCCATTCTCAAACAATATGTAACTTACAGAGTTGAAACTTCGTGCATATTTCTGAATACCAGCTATAAAGAGCTCAAAATATTAAAATTTGAAAAAATCGTATTATTTTAATAAATAGAGATAAAAAACCGAGATTCTAACAGACTTTTCCTATTAAATTTAAACATTTTTCGTTATAGCAGATGCCAAAAAAATAAAAATCCACGATGAAATTCTTTCTATAATAATTAATTTTCTATCAGACGATTTTCACGTAAAAAATGAAAATGAAATAAAAAGTTTCACAAATTGAAAAAAAAAATTAATATGAAATAAAATTGATTGACGTCATAGTGGTAAAAAAATGGAAAGATTTCTCAATAATACAAGAAGTATGAATATGTGTACGTACACAAAGCAGATTAATATCACGTCATTAGAGAATTAAAAAGAAAATCTGACGCCATATCGGAAGTTTAACGGACTTTTCAAATGTTTCAGAATAATACAAAGCGAGTATCAATATCAGTAATAGAGAATAGTAAATATATGAGTATCAGGAACGTATTAAATCATGATAAAAACCCGATTATGGAAATATTCGCATATTTTAACATTTTGAAAGTGTACAACATGTTTAATTTTTAAATTAATTTTTTTAAATATCGCATTTAATCCACATGACAGATATTATTATTACAGAATGTAATAGCGGGGTCCGCTGGCTACCGGGCTGGTTTAGATATTCGAAAAAACAAAAAACAAAAAAATAGACCTCTAAATTTTTACTTTATAAAAAACGCCATTTTTTTGGTTGCTAAATGAAATTTATTTGGATTTATTAAAGAATTGATAAAGTGTTTTGAAAGGAATATCAAACGAAACCCTTTGTGCGATCATCGATCACACTTACCCATTGTTTTAAGTTTCAACAGTTTGCCGTACTTTGATCTTATTCCACATTTCAGTTTGATGTTTGCCCATGCATTAAAAAAATCATTTTATCACTTAAAACTTAAATGAAAATTTAATTTTTTAAACAAATAAGACTGAGTTGAGTAATATCGTAAAAACAATAAAGATATTTAATATTTTTCAAAAACAAAAATAGTCGAAAATATGTTTAATTTCTAACTAAAAATTTAAATTCACCAATTCCATCATTCTTCACTGTGAGTGAACAATAATATTTTTACCTAACCAACTAGGGGAGACCGGGGCAAGATGACGAATGTCTTAATTTTTCCGTTTTCCGCTAGTGGGCAGCATCAACCGCACACTGCTGGCTCTCCTATCGGCCGTTCGTTAAACAATTTGTGTCATTTATGAAGCCTTGATTGTTCTCCGCTGCCACGTTATAACTTTTATGCATGTGTAAATAAGCTCTGCTACAGATACAGGTAAGATATATCGTTTCTCTTTAATATTTATGAGTAACTTAGTTTAAATACTACCTATTACCATGAATAAATGTCAATTAATCGCATTCCTTCATGGCAATGTAAACGAATATTTTTAAACAGGCATTCCCGGGCAAGATGACGAGCTCGTCATCTGGCCCTGTGTTTCGGAATTTATTAAACTAACTATGTTGTCCATTCTATTTAAATCCTGTAAACGCTTGTTTGTCTGTGTGTTTGTTCGCACGACCTTGCACTTCTATCTCCTCTGGGGCTAAGGGGCGCATGGGACCGGGGGAGGTGTCGTTCGAAAACGGGCGACCAGAGGAAGACATTTTTGCCATCCGCTAAGCCCCCCTAGCCTCCCGAGAGAAAAACCCTATCGGGGTCCGTATCTCCATTTCCAAGCGTCCGATCGGTACGAGGAGAGTACCGTTCGACGGGGTCAAGACCTCCCCCCTCCCCCTCTGGTCCCCCTCCTCCCAAAAAATTCAAAAAGCGTTTAAGGCCAACTTCTGGCATTGTGACCCACCAACAGAAGAATGGATCCAGTGCTGTAAATGCCAAGAGTGGTGGCATGAGGAATGTTCCAATTATGAAAATAGCATTTTTATTTGTGACTATTCTTAGCTGCACAACTAAACACTTCTAAATTACGTTACAATCAATGCATTATGCTTAGTTTGATACTTTGTAAGATGTAAAACACAGTTATCATTTGTTAAACCATGTAACATATTCAAAAGATAAAATATGTTCAATCTTTTTCAGTGTTGTCATCTTGCCCCAAGGCCAAAGTCATCTTGCCCCAGTACTGGGACAAGATGACGATTTGTTAATGTTATGAATAAATAAAATTATCCTTTATTTATTTTCTGAAAAATTAAATGGTAATGTATTTAATACTACAAAAGTATGCTCTATCAGTTCATGTAAAATTAATTTTACTATTACTTCAAAATAAATTATAAAACAACAAAAATTGTTAACATAGTCATCTTGCCCCGGTCTCCCCTACACCGTGCCATATGTTTATTGCTGAACAGACTTCACGCATATCCCTAAAATCTCTTTAAGTATCTATATATTTAAAATGAAAAGCGCATTCTGTCAAATCCACATGAAAATCGTCTCTTTCCGCATGCGTCAATGTTATTATTTTTTTTTTGAAGGCTTCTACCCTTTGAAAAGAGAAACCTGATTGACTAACCCAACCCTCAACTGTTTAGCCCAGGGGGATTGAAAACGGATGAAGCCGTACCATTGCATTGAAGCATAGACCTTCTAATATACTTTTGCTCTGGTGTTGTAAGCTAAAGCTTTTTTTTTTTTTTTTTTTTTTTTTTAAGAACTCATGTTTTCACTACTAAATATGCATATTTTTTCGCAAAATTTTAAAGAGAGCTTGGATTCCGATTAAAATGTCAGAGAGTTCGGAAGATGAGAACTATTTTTTTAATTAAAGATGCAGACGCGAAAACAAAAAAGTTGGAAGAAAGTTCGGACAAAAAGCATTTTTTTTATTTTAAATCTATGAAGCGACCCTAGGTAAAAAAAAAAAAAAAAAAAAACAAGAAAATGAGCACTTTTCTTAATTTCAATATTTTATTCGCGAATTTTCCATTTTAAAATATAATTTCCTACAAAATCAGGTTAAAGATATAAAATAATGAAAACGTGATGTTTTATTTATTTTTTATTTTTTTTTTTTATTTTATTTTATTATCACGGGCCCGGGCAACTCAGGGTGGTGTCAGCTAGTCAAAGATTATATCAAACCAACTTTTTCTGTAAAGTACTATTTCATAACAATTCAGCTAAAAAGACAATAAAAGATTTAAAAAATATATACATGTTTTGAATTTTCTATTAAAACTGTTTAAATATATCTCAAAATCTTAACAGAATAAACGATTAAACTACTATTAATTAGCATCTGCATTTATTTGAAATCCATTACCGGATACGATAAATAAACTAATGCATTGCAACCATTATAATAGAGTTTTAGCGGAATGTATAATTCCAGGAATTTCGCTTTAAGTATTTATTTGAAGTAATGGGTTTTGGGTATAAATATTAATAAACTGGCTTTTAAAATAAGAAAAGATGCTTTAGAGGAAAACTAATTAAATATCTTAATTAAACCTTAGTAAAAATATGTTCATATTTATTCATAACAACAAATTATGCTATTTTTCCAAACAGAGTAAAATGTATTTTCATCTGTTTTATTAAAATATTATTTTAATAAAGTCATATTTATCATGTGTTTGAGTGCAAAATGTATCATATAAAACTGTATAAAAAGTTATTTACTTTGAAACTATAATAAACATAAAGTTGAAATAAAATAAACTTTTATAAGGCTTTTGTAGACAAAGATTAAAAAGAGAGAGAACACTATCAAATGTATTTTGTTATTTAACTATTGAAAATGAAAAAAAGTTTTATTTTGAAAAAAATAATAAATAAATAAAGCGTCCAGAAAGGTTTTAAATCACGAAAACAATGTATTTCTTTAATAATTACTATTTGTACAACGTTTGAAACTAATAATTGGACTAAAATGAGATTTTCTAAAATTACAGTCGTACGTTGAGCTGCGAAAACCGGCGAGACAGGTGAAGATAAAGCATTAAACCGAATAATAACGAAAAACAGCGGTTTTTCAACGATACTATTTGAACTAATTTTGAATTTCACATTTCTATTTAAACAGAAAAAGAAAACAGTTACACACAATACCGGAAAAATAACAATAATAAAAGTTTTAACAAAATATATGATTAATTCTTATGAATTTTCATTAAAAAAAAATATATTTAATAGTTTTTACGTTTATTTAACGTTTTCCTACATATATGAAAAGTGTTTATGAATTCGGTTTGTCTGGCCATCTGTTTGTCTGTCTGTCTGTTTACCTATCTCTCCGAATGTACGCACTCTAACTCATGTAAATATACTCGGATTGCCATGTAATTGATATGATTGATGTTTACCATGGCATGTTCGGTATTGAAAATGAAGCGTTTTGCATTTACAGTTCATTTACAGGACAATCAAAGGGATTCCTTTACATCATGGTCGATGGAGAAACTCGTTTGCAGTGTCTTTTGATGCTGTTACACTGTTTCAAAGCTATTAAAATAAGTATTTATCATTTACGTGCATTGCAATATGCTTATTACAGGTGAACTAAAATATATTTACTGTAGAATAAGGTGTTGGTGTCATTTATAAGTCATTTACAGGTATACACAAAACAATTCGGTGACAATATTGTTTATGAGCGACAATTGCTGAAAGTGTGGTTTTAATTTCGGTATGCGTTTTTATATTAAACTAATCTTCGCAGATTTCGTGTTACGTATAAATTCTATAGATTATATAAAGGGCTGCTCAACAGAATTCGAGTAACTGTTTCGCTTATTGACATAAATTGCTGAATGTGAATGTTCAATTGTGTTATGTGTTTCCTAAATGAACTAAATTATTGCATACTATGTAGCATATACACAAACCTATATACTATATATAGGGCTACACAAAATAATTCAGATATTTTTCCGACCGTAGACAATAAATGGGCGAAACTTATTTACAATTATGTTTGGCGTTTTCTACATTGTTTATTTAGACATCATATTTCGCCTTATTAAACAGTGAAATTTTGTTACGAATTCTGAACATGTTGGTAAGTGTTTTATAATCTATGCTTGACGCATGATATCTGTATCTCGTTTTTCGTTTGTTTTAAATAAAAGCGAGAGGCATCATAATAAGTATATATTAAAGAGAAATAATAAAATAGAAAAGTGACCAGTTAAGCTGATGTCATTCAGTTCACAGGCTATTCCCATTAATTGTATATTATACTCTTATTTCAAAGAATAAAGCACTTCGAAAAATAAAGAAATCGACAATAAATTAAAGGGGACTAGTCCTCCGTTCCTCCTCTTTATACTTAACCAATGAAACCCCAAAACTAATCAAGGAAGAGCCTTATAACTATGAACCTATATACAAAATTTGAATAAAATCGGATAATTCTGCATGAAAAATCCATTTATCAAAATTAAGGGCGGGGATTAGCCCCTCTTTCCCACCCTTTATACTTAACCAATAAACCCCCAAAACTAATCAGAGAAGCGTCTTATCAGAATTAACCTATATACAAAATTTGAAGCAAGTCTGATATTTCTATCAAGAGTTATCGCGTTACGTACATACATACGTACATACAGAACATACGGGAACATTCGCTCTCAGGCTTAGATTGCCTGTGAGCTAAAAAATGACTCGAAAATATTATCAAAATCTCGCAAAGCTAGTTTTGCAATATTAATTTTATCTTACAATGTTAAAAGTTTTGTTATTATATTTTGCAATTTAACAAATGTATATTTTTATTTCTATAAAACATAAAAAATTAAATGCAAAATGAAGCAATAATACAATTAATTACAGGGTTCCATAACCAATATCAAACTTTAGTCCAGAATCGTCATGTCAAACATTTCGTGCCCGTTTAAAAATTTTTACGCATAGAGTTAGCGCAGAGCCATCTACTGTCCAAAATTAAAATATTTGTAAGTTAGTCATTGCAAAATGTATGTGTTAAATGATAAACAAGTCACTTATTTCATATTTACACGTATTTTACTATTACATTATTGGATTTTAAAGTCAGAGATTTGTTTATAGAACACGCTATATTTTCATACATATTTTATTAAATAAAAATACTCAACTCACACAGATGCATTTCTTTAAAGTAATTTGGATTAAATTAATTATTATTTTATTTATATTAGTGAATTGATTTCTTGCGTGGTTCCTGAAACATATTTTACGTAAAAAAATATTTTTTTTTAAGTATATATGCCAGCTTTTAACAAATATCAGTAATTTCTACATCTAACTTATTTATTTTTTGCGCCAATGTATAATGTGTTAATTCGTATAGGTGAATATAATAAACATTCTATTATTTTGTATTTCTTCCTTTATTAATAGCAGAAAATAAACAAATGGAGACTTAAATTTACTATTTCTTAAATCTTGTGAAAGAATGTACATAAGTTTATTATCGAATTTTTTTTTTCGCTTTAAATCTTTCACAGTCTTAAAGAAAAAACTCGTGTATTTTCAGCTATCTGAAACATACTTTAAGGTCAAGTAATAAAGTCTTGCACTTATTATTCGTATGAATAACAAATGTCGTATTACAAACTGTTTCAAAACATCTGCCTCAGGGCCAATCGATAATCGCTTTTTCGCTAGATCTTCTAATATCATATCATAGGTATTCATGTGATATTTCGATTTTTCTCGAGATATTAATACAATAAAATAGCACATTAGTACGTTCAAAACAAGTTCTTTTATCTATGCCAAAAAGGGAATTAAACATATAAGATACAAATTATTTATTTAAATCCGCATTTATTTGGGGATAGGAAAAAAAATTATATATTATTTGCATTGGAAAATAATTCTTTTATTTTTAACGTGTATATGTATATATATATATATGTGTGTGTGTGTGAAAGAGAGAGAGAGAGAGTATAATAAATTATGAAAACAGTTTTTACACTCATAATTTATGTAATACACACACACACACACACACACATATATATATATATATAATTGTTACATTCTGCAACAATCAAAGAAAAGATATAGCAAACATCTCCACCTTAAGGCAGTCATACTCTAAGTTTACATATCACCTGTCGAGTAAAATGTAGATTGTAGAAGAGAAAAACACGATTCCAGTCGAATCCATTTTATTAAACACAAATCCTGTTTAGATTCCGGAAAAATGCTCTCTTTACATTCCATAGAACAACATCAATTTTACCAGATACCAATTAGACAGCAAGCCTCGGTTTATGTTAACATCAATTCGACGTCAAATTCGTCCTGCCATCAATAGTTTATTTTAACAATCAATTCGACGAAAAAATCTTCTGCAATTTTCTATGTTAAAATATACTAAAACGCCAAAAACATTTTATTTTAACATCACTCCGACAACCCAAATCTCTCTGCTCTGCTCTATGTCCGTTCGTTTTAGCTAGGGAACAGGAGAGCGAATGAAAACATTTCGTAACATGTGACCTCTTTTACCCAATGCACATTCAACTTTTGCGGCGTATTCATTTTTATCGGAGAATTAATATTGAAGAAATACGCCTCTCCTCATTTTTGGCGGGAAAAGAGTCATCTAGAAAATTGTGGAAAGTAAAAAAAACGCGGGAAATTAATAGAATAAAATTTCGGTTTTTTCGTATTGAGAAAACAATTTAAAAGAATGAATTTTAAACTATTAGAAAAGGAAAACGGTGAATTTACACAGCTTAAAAGAAATAAAAGAGATTTAAATGCAGGAATAAATAAGAAATATTTAATATAATAAAGAATTTAATAAAATAGGTTTTATAAGAATTATTTTTATGAAATGTGTTTTTTACATCTTATTTTATCGAAAATAAAAGTTAATTTAAGTAGATTAGAATAAAAAATGTTTTAAATATGGACAGTAATGGAGTATTTTTAAGAAAGGGAATATTTTAATAAACTAGGGTCGTAAATGGAATATTAATAAAAGGGATTTTTCTATATACAATAAATTTAATAGGGTAGGGAATTTTAAATTTTGTATTATAAATATAGGAAATAATTTTTAAGGCATAATACTTCGATTTGAAATTTTAAGCATTAGATAACTTTTATTTAGGTACTTATTAGAAAATGCCATTTTGAAATATTGAAGAAGATGAGCTTAACTCCATACTTCATTTCGTAGTGTATCTAAAAAGATAAGTAACTAAAAATATCACAGAAAATCTCATCTTTTCTGAAGCGTTTCTGGTAAGATTATGAAAATCAAAAATGTGAAAGTTTCGAAAAAATATAATAGAATAGTTGTAAGAGCTTAGTGATTAAATGTAAAAAAAAAAAAAAAAAAAAAAAAAAAAAAAAAGAAAAAAAAAAAAGATATATGTGTTTTTTATACTTCAGATTTATTTTTACCAAAAACATATTTTGTAAAAATTATTTATCCCCAGTTAAGAATAGTGGGGAAGTTTACGGAGAAACTGAAATTTTTATATAAAACATAAAATTATTGATTTTTAGAAATATTCAATTTACATCATATATTTCTACTAAATGTTTATATTATATGGTATAATAAATGCATTAGTGTTTAAGATAATATTAGTTTTTTCAGAAAAAAATCAATTTATACTCAAATAAACACTACTGCAACCAAAGTACTCAAACTGACGATATAATTGCCGGAACGTCAGTTGCAGTTTACTGTTGAGACCCAAATGGTTTTTGGTTTCTGTTTCTTTGTTTTCCTTTTAGCTTGTCTGGTCCCTAATAACTACCACAAAAAGCATCCAATTAGTTTGTAAGTGAGTAGGTATGCTGATGCGGTACCTGAAATTAACTGCATAGTTTTTGGTTAAATTTGGTTCATTGATTCGAAAAATACAGATTATTTTCTTTTACGTTATAATGTTTTGTCAATTCAGGCGACTTTTAAAAATATCATAGTTCACTGAAAAGGATATGGCACATTTAACATGTGATGTTTAATTTAAACGTAAACTGACGCATGTTAAATTTTTGATATAAAGTCTTAAATATATCTAATTGCTTTGAAAATTTGCCAATACATTTATTAATATTTAGAAATTAATTGTTTAAATTATAGAAAAATGTTATGCATCAGTTCAATAACAAAAAACATTTTATTTTCTCATTTTATACAAATTTGAAAATGCATTTCTCTTTATTTTCCTCTTTAATTTAATCGTTGCCTAGCAATTGTATTTCAAAGCGTATTAAAATTATAAAATTCAGTTAAATCGCACTATTTTACCGCAATATTTATTAGCAAAATAATTTATTTTCAGAGCGTTGTAGTATTTATTTAAATATATGAAGATTTACTTAGATAAAAGTGCTCTTTTAACTACTATAGAATGATCACCAAAACATTTTTTTTTTCCAAACTAAAATTGTAAAACCGTTGAACTTGTTATTTGATTACATATCTTGTAGTAGGAATAATACATAAGCCTATATTTAAAAAATATTTTGAAAACTAAAAAAGAGTAACATTATTTAAGAATAGTACGTGGAAAAAATAAGTAAACAATATTAATTTTCAGAAGAGATATTTTAAAAAAAGGAATGCATTCCACTCCCACATGTTTAGCATGATAGCATGAGTGAGGGAAATTATTTGTTATCTGACTGACCAACCGCTTTAAGTTGGCTGCTCTGCCACGTCAGGTCCTGCAAACACAAGTACTTTAAATTGCAAAATGAATTAATCATTTACTATTAGTTATTTTCCTCAAGCAAAATATTTTGCTATGGTTCCGAATATTTTCTTGCACATTTGGTTGTGTCTCCTTTTTTTTTTTTTTTTTTTTTTTTTTTATACGATTTTTAACTCTTGAATTTACCATTCGGGAACTCTGCCACTCGCACTTTACAATGCACTACAGAGCCATTTTACTATACCTAGACGAAACATTCACGGCAAGTTTCACTATAGACACCACATTAATGAATATTATTAGGCCGAATTTTGGATTATGGAATTGTAATAGGGCGGGAAAGTTTCATTAACCCATCACTAGTAAGTGGGAAAAATTTAATTGTCATTGGTTAATATCTTTTGCCTCCTCAAAAAGGCCATTTTTTATTAAAACTAATAAAAAGGGAAGTTTCAAAAAACTGCCTAAAACGGCCAATTTTTAATAAAATTAAGAAAAATTAAGAAAAACGAAAAATGTTTTCTAAAAACGGCCAAATGGTTCATCATTTCATCATAATTAACTGTAAAAAATTTAGCAGATCAGTTAACAACTTTTCCCTCCTCAAGACGTTTTTTCGTCAAGACAAAATTTCGAAAAACCATTTTTTACTAAAAAAAAAAAAAAAAAAAAAAAAAAAAAAAAAAGGGGGAAAAGGACGATTTTGTTCTAGAAACAACCAAATGGTCTACCATTCCATCATAATTAACTGTAAAAAAAATATAACCGGATCGGTTAATAACTTTTTTTTTTTTTTTTTTGTAAAAAATTGTTATTTTTGGCAGTTTTTTGAAACTTTCGCCGTCTGGAGGAGGTAAAAGTAATTAACCAATCTGGTTATTATTTTACAATTAATTATGGTGGAATGGTAGACCATTTCGCCGTTTTTAGAAAATAATTGTCCATTTTTTAATTTTTATTAATTTTAGTAAAAAATTGCCGTTTTAGGCAGTTTTTTGAAAATTTTGGCCATCATGAGGAGGGAAAAGTTATTATTCGATCTAGTCAAACTTTTTTGCATTTAATTATGATGGACTTGTCGACCATTTGCCCGCTATTGGAAAACGATTCTTTGTTTTGCTTATTTTAATTATTTTTAGAAAAAACCGGTTGTTTTTTTTTTCGAAATTTTGGCCGTCTTGAGGAAGCGAAAGATATGAACCAATGAAAATAAAATTTTGCACACTTACTATCGACGGAATAATGCAACTTTCGAGCAATATTAGAATTCCATAATTCAAAATTCGACTTTTTCGACCCGACCTAATGGATATAGCTAATTTAGATCGTCATTTATTTCAGGCTAAACTGGCATATGGAATCACCCTGAATATTTTAATAATAGAGTTTCATTAAATTTGAATCACTATATTTTAATGTTTACGTACAATAAACTATAACATCCAATATATTATGATGAATTCCAATATCTTTAAAATACTGTGTTAATGAAACAAAAATTTTAACTGATCATTTTAAAGAATACTTTGTTCCGTGTACACGATGTACATTTAGGCGGAAATTTGAACAGATAATTTAAAATCCACTAATAATTTTAAATTATTTTCAAAATGTCTAGAAAGGGCTTTGAAACGATATGCTTATGAGTATTTATTTCTTCCATTTATCACATCCTTTAATATTGAAAATGAGTTTGCTTGTATTTTGTTTTCCACTCCGTCGAAAATATTTATAAGAGAATTAATATACAACCTTATATTAGTTGGTGATGAAGTTTCGATTGCACGTGAATAAGTTTATGTCTTTCAATATACAGGGTGTCCCACAAGGTACGCAGCGTCTAATATGTACAGATTCAGATAGAGCACGTCAATATGAGTATTTTGAATGGTAACATGTGGGGTCCCCGAATATAGCGTGATAGTGTAAGTAAGATGTGAAGCTTGTCATATGAAAAACACGAGAAATGAGGAAAAAAACAAGTGAAAATCAATGTTTATTGAGAAATATTGGATATATTCGGGGACCCCACATGTTTTCATTCAAAATACTCATACTGACGTACTCTATCCGAATCTGCACATATTAGACGCTGCGTACCTTGTGGGACACCCTGTAAAATGTTCTCTGTTTAAAAGCTGAAGGAAGTTCGGCTAACAGGAAAACAAATATATATATACAGGGTGATTATAAAAAACTGTCCCAATATATAATCCCCTAGCTATCATACCGTTCACAGAAACTGGAGTAAATTTGGCTTAAAGCATTTTGAGGTATGTGCTCAAGAATTATATGAAAAACAACAGGTAAAATCAAACAGTTACGATTACAGGGGAAAAAATTCGAAAAGGCAACACCTACTATCTTTCATTGGAATGTGATATTCGTAGTGAAAAATCATAAAAAGCGTTGGAACGGTACCTGGAACACGAAAATCACCGTCGTAAGACAGACTAAGAAGAAAAGTGAAAACAACCAATAAGGACAGAGAAGCAACAGAAAGCAAAACATTTTATTGTTCAGTGCTATCCACCATCTGCCTCATGCAAATTGTCATCGCGTGTGAAGGATGTCACGTCAAAAATTTGTGAAACACAATAAAATGTACAATACAATGCCAGTGTGCAAGTGATACTATAAATTTTACAGAAGAGTTCATGAAGCAATAAATAAAACGTATGTGCTGTTTGTTTTCTTAAATATAATTTTGGTTTTTCAAACTGACATAATTTCATGAGTTCCAAGTCGTGAGTTCTCAACTATTTTTATCATCTATCTCCTGAAGCTCAATATTTAAATAATAAAAAACATATAGTTAGATCTGTCTGTTCTTCTAGGAATGGTTGAAACATTGTGACCTGTGAGGTTTGTCAATGCAGCTGATACAAATTGAAATCGATAAGATTTTCTGGAGTATATAACGACTTGCCAATTCGAGTGACGGGCGTTTGTGCAGGATTTAAAAGCTTGGTGAAACTTATTAAAAAATTGAGCGCGTAATTTTATAAAAACTGATGCGGACTCTTCTTGCAAAATTGACAATAAATTCCTGTATAAACATTTTCATCACAACCACTTGCATGAAATTCTCCCGGTGAAATGTTACCGCTCTTAAGTATCGTGGGCATGGTGTTTCCTAATGGATTCTAACCAATCTTTTTTAGTACGAAAATTATATTTTAATGTGAGGTAAAGTATCTTGCAATAATAAATTGTAGGTTTTACCTATGTAATGTTAACTATTTTAACAATGAAAAGTTATCAGTGAGTTCAGGTATAGGGTTGTCAGTCCGCTTTTTTTTTTTTTAAGATTGAAATACCTTGATTAATATCACTTTTATGATATAGTATAATTTGCCTTCTTTTTGCCTTATTTAATTTGTCATAAAATACGCCGAATATTACTATTAAAAAAACAGTAGCAATCAAGCAATTTCAATAAAAAAGTAGTGGACTAGAAACAGTGTATCAGGAAAAGTGTGTTAATATTTTTTTTTCATATTTAAAAAAAAAAAAAAAAATGTTTGTCCTTATGTGTACAGGAATTGAAGAAAATCAAAAATGATTGATCCATTTAAAGATACATACGACATGGTTACTTCTCGACTAATAATGAATATTATTATACAATAAGTAGAGAGTTTGAAGAAGATACGTTGCATTCCTCGGCTACAGGACTCAAAACTGATTAGCGAAAACGTGATGTTACTTCATATATCCGATATTTTCACACAGACATTTGAAGATTATGTAAATAATCAATATCTGATTTGTCTTTTAAATGTCTATAATATGATAAACAAAGCACAGTGAGAAAAGTGATATACGTGAGGTTTCTTGTTGCGACATTAAATGATGGCATTTAGGCATTTTCAGTGATGATTGAACATAATCAGTCGACAAATTTTCAATGCTGGTTCTGTTGAAATAATCTTACTTTTACAAATGATCCATAAAGCTTTATATTAATAAAGGTGATATTAATAGGTGGTACTGATTTTTCTGAACAGTTTTCAGAAAAATATCCAGAAAATAAAACACAATATGCTGACATTTCTATTCACACAGTTCAGTAGTACCATGCAGGTGACAACATCCCCATCATAGTTTGCTTCTTCTGTACAACTACGGAAATTTGTTTTACAAGAACAAACTGGTATATATTTTCAGCTTTCATTGAATTAAACTGAAAAAAGATATTTTCAGTCCTTTCTCGCAAACGAGATCTATGGTATTTAACATTGCATTTTACATAAAACAGGAAACGTTGTTATCGTATTTTTGTTATCGTGTCCCCCCATCTATAGCACTGTATACAAATGCATGTTAGTCATGTGTAGTTCTGCTTATATCTGATATATTGAGCATACTTAACTCGAATTCCCTATTAAAATAAATTGTATCTTGCCTATATATGTTAGTTTTATTTGAAAATATATATCTATTCTATAATGCGACACTTCTACAAGCCTTTAGTGACCCATTTAAGCCGGTGAATGGTTATCAAAAAATTAAAACTTCACAGATTCTAATAAAAATATTTTTACATGTAATACGTCATTTAATACTAAATAGATTACATTTGACATTTTGTCGCTAGTTCTCCTAGGCTTCGAGTTATGGTCGATCAATTTCACATTTCGCCACTGGGGGTGCTGAAATTATACCCATATATTAGCACATAGTCGTTGTATTACAAATGGATACATGCTGCTCTATTCTAGCTGTATTTGAATTCGTATATACTTGCGAATCTCAAGAAAAATAGGTGTGTTGACATTGCACAGTTCCAACATAGTTGAAAAGTTTGTATAACTTCAGTTTGTCTCTTCAGTCTTCTTCAGTCGTCTGGTAGTGTTCTAACTCTCGTAAATATACTCGTATTGCCCTGTATTTTTAACTAATTAATTTGTTATTCACGCATACTATATCTCAGTCGCTATTGAAAATGTAGATGAGCGTTTATAGTTCGTTTATAGTTCGTTTACAGAGACAGTCAATATTATTAGGTTACATTCCGGTCAATGGGAAAATATCATTTCAATGCATTTCGATGATGTTACACCATTTCGAACATAATGAAATTGATATGCATTTATGAAGTACACTAAAATATACTTTTGTGTGAAACATGGGGTGTGAATTTTTTATTATTCATTTACAGGGTCACACAAAAGAATTCTGTTACATAATGGTCTATAATGCGTTTTATGTTGTGTTATACGTTTTTCATATGAATTAAATTTTAGCTTAATATATGGTTTTTCAAAAACACTTTAGATAATATACAGGGCTGTACAAAGTGTTCGAGTACATTTCCATATATTGGCGAAAATTACTAGAAGCACATTTTTTAACCCTTTCCTGCGCAGAATATATCTGTTTGTAAAATAATGAAATAATGGACTGACACTAGATTTTACTAACGATTTCCTTAGAAAAGAATAACTTGCTGATTTTCCCTTACCTTAAAAAAGGAAAATTTTAATTAAATATTCTTGGTGCCGTTTGTTAGTTTTGGAATTAAAATTAGGTGTCATTTTTGTGACCACCGCCCGCTAAAGGGTTAACAAAACTAATTTTATGCATGCTATGTAGCAAACATGTAAATCTATAGATTATGTACAAGGCTGCACAAATTAATTCGAGTATATATATATATTTTAATATGTTAGGAAATTGTGAAAACTGGATTTTTTAATGTGTTATATGTTTCCTAAACTGTTTACTTACATATCTGTCACCTTATATTTAACGGTGAAGTTTCGTTACAGTTTTTTGTAAATCAAAATGGGATCTTTTCATCAGTGCTATCGGTAATAAAAGCAGAAAGGGTACAAATGTCGCAAACGCACCGGATTTTCGTTTTTGAGCCAAAATGGCGATTTATTGATATTGCGTGGCAAACTGGCAATTTTGGTCGTTAGTCAAGAAAGATTGTTATAATCAAATTCCTCTGGTATTACTAGTCAGTTCTATTCTTCACAATGTGTGTGTTTTATAATAAATTAAACAGTGTGTGTGTTTTGTAATAAATTAAACATTGTGTGTGTTTTCTGATTAAATAATTTATGTGCGTTTAAAATCAAAATTGTGTGCTTTTATTAATAAAATAAATGTATGCGTTTTTTAATAATTGTTTTGCGTGTGTTATAATAAAAAAAATGTGTGTGGCTTTTATTTAAAAAAAATTGTGTGAATTTTATTATAAATTATGTGTTTTTTATAATAAAAATAAAGTGTTTAATGATAATATAAAACTAACATGCGTTTTTCGCAGACTGGGTCTAACATTTATTCGGTAACGGAGTTTTTTCGTCAAAATGGCACAAAAACAAAAATCATGCCATTACATGTGCGTCTGCGACATCTGTTCCCTGAAATGTCCCTTTTGAGTTATAAGCTTCTGAAAATGGGTTTTGATTTATGAATTTTTTGGGAGGGAGGGAGGGGGGGATTTCAAAGATGAATAAATTGATAAATATTTATACAGGCAGGACACACCTTCACCTTCAGTAGCTGTATGTCATGTTCATAGATAATATCTGATAAAGTTGTAAACTTTAAAATCCATTTTTCATGGGTTATAGTTTGTTAAATTATGGGACAAACTCTTCGAAGCAGCTTAGTTTGAAACCAAGTGTTTAAGAATGTATTGATTTCTGATGTTTAGTACTGCAACTTAGTTTATAAGAAAAAAAATGCACTCGATCACAAATTTGCTCTATGTAAATTTTCTTGTATTTTTAGCATTAAAATGACTAACGTGATTGTTTGATCGTTTTTTTCCTGTGACAGTGAAATAGTGAAATTTATACAAGGACCTCCGACGGTATAGGACCACCTATACTGTTTCTGACCCTGAGAGCTTCTAGATTTTCATTTCACACTTATATGTGTGTCCTTGAGCGATTACATTGAAGTTGAAGAGTGTCGATCAGGGACATTTAGGCCAGTTGAGATAGAATTACCTTATAATTGGCCAAATGTTAAAAAAAGATAATTTTTTATTTATGTTTTCTAAACGTAACATACTTCATTTTACTATCTTATTTAAATTTAAAATAAATAAACTACAAGGTAAAACAAAATTAATACATATTTAAGAAAATTAGTAACACAAGAATTAATGAAAAATCACTTAATATGTGTTTTAAAATAGAGGTGCATTATGCCATACAAAATATGTGTAAAATGTATTTCTTTAAAAAAAAAAAAAACAATAATAATATTTTAGATGCCATAAAGTTTTATAAAATGCTCTTATTTTAAAAATTTTAATTTTCTTTGGACCTTTTAAAATTAACTATTTAATAAGCAATTGTAAAATTTTTTATATTAAATAAAACAAAACAAAGGACATACAGACCCTTGAGATTTAATCACTGAGGTAAAAGATTTATTGGTATACAAACATTTAAAACATATTTTTTATCAACTACATAAAGAAATATTTAAATGCTTACTTTTTTAATAAATTAAACATAGTAGCGGTTTTTACATAGTACACAGCATAATTTTATTTATTTCAAATCAAATGAGTCAAAATTAAAATTTCATTTGCATTTAAAAAGATTAAAGTTACTCGTTTAAAGTTTTGTTTAATACATTTTTTTTTCCTAATGTATTTTAAAAAACATTTCCCGTATATTTTAATGAATGTTTGGTTTCTAAATTTGAAATTTTAAAGAGAAATAAAGTTTTTTATTAAGTACACAATTATGAATACATAAATTAAAACGAAGTTATACAGTATTTAATTATGAAATAATTCGTATATTGGGAAACTATTTTTTTTTTTTTTTTTCAAAATAAAAACGATTAAATCCAAAGAATAGTTCAGTAAGTATTTTTTAAATTATGTAAAAATAATAAATTGATATTTTTAATGATTTTTTTATGTTCTCTGGAGTATTTTGTGACATTTGATGTTCATTTTCTGTAAAAGTTGAATAGTGAATAAGATATTTTCCAATGGCATTTTAAGTGAAATAATTAAGAATCAAACTCTTGTAATAAATATCGAAATATTTTACTTACGAGAAAAGAATTTCATGCAAATGTGTTTCAATTTATGCTTAGAAACGTCTAAATTCAAGTAAAGCATGAAACTTTCGTAAATGTTTAAAGAAAATTTAGCAAAATGTATTTTATAGTTTTTAGTATATTTTTTCTTTACTTCCATAACTAATTTCTTATTTTTTGTTTAAAAAACAATTTTCAACTATGCTAGAAATAAATTCACAGTCACTCGTCCACAGTCACAATATTTAAGTTTTCCTGTTTTGGTAGAATTCGCATTAAAACACAATTGTAATTATTCATATTTTATTACAGATATTCATATAAATTAACCATATCTGGGTAAAGATAACTCTTTAATTTGCGCCATGTGTTTTATTTTTTATTTTTTTCCGATGTTTTAAATTTTTATCAACGTTCTCTCTCACCTATCTATGTATGCAATCAAGATATTTTAGAACATTATATTGCTAAACATACTTGAAATTGAAAACATAATTAAATTTCATTTTAATGGAATGATTGTCTGCAATAAATTAGATATTGCTGGAAATGCCTGGATTCTGTTTTTTTTTTTTTTTTTTTTTTTTTTTTTTGAATCCTATCATACCTTCAGAAAACAAAAATTGTTTCCTTTATAAAATTTTGAGACACTTGTTTAATTAAAAATATGACATTTTAATAAGCTGAACTTTATATTTATTGATTATACGTACAAATTTGAATTTAATTGGGTTTCTTAATTTCATTTTATTTCCTATAGTGTTTGCTTATTGAAACATTCTATTGATTTATTTTATTTGTTTCTTGTTTATAGTCTATACTTAATTTTATTTATCTTTTTATTTTATTTATTTATTTATTTTTGCAAATGCCAGTAATATAGTACGAAAACATCAGTATTATCGTACATAACAACAGTCTCGTAAAACAAGGATATAACTGAGCGCCAGTTTTGGAGGAGATAATCTACAAGATTAGCTATACTCAACCTGCAGCTCGCTGGCCTCATCTGGCCCAGCGAATTTTTATATGCGGTCCGAGACAAATAATCATTAATCTATATTTATAAGATTAATTGAGATGTACATATAAAGTATTTAAGACATTTACTGTCGTTTTGTATATTTTTATGGGGGAAAAAATTCTGGCCTGTTATTAATATAAAGTTATGTTTAAAATCTTAAAGTCAAAAGTTCCTTTTACATGTAGTCCTATTTGTTGTACAATGTTGTATATATGTGAATTCTTACTCTTCAACACGCTTTAAAAATTATTCCCAATTAATTAAATTTGCTATATATTACTACAATGTACAGGAAATAAATATTTTATCGAGAAAAATATGGATTTGTTAAAGAAAATGTCCTGATATATTTTTTTAGAACTTAGATATTGCATTTTTATATTATAATGTTTCACATTTATTATATAGTTAAAGCAGTTTTTTGTGGTTGCGCGTTTGTCGCGGAAAAAAAATTGCACCTACATATATATATATATATATATATATATATATGTCACGATTCCACTTGATTCATACTCCAGGCACGGGTTTCCACCTCAGGAAATATTCAGTCGAGCACCGAGTCTTACTTCATGTGTATGTAAAAGAAGGCAGATAAGAAGCAGTCCATTTCCTTTTTACTTTTATTCGAAAAGTCAAAGATGAATCGATTAGGCTTTACTCTATTTGAATCTCACTCCATACTTGCTAATTTTAATATCGTGGCATTACTTGATGATTAAATTTTAAATATAAGAAGACATCTTGGATCTTAAAACAGAAGACAGTTGTTTTTCGAATTTACCGGTGACCAAGGAGAACATTCTATGAACAGGCAGGCATGTCGGGGCCGCATACACCGCCGAATCCCGGAACCTTCTGCCGCAAAACGCGGGAAAACGCAGTATATCATTTTCTGAGCGCTCCAGAATACATTTTTACTAAGAAGTATCTCGACCAGTCAACGCTCACGGCTTAATTCCTTCGGCGCGTTAATATAGAAGTTAATATATCGTAAGCTGGAAAAAAGCGCGCCAAACCAATGTTCTAGAACAAACTCGAAATCTAATTCCTTCGAATAAATAAGATCAAAGAGAAAAGAAATACATGTTTTATCAAGTATGGCAATATGCCAAAATAATTTTTACATTGAGACTAAAGTCTTTCATAATTTGAGAAGTAATATTTTGTCAGGAATCGTAGGGAAATAAAAAATAAAGAAAAGAAATTCATAGGTTGTTATTTCAAAAGAGTAAAATATTTTTAGCTGGGAGATTGGTGTTTTTTAAAAGAATTAAATTCTAGGATGCATTTTATTTAAAGAAATAAAAGTGCGTAATTTTAATAGAGCATCTATCAGCGCCATTTTTTTTTAAGAGAATGAATTTGGAATAAACTATATTTTGCTAGATCTAATTTTGACAATCGAAATACTGGAGCGATAAAATAATTTAGAATAATGGGATTTACACAGAATTATAGTTTTAATGAGGTCAACGGCGAATTTTTTTTTTTATTTGTTTCATATATATATATATATATATATATATATATATATATATATATACAAAATTTCTAAACAACAAATTTGGGGGCCTATTTCTACAACATTTTAATAGAAATATACCACAAAGTTTACTGTTTGTTAACTGTGGTGTCAAAAATTTTTATAACAATTCTTCCACGTTAAACTTTGAACGCTAAAACTTTGTTATATTGCTTTGTTTTACCACTTTTGCTATCTTACTATTTTAATAGCACTTTTTTACCCCATTTTTAAGTTGTTTGCGGCCCCGCCTAACGTCACAAAGATTTGTTTCCGACCCGCGAGAGAAAAAAAAAAGATTAAGTATGGTTGTGTTCACACGGTCGTTCAAACAGCGCAGTTTGCTGATGACTACTGTTTATTTTATCCTGGAGCACACGAGCGTTATTGTTGACTCTTTAGTTTGAGTATTCGTGGTTTTTAGGTAGATTTCGTAAGAAATACTACATATTACATTCTCACCTAAGTTGGAAATTTTGAAAAAAATTTGCAGATCTAGGCCGATCATGACTCCCAGAACCCAAAACCACCCCCAGTTCAAAAGTTCATATATCTATCTATCTATCTATCTATCTGTCTATCTATCTATCTATCTATGTCACTTTTTTCTGACCACGATAACTGGAAAAATTCTGCATAAATCTCTTCCAAACTAATACATAAAATCAAGGGTCATAAAATCTCGGTCAAGTTCGTTAATGGGCAAAATTGAACCAAGGGGGGGAAATGGGGGGGCTTTTTGTGAAAACAGAAAAACCCTCATAATTTCTTTATTATTATACGTATCGAATCCGTTTAAAGTTATTATTACTTCTAGGAAAAGGGCCAAAAATTTATGTATGACAGATTTTTGATATAATTAAAAATTGCCCCAAGGTGGGGAAAAAGGGGGATTTTAGAAGAAAAAAAATCATAGCTTCGTCAATTCACAAGATATCAAATCCGCGTAAATTTATTATTAATCCTCTTAGTATTATCTAAAACTTTTACATTGACAAGTTTTTTATAGGACCAACCGTTATAGCAAAAAAAAAAAAAAAAAATAAAAACAAAAAAATCCCTGCCGGCTCCGCCTGCAAACAAGTTATTTTTCGAAGTAGGTGGTTCCATCTCCCGCATATTTTCGAAACTGATACATAAAATCAAGGGGCATAAAATCTCGGTCGAGTTTGTTAATGGGCAAAATCAAACCAAGGTGGGGGGGGATAGGGGGGATTTTTGTGAAAACAGAAAAAACCCCATAATTTCTTAATTATGTTACGTATCGAATCCGTTTGATGTTATTATTACTTCTAGGAGAAAGGCTGAAAATTTATGTATGACAGAAATTTTGTTATAATTAAAAATTGCCTTAAGGGGTGGGGGGGAAGTGGGGTTTTAGAAGAAAAAAATTCATAACTTCGTCAATTCCCAAGATTTCAAATCCGCTTAAATATATTATAAATCCTCTTAATATTATCTAAAACTTTTATATTGACATGTTTTCTATAGGACCAACTCTTATAGCAAAAAAAAAAAAAAAAAAAAAAAAAAAAAAAAAAAAAATCCTTGCTGGCTTCGCCTGCAAACAAGTTTGGTTTCGAAGTAGGCGGTTCCAACTGCAACATCATCGCAAAAAGGTCATTTCTTCCGCATTTCCCGACAAACAGGTGCCCCACGGTCTGCGTCTTCGAAATCTACCTGTGCCTGTAGGCCGAGCCGTCAGGGATTTTTTTTTTATTGCGATGCCGTTCATCGAATTATCTCCCTCCAAATTAGAGTCCTGCATCGGGTAGCGTAACCAGATTTTTCCATGCTGTGTTCGGTTGACGCTACTTTATTTATTTAATTTATTTTATTTTATTCATTTATTTATTTATTATCTTTTTTTGCCGGTTGATTTTGGATTGGGTTTACTTTAATTGTTTTCAGTTTCTGGACGGGATTTGACTCTTGCGAGTCGGATTTGAATTGACTTAATTTTTGAAAAAGTCTAAGATATTTATTTTTCTTTGTAGAAATTAGGGTCTAATTTTCCGTCGGATTCAGAGTCCTACGTTTGTCCGGTTATACCTTACCCACTATGAAATAATGTAAACCCAAAATTGAAAATACAATTATCTATAAAAGAGATTTCATTTTAAATTAGCATATTTTATCTTATATTTTGCAAATTTCTAAACTTATATGTACTTAATTACAGATCCCACTGGCAGTATTCCACCAAGAATAACAAGTGGAAGACCTGGAGCTTTGGTTCAAGAAGGAGATAATGCAGAGCTTCCTTGTACAGCTCAAGGATATCCTGTGCCCCAATATACGTGGTACCGGAAAGATAACAATCGGATATTGCCTCTACATATTGGTGACAGAATGCTACAAGTAAACGGAAGCCTGTTCATCGAACGAGCCAAGGCTCAAGACTCCGGAAAGTACATTTGTATTGTTAATAACAGTGTTGGAGAAGTGAGAGTTGAGACGGAGCTAACTGTTTATGGTAATGGACAATACAACAATCACTAGTTTATATTTTTTAATTATGCCAAATTAACTCATTTTTAACAAATATAATAGGAAGGAGATAATTGTAGTTTAGGTAAAAAGTCTCTCCCCGATATTAAAATTTAACTAGATAAAAGGCAACTTGATGTGTTCTATTTACATTTTGGAAGAATATTTGATTTTGGAAGAATAATCTAATTTATTATACATTTAGAAAAAAATATATATAATATTAATTTTATAAAATTTCAAATAAATAATAACAATTAAAATAATAAGTACGGGTTGGTGTTTTTGTTATGGCCGATTATCTACACTAAGGATATAGCCGGCCGGGGAATTCCCTCCGTTGGGGTCTTTTAAGGCATCCTAACACGTATTTACGGCAAGGTTCGCAGAAAACCACAGAAACACTGAAAGGTTATGTCGACGAGCGCGACAGGGGTTGAACCTAGCACCCCCCAGATTTGAGAGAAGAGCCTCTCAGTCGCTGGAGTGGAGGCTATAATAAGTAAGGTATCCCATTTACTATCTATCTATATTATAAAGGACAAACGTGTCCGTGCGTAACTCTGACGTCATTATGCGAATGGCAACAGTTGACGATGAAGTTTCTGTTTTGCGATTTTTGCTAATGCATTTTATTTTACATTTCTAAATATCACGCATTTTTAATTTTTGCACCTATATCGGGAAAAAAATCTAATTTCAAATTCAATTTGTTTAAAAACTGTATCTTAACTGACTACTTTATTATGGCTTTTAAAATTATTTCAAGCATGATTTTTTTTTAATCTATCTTTATCGCTTGTAGACAATTACAAAATATTAATACGTTTGCACTTTAAACAATTATAAAACGTTCAGCATTTGTTTCCAGCTAATATTCCATAACGACATTAAAACTTCATTAAGCAGTAAATAAAATAGTATAAATAAAACACATATTTAACAGACATGTAATCGAAGTAAGCGCTTAAAACCGATTAAATTATCAGAATTAAAAAAAAAAAAAAACTGCTGTAGATAACGAAATATTTAGCGAGTTCTTTGGCTATTAAATTCTGGCAGGAGACCAATACGAAATTACGGCTTTTAATAAATTTCAAAATTGTATTTGAATATATAATTGACATATTTCATATAAAAATGCACTTCGGTGTTGTTAGGGGCAATCTAAAAAATATATTAAATGTAAAAAATATATGAGTTTTCATTGAAAAAAAAAATGGTTTTCACCTATATTCTCTATCTCGGGAAGCCCGGGTTGGATGCCTTAGTGTAGAATAAACGGGGTAATTGGTTACTAGCGTTTTCTTTATTTTTTTTTTTATATTGCAAGACAAATAGAAAAAAAAATAGAAATAACAGATAATGAAATAATGAATATATCGAGACTTACAAGTGGATGTATGTGTCCTGAGCACAAAGGGTAGCGTTATAAAAAAGAAAAAAAAAGTATTATAGAATTACCCCTTTCCCCTTGTCCTCAGTTACGTTTATCCTACAGTATATTAAAATAGTAATATCTTAGCTACATATGAAACATTAGGTGAATGTAAAGCAGTTTTTTTTTTATAGGGTTCCAATTTTCAATTAGAAACTTACAAATTCATTGAGTTTATTTTCAAAAATAGCTTTTTTTTTCTTTTTTTTTTTTTTAGTTTTTGATGATTTTGGTGATTAAGGTGATTGTCACCTGTATGTGACAATGGCGCCATTTTCAGGCGCTTATAGAAAACTATTTTTGATTAAAAATTTAATATACATATAAACTTGCTTCGCTTTTAGTCCAAATCTAAAACTCTGCTCCAATTTATTGATTTGATTTTAACTTTTAAAATGTTTCATGCATTTAACACCCATCCTATTCTATTGACTGTAAATTCTCATATTTTATTTTTTATTATTTTTAATTATGTTATAGTGAGTGAGGATTTATTTTTTAAATTGTAATGCTCACAGTGAAATAAATTCAGAAGCATGGTGGAATATTTAATTTTTTTATAGCCATCGGAGAAATAGTTTTCGGATCCTAAAGAAAATTATATAGATGAAAATATCACAAAATATACAGTGAATTTCTACTTATATTGTGGGAGAACTATACGGACACATAGAAATTTTATATGTTAATATATTACTGTTTGAAAATTTAAAGTAAAAAAACAACGAACAAAATTCTTGATTTTTTTGTTTGGATTTTTATTAAATTATTTATTTCTCTTTTGATTACTAATTTAGTGCAATTTTAAATATATGTAATCTTTTAAAACAACTATAGGCATTTTGAGAATATCCTCTAATTTAAAAATATATAAAATCTGCTAAATATTTCAAACAAGAGAAACTTAAAGCATTCAAGCTAAGAATTCCAACAATAATACATTTTAATATCAAATTTTATTTAGATATATCAAAGTTTGAAAATCGTATATAGCTTAAAAAACAGATCAGGGACATTGTTAAACATACAATTTTGAATTCAGGTAAATTTGATATATATTCTAGATTTCTTTAACAACATTAGAAGTTTTTTCATTTACAAAGTACTTAAGCTAATGAAAACAAATTTAGCTTTCTTTGTAATAAAGAATTTCATGAATGAAAGTAAACTGTTAAAAGATATTGAGGAAAACTTTGAATAAATTTTAAAGCAAGAACAATACTTAAATTACTTTTTCAAAGACAAAAAATCTTTCCTGACATTAACAAGGTAACTATTTCAACTGTGTGAAAATTCAAGATGACAAACGAATATTTTCGATACAATTTTCAACTATCAAAATAAATTTATTTTTTTTCATACTTTGCTTATTTTGAAATGCATTCATTAAATTGAATGCATTCTTAGTAATTTAAGGAAAAAAAAAACATTATAATACAGAAATTTATTAATGTAAAAGAAAACGATCAATGTAGAATAGAAAATACAATTACATATCTACTAAAACATACGCTAAACAAAGTTCGGGTTCTAGCATATAATTTAAATTAATTGTAATGAAATTGCTTATGCTTTGTAAAAGTTAATTTAAAAATAGTGTAAATTTAGGAGGAATGACTATTTAGAACGTTCTATAGAAAGTTTTAAATAGCCTATAGAACGGTATAAACGGTATAATGTTCTATAGAAAGGTATAAAATATTGATATTGTTACTTCTAACTAAAGGTATTTTCAATTTAATTAGATATTTAAAAGAATACGATTCTCTTTACATTTCAGCTTCTCATATAGCGGCATCTAACTTTTTAGGCATACATAAGCTGCATATAAGTTGAAGGCATCATTTAAAGTTAAAGTTTTCAGGAATGTAGATTTGTTTTACATGTTATCCAATTTTTTCAAGCATACTCTAAATATTTCAACTAAATTAAACATTTAAGTATAGATAAAGCATAATTAAGTGACTTATATATATATATATACAGGGTGGGAGGAATTAAAAAAATCCTACTTCGATCTCTCTATTTATTGAACTACTCAATGTATAAACTTCAAAACTTAACACATTTTGAACACATACTATTCAAGATATGGATAAAGTGATTATTCGAAAAAAAAATAGTTCGAGAAATCACCGATAGATGACGTTGTACAACTGGGCATATATTGAAAAGACACAAAATTATATTTTATGTTAACGTACCAAACATTCATGTAACAAAGACCTTATCCACGCAGGAAATGCAGCTCAATATGGTTCCCTTCTTGAAGGTGTGAAATCTGCAGTCTACGGATCGTACCTGGTCAACTGAGATGATTCTCACATACCTTCTTTCAAATCTTCCAAGGTTACCAGACGCCCTCGATAAACAAGATTTTTACGTGTCCTCATTGCAAAAAATTACACGGATTAAGATTCGGAGAACAAGATGGCCAAGTTGTTGGAAATGCACGACTTATTACACTGTCATTAATGAAACATCACCGATGAAACTGCTTTATACAGAGTTCAATGTGTAGAGGCACTTCAAATTGCATAAAGATAACTGAGTCTTGCAAATGGGGTTACAACAAAATTCGCGAACACACTTTTGCACATGTTGACCGTCAAAATGCATGTCACAGTGCCATTGCAAATAACGTGTTCGAAAACGAAAAGTTGAAGAATGAATGTGCTTTTGAATCCACACCAGACTGTAACTTCCGGTGAGTGAAATAGAATCTCTTGGAAGGTAACGGGTTTTTAATTTCCCAAATGCTACAGTTATAAGGTGTTCACTGTTCTACTGAGGTGAAAATGGCACAACATCGCTCCATAGAATATTCCATGGCCATGATGCCTCCACTTCCCCTCTTCAATTTATTTTTTTCGTATTTTCGTTGTACAATACCATGTATCGGAATTTTTTGAACTAATTTTGTTTCGCGGAATCCGTTTCCCCATGTCTTGAATAGTTTAGAAAATTTGTGTGGAATAGATGTTTAGAAAATTTGAAGCCTTTACGCTGTGTACTTTGATATATAGGGAGGTCAGAGTAGGGGTATTTCAATTCTGGCCACTGAGTATATATATATATAGACATATGTATGTATGTGTGTATATGTATATATATCGTGACATTAAGATAGTACATATGTCAAGTTTCCTCGATGTAGAATAATTTAAAGATTTAAAAAGTATAAAACTGTCCACACGGTCATTTATAAAAATGCACGAAAATATAGTTCTAGAAATCACCGATAGATGGCTTTGTCAGACTTGGCATATGTTGAAAAGACACAAAAATAAATTTTATGTTAACGTACCAAACATTCATGTGACAAAGACCATATCAACGCAGAGAATGCTGCTCAATATGGTTCCCTTCTTGAAGATGTGAAATCTGCATTCTGTGTGTGCCGTAACTTTTCCACTGATACTATGATTCCCATATTGAGAGATTCTCGCATATCTTTATTCAAGTCTGCCAAGGTTACCTGATTTCTCGATAAACAAGATTTTTTACGTTTCCCCACTGCCAAAAATTACATGGATTAAGAATAGGAGAACGAGAATTATCATTCAGTAGTTAAAATAATTCTATCAACACTCTTTATTAATATCATTTTATCCACTATTGGAAAACATAAACATCTTTCATAACCTTATCTTTCCTTAT
Organism: Maratus michaelseni; assembly: GCA_963931845.1. Taxonomy (NCBI): domain Eukaryota; kingdom Metazoa; phylum Arthropoda; class Arachnida; order Araneae; family Salticidae; genus Maratus; species Maratus michaelseni. The sequence goes on along the minus strand of OZ007593.1, from coordinate 318,814,114 downwards.
TTAGGAGGAAACGTTATTTAACCGATATTAATCAAGTTCTATAGAACGTTATAAAACAACAATATCGTTACTTCTAACAAAAGGTATTTTTAATTTAATTAGATAATTAAAAGGATACTATTGTTTTACATTTCAGCTTCTCATATAGCTGTATCTAGCATTTTAAGCACACAAAAGCTGTTCATAAGGTAAAATAATTATAACAAATAAATAACAAACAAACAAATGAATAAATAAATCAGATCATGTACACTTTTTTATTTACATATGTCAAATTTCCTTGATGTAGACAAATTTAAAAAATTAAAAATTACAAAACTTTAAACACGGTCATTTAAAAAAATGCACTTTAATCTATAATTATTCAATAGTTAAAATAATTCTATCAACACTTTTTATTAATATCATTTTTCAACTATTGAAAAACTTCCATAACCGTATCTTCCAAAAATAAATAAATAAATTTGATATGTATACTTTTTATTTACATTTATTAAATTTCGTGAACTTGAATAGAGTCTAGCATTTTGCATTTACATTAGGCTATATTTTTCTTTAAAAATATTCTTTATAAACTACATAAAGTAATGAAAACAACTTTATTTTTGTTATGGGAGATTTTTAACAAAGAAGGAAAAATATTGGAAGACATTAAAGAAAAGCAAGGAAAGCAAGAAAAATGCTTTAATTACCATTTCAAAAATTTAAGTTTTATCTGGCTCATTTAAACCAAGGAATTTTTTAACTGTATTAAAATTAAACAACAAATTTTAGAAGCAGTTTTTTGTTCTCAGAATAAATCGATTTTTTTTATTGTACAGTTCGAAAAATATTTATTAAACTGAAAATATTTTTAATCAACATTGAAAGAGAAAATGATCAATTTGGAAAGAAACAAAACTATCTAATTCTAAAGTTTCATATTAAATAAATTGCATTCTTAGAAATATAATTATTTGTAATTACAAAAAGATATTTTACATTTTGTAATAAATTATTTAAAAATGTATAAGTGTAAAGAAAAAGGCTTATTAATTACCTGATATTAACTCCTTTCATAAAACATTATAAAATCAGAAATAACACCACTTCTAAAATTCATTTTTAGAAAATTACTTTTCAATTCAACCAGAAAATTTATGAGATACTAAATAAAATATTGTTATTCCACATATCCTCTTAAATCTAAGTTTAACATTTTAAAGTGGCTTTACGCTCTTTACAAGAGTAAAAATAATATTTACTTTAATAAATTACAAGAATATCATTTTTTAAAATAAAACTATTGTCCTTTATATCATATAACAGACTAAATTTTTAATTTAAATAAAAATTTAAAAAAATACTTCAGTATGGACCGATTTCTTTTAAATTTTGTTTTATGTTAGCTTTAAGAAGACACACTTAGTACACTGTGTTTTGAAAAATCAAGTAGCATATTAAACTGATTTTAAAATTATCCAAAAAATGCCTCTTTTTAAACATGCACTTAGATCTAAAGATAGTTAAAAGAATTTCATCAATATTCTCTTTTAATAACCTTTTTTCTCCAGTTTTCACAAACTTTCATAACAGGACATTGCAAAAAAGAACATTTCAGAAACGACATTGTTTAACTTACATTTAATAAATTCCATAAATTTGATATTTTTCTAGCGTCCTGCAATTACACCAGTCTTTCTTCAATCTTAAAAAAATATTCTGAACAAAGTACTTCGGGTATTGAAAACAGCTGAAGTTTTTCTTTTGAAATAAGGCATTTTAAGAAAGAAAGGAAAATATTCAAAGACTTTACTTTAAAGAAAGCTTTCAATAACATTCAAAGTAAAAGGAATGCTTCAATTATTACTGAAAAGACAAAATGATTTTAATAATTTATTAAAACAAGAAATATTTGAACTGTATTAAATTTCAGCGAAATAAAACAATTTTTTGGAGACAATTTTCTGCTGCCATAATAAACTTTTTTTTCATCGATTATGTGTTTTAAAATGTATATTTTAAACTGAATACTATTTAATCAATTTTCAAAACAAAATAAATCCTTTAAAGTTGAGTAATTTATAAACGAACCTATGAAAAAGGAAATGTTCAATCAGAATGGTAAACAAAGCTACTCATTCTATAAGGTATGAATTTAAAAAAAGCATATTATTTGGCTTATAATTAAAATGAACTATATTAGAAAAAAAGTGTTTTGTAAACCTTTCCTATAAAATGCGTAAAATTAAAAAAACAATGTTAATTAATTACATGGTATTAATTATATTTTATAGAACGTTATAAAAACGATAATAACATCACTTTTAAAAATACTTATTTAAGAAAATGCTTTAAATTTAATTAGAAATTTTGAGAATTTCTTAATAAAATGGCTCGTACTTCTCAGATCCTCATGTTGTAGATTCTAAAATTTTAAATATTTGTTTGCTCCTTACAAGAGTGAAAGCATTATTTAGCTTTAAATAATTAAGAGAATGTCACTTTTTTGGGGGGAGGAGGGGAATTTTGTAAAATACCACAGATAACAAACTAAATATTTCAACTAGACATTTAGGAAAAAGGTATATGTTAACTTTATGTTTTTAACATTGAGATTTAAGTACTAACTATTACAACTTTATCCTCGTGTAGAATGCTTTAATGAATTTAAAAATGTCTGTCAATTTTTCCAGACAAATTGTCTAGCAAAGTGTTCTATTTAAACAAGCACTTACATTTTTAAATATTTAATCGTTCGAGAAATTGAATTCAAAACATCTTTCATTATCTATTTTATCTAGATTCAGTAAATTTCAATAACAATATTTCAATAAGTAAGAGTAGTGACATTATTCAAGTTTTCTTTAATAAATTCTGGGAACTTGAATATGCTCTAGCTTTCTTCATTTACATTATTCTGTTTTTGCTCTTTAAAAGTATTATTTAATGAAATACTTACGCTAATGAAAACATTTTCAGTCTTTCTTCTGAAATAGAGAATTGGAAATGAAGAGATTTTTAAGGAAAGATTTTATTGAATTCTAAGCAAGAAAAGTACTTCAATTAATATTTCAAACACAAAATATTTTTTCCAGACTCATTAAAAATAAAAATTATATGGAATATTATAATTCCGAAAGACAAAGCAATACTTTAAATACAATTTTCTTCTATTTCAACAAATCGATTTATTTTTATCGATGAAGTACTTTCAAATATGTTTGTGTAACTGGACACATTCTCATTATTTTACAAAAAAAAAAAAAAAAAAAAAAAAAAGGATATTTTTATGAATCATTTAAAATAACACCATCACTGCAGAATGAAAAACACAACTATTTATTTAAAAAAAAAATCATATTATATAAAGTGTAAAGTGCCCCCTTCAGCTTACAATTAAGTTTAATCCAAATACAATATTTTACGCTTTGTAAAAAATGACATTAAAATGAGAAAAATTTAGGAAAAAATACTTATATGTTTCCTATTATTAATTAAGTTTATTGAACATTGTAAAAATATTAGCAAAGCTTTATTTAATAATGTTTATTACAAAAGCTAATTTCAATTTAATATACCTTTGAAGGAACTACTAAATGAGGTATTGTTATTTTCATAATACTCACAATGAATTCCTAAATCTTACAGAATAGAAGAACAAGACACAATAGGTCTAATCTCATTTTCAATTTTAAGTACCTTGCAGCGACATTTTTATATCAATTTCAAAGGCTTTTCTTTTTACTATATTTACTGTGTTTTTTCCTTTGTTTGCTTTTTCCCTTTTTGGAAAACAATATAGGGATCAGTTCATTAAGTGCATGATTATAATGCGAAAAAAGCATAAATAAATTATAATCAAAATTGCATTATAAATCGTTTAAGCTAATAAAACAATTAGACAAATTAATTTACTCAATCGTAAAGCAATTAGTCATTATTTTTTCTCTTAAACTTAATGATCTTAAAATAGAAAAGCTATAGAAAAACACATTGTTTAAAAAAAAACTGTGTTTTTATCCTAATTAACTTCTTTTGCCAGATGTGATATATGCAATTCTAGAAAGACTAAAGGAAATTACTATTAAAAAAAGAAATTGGTCAGTTAAAGAAAACGATTTCAAAATTTTCCGTACATTGGCTGAGGTTAATGGACTACGAACATTGGAAAACATATCTGTTTATAATAAGAAATATTTTTTTTATTAAAGTGGAAAATATCTTAGGATTTTATGTACCTAAACTCAATAGAACGATGTTTTAAAAAGCTTTCAGATGTATATGCAAGAGAAATAGATTAAAAACAACGGATTTCTTTTTAACAAGGTAACAATTATATTAAAAAATGTGATAAGTGAATTCAAAATATGAAAAAATACATTCAAATCCTTATGTAGATCTGTATTATATATTTATTTAGATTATACAAAAAAAATATATATACATGCATATATATATATATATATATATATATATATATATATATATATATATATATATATATATATATATATGCATATAATTCTAAGTTGTACAGGAAAGTAAAAAAAAACAAAAACAATCCGCATCATTTTCAGGAAGATATGCATACAGATGTACAAATAACTAATATTAATAAACAAAATGTATAGATTTTTACAAATGCTTAATTCTTTTAATTATTTATTCAGAAATATTTATTCAGCTATATGAATAAAATTGTATATGTTCACCCAGATAAACTGTTTTTTTCGTGTGACACCTTACATTAACTAAATATTTATTTAAAAATTTGCTTCCGTTTTGTGTAGAAAAAATATAAAGAAGCCAAATGTATCACTGTTTTAATTTTAATTAACAATAAAGTGTGTTGCTTGTTACATAAACTTTTTGTGGCAATTTATTAAAAACTCTGATGCGATATTTCTGAAATTATCATAAGTGGACATCTGGGATAGCATCCAGTTTCATTGGATTGCTATTTCTTTAGATTTTTATATAATTCTTATTCCAAAACTAGCAATTCTTATTTCAATCAATGTCTTATTCTAAAACTAATGTTTACTTTTTTTTCTATTCAGCGTATATTCGAGGAAGAATCTTTTAAAACAGGAATCAAAAAGTTTAGAAACATTGAATTTCAACATTTTTTTTTTTTTTTTTTTTTTTTTTTTTTTTTTTTTTTTTTTTTTTACATATTCGAAAAAAGAAAAAAGAAGAAAATAATAAGATGGAATTGCTTACGTTATTAATTTTAAAACCTCTAAAATGTTTTAATGAAAATTAAACACAACATAATAAATAAAATAATATAACTAAAATCAACTAATAAATATTCAATCTTATTAATTAAAATACACGTTGCAGAATGGCATTTGTTTAACATTTAACTATACTATAAATTTAGCATGCTAATCAGATTAGTTTCAAAATAGAAGGATTTAAATATTGACTATTAAGTATGTATTATTTTTGAAAGCAAATTAGCGTCTTATTAAATTTATATCAAAAATATTATTTTTATGAAGCAATACAATTTCTAAAATTATGGTCTTCATAATGTAATACATAATGTTCTGGTATGCATTATGCACCTATAATGTAATTTTCTAAATAATTAAACTATTATTATTATTTTAGGAAATCTATCAGTCTCTCTCCATCCTGCACAATTAACAACAGAATCTGGGCGATCAGCAACTTTAAATTGTACTGTTGAGGGATATCCCGTGCACTCTATCACGTGGTTTAAAGATACTCGACATCTAGCTACTAGTACAAGAGTACGTCTGATAGCAAATCAAGTACTTCATATCACATCTGTTGTGCGTGAGGATCAGGGAATGTATCAGTGTTTTGTGTATGGCAGCATGCAATCAATTCAGAGTACTGCTCAAATTACACTGTCTGGTGAGTAGATTATCGATGAATTATATATTGGCTATCAATCAAACTCAATTTGATGATGATATAATTATTATACTGCAATTCTAAAGATGATATTTAATAACGTAAATAAGATTGAATTGACGGAATATTTGAATTTATGGGATCTTTGCACTATTAAACATACAGGGTGTCCACTAAAGTACTGTGCAAACCCATTCACTTCCGAACGACGCAAGGTATAGTCATGAACTTGGTGTCTAGGTATAGTAAATTTATTATGCACTACGTGATGTAACCGCTTACAGTGTCATCTAAAGCTAAACTGTGAAGTCACCATACTGTGAAGTTACCATTCCTATCTGGAAATTGGTTATTTGTAAAAGTAAAAAGTCAGCTACAAAGTCGTAAGTCGTAGAGCGTTCTCGAGTTTGTACGAATTGGAGTCTCACATGTAAAAATAACTTTATTAGAAGCTTTGAATTATAACTTTTTAGAATCCAATAATAAGTTTAAATACGCCACTAATCGCATGCTTTGCCATTATAAATAAGAGCAACATTAACTAATAAAATTACAACATGTAAGCGAAGTACAATTTATTTGAATAAGAAAATATAGTTAAGTATGCTCAATGTGTCGACCATTACAGTATATATGTAAGTGCATGTATATATTGCTTTAGAAATCGGACACATTAACATACTTAACTTTTTTATTTCTAACTTAAAAAATGCTTCTTGCTTACATATGTTTTTTTAGTAAATGTGCGTCTGACCTATAATGAAATACTTCAGCATGCGAATATGGGCTTAAGGTTGTATATAAAAATTCATTTAAGAGCTACTAAAAAAGTTATACTTACAAGTACATCATTTCTTACTAATTCAACAACGCTCTAAACTTTGTAGTTGACTTTTTTTTTTGTACTAAAATTCATAAAGATACAACTAAATGCAAATATATTGCTTGAAGGTGCGCAAAAATATACATAAAACATTTAAAATCACATTAAAAGTACTTTTAAAAATTCAAAACGTTCTCAACCGAACTACTCGGTCATCATCAGTGAAAAACACTTTTTTCACTGATGATGATTGATGACTGATTTCAAGTTTTTTACTGATGATGACCGAGTAGTTCGGTTGAAAATGTTTTGAATTTTTAAAAGGACTTTTAATGTGCTTTTAAATGTTTTATGTATATTTTTACGCACCTTCAAGCAATATATTTACATTTAGTTGTATCTTTATGAATTTTAGTTATTAAACAAGGTAAATTTGCACTGAAATTTTACCTTTTTTTTTTCAGCTAGTAACTTTTTATGTTAGGAACGCTAAATCAGGGGTTGGTCGCCAAGTGGCAAAGTATCCCATAGCCACTTTACTCTATCCGGAAGCTATTTTCATACGAAAGTCCCACTATAGCTGTAGCCGTTCTAAAATTATTTCGGGGTGAACAGTACTTTAGTGGGCACTGTGTATGCATTTTTATGTTAATATAAATATGCGTATTAATGTTTAGCATATGTCTTGAAATATGTATTCTTTTTAGACTAGCACATCTACAGACTATTTCAGATTAGTTTTTCTTTATAAATTAACTGCTTTTAGTTAGCAGCAGCATTTTAGATAGAAAATACTTCGATACATATACAATTTTGTAAGAAATACAAATGTATATTTACCTTAAATACTGTCTATTTTTATGTTAGTACATTTACACTGAGAAAAATGACACTTTAGAATCTGAGTAAATCGATGTTTTTATTTTGTTATGAAACTTTTTGTTTCAAATAGGATAACCCAATGCTTCCAATTCTGAAATATTAGAAATACTCAGAATATTGAAACATGGACATATTCAAAACTGAGCGCATAGAGGTCAGTTTATACACTTTATTGAAATATGGACATCGTCAAATATGAGCACATGATGTTTTATTCTTGAGTGTGTGCATGTTTTCAGAAATGAGTATATACATGTAACAAACTTGAGTAATTTTTATTCGGAGAGCTTTTGACTATGCGTCATACACAGATTTGAATATTTTTTGCTCAGATTTGAAAATATCGTTTTCAGAGTGAACAATCCCGTTTTAATTATCATATATATATGAAATAATTTTAGAAAAAGTAGTATTTAAAAAGAAAATACTTCTATTCTTTTATAATTTTATATAAAAAAAAACATTCTCAAAATTCCTAAATAATCTCTTTAAATATTCAAATAAACGTAGCATAAGATTTTCAGAGAATATATTTCAAATTTAAAAAATAAAGAAGGAAAAAAAAAATAGCATTTGCCTCCAAGATGTTATTTTATTTTGAAACAACAATTATTTAATATTTTATTCTTCATTATATTTCATTTAGAAAACTACTGAAGCATAAAACATTCATTAAAAATGCTTTTTATATGTTATTATCGTATTAAGTATAACATTTATGTGTAAAATCTTTTGTAAAAAAATGTCTTATTCTTTCTGCAGTAAATCATTCCTTTTTCATGTTTTAATACTTTAATAAGAACAAAGCACATTTTTAATACAGTGTTAATAGTTAATTTTATAAATGAAGGTTTTACTTTAGTTCATTTTATTTTTGAGTAAGTATTTAAATTACTTATATATGAGATTAATGAACTCAGATTTTGATTATATATATATATTTTTAATGAAGATAACAGTTTCAAACTACTGTTTTTTTTCAACTCATAAATTTTAACATTTTACTTTTTCTTGAAAATAGTCTTTTGGTTGTTTTAAGATACGTTTGCGCTCGCATTTGCGACCCAAGAAAAAAAAAATTTCAATAAGAGATCACACTGAAGCAAATGTGGAATTGCGGCATACAAACTTGGATATCATGATATTCAAATCCTGCGACTTCATCTCTTAAGGCACTTTACATTAATATTAAATTTGATTTAATTTTTTTAATTTCAAATTTAACTTTCAATAAAATGCAATTTCTTTTATATTTCTCACATGTTCAAAAATGCTTTAACGTGAATCTCAAATTCTTACTAAAAGAAATAAGAAATAATATACATGTAATTTATTTTCTAATTTTAATTGAATCTTTTCATTATCGAGGTAATATGGTATATTTATTTGTCTCGAAATAGTTCTTTACATTTTGAAAAAATAATTACTAATATTTATGCAAATAAAATGTTATTTAAAGGACAAAGAGCCTAAACTTTTATTGTACATAATACGTATTACGCATCTTATACCAGAAAATTGAGCTTTATTTTATTATTTTTATTACTTATTATTATACTTATTATTATATTATTTACTTATTATTATATTTTCGGAACTTTTATCTCATCAAAAAGTCACCTGTAAAAAATGCAGCCAATCTCGTAACTCATTTACCGTAAAAAGTACTGAGATCGTATAAAGCCAAGTTTAACTATCTTATTAACTCTGAAATTTTCATTCACAAATCACTCCTAGTCTCTACATCTTTAGTTAACTATTATTTTGTGACTTGGCAATTACGTAGCACGAGAATGTGATGTATATAGTTAGTCTTAATCAAATAAAACTATAACATATTAAAGTGTAATAACTTCCCTGTGCGTATATAATTTGCCTTAATTAAATTATCCCATCTCATCCCATAACATAGTAAGGTGTAATAACTTTCCTGTGCTGCGTAATTGACAAGTCACAAAATAATAATAAACTAAAGATGTAGCGACCAGGAGTGATTTGTGAATGAAAATTTCAGAATTAATAAGATAGTTAAACTTGGCTTTATACGATCTCAGTACTTTTTACGGTAAATGAGTTACGAGACTTGGCTGCATTTTTACAGGTGACTTTTTGATGAGATTTCACTTCTTTTTGTAAGTAATCCTCCTTTTCTTGATTTTGGGTTCTTTTTGGAGATCATCCACTGATTTTCGCTAAGCCCACACTCAGTCTCTATTATTTACAGGTATCAAAAATTTGAAGCTTTAGTTTCGTTTGCAAAGTACTGTAGATAAAAAGAGATTTCAGGTTCCTAGGCAAGCACTAAGTTATGGGAGGGGCGTGTCAAAAGTACTCTCAATTGCTTCCAGGATAGGTGCTCTCCATCTGAGATATTACTCGCAGCCCTAGATACTTGATATTTAACATAAAAGAACTTTTTGGTATAAAAAGAAAGCCAAAATTAAAATTTCTGGAAATTTCCAATAAATCAAACTACATTCCTTTTTCCGATGTTTTTTTTTCGTTTTTTTTTTTAGTCTTTTTTTTATTATTTACGGATTTTTTAATTTTTCCTTACTTTGTGTACTAAACCCTGCCTTTCTGCCAAATGTCAAGCTTCTAGTACTACAAAATCGAATTATTTTCAAATTTTCGACTTTTTATAAATTTATTGATTTTTCGATTTTAATTCTAAGTTACCTGATTGTCATGCCAATATAGTAATTATTTGATCCGTCTTCTTAGGATCATTTAGGTTCAATTTAGAGATAAATCAAGTGAATCTTAGAGTCGCCATGATTTTATTTAGAAAGGACTCTCAAGCCATAATCAGCCAGTAATGTCGGGAGGGTAGGGGGAGCTGTGAAAATTTTTTGTGGGGCTAACATCATTTAACAATCCATATTTTATATATGAAGTAAATAGAGTGCAACCTGTGAAAGAAAACAAACCTGTCTATAAAGAAATCACCTATATCGTAGCCAGTCTATAGCGGAACTTTTCTATAACGAAATTCGTAAACGAAAGAAAAGAAAACCATAATCCTGGGGAAATAACATACAACAATTAGGGGCGTTGTACTAGCTAATAGGACAATTATCTTAAAACTAATATTTCTAGCAGTACAAAATCAAATTGTTTTCGAATTTAACGAATATTTTAATTGTTCCTTTTATTGAATAGTAAATACTACCTTTACACCAAGTTTTAAGTTTCTAAGACTACAAGATAAAATTATTTTCAACTTTTGATTTTTTCGAATTTTTTTTTATAATTTTCCAGATTTTTTAATCTTTTCTTATTTTGTATCCTTTATTACAAATTTCAAGTTTCTAGCGCTACAAAATCGAATTATTTTGAAATTTCCGATCTTTTTCGAGATTTTTATTATATTTTCGAATTTATTGTGTTTTAATTTTTCCTTTTTCTGTATCCTAAATACTACCTTTATTCAAAATTTTAAGTTTCTAGCTTTACAAAATCGAATTATTTTGAAATTTTCGTTTTTTTTCGATTTTTTTATTTTATTTTCAATTTTTGTTGTGTTTTTAATTTTTTCTTTTTCTGAATCCTAAACACTACCTTTACACCAAATTTTCAGTTTCTAAGACTACGAGATCATATTATTTTCAATTTCTCTGTTTTTCTTTCTTTCTTTCTATTTTTTTTTTTTTTTTTTTTTTTTTTTTTTTGAAATTTTCGATTTTTTTTTTAATTATCCATATTTTTTAATGTTTCCTTATTTAGTATCTTAAATATTACCTTTACTCCAAATTTCAAGTTTCTAGTGCTATGAAATCGAATTATTTTCAAAATTTCGTTACTTTTCGATTTTTTGATTTTATTTTCGAATTTTATTGCGTTTTTATTTTAACTAATTCTAAATCCCAAACACTATCTTTACCGCGAATTTTAAGTTTCTAAGGGCAAAAGATCAAATTATTTTAATTTTCTTCGAATTTTTTTTTTTTCGAATTTTCTGGATTTTTTAATTTTTCCTTATTTTGCATCGTAAATACTACCTTTATTCCGAATTCCAAGTTTCTAGCGCAACAAAATTGGATTATTTGAAATTTTTCGATTTTTTCCATTTTTCGATTTTATTTTCAATTTTCTTTTTCGTGTTTTTGATGTTTTCTTTTTCTGAATTTTAAACACTACCTTCACGTCAAATTTTAAGCTTTTAAGACTACAAGATCTTGTTATTTTCAATTTTCAATTTTGTTCGATTTTTTTGAATTTTCGAATGTTTTTTTTTTTCCCGGATTTTATAATTTTTCCTTTCTTTGTATCCGAAACACTAGCTTTATTCCAAATTTTAAGTTTCTGTGGCTGCGGGATCTACCCAATCTTTTTTGATGACGCGAGAGTGACAAAAAATCGAAACTTTGAGTTCATATATCGTCTGCACTAATTTATGGGTATTTTTTTAATTATCCATATTTTTTATATTTTTCCTTATTTAGTATCTTAAATATTACCTTTATTCCAAATTTCAAGTTTCTAGCGCTATAAAATCGAATTATTTTCAAATGTTCCTTATTTTTCTGCTTTTTTCGATTTTTTTATTTTATTTTCGAATTTTATTGCGTTTTTTATTTTATCTTATTCTGAATCCTAAACACTATCTTTACTGCGAATTTTAAGTTTCTAAGGCTAAAAAATCAAATTATTTTAATATTTTCAATTTTTTTTTCGAATTTTTCGAATTTTTGAGTTTTTTATTTCGAATTTTCCGGAATTTTTAATTTTTACTTATTTTGCATCCTAAATACTACCTTTATTCCAAATTCCAAGTTCCTACCGCAACAAAATCGGATCATTTGAAATTTTTTGATTTTTCGATTTTTTCAATTTTGCTTTCGATTTTTTTGGTGTTTTTGATGTTTTGTTTTTCTGGATTACTAAACACTACCTTCACACCGAATCTTAAGTTTCTAAGACTACAAGATCGTATTATTTTCAATTTTCAATTTTGATGGAATTTGTTGAATTTTCGAATGTTTTTTTTTTCGAATTTTCCGGATTTTATAATTTTTTCTTTCTTTGTATCGTAAACACTACCTTTTTACCAAATGTTAAGTTTCTAGGGCTACGGGATCTACCTAATCTTTTTGATGACGCGTGAACGAGTGGGTGAGTGAGTGACAAAAAATCGAATGTTTGAGTTCATATATCGTCTGAACTAGAAAAGACAGAAAGTTGTAATTTTAAATTTTAGTCCTGTGTGCCAAATACTCTAGAAAAACGAAGTTTCAAATTTTTGGGATACTCCAGCGCGGAGATATGGGGGGGGGGGGGTCAAAAGTGCCCTGAGTTGCTTCCAGAAAAGTATGCTTACGGCTGTCCTCTCTCGACTTGGCGAGGGCACTGCCGTGCCTCCAGATGTTAGCTGGGCGCTGGGGATAACACATCAAATCTTGTTTCAAATGACATCATTTGAATTACAAACAACTAATGATCCATTGAACAACTTTCTGAACAACTAAAAACGCAATTTTACAAATTCTAAATAATATTAAAAGATTGTGAGATCTTATATAACGCAAGTTTCTAATTTTCTGTATATAAAATTAAATACGATGCTTTAATAATGACATAAAATGTTTCTAGTTTATGTTATATCTTATTTTAACATTTTTGTAATAGACGAAGTCTGGTCTAAGTGACCTGAACTAAGTCTGGACTAAGTTGTAATGTGCCAAGCATTAATAGACCAGATTACGTGAGATTTTGTTATTTGTATTGATATGTTCGTTTTTACGTATTTTATCTTGATTATGCTTTAGTTATTTTTAAGTAAGTTGTTTAAGATATTATATTGCAACGTTAAAATTTTGGCTATTTGTTATTAGCGAATGTTAATAGATTGGGAAGAAAAAAAAGGTTGGCAACATTAAAATTTTTTTAAGAACACTGCCACCCGGGTAATATAAACGTACCATATTTTCAATATAGATACTATTATCTTGAATGTTAAAAAAAAATATATGTATATAATAATATACAAATTATTATTTTAAAATATATATATATATATACTTGATTTCATTTTCCAACTGCGGAAAATTCTCTAATAAATAAACAGAAAAAAATAACATCAGTATAAAACCTCTTCTGTGGAATCTGGTAAAGAAATGCCTTCCACCAGAAATGTTAATTGTACTTGTGAACCTATATAATCAAATTACTTGTCTCTACATTTCGCGGATTCGCACTAATTTGCGATGTATTTTAATCCGTAGGCGAATTAAATATACGCATTCTACATATGCTCGACATAATTTAATTAGATATAAAGCCCTTTAATCCCTTTTTGCAGATTTGAATAGTTGCATATTTTAGCCAGTAACACATGTTTTACATAACTAAATCTCTTTCCGCATAAGCTGTCTTCTTAATTAGGAAAGAGGTCGTTTTAATTAAAATTAATTGAATTTGAGACTCCAGTGGTAAAAAGTGCATATATTACAAAATTCAAAGCAGCATTTCTCTCTATTCATGAAACAAATTCGACTGATAAAATAATTAAGACAATTTCAGATATATTTTTGTCTTTTAGAATGATTTAAATAAAATATTTATACTTTATTTACAACAGTTACTTAAATCTGCATTCATAAAATGTGAAGGTTTAAGGGTGATTAGCAATGCCATACATACCAGTCTATTAATTTCTATTGTTCATATATATTTATAAAAAGCATTGTAATTGAGATACTTTGAGTTATTAAATTAAGTGTTAGATTAAGTGTTATAAACCCAGTGTCCATGTCTTAAGAAATAGAAGAAGCAAAATAACTATGTAAGATTAATTTTATATTGTAAATTCCAGATAAGTGGAAAACAAATCAGTTAATATCATCAAATTCCATCAAATACTCAAAAAGTAAAATAATTATGCATAAAACAATTGACTGATTAGAAAATATTTTCCGTTGTAAATTTATAATACAAGACCTAGTAATATATTTTTATTTTAGTAGGAATGAAAATGGATTGAGTAGGGGTATTAAAAAGATTATACTAAATATGAAATCATGTGCATTACACTCAGTCATGAAGATGAAAAGGGCAAACAAGAAGTACCACAATAAAGTGTTCTCTACGTAATTGATGTATTAATTATATATTTACTATTCATTCGTCAGAATTAGTGGTAGACGTAATTTAGGGAAAATATATTCTGTAAGACGGTTGTAAATATTTAAAGTGTATAGGAATTTTTGAATAACGAAATAAATTTTAAATAGAAACTGGAACACTTAGGTTGTAATTCCTTAAATAATAACAATAATAGAATACAACACAGAAAGAGTTAGAATTATTTGTAGGTACATTACAGTAGAAAATTAGTTATAATGTTTAATACGAGGTTTCATTCATACGAGTACAATGAATTTTCGTTTCTACAACTTTACTTATACCATTATCTTTTATTTTCAAAGTTTACTGTTAAATTGTAATCATTAAACAGTAAAGATGCCTTTCTGTCACAATAGATGAGAAAACGATAATTATTTCTACATTCGCTGCATTGTATATTTTTTTTTTTGTAATATAACACAGCAAATCGGGAATTTGTATTTCTGATTATCATCCAGGCGATTCATACAATCAGTTAGTCGATGGTCATCCAAATAAATGCTCGGCCTGTTTTTTTTTTGTCGTTCGTTTAGTATCTCGGCATTTTCTAGACAAGAAAATTGCCAGAATGCACAAATAGATGATGCTACTAACAAAAAAAATATGCTAAAAATACATTAATTTTATAATACAAAGATTTTGATATGTTAATAAATAATTAATGAGAAATGTCTTTACATTTGCAAATAGGTTAAAGCTCATTAATTCTCTAAGCGGATTGTCCGTATTTTTCCGTTTCCCAAAATCAACTTAAATAGGCTGTAGACAAAAATATTTTTAACAAAATTGTATTTTAAGATTTTTGCAAAATAAAGACATATGAAGTGTATTTTAGAAACAAATAGGGAAAGAAAATTTAAATTAATATTAGTATTATGAGCACTTTTATTAAAATGCAGGAAAGCCCTCAGATGTACAATTACAGTAAATTGCTCAACTGGATACTCATATATACAAAGCTGCGAAGCGAAAAGCAATTTTTAAAAACATCACCGGAATTGGGCCATAGCATGAAGAACGTCATTAGAACTATGTATAGAGCGATATAAATGATGAATATATGACATGCTCAAGAAGATAATTCATCGAAAATACCAATGACATGTAAAATAACATAACATTTCATTATTTCAGTTAATACGTCATGATTTTTTTTCAGTAGGTAAATAAACTTTCATGACAAATATTGAAAGATATGTATCTAATGTGCTTGAAAGAAATCATTTCTAACAATGTAAAGCATACCCCTCGAAATATAGGTTATTTTACAGACGCATTGTCGTTGCGTATAGTCACGAAACTCATTGCACCTTTCAAATTGCTGGACAATTTATGCTGAATCGGTGTCAAGTACAAGTGTCACGTCGACAAATAGAACACTTCTTATGAAATCGTATTATAATTCTTCAAATTATTCTAAAGTTAATTTTCATTTAACATTTCTTTCTGTATTGTGTTATTCGTGTACCTTTTTATCTCTTCCAATTCCTGGTGGTTTTTAATCACGGTTTAACAAGTCACTATGCTTAATGTCTATCTTGCGCACCTTGCGTCAAAGTTTGTATGTAGAGTTTATAGTCTCATAAATTATAAGATTAAGACATTTTCTAAAAAAAAAAAAAAATATGTACTTAGAAATTTCAATTTGTTACATTCTATTCTTAAAATATTTAAAGAACTGTAAATTATAATACAGTGTGTTCCAAAAGTCACAGAAGGAATAGAAATTAAATAATTTGAAAAGTAAAGAAATACCATGATTCCGTTTTCACAGAAATGTACAGAAATACACGGAATTTTCCTAATAACGAAAATTTCTATTTCAAAATAACTAGCTTTGCCATGATCATGTGGCGTTTCAGTTATGTCAGCAGTTGTGTACAGCGTTACATTTAATTTTGAAAATGAAGCAATATTTGAAATGTTTGGCGGATGCCATTAGTAGGAAAAACTGCCATCCGTGGCACGATAATCTACAGATTATCAAAATAATATTCAACTGTGAATTCCTGTCAAATGGAGGTGGCATAAGTAGTGACACTCACTCGGCATTTCTCACTCTCTCTCTCTCTCTCTCTCTTTTTTTTTTTTTTTTTTTTTTTTTTTTTTTGAGCAGAAGTGAAATTGTCGATGAAAAAGGCAGTAATTATGACGGATAAAAATTAAATTAGAAAAAAAAAACATGAACTTTCGTGTATTTATATCGAAAATCACACTGTAATTATGCCTATTCTTTACAACTTATTGGATTTTTATTTCTTTTGTGAATTTTATATCCCCTCCACACAAAAAATATTAATATATATATTTTTAAATATTTATCTAGCTATTTAATTTTAAGTTTTGTTTAGTAATTTGAAAATTTATCGTTAGGATCTATTAATAATTTTATACTTTAATTTATAATATGGAGTGAAAGAAATAATACTTTAAATTAGACACAAGTTAAAAGACAAAAAGACAAAGTTATTTTTTAAATTCCCATCGAGTACTAAATATCTAGCTACAAAATAGGTCTTTGAGCACTTTAATTACTAAAAGTAGATCTTTCACAACTAATTGATGGAAAATCTCTATAACGGGAATGTAACCTTTGGGAATTTGAGAGTTAATTACCTAAATATTTTTTGCTTTTATACGTTCTTTTTCTTTAGGGAAGTTCTCAAAATAATTTCTTAGTATCTTTTTAAAGGCAATTAGGTTTGAACAATAAGTTCCTAAACATTTGTTTAAATTAATTGTAGAAGGAAATGTTTATAACATTAGAAATTTGAAATGTTTGAATTTTATATCTTGCTACATTTTGTGATAATGAAAATGCAACGAAAAATTATATTTATATTTTATAAAAATTCATGGTTTTATAAATTATATTATAACTGACATTGTGAAAAAAATATTTTAAAATGTGATACGTGTTTTAAATTATCTACGGATTAATAAAAAATCGCATAATAATTCTTCAAATTTAAAAATCTGTAGATAGAAAATTGTACTTTTTGAATTAGTAGGGTACTTTAATTATTAAAAAGTAATATGAAATTTTAAAATGTTAGAACTACTACTTTAATTACTGAAAAGTAATTTTGAAAAAAAAAAAACAATGTGACTTCAAGTGAATATTTCTTAATAAAATACTTGCTGGCATTTAAGCAAATATTCGTGTTATTGGCATTGTCTATTTTGTATTTTCTTATCCACCGCCATGTGGAACATTTTAGAAAGAGTACTTTTACACAAGAGAGTATTTTTTGTGACAACCACATTCAATTTAATCTACATTGTTGCTCTTTAAGTGTTGCCAATTAATTTATCAGATTCCAAGAAAACCAACTTGAAAAAAGGGGGATAAAATATTCTCATGGATTCAACATAATCACATAAAAGGAGGAAATTTTAGAAGACAATACTGCTTATATAATTAATATATTTAAAATGAAATTATTTTTTGATTAATATATTTGTTTCTAAGAATTTAAATTAATTAAATATTTTCCTTTTGAAATTGAGTTAACGTTTAATTAATAATTATGCACTTTTTTGTGATAACTATAGCGAAATACTACTTAGCGATAATAACATGTCATGTAATTGTACGTTTACCGAATGATCTATAGAAGGAAATATAATAAAATAAAATGTATAATAATACACAACCTAAATTTATAAAAAAATAAAAGAAATAAAAGAAAATATTTCAGGAAATCTGTAAATAATTTTTATTAGTCTTTGAATTGTTAAATATGATATATGTTATTCAGTCTATCCTTAGTTAAACAGTATTATTGAATATTAAATTTTCACTATGAAAAATAATATTGTGCATTTGTTTTCTGAGCTGTAGGAACAAATTGATTCTAACTTCCACCACAAATTTAGACAGAGGTATATTGTATATGACGCGTTAACTTATGTTTTACATGAAAATTCTTTTGAAGAAGCATATATAAACAAGGAAAGAAAATTAATCTTGTAAAATTTTGAAATAGAGTGTGTTAAATCAGATGTAATTTAATTTCTGTGGAAAACGTATTAGTTTGGAGCATTGTACTTTTTCATTCATATTTTACACAAAAATGTGATTAAACTTTGAAAGTTTCGAAAACATTTCTTCCTATTATTGTATACATTTTATAGAAGCAACTCTCCCCATTTTTCAGGGGACACATTCCCTCCTGCGGCCCCCTTTTTCAGCACCACTGATATTAATGAATAAAAGAGAGCTGACATACGCATATAACGCATGCTCAAATTGTAAATATTTGCACAAACTATTGCAACACACATTGCAGAATTTGGCAATACTCGCATGGACAACTTCTCATGAAGGAATAAGACACATCTATAAAGATTAGCTGAGCGATAATGACAGGCTTGCCAAGTTTCCATCCAAAATCCTCTCAACCAATCAAATTTTATTACTCACGTGTGTCGTCTCTATCATCCGTATATATGGAATAGGTAGGGTGCCTTTATATGAGATTGGTAGCGTACAAGAAATAAAATCAAGACGATTTTTGAGAAAAGCGTATCTTCAAGCACCTTGAAAAATATGCCATTATAGCAAAACTAATTTTTGTGGTATTTCCTCACTCTTCTAAATGAAAATGTCGATTCGAGTATCGCCGAGTTCTAGAATTTTATTGCCATAGTTTATTCAAAAACTTCATTCAGAGCATGCACCCTGTGCGAATGTCACCACTCCCTTATACAGGCATTCTAACTCTAGCTGCACATCGCTCACTTTTTCGTCCAAACTTCTCTCAGTCAATCAATTCAATCAATTTATGTTTGTGCATATGTCGCCACTTTCTTATTTATAAAGGCACTCCGGTTGCTCATTACTGAAGTTTTTAATCAGAGTATTTCTGACCAATCAAATTTTATTTCTTGTATACCACTTCTCTCACATTTATAAAGTTAATGATGTAAAAACAATCATTACGAAGCAATCATTGCTCAAGTTTGAGACGCAGTAGACAATCACATAGTATTATAATATTTTACGTGTCTTTGCAGAAAAAAAATATGTACGCGATATAATGAATCATTTTGTCTTAAAACTTGCACTAAAATTGTAGTGTAAAATTTCTATTCAAATTCGTCCAGTGGTCATTGAGAATATTGAGAACATACATACACACATAACGACCAAAATTAGAAGATTCTTTCTTTAAAGACGCATAAAATGATATCCTTTTGAAGTAATCAATTGAAAATCTTCCTAAAGGGAATGCAACCTTTGGGAATTGTTGAAAACAGTTAATTACCTAATTATTTTTGCACGTATACGTTATTTTTTTAAAAGGTTTTGAAAATATTGTTAAATTATTTTTTAAACGAAATTATATTTTTATAAATATATATGAAAAAATGTCTCTATTAGCACTATTAAACATGACATATTTGAATTGTTTGAATTTTTTGTCGTATTACATTTTATGATAAAACAAATGCAAACGAAAAGAATTACTTATTTAATAAATATTATTACCTTTATACTTTAATATAAATAGATGCAATGAAGAAAAAATTGATATTTTAAGTTTTTTTTTAATTTCTTTTAAATTATCTACAGATTATGTATATATATATATATATATATATATATATACATACATATAATATATACTAATAATATACATATATATATACATATACATATACATATTTTGAAAGTGAAAAAATTGAACTTGAGTATTTTATTTATTAACCATATCTTTCTTTCACAAGTAATTAATGGAAAATCACTGTAACGGGAATTCAACCTCTGGGAATTGGAGAGTTAATTACCTAATTATATTTTACACGTATACGTTACATTTCTTTAGAAATCTTTTGCACATACACTTTAGTATATTTTTACAGGTAATTAGGATTTTAGCAATAGTTATATGAAAATATGTTTCAATTTACACTATCCAGCTTTAGAAATTTCAATTTTATGTCTTGTAACATTGTAGGATAATAAAAATAGAAAATATAAGAATTTTCTAAATTAGTTTAAAAACTACATTAAAACTTGATATTTCCTAATCATTTTAATTAAACACTTTGCTTTTTGGTTTGATCGCATTTTTTCATGTGCATCATAATGTTATTTTTGAAGGTTTATTGTTATATATTAATGATTAGTTTCTACGTTTTAATATAAACTACGTTCTGTTTTGATAAATATTTCAAAATTTTATTGACATAATACTTATATTAATGTTTTTAGAACAAGAAAAAAGTTATATTTCTATCAAAAATGATCATATTTTTACCTTATGAATTTGAGTTTTTACAAAATTCCTTAATTGTTGTATTTAATAACCATCAAATTAATTAATTAATTTCTAGAAATATATTTTATGTCATTACTATGTGCTTTAATTTAGCTATACATTAAACAAAGGCAATATGTATATTTATTATTTTCATCAGTTCTTAATCATTAATTCATCGTATAATTCATATCAATAATTCAATATCATATAATTCATCTTAATCATTTTCCTAATCTAATCTACCAAATTCTGATTGGAGCATTTAAATTACTAAATGCATATCACTCACATCTCATTGACTTAAAATTTCCATAGCTGGAATGCAACCTTTGAGATTTCGAGAACTATTTACCTATTTTTTTTTCAATATATACGTTTTTTTCCTTTAACAGGTTTTTAAAATATATTTTAGTATACTTTTTAAGGTAGCTATATTCTTATCAACAAGTGTGTGAAATTTTGTTTAAATTTGTGTTGATCAGCATTACAAATTACAAATGTTTGCATAACATGTTTCCTTGCATCTTAGGATAAAAGCAGTTCAAATTAAAATAATATCCTAAATTAGATTTTAAAATATTTTAAAATATTGATACTTCGAAAATTTTTATTTATTTATTTATTTATTTATTTATTTATTTACTTACCTATTTATTATTGTGATTATTTTTTTTTGCTTTACAGTTTAAAAGGCATTTTTCAAGATACATCAATCTGAATGTTACTCTTCGATATCTCTGCTTTTATATTTCTGATTAGTCATACTTCAATTAAAATTTTAAATCATTATTATTAAAAGTGTCAACTATTTTTGAGTAGTACTGATGAATTTTTCTTCTTATTTTTTAATTAAATATTTTTTTTCGAGAAATTTAATTTACTCTGCCACATAAATTTTACTTTTATCTTATTAGTTACACAGTTTTAAAATTCTTAATTTATTAATTCTTTATCATCAAATTAATTAATATACATTTCTAAGAAGATATTTTAAATATTCAATCAGATAATAACTAATTAAAAATATAATGGAGACCGGGACCAGATGTCACATGAGTTGGTTTTCATAAAGTTAATTTCTAGTGTCGTTTAGGCTGTGACAGATCATAAATCCATCAGTACAAATGTGTTGTTCAATGGTATGATTAATACTCTCATTAATTACTTAGTCTTAAAAAAAAAATTTGTCGTATTTCAAAAAAATTATTTTTATTTGTGGCTATCTCCGTTTTAATTGAGTCTTTATTTTACATCGGTCTAAATTTTAATTACATATTATTAATAGGGCCCAACTAGCTTACACTATAATTGCAAAAAAAAATAATTCTAACGCTTTTAAGATTGCAAATTTGGCATTCTTTCGAACGGTACACTGTGACGGATAGATTTCCTTTTAAATATATAATGTCATGCAGATTCAATTGTGTACGCCGTCGAAGGCTTTGCGGCTCCCAACTGTTGGTTCTTTTGGTTTTATTTTCATTTAAAAGTGTAAAATCATAGGAATTCAAGGGCGTACGCTTCCGAAGGCAGTAGGCGTCTCAACACTAAATCAATCCCGGAAAAAAGAACTACATTTAACATTGATTTTAGCTATTACTATTATTAGAATATTAACGCTATTTAAGGTTAATATTCCGAATAAGGGAAACGCAAAGCTGATCAGCTAGTTTAAATAAAAATAAGTAAAATTTATTCAAATATCAGTATTTTTTAGAATTTACTAATTTTAAATTATCAAAAAAGGTGTGTTTTTAAAAATTATAAAATAGAGATTTCGTCTAAAGGAATATGGGATTGAATCAAAGTAATTTTTAAAAGAACCTATTTATTTTTATAAATTCTTAGCAAAATTCCCTTTTAAAATCTGTTTTAAGTTGAAAAGAATTCAAGCAGATTATCTCACAGTATTATGTTTGTTTACTTCACCACAATACGAAGTTAATTATAATACAAAAGCTTTTAATCACTTCTTCTACTTGCTTTATAGAGAGACTGTTACAGATTTAATCCGATAAAGCGGATTAAACTCATTGTTATTTTGTACTTATCTTAAGATAATAGGCTTTTCAAAACTCCTAATTACATACTTTTTCTTCAAATAAAAATACATTGGTAATTTAAAGATACTTCAAAAAACTGCTTACTTTTTTTTAATGAGATTCTTCCCTTTGTGCTTAAGTAAACAATTTTTTTTTTTTAAATTTCAGATTTCCCAGTTTTTACACTGGACAGCTTTATAGTAACTAATTATTTTTCAGCATTTATTTTAAGAATTAACAGTGACTTTTCAATGGTTTTAACATGTATTAGCCGAAGTTTATTATTTATTTTATTTTTTGTAAGGGATCTGCATCTTTTTTTCTAATAAAAAGTTGTATTTAGTTCTTTTTATTAAATAAATAGTAAATATTTATTTTTTTAGAAAACGGACGTGAAATATCTAATAAAATATAGTTCTATTCTATGCCAGGAGAATCTTATCTTGATATCTTCTCTGTTTCTATTGTTATTATTTCCCCCATGATTCAGCATTTCCTAGTCCAGAGAATTTGTTTTCTGTTTTGTTTTCTAATGGTTAGTCATGTCTACTATATTTTAATTTTTGAGCTATTACAGATGGATCATAATTTATTTTTTGGATTTTTACATGCTGTAAGGAGCTCAATATTGTCATTTTTGGGTTTATTGCAGACAATATTTGACGAAATAACATAAGGTAAAGCTAGGAGAGTCTGCGCATAATTCAAAAGAATAACAATAAAAAATCTAAATATTAATTTTTTGCTGAACAACCCATGAATAATTTTGACTTCATTTGTTTTTTATGCATTTCCATTAATATTTTGTTGTTATGTTGTAATTTAATAGAACAATTGTAATAAAACCAAGAAAGTTATTTTGCACAATCTGTCCTTACAGGGTTGGTGTGATTGCGCGCATGGGTAGGAGAGATTGTTACTAATAATAACTACAATTAAATTGTTGACAATAATAATCACTACATAGTATAAAACAAAGTCGCTTTTCCTGTCCCTATATCCCTATGTACGCTTAAATCTTTAAAACTACGCAACGGATTTTGATGCGGTTTTTTTTAATAGATAGAATGATTCAAGAGGAAGGTTTATATGTATAATAACATCCATTAAACAGTGGAGAAATACTGTTATATTTGAGGTTTTTAATGTGATGTAAATAATTTCATTTTTTACATTTGTTATTTTGGCCGAAAAGGTTACCATTGCTATTTTCTTGGCGATCATTATTGTTGCAAAAAGAAATGAAAAGGCTATACATCTCCAAAAATAAAAGAAAAACTGTGTTAAATTAATTTAAAAAAAAAAAAAGAAAAAGAAAGAAAAAAGAGTTTTGATGAGAGAATATTATAAAACGAAAATATTTAATTTAAACATGATTGGGAATGTTAGCAATGCTTAAAAAATTATTCAAGGGGCAAGATTGCTATCGAAACAATATTTCGCGATTTATCTTTTGTTTTTGGCGATTTTGATTTTACTTTTGATCCTAAACAATTTGATTTTAAGCCAAAAGGTGTCTTTTTTTTTTTTTCTTTTTTTTGATGCAGAAAGAATTGCAATGGCTATACAGCTGGAAAAATAAAAGAAAAAGCTGTTATTAATTTTATTTAAAAAAAAGAAAGAAAAGAAAAACAGTTTTGATGAGAGATTTTAAGCCAAAAGGTGCTTTTTCTTTTCAAGTGTACGATCACTGGCGCCCGGCTAACCGAAAAGTACCTTTTTTTAAATTCAAATGCAAACTATATTAATGGCAATATACTTCTATTTACTTCTACATATATGAAATTTCGTTCCGGCTGCTTATAACTCGAGTTCTGCTGAATGGATTTTTGTAGAGCTTAAACTGTATAAGATAATTTTTCAGGGAAGGTTTTATTGTATAACATACCGTTCTGCGTAGCTTAGTTATAGAATTATTCAGGGAAGTTCTATAACCAGATCAATCCGTTTATGAAATATTAGCCTTTTTAAAAGATTTTGCCTAATGGATTTCGATGAAACCTACATTGTTAGATAACTTTCTAGGGAAAGTTTTATTATATAACATATCATTCTACGTTGCTTAGTTCTAGAATTATAGGGGAAAATTCGAAAATCAGGTGATATTTTTTTTTATCAAATATTAGCTTTTTCAGTATTTGATTCGGATTATGAAAGATTAGCCTTCTGAAAAAGTTCTACTGGACGGATTTTGATGAGAATTGTATTGTTAGTCAGATGCTATTTCAGGAATGGTTTTAATGTACTACATATTGTTCTACACTGCTTAGTCAAACAGTTGTGTGAAGGTTATACAGTCAGGAGTACCCGATTCCGAAAGATTAGCCTTTTTGAAAGTTTTTACTGGGCGTATTTTTTGCGACTTGCATTGTTAAGTAGATAATTTGTAAGGATGGTTTTAGTATATTTTATATTGTTCTGTTTTAGAATTAAGTGGAAAAGTTCTATAATCAGATGAACCCGATTATAAAAGATTAGCCTTTATAAAAACTTCTACTGAATGGATTTTGTTAATTAGTTTGCATTGTTAGTTCGATAATTTTTAGTGATGGTTTTAGTATATTGCATATAGTTTTATCATTCTTTAGCAAACCTTAACTGTAAATGACCAAATAAAAGAGTTGGTCCTTAACAGCTAAAATTTTGACTGCACATTAGAAAATATAATAGCGCAATCACGTCATTTTTCAGTAATGTGGAAGGATATTCCAGGTAAATATACAGATTGCTTTCAAATACAAGGTCAAATTAAACGATATATTTTGTTTGCTTCAAGGTTCATTTGTAGAAACTGACCAGCGCAGCGGGCGTAGCTTGCTAATTACACTTAAATGACATTGTTGTAAGGTTTTTGTGAACAAATATTATTGTATTAGGAGTGAATATTTCAAACTAATAATTGAAGAATTAGAAAAGGGAAATAATTTTAAAAACGATTAAAAATTTTTAATTAATGGGAAAAAAATTAAAGAATCAGAAATAGCAAGTCCAGATAAGATTACAAAATAGCATTAAGTTACTTGATAAAATGTTTAACTTAAAATTAGTCCATTTTAATTTTTTCATTTTTTTAGGCAAATTTACCAATAAGCTGCGTAATCTCTCCTAGCTCGGAATCTAATGGAAACAATGCGCCATCTCTCCTAAGTAGTAGATGCGCAAACTCTCAAATTTCGTAGGAGAGATTGCGCGGCCTTTTATATAAACATGGCCGCTACTAAAACAAACCGTTGATGTTCACATTGTTAGTCTAGATTAGTAGCTTATGAGAAATCGTTTAAGTTTAAAATATTTGGTACTACTGACATTGTATAGACATTCTGATGAATAGCTATGAAAATTCATGCACTTATTTTGAGGAAAAAAAACAATATAGCAATGCTTTATCTTAGATGCTCAAACCAATCAACGTGCACTTTCATGTAGACACTCCACTACTGCTGTTGTACAACTACCTGTAGTCGCTGCACGCTCACTCTACTCCTTCCCCCCGAACCTCTATGTGAGCAATCTCTCCGACCGCGCCATCTCTACTGGCTGTACCTTAACTTTACTATGAATTATTCTTACGAAGCTCCTCTGACGAATCAATGCGAAATTTTCTTATTTGCATTTTAATTTTTTGTGTTAAATTTTTGTAATATTAAGTCACTTGATTTTTGTGCTATCTATTCTTTGATTTTCCCACGTGTGATTTCATTTTAACAATATATATATATATATATGTGTGTGTGTGTGTGTGTGTGTTTGTGTATGTATATATATGTGTGTGGGAATTATGTATTTATATTTTTTATAGATACTTCTTTCTTTATATCTTTTTGGGGATTTTTCTTTCTCTATATCTTTTACGTCTGTAAATAATTTTAAATAAGACAGTGGCACATGCGTTTAAGAAACTTTGTTACCTTTTATAGTCATTTTCTAGTGATTTCGATAGCGTACGGCAGAAATTATAGTGAATATTAATAGTAGTTTTCCCCTTTTCTTTGCTGAACTTGTCCTTACAAAATTAATAAGAAGTAAAAATGGTACTTCTCCATTATCCCGTCTACCACTTTTCATAAAAAATATTATCGCCAAACAGTAACGTCAAATAAACAAATAGAAGAATGGTGCCATTGGAATATCAAAATAAATAAATACAATAAAATAAAATAGGAAAAGCCGCACTCACCAAAGTGTCAACTATCAGTAAGTTTGAACACAAACAAATACAATATATAAATGAAAATAGAAAAAAAATCTTGGATATTTATTTATTTAAAATATTTTTATTAATTATCCTTCTCGGCTGGTGAATAAATGTTTGTGACGTCAGTTGAAATTGATCTATTGCACTTAACTATGCAACGCAAAATTTTTTCAATGCATTTTCTCTTTTAATGGCAGTCGTTAAATCATATGGCACAGCCGTTTAAGGACGCAATTGTTATTTTAATTAACGAAATAACTAATAAATCGGTAAAACATAATGAAAAATACAGGTAAATGTCGAATTAAAAACCGCTTCATGACATAACAAAAACGTTTAATACTTCTGACGTCAAGTGAATGGGACTGCATTTTTGGCGTTAAATCCTATAATTTGGCGATAGTTTTCTTTTCTTTTTTTTTTTAAAAAAGGAAAAGTGGTCGACGGGATAATGGAGAAGTATCGTAAAAATTTAACATGTAGCGTCAAATTTATATTTTATACCTTTCCATTTAAAAAATTAAAACTATGAAATGCATTATTTATTAAGGTCTCTCTGTATTCTAGCACACACGAAAGTTAAATTTATTAATTAGCGAGAAAAAGAAAAGTTCTATAAAATACATGAAATGCTTTACCACTTTACTTTATTTCGTTTTAGAAAGAACAGATTTTTTTTTATCACGATACGTTTATGAACGAAAAGAACAATATTTAAGTTATATTTGATTCCAAACACAATAATTTCATTGCAAAATAAATTACATAGTTAGTGTAAAATGTTGTCTGCGCTCAATGTCATCTTATTTGAATTTCCAAATGTTTAAAGAACAAGAGATTGTACTAAAAATACCATTTTTAACATTAAAATTTGAATTATTTTTTAAGCATTTTAGGCAGTATTATTACGGGTTAATATGGATAATTTAAGATCATTTAGAATCATAAAAATTACTAAATTTTAAATATCAGTTATATTCCATGTGTGGATAATGCAAAAGTGCAGATGCATTAATTAAATTTTTTTATTATTAATGAAAGCGAAATACTGACACAGTTTAGCAGACTAGGAAGTGGAGAGGAAACTCGAGTACAGCAAACAATGTATAGTTTAAGAATTTTGCTCTTTTATCTACTAATATAACGATATTTAAAAATATCAGTACAAGAAAACTTTTAATCATACAACAGACTTACACTGTTAAAAATAAATCCGGCAATTCACGGTAAAACTACTGGCAGCAAAGTTCCCGGACTTTTTCCGTTCCGTTAGTACATTTTCCGTATTTAAAGATAAAAGAAGGGTAAATTTTTTTAAAATTTTTTATTTATTTATTTATTTAATTTTATTTTTTTGTTTATGTTATTTTTATTTATTTATTTATTTTTGTAAATAAACTCGGTTTTAAAAAATGCCATCTCTATTTGTGCTGCCATCGATTGATTATTACGGGAGTATTTAATTTAATTTAATATTTGATATAACGGAAGAACATTTTCTGCAAGACCTGAGTATTGAACTGGGGACGTTAGCGGCTTGAGCTGAGTGCTTTACCGCAAGACCAGCGGGTCCTTGCTAGAGTGAGAGTAGGAAACGATTATACGGGATGTCTTCGAATCGCAGCTTGGGACTTAAACAATTTGGGGTTTAGAAAACTGGTAATTTTGAAGCTAATTGCGGGGATATTTCATAATGAGATGATGGTTGAAAACTATAGTATTAATAGAGGATAAAAATATGAATTATATATATTCTTAATTTGATTGTTAGATGTAAAATATAAATAGTATATTTTGAATTAAATTCGATTTTTTTTTTTTTTTTTTTTTTTTTTTTTTTTTTTTTTTTTTTTTTTTTGCGAAAATCGATTTTTAGTCAACTATTATGTATTTTTTAAATGTGTTCGTTTAGAATATATTTTCAGTGTGAGTGTTTTTTATAACTTTAAAAAATAAATTGCGAATAATTTTAAAGGAATGAGTTTAATTCGAAAGCATTACTTTTGTTTCTTGCTTTTTTTAATCGATTTTTTTTTCACTTAACTTAGCTATTATATATATATATATATTAATCTGTTTGTTTAGAAAATATTTTAAGTGCGAATACTTTTTTATAACTTTAAAAAATGAATTGCAAATAATATTAAAAGAATAGAAAAATTTAATTTTTGCTTTTTTAAATTCGAAAGCACTATTTTCTTGTTGTTGTTTTAAATAAACTTGACATTTTAATTTATTGAATTTTTAGTTTTTCTGTGCAGCAACATGTCAGTTTTTGAAACATTGAAAATAAACATGCAGCAAATAACGGAATATCTCCGTTGGCTGTTTTTTTCTCCGTCCGTTCCATTGTTTTCAGGAAAAAAGAGGAAATTTTCTGCAGATATACGGGATAGATTCCATTTTTCTAACAAAACGGAAACTTTCTGATCAAAATTCACGGAAGACAACCTGTCAATAAACGAAATTTTTTAACAGTGTAAATCACACTTTTGAGCATATGTATACCATTAGATTTCTAATAGACATTTTATAAAATTGACCAATTAATTTTTAAACAGAGATTTTAAAACTTATTTCGTTCTTTGTCACACTTCTATTGTACTGAAACTAATCCAAATTATTATTGGAATACTGAAAAAAAAGAAACAAAAAACATCACACACATATATACATATATATATATTTTGACAAGTGCACTTGGAAAATACTGAAATATTTTTTTTTAATCATGCAGTCACACACACACACACAGAGAGAATCACAGAATTATCCTATGCGCAAAAATATGTATTTCAAAGAATGTATATATATATTCTTATTTAATTATTTCCTCCCAATTAATTATTTTTCTTATCTATTTTTTTTTATCCTTACTCTTTATTTGTATATTTATTTATTTTTAAAATATATGTATATTATTCTGCAATGGCATAGTATTCATTCAAAATTAAAATTTTCTTTATTATTTTTTATATAATTTTGTTATTATTCAATTAATTAATGTATTCTCCTATCTCTTAACTTTTCAATAAATATATATATATTAACATTATTAATTATTATCTTCTACACAATTTGAATTGAAGCATTTTTGCACCGATATTGAATAAATCTGTTTTTCTTTAATATATATGGCAGCATGTTCCATTTTCCATTTTTTATCATCATGCTTAGCTTCCCGTGATTACATGGACCGACTATAATTGGGAGACTATATATTTGTGATTAGTTCATCTCATTTTTTTATTCATCTGTTGTATTTGTAAATACTTTTTGGCAACTATTGCATTTTTGCAAATCAAGCCTGTATTATTGGGATTCTGTGAGGATGCTTCATTAATTCAATATGTTTATTCTGTTACTTAATTCAATATTTTTATTATGTATTTTATTCTAATATTTAAACTCATTTTCTTGTTTTATAATGTACCATAGCGCCCGAATCATGTATAATTTTAGCTAATTAAGGTTTATACATGGATGAAATCGTACATTTTGTAGTAACTACAGTAATTCGGCGCCATAAGTTTCTACTGCGGTGCCACAAATATTTCATTAATTCATTTTTATTTTATCTTTACCCTTTTTTTCCTTCAATATGTTTTATATTACATATCATTAATGTTTCCTTTTTTTTTTATTTGATTTTGTTTCTGCATATTTATCAAACAGGTATGTTTTCATTTATCATATTTATTTTTATTTCCTGATTGTTGTATGATGTTTCTGTCTTGCCTTTTAACGGTTATATATATATATATATATATATATATATATATATCTTTGTATGTATATACTTCATCTCTTTAATTCGAATTCAATTTTAGTGTACAATTTGCAGCTTTTGTCACATACTTTTGTAATGCTTACTGTTAAATCAAACATCAATTGTCGCAAGTTCAGACACTTATATTGTTTTTTTCTGGATCTTTATTTCTCGATATTTGGATATTTACTTTAGTTTGAGCACTTTTCATGAGATTTACTAGTATCATGATTATTTTATTGGTTATTTAGTTTGTAATATTTTCCAAATTTGCGCATTGGATTTTTTCACCATTTATTTTTTATTATTTTCAAATTAATTCAGTTTGAGAACCTTACATTCTTGGTTATATGTCGTTGTATTGTATTATAATTATGGGCTCATATTTTATCGATTGCTTATGGGATTTAATGGTTATTACACGTAAAACTTTTATTACATTAAACTTTCTTAATGAATTAATGCATATGCGCATTTATTATTGGATAGTTTTCATATTGTTCCATTTCTAAAAGCATTATGCAATAAATACACTGTTTTAACATCTACATCCTGCCAAGATTTTTACAAATTAAAATAAGTTAATCAATTTTAAAATACATAAATTCATTGATGCATCGGAGCATTTAGTTGTGTATTTATATACTTCATATCTTTAATTCCAATTTAATTTTAGTGTACAATTTGCAGCTTTTGTCACACACTTTTGTAACGTTTATTGTTAAATCCAACATCTATTGTCACAATTTTGGCAACTGCTTCACATTGTTGTATATATATATATATATATATATATGATTATTTTATTAATGATTTAATTTATAATATTTTCCAATTTTGCACATTGGTATTTTTCTATGTATATTTTTAATTATTTTTCAAATTAATTCATTTTGAGGACCTTACATTTTCTTGGTCATATGTCGTTGTATTGTATTATAATTATCGGCTCATATTTTATCGAATTTAATTATACACAAAAGTTTTATTATATATATACACATATATATACATACATAGTTTAACAAAACAAACTCTCGCAAATTATAGGAAAGTTTATACACATTAAAGCAAAAATATGTTTTACAATAAATGACAATGGCAATATACTTATTAACCGAAAAATACATAGCATCTCACCACAAGCCGTTATTATATTTTACAATTATGAATACATTTCAGGGAAATCTCATTCCCATCATTTCAAGATTGAATCACTGTAATGTTTGTACCTCTTCATAAACTGTCTACATCAGTATTCTTCAAAGTTGATAGTAAATTTCAGCACACCTCGTCATGTCATGTCAATTCACGAAAAGGAATGTAAATCTGATGGAAATATTGCGATAAAATCCTTATGTTTGTAAAACTGGTGAAAGAAATCTGGTTTCAGCATGGAGTAAAAAAGTTTGCCAGGTTCACCAGGAGAGGCGTTGAACTATCCTCACCTACATTTTCAGTTTTTTAGGTGCGCCCGTTTTTCCTAGCCATCACCAACATACAGACAGATAGACACACACAGAGAGAGAGAGAGCGAAACTTTCCTTTATTAGTATAGATTGTTTAAAATTAATTTATGTGATTTCAATATTTTACACATTGAATTATTTTTTAAGATGAAAATATTGTGATATAATGGGTTAATTTAAATCACTTAAAAATTCATATTCATCTTCCTAAAAAAAATCTAATTAATTACGCCACCGTGTGTGGTTTTCCCGAATCAAATTTTTAAATTTAATTGTATAAACAATATTAATTTCACATTCTGTAGCACGTAATATCTTTTAGCTTATATTTTAAATTGAGCAAACATTTTCTACCTGGTGCCGTTTTCAATTATTGCTGCTTTTAACATGTATTTTTTTTAATTATTCGGATGGCTAGTCTGCAATTTCATTTCTTTAATTAAAATGTTAATGTTAAATATTCATACTACACTGAGTGATTACAAAATATTATTACATCTTTGATTTTTAATTCAATGTGGTTGAATCTAAAGTAATTTTTCGTAAACTTTAAAGATTTATTAAATTTACCACAACGCAAAACTCATTGCAATAGTAGAAACATAATTTTTTTTTGCATATTAAAGCATGTCTTAAAAACAAAACGCGAGCTTTTCTAAAATATAAATAATGAGCTATATTAATGGGTTTTTTTATTCAACGGCTACAAAAAAGATAATAAATTAGAATGCCTCTTTAAAATTTATCAACTTCATAGGCAATTCCCAGTAATGCATTATTAAAGCAGCAGAAGAGAAATTTCCACTTTCAAATTTAATTAGTTCATTAAGCCAGAATATAGTGTTCAATGTAAATTATAATGACTATTTAATTTAACAATTTGCCAGTGAATTTCGTGTACACAGCTTGATTTATTCCTCTTTTTTTACTTCTAATTAGTGGAAAATTTCATTAAATTAATGTTGAAATCAATTGTTTTATTTTCTTTATCTGTACATTTTTAACATTTTTATCTTAGAATAAAAAATATTTGATAATTTATAATTCAAATTAAATAGTTTTAAATCGATATACACTGCTCAAAACAATTAAAGGATATTGCAGTTTTAGGTGGATTTTGTATCTGGGAAACTATTTAGCTGATTGATACATGGTCGACAGACATAGTAGGTTATATGAGAATAAATTACACATGTTTGGCAGAAAAAAATGCATTTTATTGCGCATTTGTGTACAAAAGGAAAAAAAACACAATTTGTGCATATGAGAAAAAAAGAATAAGAAAAGGTGTTTTCTTCAAAGAAAATCATTTTCAGTAGGGGGTATGGTTTCCACGGGCGGCCAGCAACGTTGAACACCTTTGAGGCATGGACTCAATCAGGCTATTAATGACGAGTTGGGGTATTCTGCCCCACTCTTCCAGAAGAGCTCTTTCCAGTTCTTGGAGAGTTTGTGGGGGTTGTTGGCGGCCAGAAACTCGTCTTCCTAGAGCGTCCCAAACGTGCTCGATTGGATTCATGTCTGGAGAACACGCTGGCCATTCCATTCGAACGATTCTTTCATCGAAAAGGAAATCCTCCACCAGGTTTGCACGATGTGGCCTGCAGTTATCGTCCATTAAAATGAAGTTATCTCCGATTGCTGCAGCGTAAGGGACTACAATAGGTCTGAGGATCTCATCCCTATACCAGCGACCAGTCAGAGCTCCATCTCGAATGATGTAGAGGTCAGTGCGCCCGTCAATGGAGATGCCACAATACACCAACACTCCTCCACCACCAAATCTGACACTTTCGTGCACGAACGCAGGATTATTCCTACTGCCACGGTCCCTCCAGATGAAAATACGCCTATTATCCGGATGCACAGAAAAACGGGACTCGTCAGAAAACAGAATATTGCTCCATTCATTTCTCCTCCAGTTGACATGCTCGGTTGCCCACTCCCTGCGGTCGCGACGATGCCTTGATGTTAATCTAACACATACCATCGGTCGGCGAGCATACAGACTTACAGCATGTAGCCGGTTTCGGACAGTCTGAGTTGAAATCGTGGTGCCTGTAGCCGAGCGAAGGTGTTGTTGGAGAAGAGTAGCGTTCACGTTTCGGTGTCTCCGAGCTGTTAACGCTAAATACCGATCTTCATTGGGCGTTGTTGCCCGTCTAAGACCTTGCCCTGGTCTTCGGCCTGCACATCCACTCTCCAAAAAACGGTTCCAGATCCTGTAAATGACACTTTGTGACACTCCAATGGCTTGCGCTACTTCGGCTTGAGTTTGGCCCCCTTCTAACCTACCAACAATTCTCCAAGCTTATGAATCTGTCAAATGACTTCGCTGAGACATCGTACTCATCGAAACAAAGCAATCACTGAATGCCGTTCATTCTCTTTTATCCAGTTGAAAGTCAAATTTCATTCGCTGCCGCTGAAGCGACGTTTTTGACGTCGAACTCAAAATTTGCATACTCCACAGTTTGAAAACCAGAAAAATTTGCATTTGTGATTCTCTTCTTCTCTTTTCGGCAAAAAAATTTCGTTTATATCTTTATTTTATATAAAACTTCAAATATCCTTTAATTGTTTTGAGCAGTGTATTTTAAATGTGATTTTAAGATAAAATGACAAAGAACAATGATTTGTTTCAATTTTGCTTTAATTTATTTCTTAACAAAGAAAAAACGATTAATGTAAGCATTTATGTATATAAAAACAGCAAAGTAACGTCTGAAGACGAAAGTACAATTAATAAGTATGGTTGTAAAATTCGATGATTTTTTTTAATTTCTGTAATGCATATTGAATATTTGAAAAAAAAATTAAAGATTTCACAAATCATGTTTATTTTCGATTGTAATTTAATTAGACTTACTTCGTTAAGTTCAGATAATTTCGAAAATATATATTTTAAGACAAAATTAATACTACAGTATGGATAATTTTATTTATATAACTATAAATATCAATCTCTTTACTACATTAAAAAAATTAACTGTTCTCAAATTAGCAGCCAATATATAATTTTCTAATATATTTTCAACTGATTAAAGTGCGTAATTTGTCATTTTTAAAATATTAGATTTTATCCCTTTAAATGTTACTATAGAATATTATGATGGTTTGGGACCATGTATATAATGAAATAATTTTTATTCTATGATTTCTTTTAACAGTCACCAACATAATTGAAAAATATTTATGACTTTCGTTTGTCTGTCTGCTGTTTTCAGTATGTCTGATGTCAGATTCAGGTTCAACCAAGCAGGGAGGCCTACCATATGGCTTTAGCCTCTGCAAGCCCTGCTTGGCAAGTTTATTAAAAAAAATATATACATATTTGACAAAGCAGCCCTCATGCGGGCATGATGGAATTATTATACCTCTAGGCTTTGCAAAAGCAACGAGATTTGACATTTCACTAGTCTTAGATGATGTCAGTTCGTACTGTGACTCTCATAAAGGGGCATAAGAAAAATGGGCACATATGTCATATACGCACCACGTTGGAGCGATTTTTTCCCTCGCCAATTTGGCGAAAATTTTGCTATGTAAATTGATATTTATTTACTTTTATTTTTATTTAAATTCTATAAATTGTTTTTATTATGTATATCAATATTTATTTATATCAAACTATCATTTATTTATTATTATTATTATTATTATTATTTTTAAATAGAGGCTATTTCATTTATTAGGTTATTTTATTTCATCTTGAATTTAAAAAAAATCACGTGCTATTATTGCATACTACTTATAACTAATATTCAAAAACAAAGTTTTCGCCAAATTGAGGGGGGGTGGGAATCGCACCAACGTGGTGCGTATAAGACATCTGAGTCGAAAAATGGGTACATACATTGTTTAACGTGTTATAACTTTCTAATTTTTCTTTTTTTTCAAAGTGCAATTAATTGGAAATAATGAATGTACAAGATTAACTTTTGAAAAAATAAAAATAAAATACTATTGCAGGAATGAAAATGTAGTAGAAGTACAAAAAGAATACCGCAGAGATTTTGAGGCAGATCCAACTATGTGACTTATATTAAAAATAAATGTGCAACGTTAAATTAGCACAAATTAAAATCCTTTCTAATGGCAAACAGCTGTTTCAAAGCCCTTAAGCTCCATCTTCAGTGCCAACTCAAAAGGTAAAAACGAATTAAAAACTCCTAAGCCATGACCACTTGCCTGCCATCTCTCGCCCCGCGGCCAGATGAAATGGCGTTGAATTTTTTTTTTCAAAACAACAGCGGAGACGAGGAAACACACGTGACAGAGAGACCAATAGGAACACTCCGCCGACCGGGAAAGTTTAAGTGTGGAGGCGAATAAAGGAGGGGGGACGAAGAGAATGAACAAAGCGAAACGCAGCCAGACGTTTGAAACGCTTTGTACGGCAGAGAAAAAACCAGAAAGGGGGGGACAATGAGGATGAATTAAATGTCCCATTTTAATTCGTTTTTACCTTTTGAGTTGGCACTGAAGATGGAGCTTAAGGGCTTTGAAACAGCTGTTTGCCATTAGAAATGATTTTAATTTGTGCTAATTTAACGTTGCACATTTATTTTTAATATAACGGCACAAAGTTTTAATCCACCTTTTAGATATGTGACTTATAATTCACCGGATAAAAGATAAGTTCCAAACGAATGGATGTTTATAGACAACGTTCCGGAGCCGCAATTGAATAAGGATGCGCCAAATGAAATGTTTTTAGGTGCGTTCGTAATTATATAAATACGTAGCACCTATTGTCGTCGTCTGGTCCGTCCGTCTGTCTGTCCGTCCGTCCGCATATAACAACGCAAAAACTACCCAATCGAATGGTTTGAAATTTAAGATATATTATCTTTTCAGAATTTTGTCGAGACTTTCCAAATTTTATGAAAATCGAATGAAAACTTTAGACGATATTAATAAAAATATTTATTAAGAAATTCGATTTTTTTTAAAAAAGAAATCGGTGCTTCCTTGTTATAGGAGTTTCCGAGGTTTAACCGTCAAGCGATCGAGACTTTAATTCGAGATTTGATTCGATACTTTAATTCGAGCGATTCGAGACTAATCTGCAGACGATATAATTTATTTTACAGAATTAAAAATCATCAATATCTGAATATTTATATAACTAGCTATAGTACGAACGCACCTCATTTGTCACGTTTGACTTACAATTTGCAACTTTTTTTTTTTTTTTTTTCACTGAGAAAAATGACACTTTCATACCTGAGTAAATCGACGTTTTCATTTTGTTATGAAGTTTTTTGCTTCAAATATCACGACCAATTCAATTCTGAAATATCAAAATTACTCAGAATATTGAAACATTGACATATTCAAAACTGAGCACATAGAGGTCGGTTCATACTCATTTTTTAAACATGGACATACTCAAATATGAGCACATGATGTTTTATTCTTGAGTGTGTGCATGTTTTCAGAATTGAATATATAAATGTTTCAAACTTGAGTAATTTTTATTCGGAGCCATTTTGACAGTGCGACATACTCAGATTTGAGTACTTTTGCTCACTTTTGAAAATTTCGTTATTTTTTTAGTGTAAGTATGAAAATGAAGCAGGTGTACAAAACGAATATCGCAGGGAGTAACAGGCAGATCCAGCTATGCGACTTACAATTTACCGGATAAAAGATAAGTTCGAAACGAATGCATGTTCATAGATAACGTTCCGGAACCGCAATTGAACAAGAACGTGTCACAACACCAAATGAAATGTTTGTTGAAATTTGTGAATTAGCCCACCGTTATAAGCAGTTATGACAAAAATGGTAAAATTTTTGAACATAGGAGAAAAATTTATAGGAGGAAAATTTATACATTTTATGTAGAATAATTTTCAATTTAAATATTATTTATATGCGAATAAAACATGGAGTTATAATCATTAAAAGTGTGTATTTATTTTTCTGACGCACCCGGTATACTCCGATTACCATGTAATTAATATATGCTATTGAAGTATACAAAAGGTATGTCGAAAATGGAGTTTGTAGCATTAATAAGTGGTTTATAGAGACTCTTAAATCAATATCATTATTTTACGGTCATATGAAGAAAAATCGTTTTCGGTGTGTTTTAATGATGTTTCAATGATATTACACTGATTCAAACAGAATGAAATTGATACACATTTTTGGGGTGTACTAAAACATGCCCTCTGTAGAATATGAAGTGCAATGCAATTATCATTCATTTACAGTGTCACACAAAATAATTCGATTACATAATGATCTACGGGGGGGAAATTGTTGCAGCGCTATTTTTAATGAAATTTTTGTACATTATTGAGTTGCACTAGAAGATGGTGACTGTAAAATATGATGTGCATGACAATTATCGTTCATGTACAGTGACACACGAAACATTTCGGTTATTGCATTGTCTATGTGCGATAAATGCTGGAAGTGCGTTCTCAGTTGCGATATGCATTTTTAAGTTTAAATAAATTTTCTGCATACTACGTGGTGTGAATAAATTCTATAGATCATATACAGGGTAACATAAAATAATTAATGCATTGGTATGTATGAGCGTGAATTGCTTAAGGGTTTTTTTTTTTTTTTTTTTTTTTTTTTTTTTTGTTAAATCGAGTTATGCATTTTCCAGATGAACTATATTTATTATGCTGACATTTGTTTATTAGACTAAAAATAAATTCATAAATAAGGATATGCAAAGAATTTGATGCATTGCCATCTATGAGCGGTAATTTCTAAAAGTGCATTTTCTGTTGTAGCATGACGTGTCTTCTGAATTCAATTTTAGTTTAATATGAGACGTGTATAAAAATCTCTCAATAATACACATGGCTGTATAAAAATAGTCGAGTGCATTTATGTTACAGTACCCTGAAGATGTTGGAAGGTGTTTCATAATATATGCATGACTAGTAGTTTTCTTTCTTGTTAAGCAGTAGAATATCTTAATTAAATCTTAATAATAAAATAACTTATCGCAATAATTGGAAAATCAATTTACATTTTTATGCATTTATTATGTTTATTTTCATGTGTATATTTCTTATGTGTAGTCTGTCAATAAAATAGTTTTTCGTGTAGTGTTTTTAAAATTTAGGAAAAAATGCTTTCTAAAATTTTATGCAAATGTAAATTTCTTTGAAAATGAATATGCATTTTTATAAAATATTAATTATCCGAACATAATGTTTGATTAAACGAAATCCAAAAACATGTTATATTGATTGTGTATAGTACAAAATTTAACAGTTCAATATTATTGAGCATTAAATTGAACCACAAAATTGTTCTTCTTAATTTTCAAAAAAAAAAAAATCTTCTTTACAGTTCAATTTCGAAAATGTTTTTTTATTTTCACCAAAAAAAATTAGTTATTCACAAACAAATCAATCAGAACAAATATTTATTGATACATTCTATTTGCTGCTTTAAAGCATGAATATATCCGTTTGATTGTCTAGTGGTTAGAAATCTGGGTAAATGTTTAGAAGTGTGAGGTATGAATCGCAGTTCGTGTTATTTGTTTATAACATTCCTCTTTAATCAGGTATCCTGGTCTGATTATCTCCTGTTTGCAAGGAATAACCCTACGCAGTTTACGTTTAGTGTTTTACCATTTTTTTCTTCAACTTATATTCGATTCATATTTTAGTATTTTATCATTTAATGACACAATATAACCGACACAATGTTATGATTCAACATAAAAGAAACTTGCGGTTCAATAATTTATATTTGCATGGTTCATGCACTGAGAAAAATGACACTTTCAAATCTGAAAACATCGATAGTTTCATTTTGTTATGAAACTTTTTGTTTCAAATATGACGACCCAATGCTTTCAATTCTGAAATACCAGAAATACTCAGAATATTGAAGCATGGACATACTCAAAACTGAGCACATAGCGGACAGTTCATACTCATTTTTGAAACATGGACATACTCAAAAATGATTAGGGTAAGTTCATACTCATTTTTTAAACAAGGACATACTCAAAAATGAGCTCATAGAAGTCAGTTCATATTCATTTTTGAAACATGGACATACTTAAATATGAGCACATGATGTTTTATTCTTGATTGTGTGCATGTTTTCAGAAATAAGTATATACATGTTTCAAACTTGAGTAATTTTGATTTGGAGCCATTTTGACTATGCGAAATAGTCAGATTTGAGTTTTTTTTGCTCAGTTTTGAGAAAATGTCGTTTTTAGAGTGTGTTGTGTATGAAATCATTATAAAATATGTCATTAGGTTATTGTTTCTAAATCTGCAACACCAAAATATTTTTAACACTAGTACGTAACGTTTAACAATATATCTTCCTTGAAGAAAATACATTAAACAAAATATAATATCTTAACATTTCTATAACTTGATTATCTTTTTACAATTAAATCCCATATATATCATTATTTTATTTGTTTGACCACTATTTTCAAATTTTTGTATACAGCGTAAGAGTAGCTTGTATTATTATTCATGTCTTTTGTTTTCTATATATGTAATAGAGAAAAATATACATGTAATATCAATGTTTATGTATGTATAGTTCCATAATGCTTCTTTCACAACTCAGATTTTTCTCATTTTAAATTTTAGAAGACGCTCCGGATCTGAAATATGTTTTTACAAGACAAACAATCCAGCCTGGTGAACGATTCTCATTGCGATGCGTTGCGGCAGGCAATCCTATACCAAGAGTCACATGGTCATTGGATTCTCGTCCAATCCCTGAAAATCATAGGGTACAGTACGGAGATTTTGTAAGCATTAATGCTGAAGTTGTAAGTTTTGTAAATGTCAGCAGTGCCCGAGCTGAAGATGGAGGCGTCTATGAATGTAAAGCACAGAATGATGCTGGATCAGTAACGCACAAAGAGAAAGTGGATATCATTGGTGCACCTTACATTCGAGTAATGGATAATGTTACAGTGGTTGATGGAGACTCACTTTTTTATCATTGTCCAGCTTCTGGATTTCCTCATCCGGACGTGACATGGAGTAAAGGTAAGGAATACGTTTTCTTTTTATATCTAGAATAATATTCAGCGTTATATCTTATGTAATTCAAGTTTCTTGGTAACATTTAAAGGTAAAATCTACTTATTTTTAATACCAAATGCTTTAAAATAATTTACATATAAAATGTCAAAAGCATAAGATGCACCTACTCGATGCCACGGACAGGTACGACAAATCATTAAATAGAGTAATAATCTTGTTGCGATGGCTGTAGTTAGGAGACAGGTCCTGAGTCGGAAGATTCCCCATTCAATTTGGGATAAAAAATTCAGAGGTAATATTTTGCAGCCAAATTCAGACTTCCTATCTTTTTTTGCTTCGCCAAATGGGAACTATCCCTCCCTCCCCCACCACACGCACATCGTCCATTTCTTAGGGAGCATTAGCAACAACAACAACATGTGTGATGCCTTAAAATCTTTGTTCTGCATACTGCATATTGTATGAACTATAAATCTGTTTAATTATTCAACAAATCATAGATATTTATGTTGTAATTTAAGATTGCAAGATTGTTGTATGAACATTGAAAAAAGTTATTTGTTACGCAAG
The DNA here is from genome assembly GCA_963931845.1 of Maratus michaelseni. Classification (NCBI taxonomy): domain Eukaryota; kingdom Metazoa; phylum Arthropoda; class Arachnida; order Araneae; family Salticidae; genus Maratus; species Maratus michaelseni. The sequence continues at coordinate 318,772,088 of OZ007593.1, read as the reverse complement.
AGCTTTTAGTGGATTTGGTCTGCCTCTCGGGATAGCACTATAACTCTAAAGCGTAAGCTGTGTTCCCGAAAAGGTCATCCCTCACCCCTGCATATTTTATGCTATGTATCGAAACTCAAATTTTGAATTTCACGAAATTCCTTTGAAGTCTAAGACATTATACTATACACTGTAAAAAAAATTTCGGAACGCTTTAGGAAATTATCCTGAAATATTTCGAATATTTTACCGGAATTTCGAATTTCTTTATGTCCCAAGACAATTACGGGAATAATTCGTGTAATATTTTTGAGAGGTTTCAACTTTTACGTAAACTACATTCTGCGCATGCGTGCTTCATGTTTTATGTTCTATTAGCCGTTTTGATAACTAAAGAAGTATAAAAAACAGATGCCTATGTACTTAGAGACAAATGCAATCTGAACAAATGCCATTCTTTGTTTGGATATCAACCGATAAAGTAAGTAGCTAATTTAAATATTTTTTATGCTTGATAACTTGAATTTCTATTTTATCTGTAATATGAAACTTTCAAATTTAATTGCTTAATAAGACAATGAATAAAAAAAGTATATTGATTATTAAAAATTGGAATGTTTCACTACTCTGTTTTGAAACGTAACAGCAAAAAGCCGTGGTATATTAATGCCACCAGTTTTTTCCGGAACCATCCGGATTTTTTTTTACAGTGTAGGACAAATTCCTATGTAATTTTTCGGTCTTCTGTATTAAAGAAATTCTAGGGAATTACTTCGTTAATACTCAAGGATGTCAAATATTGTCTATGAATTTCGTTATTTGACAATTTCGATCGTATGAATGTTTCAAATGAATCGTCTTAATGTGAATTGCAGACCGTTCTGAGGATGTTTATCTAGGCAGAAGAAGTTATAACACATCGATTGAAACATTAGTTAATCATTTTTCAGTTACTAACACTACCTCAAACGAATATTTATCGTGGTGTAAAGAAACACATAAAACTTATGCGCGTGTTTTAAAATTCTGATACTAAAAGGCAAAATTATTCCAAGTTAGACGAATCAACGACATTTGGAACCTGTGAAACAAAGTTAAATTCAAGAGTACATGTATGTATTATTTTGTATTTGGAATAGTATATCTTATTATATATCATATATGCTATTATATATCACATATTTTGGTAGAGAACATTTGGAAAATGTAAACTGAAAATTCATAGAAACCATTTTGTCAACACTAAAAATAATAGATGAAACAATTTCTTATTTACTTCCCACAATAAATTGTTTTTATGAAATAGTCCATTTTATAATCCAAGAGTCCACTTTTTATGAAATAGTCCATTATAAAATATCATGGAATGAAACTTTTGTGAGTTTGGATGTAACCTGTATGAAACTTTTGTGAGTTTGAATAAAAATATTTTATACAAACAAATGTTAACTAATAATTTAAATAATAATATAATGCATCTACTTCAACAGATTTTGTACAAAAGATTTTGAAAAACGTATTTGATATACTTTTTTATGTGTATCTTTCCCATTTAAAAAAATCGTGAAAAAAATAATAAATTATTGTATAGGAGTGCGGTTTACATAATAGGACTTGATAAAGTGTCGTATGTTTTGCAAGAAAATTAAAATATATATCATTTTTTATTATAATTTTTTACTATAAAAAAATAAGGCAATTTTCCAAATCTAAGGTCAAACTCTACTCTGGTACAATTTGTTAAAGTTTTGTGAGTGTTTGAAATTGGCATGGGACTGCCATAACAACTTCAACTTTTTTTAAAATCTAATGATGAAAACCGCACTCCGGCACGAAACATTGCTCCATTTTTATGAATACTTGAAATGTGGCTTTTTTTCGACACTTTGACAAATTTTATGATTTTTAAACTGCGCGCCAATACAACATATATATATAGGGCACATTGTATACCATGATTTTTATAAGATTAGCATAAAAAATGTGGGGTATTTTTTTAAAGAATTATCATCTCATATAAGGGTGGTTAAAATTAAACTGACGGTACTCAAAGGCTCATAGCTCCGGTTCTACTGATCGGATCCGAATAAAACTTGAAATATATGTTATGTAGATCATGCGGCCAAGGTTTTCGAAAAAAAAATAGTTTGAAATTTCTCTACCAGATGGCGCTGTACTGCTGAAACCATATGCAAATGAGTAGCTAATGTAATTTCACTATAAAAGCGATACGTATGGCTCAAAGAAATCATTCGTACTCAGTGAACATGCTGATGAACTAGAAGGAACGCGCATTGATCGAAAACTTTTTTATCAGAATAAGAGCAATGCTTCGGCTCTGAATGCAATTTTCTCCACAATCGCCGACTGCAGTTGCTCGTCGTCCGCTTCCGGTGCAACATCCAGAGGACCGGTTTCTTCAAACTTATGAATCGGGCCTCTAACTTCATTTACGGACATTTTTCATCCGCCGATAAGCACGGAATGCTGCCGAAGCATTGCTCTCATTCTGATAAAAAAGTTTTCGATCAATGTGCGTTCCTTCTTGTTCATCGGCATGTTCACTGCAGACGTATGATTTCTTTGAACCATCATACGTCACCTTTTCATCACACCACCATCATACGAACCATCATTCATCACCTTTTTATAGCGAAATTAAATTAGCTACTCATTTGCATATGGTTTTAGCCATACAGCGCCATCTGGTAGCAAAATTTCAAACTATTTTTTTTTTACGAAATCCATGGCCGCATGATCTACATAACATATATATGAAGTTTCATTCGGATCCGATCAGTAGAACCGGAGCAATGAGCCTCTGCGTACCTTCAGTTTAATTTTAACCACCCTGTATCTCATCCCTGATTTTGTGTATTGTAAAAAAGTGATTTCCATATCTAATAATGATTTTGTGACAGAGAAGAATTTATTAATTTTAATTTTAAATAAACAATTTATTTATTCACGTGCTTTAATGACAGCTAAAACCGAATGAGCATTACAAGAACAAATTAAATCTTTACTATTATTATCATTATTATGAAAAGCATGTATTAGTTGAATATTTGAAATAATAAAAACAAATACTGCTCACAATCTTATTGAATTCATTGAATTTTATTTCAAAAGTTATACCTTGCTGAATTTCTCTAACAACTTAAAAAAGTTAAGAACAGTGAAATAGTTTTTACGCTGCAGAATCTTAATTGAGTTTTAAAGTTTTCATCGATGAAGCGTTAAATATTTCGACAGTCTTGGTTTTCATACAAAGAGAAAACTTTGAAAGTGTTTTCAAGGGATTAGCTATCACTTTTGTATATAAAATAAAAGTTTAACTTAAAAGGAAGTTGAATTGACTGTTTTCTATGCATCCATAAAATATTTAAAAAATAGTTTTGAGATTCATTTACTTCTAAGTTAATTCATTTACTTTTCATTAAGATTTTATTTATTTGTGTTTATGTACGATGAAGAATTTGCTGATAAATTAACCAATATAGTTTTTAGTACAGAATTTTATAAATAAGCATTCATAAAAATATATTAATCTCGTATTCTAAACATAACGAAATAAACCTGTCTGTTTTAGAAAAAAAATACACGAATAATTTTTTCATGATAAATTTTTAATGTATACCCAATTTGGAAAACACATCAAAACACAAATTAAGTGAAAAAAAAAAAACTTAATTTTGTGAATATATGTGCGCAGGCGTGCTTTTGTGTGTCTGTGTGTGTTTGTTTGGATGTGTTTGTAAATGCGTTTTTGTGTCTATGTGTGTTATTTAAAATGTTTTTCTTGGCTAATATTAACTATGTTTGAGGAACAAAGAACTTAAACCATACAATTTCTAGAAGTATTATTCATCTAATTTATGTAAATCTTAGAAAACTTTAGAATCTTTTTTTTTTTTTTTGAGAAATAATACGTAAATATCTATAATAATTAATAACGCATTTCATAGTTATACTTGTCACTTAATGGACGAAATATCAATTATCGATCTGTTAATATTATCTCAATACTATTTTTATTACTACCAAACTTTTCAAATTAAAGAAACTAGTATCGGATTTCTTTTAACAACAATAAACTAGTATCGATAATAGAAAAGAAAGATAATTTTAAATTTAAAAAAAAAATAGTCTTAAGGTAACTCGAAAATATATATTTTTAAATTTTCATTTCTGGGGTTTCTGCATTTTGCTTGGTTCAGTTTGAATAGTGATGCAGCAAATTTTTCACTGCAGCGTGGAGATGTTAAGATCACTGTCGTGATTCTTGAGAATCTCAATTAGATGTGGAAAGACTCTACGGAAAACAGAGAAGACTCTACGGAAAACAGAGAAAAAGATTTGAATGCAGTTTATCTTACATAAAGGTAAATAGTTTTCTACAGCACAGGAAATGACATCAATCGACCTCTAACTGTAACCTGTAATATCAGTAACATCAATTACCCCCATTATAAAAAGTCACAAGGTATAATGTCTAGAGACAACCAAAGTCCTATTTGATGCTGTGCATAATGTTGTGCTACGACTGTTCCCCATTAGAATGAATGACGTCCGTCACAATGACCATCATTGTAGTCCTAGCTTCATTGCAAACTTAGATCAATTACTATTTAAACGGAACACAACTCAACAAGAAAATAACTGAAGCGCCACATCTCATCGGTAAATCTAAATATTCATGCAGTATATATATGTTTTTCCTTATACAGAAGTCCCCTGTTTTTGTAAGCACATATCTGAAAAATGCGTCGTGCCTATACCTTTCGGTTTGGTGAATTTATATTTTTGGACAGTTTTGGATCACCCAGTATATATATATTATATAGCACCTGATAGACAGAGCCTCGCTCGTTACGTTTTTCTTTTCAACATTCATACTGTATTTGAATAAAGACAAAATTTTATTATTTATTTCTACATAATTCAAACTGTATTTGAGTAAAGACAACATTTTAATATTCATTTCTACATAATTCATACTGTATTTGAGTAAAGACAAAATTTTATTATTTATTTCTACATAATTCATAGTGTATTTGAGTAAAGACAAAATTTTATTATTCATTTCTAGATAAAAATTAAATTTCTAGATTTTAAAAGGGATGTAGAACTTAGATTTAGAATTACGAAGCGTTCATTCGAGGACGTAAAAAAACGTATTTTAAAGTTTAGAAAAAAATTGTATATAGCAGGAAATTTGGATTGTCATTTATCAAAATAAACGTCTTTTATATAAATGCGAAAATGTGAAAGCATATCCTGAGTGCTATTCTCCATCTTTTATAGAAAATAAAACGATTCTTCTTCAACAGTCTTTGTCGCATAAATAGTTGGCGGCAAATATTAGCTATTTCGCCAACGAAGTGGTAAATTTAGCAAAAATTATTTCTTGCTTTTGAAATTGTTCATAATTTAATAATTTAATAAAATCTTGAAGAACTAAAAATAATGCACAGAGAACAGCATTTTTATGAATGTTTTGAAGTTTGATGGCTCATAACACCACTTTCTGTTAGAGTAATTACTATTTCGGAAAAAAATAATTTGTATTCAATTATTAGTATTTAAACAAAAGTTATAGAGAAATAAACAAACAAAAAAAGCCATCTTGCTAAGGTTAACATGAAGTAACTTTCTTTTGTTTGAATGCAGCTAATGAGCATGAGTCATGATGCTAATTAGTTGCCATCCATGTTTGGCAGTGAGTAAATCAGGTAACAGTAGGATTCAATGGTTGTTGTCCTGTTGTGGAGCTGTGAGGAGGACTTTTCTCAGTTCTTTATGTGATTGATGATAGAGTCGGATGTAAAACATTAGAAAATTAAAGAAATGGATTGATCACCGAGAAAGTGATGCGAAATAGTACTATTAAGTGAACAGGCTTACAGTAATGAAGAAATTAGAGGCAAATTGGTGGAAATGTTAGCAAAGGTGACATTTTTAAATTTTTGAAGCGGTATACGGGGAATATGTCACAGCAAAATCAAACTTATAAAGGAAGGAAAATATGTACAACAGCAAGTGATGATAGAAGAATTAAGAAGATGTACACAGGTAACAGAAGAAAATCATCTGGATGTATACAACGTAAAATGGCGCAAGTCAATGAAATGGTGAGAGCAAGGACTGTTCTGCGCAGACTACAAGGATTAGGTTTAAATGCTACAATTTTACAAAAAGCCATTTTTATCTCTACAACAAAGGTTAAAAAGGTTAAAATGGGCTAAAACGCATGTTCACTGAACAGAGAGACTATAGGGCAGTATTGTTTGGTTAGACAAGACCAAAATCTTTCTGTTGGGTACTGATGCTATAAAATACGTAAGGAGAAAAATTGGGGGAGATTTGCATCCTATTTGCATTAAACACACCGGAAAGCATTCAGCCAATGTTATGATCTGGGTCTTTATGACATCAAAATGTGTTGGCAGAATGTGTGTGATTAATAAGAATATGATGCGTAAAAGTACATAAATGAAATACTTCAATCCCAACTTATGTTTTGTGCACGTGATATTTTCCAAGATAATGAAGCATTTATATTTCATCAAGATTCAGCTCCATATCATGTTACTAAAGTGTGAAAAAACTGGTTTCAAGATAATCATATTTCAGTGTTGGAATGTTCTGAGAATAGCCTACACATTATCCCTATTGAAATTGTATGGAACCTACTGAAGAAATGTGTTGCACAGGAGCAACCGAGCAGTAAATTCCAATTAATAGAAGCAATAATTTAATCTTAATATCACATTATAACAGCTTCAGAATTAAAAGACTGGTTCATTTCATGTGAAGTCGTTCTAAGTCCGTAATTAAGAGTAAAGGTTACCGAACGCATTAATTGACATTGTGATAAGTTTTCTATATCTCCTTTTTTCGATATATTTAACTTTTCTTCTTTATAACTGTTGTTCTGATAAACATTCTTTCATAATTTTTGTTGCATTACATTCTTGATTATATTATCTTTTCATTTGCTAAATAATTTTATGGTATTACTTCAAGAGAAATTGGTGTTATGAACTCTCAACCTTCGAAAATACACCTTTTCAAAAAGGTTTCCCCAATTTTAGTCTATAATGTTACAAAATTGTCTGCTATAATGTACAAAAGTCTGGATTCTAAACATTTGTTTAATAAAAAACGAAAATTAATAATGTTTTATTGTAATAGTAGACAAGAAACACGGATTTAACACTTGCTATAGATTAAAGCAAACGATATATACAATTCAGTCTATAGTAAATAACAATCATGTTACAATACAGGTTAAAAAACAAAAATGTAATACTTACTTTAAAAAATGTATTTAGTCTCAGAGAGATAAAATTACAAACACAAAAGTGTAACTACATATACTTTCCTTTTCAGTTGGTAAACTTCCAATGTAGAAGGATGCAAATACAGCCTCTTTCAATTTCTCACTTTAAATATATTTTTATATAAACTACACAGAGTTTTTAATAAACCAAGCAAAATTAATTCTTTTCGAGAAGCTCATTTCAAATATTACATTTCACACTTCCCGTAAAATGTATAGCTCGTAAACAATTTTAGCAATTTCTTTTAAGTACTAACTTTTCGAAAGTTCAATAACATTTACGATTGATTTTTTTTAACCCTTAAGAAGTAATTGGGATTTAAACTTTACGTTCAAAAAGTATTTAATATCACTAGATTCGTCCTTTTAGATTTAGCTTAGAAGAGTTTCCGGGGATTAAGAATCACGTACTCGTAAAATGAAAGTTTCGTTAGGGAAGAAAGACTAGGGTAATAAGTTCACAAAGTTTTAAACAGTTTCCTTTAAAAAAATATTCATGAAGATAAAATTTTACTTACACCGTCAAAAAAAGTTATAAACTTTTTTTTATGCATGTACGTTATATTATAGAAGAATTTATCTTGCTACCTTGGTTTGAATATAAAAATAATTAAATAACTTGTGGAAGAAGATGTTATGTAACAAAAACTTAAAAGTTAAACTGAAAAGTGAAATTAAAGTGAAATCTTAAAATTAAAGTGAAATCTTTTTTTGTTGTAAGTTTTATTTATCTCTTTGTGGCACAGATGTGATACACGCACCACTTTGGCGCGATATTTCCACCCGCCAATTTGGCGAAAACTTTGCTTTTAAATAAATTGTTTTTATTTACTTTTATTTTTTATTTTAATTCTATAAATTATTTTTATTATATATATAATTTATATATTATTTGACATATAATTTATAAAATATTTTTATTATATATAACTTATTTTTATTAAAGATTCCTTCAGAATTTTTGTTGCATTACATTCTTGATTATATTATATTTCCATTTCGTACATAATTTTATGGTATTACTCAAAGAGAAATTGGTGTTCTGACCCCTTAATCTTAAAAAATACACGTTTCAAAAAGGTTTCCACAATTTTAGTCATTACTATAGTATTACAAAAGTCTGGATTCTTAACCATTGTTTATTCAAAAACGAAAAATGATAATGTTTTTATCAATATTTTTTTATATCAAACTATCATTTATTTATTTTTATTTCCTTTTTTAAATAATAGAAGCTATTTCATTTATTACGTTATTTTATTTTTATATTAAAATAAAAAATCACTTGCTATAATTGCATGCTATTTGTAGCTAATATTCAAAAACAAAATTTTCGCCAAATTGGCGGGTGAAAAAAATCACGCCAACGGGATGCATATATGACATCTGTGCACTTTTTTGATGAATTGTGTTATATATGATAACAGTAATTTTTTTACATACAAATGCGTAGTTTTTAATAAACCAAGCAAACTTAATTCTTTTGGAAGCTCATTTCGAATATCACATTTCACACTGCCTGCAAAACAAACCGCTAGTAAACAGTTTTAGCAATTTTCTTTTAAGCACAAACATTTCAAAAGTTCTATAAAATTGTTGGTTCTTTTATTATTATTATTAAGGCGTAATTGAGCTTTAAAGTTAACGTTCAAAAAGCCTTTAATATCACCGGAATCGTCCTTTACATCTAGCTTGGAAGAGTTTTCAAGGATCAAATATCGCGTACTCGTAAAGTGAAAGTTTCGCTAGGGAATAAAGGCTAGGGTAATGTCAAGGAGTTTTAAGTAGTTTAATTTTTAAAATGTTAGTGAAGATAGAATTTTATTTTCACAGTGAAAAAAATAGTTATTAAAGGTTTTGTGTGTGTGTGTATGTTCTTTAATAGAATAATTAATTTTGCTATCTTTTTTTTTTAATATAAAAATAATTAAATTACTTATAGAAGAAGATATTATGTAACAAAAAATTTATTTTGGGAAAATTTAAGTGAAACGTTTATGTTGTAAGTTTTATTGATCAATAATCTCTTTTGATATATTTTCTTTTATATGTTATCAGGAATTATATTTTTATATAAAATTGCAGAGTTTTTAATAAACCAAGCAAAATAAAATTTTTTAGAAACTCATTTCTAATATTACATTTTACATTGCCCTGAAAACGAGAACGCTCGTAAACAAATTTAAGAAAATTTCTTTTAAGCACTAACTTCTCAAAAGTGAATTTAAAAAAATAAAATTTTTGGTTATTTTTTTATTATTCTTAAGACGTAATTGGGCTTTAACGTTTACGTTCAAAAAGTATTTAGTATCACCAAAGTCGTATTTTTGCTTGTAGCATAGAATATTTTGGGGGATTAAGTATCGTTTACTCGTAAAAGCTAGGAGAGAAAGACTAGGGTAATAAGTTCACAAAGTTCTACATAGTTTCCTTTAAAAAAGATTCAGGAAAGATATAATTTTATTTTCACCGTAAAAATATTGTTATTAAAGTTTTTTTTTTTTTTTTTTTTTTTTTTTTATGTGGGTTTGCTCTTTAATAGAAGAATTTATCTTGATCTATTTTTAAAATACAGGGTGATTTTTTTTTAAAGTTGTGAAAGTAAAGCACTATAACAAAAGAACCACTGATCCAAATGACCTAATTCCAGAAAGTTTTAAGTTTTTTTTAACCACGCCAAAAAAATCCCCATTGCTTTGGGAGCATACTGGTGAAATTTTAGGTCATTTGGATCAGTGGTTGTTTTGTTATAGGGTTTTACTTTCACAACTTAAAAAAAATCACCCTATGTATACATAAATAAAAATCTTGGTGAAAGAACATGTTATGTAAAACAAATTAAATAAAAAAATAAAATAAATAAATAAAGTGAAACATTTTTGTTGTAAATTTCATTGATTCATTATATTGGTGTAGAATATGTTTTATATATTAACAGGTGGGTACTAATTTGTCTCAAAAAACTGATTAACATTTAATTTTTAAATATGAAAATTTATTAATAATATATAAATCATTAATTTTGAAATATTACATATTAATAAATGAAGATCTCAGATCATCAAGACTAACTAGTATCTACGTATTTTTGGTTTTCTTTATGATAGAATACCTCATAACATATTCATTCGTAAAATTAAAGAAAAAAACGAGAAAATGGGGCATAACATGTTATTCCACTCAACTCTTCATATATCATAAATTTTATTAATGCAGACAGGTGAAAATCAAGTTCTTTACTTTATCCCTCTAAATCTATATTATAAAGCCCAAACCAGTTTTGACTCTGTAGACAAAAAAAAGGTTATTTCAAATTCAATTCGTTTTAAAATTGCACCTCAATTTACTGATATTTTTTTATGTTTTAAAAATTATTTCAAGTATGAAATTTTTAAATGCCTCTCTATCGCGTGCAGCACGATTAAGAAAGTTTAACCAGTTTGAACTTAAAAGAATATAAAGAGTTCTGCATTGCCTTCCGGTTAATATCCCATAACGGAAATAAAATTTTGTCAAAAAATAAATAAAATAATAAATAAAACACCAATTTAACATGAATGTATTTGAACTAAGCGCTTAAACCACTGAAATTAGCAGAATCAGAAAGGCCTCTGTAATTCGCTAAATCTTTGATCGTTGCTTTTTTTTCTGCTATTATCTCCTGGCTCGAAACTAATATGAAAATATCGCTTCTAGTAAAATTGAAAATTTTATTTTTAAACAGTTAACAGTTGAGTGGTTCAATGGGATTTCCAGTTGGAAATTAACTCCATTCTCTGTAGATGATTTAATATATATATCGTCATAGTTGAGCCATGAAAAGAAAAAGTATAGTTGTAGAACATTTATATTACAATGGAAAGAAGTATAAATGATTGGACTGATAACTTCATCAGCCAATCAGGAGAGAGTCGCCAGCCAATGAATTTTAACTAGCATTAAACAAAAAAAAAAAAAAAAAAAAAAAAAAGTAAAATTGTGGGGAAATTAAAAAAAAAATCGAGTATTTATAAGAATATTAAGAATTTTTTAGGAAAACGTATTAAAAAGAATTAGAAAAAAGCTATAAAATAAAATTTACACTAAAGGACTGGACTGATAACTTGATCAACCAATCATGAGAGAGTAACCAGCCAATCAAATTTTACTGATAGTAGAGAAGGCGGGACTTCACTGACAGTTTGTCAGGAAAAGAAGATTATAGAAAAATGAGTAAAAAATCACTAAAAATTGAAAAATTGAGTAGAAAAATATGTAAAAAAGTGAAGAGGAAATATGTTTAATTGTTTACATTGGAGAATCGCTAGCAAAAGGCAAGGAAAAGCAAGAAAAAGCGCTTAAATCTACACCTTCAAAAAAAAGTACATTATTGATATATTTCATATACAAATATTTTTTGCTGTTACTGGAGGCAATCTAATAAAATATAGTAAATGTAAGAAACAATTAGAGTTTTCAAATAAAAAATAATGGTTTACACCTATAATCTGTAGCAATGGGAAGGCCGGCTTGGATATCCAAGTTAATTTTAATATAAAAATAGGAAGAGGTTTTAATAACCAAAAAAAAAAAATGTAATCGTTCTCTTGAATGATTCATTTCTTATTCTATCTTTGACAATGGTCAAAAAAGTAATCGCTCGGAAACAATGTTAGAAAATTTATTTTCAGCACGAAATTTTATAATTTCAATACACCTTAAGAACCACTGTAATTGATTTTTATCATTCCTAAGAATTAATTGGAGTTAAAAGTTTATACCCGAAAAGCATTTAATATCTCCAGCGGCCTGCATTTTACATTTAACTTAGAAGAGTTTTCGTGAATTAAGCACAGCCTTCTCGTAAAATAAAAATTCCACTAAAGAAGACTAGGGTAATGAGTTCAAAATTTTTAAATTCTCCCCTTTCACGGAATGTTCTCGGATAAATAACTTTATTTTCACCGTATTTTTTTATTATTATTATAGTTTCAATATGTATATATATTCTTCAATAGAAGTATTTTACTGGCATATAACAATGTTTAACACTAGCACTACCGGAAATTTTACTCAATTTTTATAAAATTATTTCTCACCAGAATTTTTATTTAAACTAATTAATTTATTTATTTAACATATTTCTGTGAGAGTTTTTTTTTTTTTTATTTCATTTATTTTTAAAAAATATTTCTGGTTCGAATCGGAATACATTCATTTCGTAACCGTCAAACTGACGGCTTATGGTCATTCTAGTATTAATATAATATTAAATATCATAAACGTAAATTTAAGAAAAAATTACAGTTGTAAACCAGATCGATAAACATGATTTCTCATGATATGAATTGTTTTCTAAAATTGTAATTGCGAATCCTGTATTCTTTTAAGTTATAACAAGATTTAGCAATATACAAGATTCCTAAAAAGTTTCTAAGTCTTTAGATTCCGAAATAAAATTGTACACTATAACTCGTACCAATATAGCTATAGAAAAAATAATGTTATATTGAAGCATTAACATATTAAATATGAAATCTAATTGTTATTAAGTAATTTAATTTAATTAACCTATATAATTCATTTTTTACGAAATCTACACTATATTTCTGCTGAAAAAGTAAAAATTTTAAAGTAATTTTCTCAGGTGCTAAACACAGTTAGTTTTACAAATAGAAAAACAAAATGTATTACAGTGATAATTTTTCAAAAATTGCTAACATCTGAGAATTAATATGTATGTTTCTTCCCTTAACCCCTCCAATTTCTTTCATATATATATTTATATAAATTAAAACATTTAAATAAGTCAAGTATAACTATTTCGAAATTCATCAGTGGCGGGATGCTCGTAAAAATGTTTAGGAATTTTTTTAGCACTATTTTTATTATTATTATGAATTTATTTTTTATTTATTTATCTATTCATTTTTTGCAGTTAAAAATTTATTATCTCTGAAATTTCTTATCTTCTTTAGTGTAAATTTGGTGTAAAAGGTCGCTTTCAAAAACTTTAAAGTAAACAGATTCCTGCATTTAGCTTAGAAGGGTTTTGGTGGATTAATTATCGTTTACTCGTAGAATGAAAGTTTTGATAGAAAGAAAAACTAGAGAAATGAGTTTGTGAAGTTTTAAATAGTTTTCTTTCACAAATACTCTCTAAGATAAAATTTTATTTCCATCGTAATAAACAAATTTAAAAATTTATGTGTACAATGTAATGGAAATATATATTTTACTTGAATATGACTACTTATAGTACAAATTAGAGTATAAATTCATATTTAAAATGATGAAGAAATTTAGTGATACGTAGAATACGGAAGAAATAGGCGAAACATATATAAGCAAAATTACATAAGATTTCACATTTTGTTGTTAATTGGTAAAATCGTGATAAAACAATTAGAAATAAAAATGAAAAACTACACTCTAATGTTTTATTACGTACTTATGGAAATATTCTATGAAAAAAAGAAGCAAAAAACTTTTAAGAAACTAAGAATATTTACTTCTTTCTGAAGACAGATTCTCATATTGAATTTTACGTTGACCCGACAATGGAACGCTTGTAAACATTTTTGGCAATTTTCTTTTATATATATATATATATATATTACAAGAACTTTATATGTTTTTTGAAATTCAAAGATATTATAATTATATATATATATATATATATATATATATATATATATATATATATATATATATATATATATAAACATGAACATTTTTACCATTCTTAAAAGTTAATTGGGCTTTAAAGTTTAAGTCCAAAAAGTTTTTAATATCTCAAGAATCGTGCATTTTACATTTATCTTCGGAGCGTTTTCGTGAATTTAGTATCGCTTAAGGGTAAAATAAAAGCCTCTCTAGGGAAGAAAGACTAAGATAATGAATTCATAAAGTTTTAAATTATTTCCTTTTACAATTATCCAAGGAGATAAAATTTTATTTACACAATCTAACAGAAATATGTTATTAAACATTTTTTGTGCATTTGTGTACTTTATTGGAAGTATTTTCCCATGACTGACTTTTTAGGCTTTAAAGTTTACATCCAAAAAATATTTAATAGAGTCGTGAATTTTACATTTAGCTTCGGAAAGTTTTCGAGGATTTAGTATAGTTTACTCGTAAAATAAAAGCCTCGGCAGGGAAGAAAGACTAAAGTAATGATTTCACAAAGTTTTGAGATATTTCTTTTGAAAAATAACCAGTGTTTTTATCACAATTAAAAAAATTGTTATTAAAGATTGTTTTGTGCATTTATGTTTATTAATGGATGTACTTTTTCGTGGTTGAAATTTACCATTCATATAACTTAATTAGGCTTCAACGTTTACGTCCAGATAGTATTTAATATCTCTAAGAGTCGTGAACTTTACATTTAGCTTCAGAAAGATTTTGGAGATTTAGAATAATTTACTCTTAAAATAAAAGCTTTGCTAGGGAAGAAAAACTAGGGTAATGATTTCAGAAAGTTTTAAATTATTTCCTTTCACAAATATCCAGTGAGAAAATGTTTTGTTTTCACACACAAAAAAAAATGTTATTATATATTTTTGTACATTTGTGTTCTTGTAGGGAATTACCTCTTCATTGTAAATTTTTTTAATAAAATTGTAAAGAAAAAAAAACTTAAATTTCATTTTAAGAAATACAGTACTCTATTAAACTGTTTCATATTAACCATACCGTAATCTGTAATCTCCAAATCATGACTAAAATACAATTAAGAATTCTGATGGTAATTATTGTGCGATTTTCATCACTAATAAGGATCATTATTATTATAGAAAGAACATAAGAAAGTATTTTATTCCCAAACTATTGAAAAATAAAAGAATTTGAAAGATTTCTATATTTAACGTTTTTTTTTTTTTTTCGAAATTATTTCATGATATAAAAGGCAAAAAAAAAGTTCTGATAAACAAAGCATAATTAATTATTTTAGATGCGCATTCCTATTATTGCGTACACAATTTAATAAAATGAACAACTTGTAAGTAATTTTAACATTTTGTTTTATCTATTTCAGCACTAACTTTTTTAAAATGAAGAAATATTTAAAAAAGATAATTATGAATTTTTTATCATTTTTTAAGGCTTAATTGGGCTTTAAAAATTACGCCAAAAACTATTTAATATCTACAGAGTTTTTGCGTCCCAGCTTAACTTAGAAAATTTTCGGGTATTATACGAGGGTAGATTAATAAGTAATGCCTCCTGTGCATTAAAAACTTTATTAATAAACATATAACAACAAATGTTTTTATAGATAGCCTGAATGTCCACTACACAAGACTACTGCTCAACATAGTCACCATGCATTTGGACACATTTGCGCCATCGATTAACCTAGGCATCAAAAACATTTTGGAAAAATTCAGGGTTTTGCTTCTTGACCCAGGAATTTTTGAGACGTGGAGAACCACTGTGTCGCCATTCTTTGGATTGCACTTTTTTTTCTGGATCATACAGGTACACTCAGGCCTCATCTCTATTGACCACATTTCTGAAGAGGTCCTGTTGCTCCATTTCAAATGCTTCCAGGAACTCTTGACAAACTTCAACTCTTCTCCTCCGATTATCAACAGTCAATTGCTTGGGAACCCACTTAGCACAAACTTTGTGATATCCTAAGTCAGCAAAATCATTCCTTGGGCGCAGCCATACGAGACGTTCAATGGATCAGCAACAGCCTGAACTGTAACGCGTCTGTCTCCTCGAATCAGTTCACAACACGTTCTCGATTTTCATTTGTGACTCATGTCACCGATCGCTTCTCGTTTTATAGCAAATTTATTTTTCTCCGTTTCCAAACTTCTTCACCCAATGCCGCACATTGCTAATGTCAATTACAACGTGTCCATAAACATTATTCAAGCACCTATGAATTTCTTTAGGTGCTCAACCTTCTTTTGACAAAAAATTGATGACGGCTCTTTCTTTCAGCTTCAGATTCATGGCTCTAACCCGCCAATCTGAAAAGGAAAATACTTTATGAATAGATGAATGTTACCTCTATAAAATCAAGTATAGATAGTCTACTAGCTGTGAAAGAAATAAAATTTCGAGCAATGAAGGAATTACTTATTGATTCAACCACATATATCGGTTATTTCTAAACTTAAATGTCGCTAGAGACTATGAAAAAGGTAATAAGTTCACAATGATTTAAATAGTTTCATTTCACAAATATTCACAGATATATAATTTTATTTCCATCCTAACAACTTTTTTTTGTGTGTGTGTGTGTGTGTTTAAATAGAAGCACATTTTCTTCAATAAAACATTATTTAACATAAACATAAATATCTGAAGTTTAAATTTAAGGAAAGAATACTCTTATAAACAGGTTAAAAAAACATACATTCTGAAGATTTGAAATCATATAAATTACAATTGCATATTCTGTAATTTTCTTCCAGTTTAAAAAACATATTTATATGTATAGAAAGTACTTAGTAAAGACTGTTTATTTTGAATTAAACTTTTTTCAAAGACAAAACACAGACAAATTTAAAAAATCAAAAGTGAAACTAATAATTATGTTCTAATTATTAAAAACTACCATTGTAGCCGAATGAAAATGGAACTCTATGTGTCAATTTTTTGCTCTTTCTCTCTACATAATATTTTTAACTCATTTTTAAAAATGCTTATTTGAATTTTTATAAAATAAAAATGAAAAGAGCTTTTATTAAACGAAGAAAAAAATATTATTTTGGAAATTAATTTATAATACTGCATCACATATTTCTCATGTTATGAACAGTTCGTGAACAATTTTAGAAATTTTCTTTTAAGCAGTAACTTTTCTAAACTTCTGTAAAATTTTAAAGACATTTCCATTATTTTTTTTAACATTCTTACGATTTAACTGGATTTTAAAGTTTACTTCCAAAAAGTATTTAATACCTCCAGAGGCGTTCCTTTTACATTTAGCTTAGAAGAGTTTTAAAGGATTAAGTATCTCTTACTTGTAAAATGACAGTCTCGCTAGGGAAGAAAGACTAGGGTAATGAGTTCAAAAGTTTTAAATAATTACCTTTCACAACTGTTCATGGAGATAGAATTTTATTTCCACCATTAAAATTTCTTATTAAAGTTTGTCTCTTCATTTGTGTTTTTTAATGGGGAGTGTTTTTTCTCGAATGTAACTATTATTAATAAAAGTATAAATATTTCAAATATCAATTAAAAAAGTAAAATACAAAAAACTAATGTTAATTTCTGTACATCAGTACATCAGTACATCAGTAAATATAACATTATTTAACAAAAAAAGTAACATTTGTGAATTCTAATCATAACTCTTATGAAATTTCAAACGTACTTAACAATTTATATTGCGCATAGGGAAGACCTTTTTATCACATAATAACTCGCACATAGCAAAATGGAAACTCTACATAATATTTTACATTATTTCGTGTCTCTCCCTAAATTATTTTTTGGATATACAAAATAGAAGAATTTTTATAAACAAACGTAAATAATTATATTGAAAGGTATTTCTTGAAACTTAAATGAAATCTTCAAAATCTGCTTAGAAACTATGTTTATTCCAAAACAGGCTGCAAAGTAAGAGTTACGGAAGAAAATTTCATATTGTAAATTAATGAAGTAGTATTAAAAAAATATTTTAATTTGAATAAGCTAATCAATATATAAAGTTCAATTCTTAATAAATGTAACATTATATTCATAGAGAAGAAATAATATTTCATAATGTTTTTCCAGAGCCAATGTTATTTTTATACTTAAAAGTGAAACTTAATGTACTGGCAATTTCTAAAAACTGCCAACATAGTAGAATGATTATAGATTTTTTTTCTTGTTCATCTTCCCGCCCTGTCGAAATTGTTTTATGATTGAAAAACGTAAAGAGATTAGAAAAACCATGCATATTAATTGTTTTTTAGAAACCTTTTTGTAATGCATTTCACAAATTCCAAGTAATAAATTGCTCGTAATATATATATATATATATATATATATATATATATATATATATATATATATATATATATATATATATATATAATAAATTGTATTTTACATTTTACATGCAGAAAGTATTTTATCTATCTGTATCCTAAACGTGCATCTCAGGAATTACCTTTTTATTCAGAAATTCCGAATTTATAAAAAAATTCTGAATAGTAACTTTTAGTTTATTTAATGACAGTTGATACGCGATTACATAAAGTAAAAAATATTATTTCGTAATTTCCGTTGTGTATTCGGAAATTTCGAATAAAACAAAATTCTTGAAATGCAATAGTGCATTACCGCATATATATAATGGTGGAAATTGGTTATTATCTTAAGAATGACACTTTTACGTTTATTTTAGAGACGTTTTGGTGATTAAATTTCGTTTATTCGCAAAGAGGAACACTACAATAGTACGTTCGTAAAGTTTTAAATACATGAATTCACAAATACTCTCGGAGATAGAGTTTTTTTTTTTTTTTCAAGAAAAAGAAAAGTTTACAAAAAAAAAAAAAAAAAAAAAAAAAAAAAAATACATATATGCTCTTAAATAAATGTATTTATTTGTTTGGATATTGCTTTCATTTTCTATTATTATTATGATTATTTTTTAATATAAACTGAAATATAACAAATTTAAATTTAAGAAGAAAAATATTGTCGTACGATATCATGTCATGTTGCCTTCTTCTGAAATTGTTTGTAAAATTTTAAAGTAGATGTTAGTAGTATTTTTATGTGAAATTTTTAAAAACAAACCATACAAGTTTGCTATAGTTTTGTTAATTATTAAAAAAGGGAAAACAATCAGAATGAAAGTTGAAACATAGTGCATTGCATTTACGGTTCTGCTACTCTTTCGAAATTATAGCATGATATATATAACAAGAGATTTTAACAAACCAAACATATTCAAAAATATTTAATTCTTTGAAACTCTTTTTTCATATTGCATTTTACTTTGCTCAAAAAATAAACCACATTTAACCAATTTTAGCAATTTTCTTTGAAGCACTATATTTTCTAACACTCATTAAAACTTTAAGAAATATTGTCATTTATTCTTTTCTCATTCTCAGTATTTAATTGGGCTTTAAAGCTTACGTCCAACAAATATTTAATATCTGCAGAGTCGTGCTTTTTACATGTAGTAGAGAAAATATTTCGGAAATTAAGTGTCACTTACTTTTAAAATGAAAAGATCGCTAGGGAAGAGAGAGAGACAAGTGTAATTAATTCACACAGTTTTAAATAGCTACTTTTCAAAAAATTTAATATTTATAGAAATTAATTTCTACCGTAAGTACAAAAGAAATAAAGTGTCTGTGTGAATGTATGTTTTTTAATCAAAGCATTTATAAATGCACGTAACTTCTATTAATATAAAAAAAAGTATATTTTTTTTAAGTTAAGATAAAATTGTACTTAGAAAATAGATCGATCACATCTCATATTCATTTAAAGATCGCTAGGGAAGAGAGAGACTAGGATAATTAATTCACAAAGTTTTAAATAGCTACTTTTCAAAAAAAAAATGATAGTTGTAGAATTTAATTTCTACCGTAAGTACAAAAGAAATAAAGTGTCTGTGTACATGTATGTTTTTTAATCAAAGCATTTATAAATGCACGTAACTTCTATTAATATAAAAAGGTATATTTTTTTTAAGTCAAGATAAAATTGTACTTAGAAAATAGATCGATACACATCTCATATTCATTTAAATTGAAGTGCTTAGAAATTACAGTTGTGAATGCAGGCGGTAATTTTCACACGATAATAATAACAGTCATCAACATGCAAGATGCGTAGTAAAGTATTTTTTATTACTCGGATATTTTGTTTCGGATTACTTTGTAAATAGGGGAGATGGAGAATGAATGGGACAAGGGATGGATGGGACATTCTCAATATTTCAGGCAATAAACATTTTTCTTTAGTTGCTTCATATCCTCATAGATGACAGTATCATTATGTGGTTCAGAACCAAAAGCAAGACCACATGGCTGTTTTCAGTTTCCTTCAAATTTGCATTTCCTGAAAACTCTGATTAAAAGTAATTTTTTTTTTTTTTTTTTTTTTTTTTTTTTTACATTTGAAGTTACTTAAATATCTTATGCAATGTAAACAATTAAGATATGTTGTAGTTTTTTATTTCAAGGCTGAATATTGGTAATTAAAATGAAGGAAAATTAACCATTCTGATAAAATAATTTTTGAGACAAAATGGCTGACAATTGAATATATGCATCATGGGGATGATTGGGACATTGCAAATGAGGTGAATGGGATTGTCTCATTCATCCCTAGAGGATGCTGAAAAGAAATATATATTTATTAGCTAAATAATATTATATAATTTGATAAATTAATAATTTATGATAATTATTCTTTTAACATTTCCTCCTCATTGTAGCCATCGTCTTCAGCCATTCAATGCTTCCGTTTATGGGCCCTTTAAGGCAAAGCTGAGATGAGTCCAATATGATTGGCTAACAAATAATCCTGGAGATCATATTACAATTTACAATATCTCAGCTTTTGCCAAGGAGGCATTTTTGTCAGCTTTTAGTCCTTAATATTGAATAAAGGGAGGAAAATATTTGTGTCCTATTCATCCCTGCTGTGGGGCTGATTGGGATATACAGAAACTTTTAAAATTTTCATAATATATTTCTGCATAATAATAATCTTGAATAAATATTGTGCATAAGATGTAGTTAAATACTTAATCTATGACATGTGATATATAATATTTATAATAACTTAAATAAAATATATAAAATAAATATTTTTGTGAAAATGTCCCATTCATCTCCCATCTCCCCTAAATAGTTATTTGAAAAATAAATGATGTAAAAAATGACTACGGATAAAATACCGAAATTAAAATCGTCTTCCATAAAGATGAAATTCAGAAGAATTTTAAGATAGACAAATAAAATGGGTTAGAAAACTTTTTCCAATTAGAGTGTTGTAGCTCATATTACATGTTTAAAGTAGCATTTAGTTATCACGAAAAAAAATAACCAATCTGAAGTATGCTCGAAAATATCGGAAATCGCATTCGGTAAATTTAATCTGCATATTAGAATTTCACAACTCTGACTGAAACAGTAATTTGGAAAATCCCATGCTGATGTGTGCTCTAGCAGACATAATCATGTCAATGTAAAATGTGTCGTTGTCAGTTTCAAGCGTATGGAATACACATGGAATGAATTTCTTACCTCAGAAGTAAATTTACTGTTTGAGATTTACTCTTTTGTATGCAATCAAATTGTACTCATGAAAAAAAAAATCTTGTTTCAAGAAAATTTTGAGATTCGTAAATGAAATTTAAAGTTTATTTATCTAAATTATTTATTGAATATATATTAGCTAGAATGCAGTAATAAATGTTTCATATGATCAATGCTTTGTTAATCTTATTAGAGTTAGTTGTATTTCTTCTACACTGTTAAAAATTTGCAGCAAACTGTCCAGTCATTTGACCGTTTTGTAGAAAACGGTAACATAACCGTAATATAACTGTATTCTGACTATAAAATGAGCAACAATACGGTCAGAATATAGTTTAATTACTGTTATGTAACCGTCTTATACAAAAACGGTCAAATGACTGGACAGTTTGCTGCAAATTTTTAACAGTGTACGTTTTGTGATTTTTTTACGTGAGTGTATATTGACATCAGCAGGCAATTACGAATATGTTACATAAATCTTCTGATTAATGTGATAAGTATTGATTTCATACATTTCATGGAATGCAGGGAATGATATATCACATCAAAAAAGTCACATGCAAAAAATGCAGCCAAGTCTCTGACTCTTTGGCCGTAAAAAGTTCTGAGATCGTGTAAGGCCAAATTTAGCTATCTTATCAACTCTGAAATTTTCATTCACAAATCATTCCTAGTCTCTACATCTTTAGTTAATGATTATATTGTGACCTGGGAATTACGCAGCACAAAAATGTGACAACTGTATATAATTAGCCTTAATCAAATAATAACATCCCATTCCATAACATTGTAAAATGTAACAGCGTAAATCCTGTTTTTTTTTTTTTTTTTTTTTTTTTTTTATGGAAAAAGAAATAAATAGTTATTTAACAATGGGCGGAATTAATAAAGAAAAATTGTATTTAACAGAATTATTTATATTTGCGATGTTGGGGAGGAGAAAAGGTTTTTTATTAAATATCACATTTATTGTACAGCGTGTATTCGTGCAGCGATATTTAATTCGTTTTCGTGCTTCGTACGATTTTTTTTACGGTACTGGGCAACTCCAAGCGAATCAGCTATTTTAATATAAAACACACGTAATTTGTTCTACTAGGTTGCCAGACGAAGCAAAATCTCGGGAAAATCGCCGGGTTGCCCTGTATAAAATCGCCCTTTAGGCGTCAAAAAGATACCTTTGTGCGTCTGCGACATGTGTACAATTAATTAATATTAAACTAATAGTTTATAAAAGCGTATTTGTTTAAATATCACATTCTTAATTCTCTATTTATAATGAATTTTCTATTTTTTACCTGTTAAGATATTTCATTGTTTCAGTTTATGGCAACCCTTTGGCATATTTTGGCAATCGTTTGTTGACGCATAATTAAATCCATTGTTTTTTCAACATATATGATTGCACACGTTACAGAAAATTTTTGGAGATTTATTAATCTAATCATTCAGCACGAGAATGCGTCGAATATAATTATCCTTAATCAAATAATCTTACCCGATTCTAAAACATAGTAAGGTGTAATAACTTCTCTATGCTGCGTAATTGCCAAGTCACAAAATAATAATTAACTAAAGATGTAGAGACTAGGAGTTCTGTAGATAAAAAGATGTTTCAGGTTCTTAGGCAAGCACTAACTTACGGGAGGGGAGGGGGGAGTCAAAAGTACTCTCAATTGCTTACAGAAAAGGTGCTATCTATCTCAGATATTTAACCCAGCCCTAAATACTTGATATTTTGCATAAAAATTTCTGTTTAGGATAAAAAGAAAGATAAAATTCTTGATAATTGGCATAAAAGTATTGTTTAAGATAAAAATAGACAAAACTAAGAATTCCGGAAATTTTCAACAGATCAAACTATATTTGATTTTTCATTTTTTTTTTTGGAATTTTTGGTTTTTTTATTCTTTTTTTTTAATTTCCCCGGATTTCTTATTTTTATTTTTTATTTATATATATATATATATACATACACACATATATATATATATACAGGGTGATTCATAAAAGATGGGCAGAACTTTAAGGGGTTATAGTACACTTAAAGACAAATAATATTAAATAGGAGACTAAGGGTCCCAGACGTATTCCCAAGGAGATAGGGGGCATTAAAGTTTAGGGTCCGAAATTTCAAATGATTATAAAACATGGAAAAATTGGTCGATTCGTTTGCGGTTTTTGCAAAAAATTTTCTTTATGCCAGTATTTTCTTGAAATAAAATTTTAAAGTTCAATTTCAAAAAATGCCGATAGGGGGCGCTTTAGACTTTGGAGTAACAAACAACTATTTTTTAACGTTATTTTTTGTATTTCTTTAAATGATTTCGAAAGCTTAGACTTAAACTTAAATTTTGATCTAAAAATCTGAGTCCTAACGAGTAGTTAAGTAGCGTAAACTGAAATTTGAAATTTGAAACCCTTCTCCCCCCAGAACAAAAATCAGTTATTCCCGATCTTTGTGTCGTAGATTAGGCTCTAACTACTGCCGCGTTTTGCTAAAATTATTCTTTATGTCAGTATTTTCTTGAAAATAAATTTTAAAGAAAATTTTCAAAAAATTCCGATAGAGGGCGCTTTAGACTTTGGAGTAACGAACAACTATTTTATACCGTTATTTTTTGTGTCTCATTAAATGCTTTCTAAAGCTTAGACTTAAACTTAAATTTTCAGCTCAAAATCTGAATCGCTGAGCGTGGTTCAGTAGCGAGGGGAGGGGGTTCAAATTTCAACTTCTGAACATAGTTCAGTTTGCACTACTTAACCATGCCCAACGATTCTGTGCTGTGATACGAGGCAAAAATACAACTTTCGTCAAGGACTGCATAGTCGGAATTCACTCATAAAGGCACTGGCACAGTTGGAAACGTCGCTCATGCAAACGTTAAAGCTCCATTCCTGACGCTAGTCACCGGGTGAAGAAGGAAACAGAAAGTATGCAAATGTCAAATGGGGAAGAAGAAGAACACGTATGCAAAATTTCGACACGATTCAGGCATAAAAACCACTGAACGGTGAGTCAAGTGTAAGTCGCTGTAGTAATGAATCGGAAGATGGTGCCCTTCACGAATAAGGAAAAGGCTGAGATGCATTTAATTTACGGAGCGGCAGATGGAAATGGTGCAGAGGCACAACGAATGTACGGAGAGCGATTTCCTAACAGGCGGTTGCCTAACCGCAAAACTTTCGAGCGCTTGCACAGACAGTTGTGTGAGACGGGATCATTTCTCGCTTCCCGGTCGAATGCAGGTCGTGCAAAAAAGGACGAATCAGTAGTTGTTGCAGAAGCCATTCTGGATGTAGTAGCGGCGCAGCCAAGTACAAGTACACGAACAGTGGCTAGCCAGGTGGATACCTCACAGTCCACGACTTGGAGGGTACTGAAGGATGAACATTTGCTCCCGTTTCATGTGCAACGAGTCCAGAAACTGTCTCCAGGGGATTATCCAAATCGTATTGAATTCGCCCGCTGGTTTCTGCAGCAGAACGCGCTAAATCCACATTTTGGACGAACTGTGCTTTTCACCGATGAATGTACCTTCACACGTGAAGGTACATTTAACACACACAATGCACATGTATGGGCGGATGTCAATCCACATGCTACGTATCCACATGCTCATCAGAGACGCTTTTCCATCAATGTTTGGGCAGGAATCCTCGGAGACCACCTAATCGGACCGTACCTTCTTCCTGAACGCCTCAACGGTAAAACATACCTCACATTTCTGCAACATGTGCTGCCAGACCTGTTAAACGTTGTTCCTCCACGCATCCGGCGGGTCATGTGGTTCCAGCACGATGGAGCGCCAGCCCATTACGTACGAGACGTCCGCAACTATCTGGACATCACATTTCCGAACAGATGGATTGGTCGAGGTGGTCCTGTTGCTTGGCCTGCTCGCTCGCCAGATCTTTCACCCCTCGATTTCTTTTTTTGGGGACGATTGAAGGCTCTTATGTATGAGACACCCATTGAATCCCCCGAGGAACTGGTCGCCAGACTTTCCGCCGCTGTAGGGGAAGTGCTCGAAAAGCCTGATGTTTTCGCGAATGTTCGCCGTTCCATTCGTCGCCGTTGTTCTGCGTGCATAACCTCTGGTGGTCACAATTTTGAACATTTATTGTGATTACATGTTAATAAATATGCTTTGGTAACATAATCCTAATTTGTGTCTTTTTACCTCGTATCACAGCACACAATGTGTGGACATGGTAAACTGAACTGTGCTCAGGAGTAGAAATTTCAAACCCCTCTCCCCAGAAACTTAACCACGTCTAACGATTCAGATTTTGGGCTGAAAATTTAAGTCTAAGCTTTAGAAAGCATTTAATGAGACACAAAAAATAACGGTATAAAATAGTTGTTCGTTACTCCAAAGTCTAAAGCACCCTCTATCGGAATTTTTTGAAAATTTTCTTTAAAATTTATTTTCAAGAAAATACTGACATAAAGAATAATTTTAGCAAAACGCGGCAGTAGTTAGAGCCTAATCTACGACACAAAGATCGGGAATAACTGATTTTTGTTCTGGGGGGAGAAGGGTTTCAAATTTCAAATTTCAGTTTACGCTACTTAACTACTCGTTAGGACTCAGATTTTTAGATCAAAATTTAAGTTTAAGTCTAAGCTTTCGAAATCATTTAAAGAAATACAAAAAATAACGTTAAAAAATAGTTGTTTGTTACTCCAAAGTCTAAAGCGCCCCCTATCGGCATTTTTTGAAATTGAACTTTAAAATTTTATTTCAAGAAAATACTGGCATAAAGAAAATTTTTTGCAAAAACCGCAAACGAATCGACCAATTTTTCCATGTTTTATAATCATTTGAAATTTCGGACCCTAAACTTTAATGCCCCCTATCTCCTTGGGAATACGTCTGGGACCCTTAGTCTCCTATTTAATATTATTTGTCTTTAAGTGTACTATAACCCCTTAAAGTTCTGCCCATCTTTTATGAATCACCCTGTATATATATATATATATATATATATATATATATATATATTTTACTTTGTATCCTAAACCCTACTTTTATGTCAAATGTCAAGTTCCTAGGACTAAAAAATTATATTTTTTTCAAACTTTCGATTTTATATAATTTCTAAAAGGTGGATTAAAACTTTGTGCCGTTATATTAAAAATAAATGTGCAACGTTAAATTAGCACAAATTAAAATCATTTCTAATGGCAAACAGCTGTTTCAGAGCCCATCTTCAGTGCCAACTCAAAAGGTAAAAACGATTTCATCTGGCCGCGGGGCGAGAGATGGTGGGCAAGCGGTCATGGCCTAGGAGTTTTTAATTCGTTTTTACCTTTTGAGTTGGCACTGAAGATGGAGCTTAAGGGCTCTGAAACAGCTGTTTGCCATTAGAAATGATTTTAATTTGTGCTAATTTAACGTTGCACATTTATTTTTTATATAATTTGTTTGATTTTTCGATTTTGTTTTCGAATTTTCCGAATTTTTTAAGTTTTCCTTTTATTGAATCCTAAACACTATTTTTACAACAAATTTAGAGTTTCTAAGACTACGAGATCAAATTATTTCCATTTTTTCGATTTTTATCGATTTTTTTTTTTTTTGATATTTTTTCGAATTTTTATTATTATTATTATTTTCTTATTTTGTATCCTCAATACTATCTCTATTCCAAATTTCATGTTTTAGCGCTACATAATCGAATTATTTTCAAATTTTCGATATTCTTCGATATTTTTTATTTTATTTTCGAATTTTATTATGTTTTTAATTTTTTCTTATTTTGAATCCTAAACACTACCTTTACACCAAATTATAAGTTTCTAAGGTTCTAAGTTCTTCAAATAATTTAAATTTTTTTCATTTTTCTTCGAATTTTCCGGATTTTTTCATTTTTTCGCTTGTTTTGTATTCTAAATACCACCTTTATGCCAAATTCCAAATTTCTAGCGCTACAAATACGAATTATTTTCAATTTTTTGATTTTTTCGATTTTTTTATTTTCTTTTCGAATTTTATTGTGTTTTTAATTATTTCTTTTCTGAACCCTAAACACTACTTTCACACCAAATTTTAAGTTTCTAAGACTACAAATTCGAATTATTTTCAATTTTCAATTTTGTTGGAATTATTGGAATTTTCAAATTTGTTATTTCGAATTTTCCGGATTTTTTAATTTTTTCTTTTTGTATTTCCTAAACACTATTTTTATTCCAAATTTCAAGTTTCTAGTGCTATGAGATCTACCTTATCTTTTTGATGACGGGTGAGTGACATAAAATCGAAACTTTGAGTTCATATATCGTCTGAAGTAGAAAAGACAGAAAAGTGAAATTTTAAATTTTGGTCTTATGTGTCACATACTGTAGATAAACGAAGTTTCAAGTTTTTGGGAAACTCCAGCCCAAAGATATGGTGTGTGTGGGGGGGGGGGGGAGGGTCAAATGTGCCCTGAGTTGCTTCTAGAAAAGTATGCTCACATCTGCGCTTTTACGGCTTGGTGGCATTATTGAAAATCAGAAAGGAGACGACGACACATTTTTATAGAATTTGTTCGACTTTGCGGCTACGAAGGTCATTGCACAGCCTACACCGAAAGACGAAGGATTGCTGGACGCGTTAAAACATATTCCTGTAAAAATTCCTCATCGTCTCCTTTCTGACGTTGAACTGTAATACATTATAATCATGCTTTACGTCAAATAAGTGATTTTCCTATTTATTATTGGCCCTTTTTGTTCCACTCGACGTCACACCGTTCATAAATATTTTTGCGACTTTCTCCCACTTAACATATTTTGCGACCCCGTGTTCTATGGTAAGTTTTCATTCCCTTGATGCCTTCTATGACCCCTCATAATTTGTAGGTCAAATTTTCGAACACCCTGTATATATTCATACAAATTTTATGAGACCAATTAGACAAAATATAATTTTGTAGTTATTGAAAGATATTTAATTAAATATAAAAACGGACATAAAAACCAGCAAACTAAGTTTTGTAATGTTTATCAGCTAAGGCAGTTAGCTTAATTAAGATGCAAAATATCTTTTTTTTAATCAAGTTCCCTACTTTGGTAAATGCGTTCAAAACCTGCAATAAGACGAAAAATGACACAGAG
The DNA here is from genome assembly GCA_963931845.1 of Maratus michaelseni. Lineage (NCBI taxonomy): Eukaryota > Metazoa > Arthropoda > Arachnida > Araneae > Salticidae > Maratus > Maratus michaelseni. The sequence goes on along the minus strand of OZ007593.1, from coordinate 318,743,428 downwards.
GAAAAAAAAAGGTCTAATATTATTATTTTAACATGGTTTTTCAATTACCTTATCAAAATTACTTGCATAAGGTTTCAAAATGGATTTCATATTACCAGAATTTTATCTCACAAGATAAGTAGCTTAAAAATATTTTTTAAAGTAAAAGTTATGCGGATTAGTTTTCAATTTCTTATACATTTTTATTTCAAAAGTGTAGAATTTTTATATGAAATCTTGGCTTTGTATAGTGGTGATATCTATTTTTAGATTTGGAGTTTTAAAGGATATGGACTTTCTTCATTCTATTTTAATGTTCTGTATTGAGTTTTATTAAAATTTTCTAAATAATGCAGATGCTTAGCTATTTCTGATTTATAAGGATACTACGAACCTTAGCAATTAATGTGAATTTCATAGATAATTCCTTAAGGTAATTAAGATTTATTATCAAATTATCGATTTAAATACAATTTTTTCCTAATTTTCATAAAACAATTCTTAAATAACTTTATTTCAAAATAATCGATAGGTTTAAAATACAATGCTTTTATTTTCGTCATTCGCCCTGTGCAATACTAAAAACTGATACTAATACTGAACAATTCTAATAACTAATTATTTAACTGAAAGCTGTTCTTTTGTAGATGAGCCAACTTAATATATATATATATATACACTGCGCAAAACAATTAAAGGATATTTGAAGTTTTATATAAAATAAAGATATAAACGAATTTTTTATTGCCGAAAATAGAAGAAGAGAATCACAAATGCAAATTTTTCTGGTTTGCAAACTGTGGAGTATGCAAATTTTGAGTTCGACGTCAAAAACGTCGCTTCAGCGGCAGCGAATGAAATTTGACTTTCAACTGGATAAAAGAGAATGAAGACAAGGATGATCAGCATTCAGTGATTGCTTTGTTTCGATGAGTGCGATGTCTCAGCGAAGTCATTTGACAGATTCAGAAGCTTGGAGAATTGTTGGTAGGTTAGAAGTGGGCCAAACTCAAGCCGAAGTAGCGCAAGCCATTGGAGTGTCACAAAGTGTCATTTCCAGGATCTGGAACCGTTTTTTGGAGAGTGGATGTGCAGGCCGAAGACCAGGGCAAGGTCGTAGACGGGCAACAACGCCCAATGAAGATCGGTATTTAGCGTTAACAGCTCGGAGACACCGAAACATGAACGCTACTCTTCTCCAACAACACCTTCGCTCGGCTACAGGCACCACGATTTCAACTCAGACTGTCCGAAACCGGCTCCATGCTGTAGGTCTGTATGCTCGCCGACCGATGGTATTTGTTAGATTAACAGCAAGGCATTGTCGCGACCGCAGGGAGTGGGCAACCGAGCATGTCAACTGGATGAGAAATGAATGGAGCAATATTCTGTTTTCTGACGAGTCCCGTTTTTCTGTGCATCCAGATAATAGGCGTATTTTCATCTGGAGGGACCGTGGCAGTAGGAATAATCCTGCGTTCGTGCACGAAAGTGTCAGATTTGACGGTGGAGGAGTGTTGGTGTATGGTGGCATCTCCATTGACGGGCGCCCTGACCTCTACATCATTCGAGATGGAACTCTGACTGGTCGCCGATATAGGGATGAGATCCTCAGACCTATTGTAGTCCCTTACGCTGCAGCAATCGGAGATAACTTCATTTTAATGGACGATAACTGCAGGCCACATCGTGCAAACCTGGTGGAGGATTTCCTTTTCGAGGAAGGAATCGTTCGAATGGAATGGCCAGCGTGTTCTCCAGACATGAATCCAATCGAGCACGTTTGGGACGCTCTAGGAAGACGAGTTTCTGGCCGCCAACAACTCCCACAAACTCTCCAAGAACTGGAAAGAGCTCTTCTGGAAGAGTGGGGCAGAATACCCCAACTCGTCATTAATAGCCTCATTGAGTCCATGCCTCAAAGGTGTTCAACGTTGCTGGCCGCCCGTGGAAACCATACCCCCTACTGAAAATGATTTTCTTTGAAGAAAACACCTTTTCTTATTCTTTTTTTCTCATATGCACAAATTGTGTTTTTTTTCCTTTTGTACACAAATGCGCAATAAAATGCATTTTTTTTCTGCCAAACATGTGTAATTTATTCTCATATAACCTACTATGTCTGTCGACCATGTATCAATCAGCTAAAAAGTTTCCCAGATACAAAATCCACCTAAAACTGCAATATCCTTTAATTGTTTTAAGCAGTGTATATATCAGAGTTGCCAAGTCTCCGGCTTTTTGGGCACCAGTATTTTAGTACAGAAAATGTTGTTTGATGTAATCGGAACATTCGGCGATTTAAAATAACAACATTTTCTCTAAGATAATAATGGTGTTCAAAAAGCCGGAGACTTGGCAAGTCTGATATATATATATATATATATATATATATATATATATATATATATATATATATATATATATATATATATATATATATTTATTTATTTATTTAATATTCTAATTTTCACACTTTATATTTTAATTTTAAAAGTTTTTAGTGAAATTTCTTTGAAATACTGGCAATTGAATTAATTCCATTGTTGCAGCGAAAATATAAATAACAGGGATTAATATATCTATATTAATGCGATTAATATTCATAAAAAATCTTTCTTTGTATATGCTGTTTAATATTATCAAAATGTGTGATGGTTTTTAAAAGAATGAATTTACATTGAAATGTAACGATTTCCTATAGCTGCGTCTAAACGACAACGTTTTCAAAGATTTTTTTTTCTTTTCTTTTTTTTTTTTTAAACCACGACCTCTATATTATCAAATCTTTAAAGGTCAGATGTTTTCAGCTGTGAAATCAGACCTTTTTTAAATATTTTTACTGCAAACGTCAATTTGTACAAAGTTTCACATCCATTGTGTCTCAATGTCGCATATTTACACTAGCTCTTTATCCTTCATGTATACAGATTAGGGCTAAAGATCTTACATTACGAAAAGTAAATTCACATTAATGTAAGTGGAGGGCTTCTAACACTAAAAAGGACGGAAAGATTTAAAGAAAACACGTGTTTTTATTCTAAAAATTGTTACATTTCAATACAGGTATACAAATCATTTTCTATAATTTTTCGTTACACCGATACGGAGTTTAAGGATCGAATCTCAGAAGGAGACGAAATATTTCAGCGAATTAAAATATCCTCAATATTTAAAGTGTAAGAAACATATTTATTTTTATGAAACTCAAATAGTTGACTTATAATGCGCCTAAACACCCTCAATTTTTTAACATTTTCATCTGCCGGTACTGCCTATCTCAAGAAACCATGAAGTACGAATAAAAGTTTGCTTGCAAATATCTCGACGGCAAACATGACATCAATATTTGTTGTGGGTATGTTTAATAATAACTTTTAAAGCATTAAATATATTTAAAATGATACGTAGAATCGTAATATGAAAAGTACGTATGAAAAGCTTGAGTCGGTGAAATATTTATGTTATGTTTTTTGGAAATATATATATATTTTTTACATTGACAAAAGTAAAATAATCATTTTATCAAAGTGACATAATTTTCAATGATTTTTCATTCCGTAATTACAAAGATTACGGCAAATCAATCGACCGGAATCATGTACTTTATCGTGATTTCTTACCATGATTACAAGTCACTGATTATTTTATCCTGAAGTAAACTATCGATTAGATGAATGAAATACAATTTTTTAGTAATGTGGAAATTTAAAATAAATAGAAATAGTATTTTAATAACTATAGTTCAAAATAATAATTGTTTGTGCAGTTAAATTATCCACCTTATATTTATGTATTTTTTGGGGCATTTGTGGGGGTTTTGTAAGTACACCAAAAAGTAATTCATTAATCTTTATACGTGTTCGTTCATCTGACGAAACCCTATTCGTATCATTCGTCTGTTTGTCTTTCACAGAGTTCGTACTCGGAAACTGTATAAGTTAGAGACTTGAAATATTGCATACTTATAGATGAATACCTCCTTTCACACGACAAATCATATATTTTTTTAATTTTATATTATTTAAATTAAATGAATTGATATGATGATATCCGGCCATTTTGATATTTTTTTAGATTTTAAACAGAATCTTAATTTTAGTCGTTTTCGCGTAGGCTAGATGGTTCAGTGGTAACTCGTTTTCTCCCTAATCCAAAGGATCCGGTTTCTATTCTAAACGGCGAAAGTTGGATTTTTCGAATTTTACATTTTGCTATCCGATAGATTTAATTAAGCATACATTTTTTTTTTCATTTTAAGTTTTACTTTTTTATTACTTTCTTAGCTAAAATTATACATGTAATTGAATAAGATTTTCATATATACAAATATATGCTGTTACAAGAAGCTGAAAAGATGCTCTTAAATATTTTTAATTTGTTTTAAAATATAACTTCCTCTTGTTATCATTTTATAATTAAATTTAATCGCGCTGACATCTATATTCTTAGTGATAAAGTGTATTTAAAAAGAATAAGGATAATCATACTTTAATGATATTGATTTATAAATTAAATGATAAAGTGTTTTGAAAGAAATACTAACGAAACCATTTGTGCGATTTTCGATCACACATACACACTTGTTTTATTAACGCCAAGTTCCAACTCGTATATATATATATATATATATATAGAAGTTAATCAAAGTGATTTATGAGCCAAATAGGCTAAATTATGGTATCATATGAAAATCAATAATTTCATCTAGATAATTATTGAAAAGTATATGTAAAAACCATTCCATACCAATTTGCGCAATGCAGCATAATTTTATAGAATGTTAAATAATTATAATATCTATGAATTTCAAAAAACATATCAAGTTCTTGTATCATTCTACTTAAATCTCCACATTAATTATCTCTTTGGAGATTTAAGTAGAATGATACAAGAACTTGATATGTTTTTTGAAATTCATAGATATTATAATTATATATATATATATATATATATATATATATATATATATATATATAGAGAGAGAGAGAGAGAGAGAGAGAGATTTAATTTTTAACCCAAATTAGTAATAAATAAGCAGTAATAAATAAACAGTACATAATAAAACAGTAATAAATAAACTCTTAGAAATATATTATAAATAAACATAACTTTCAATACAATATTAATTTTAAAATATTTGTTAAAGCACAATTTCACTGATCTCTGTATGGCTTTTTGTGTCTCATAAATAGATATATTTGGGTAAAAGGAATTCTGCAAAAAAATACCGCCTTTATACTTTTGATTTTATGGGAATTTTCTGTCTTTTAACGGAAGATTTCTATTTTTAGTGTAACGGAATTTTTTTTCAAATTTTTATTCGTTGAATGTTAAAAACTGAAAAGTGCCTTGCAAGACAGAGAAAATGAAATGTCCTCTTTCAATTAAGAGAAAACCGAAAAAATGCAGTTAAATTACCGTAACTGGTGTTTGAAAACGGGGGAAGGCAAGACGATAAAAATAGAACGGGAATGATAATATGCAATACAAATACCATGTAATTATGCATCAGAATATAAAACTACATTTTAGATTTTTTTTTAATATTGTGCTGTTGCTCACATTTATTTTTAAAAACAAAAATTTCCCGTTTTGAATAGCGGATAATATACATCTTGAAATCGAGAGCTTATCATGTTTTGTGTAAAACCTCAGGATAGATGGCAGTTTTTCTGCCAGTATCCATTTGATGGCGAAACATTTTTTCTTACAGGGAACGGAATGCTTTTATGCAGCAACAGTGTTTTCGGTATTCTGGAGGGAAAAAAAAGATTAAATGTCTTACTTAATGTTAAACTTCCGCAACGCAGTGTTTGTTAATCTATTAAACTACTCTCAAATCACCAAGGATGTTCATCTATAATAATTCACAGAGAAAAAAAAGAAACAAAAATACCAACAAATAATCGCAGAGAATTACTAGAAATATTATTCCACAGATAATTGAGTCTTTCCTATTAAGTATGTGATATTTGAAATTCTGATCGATATCACATATCAATAATAGTTTAAACTTAAGTTTTGCAACTAGTAATACACATTTTAAACATTTTATTGAGTTAAAATCACCTCGAAAATGTATATATATTTTTTGATTTTTTAATAAAAATTCATTGCGTCATAAAATAAAAGCATTATTAGGAGATTTCCGTTAGTTTGGTAAATTAAAATTATTGTTTTACAAAAATATTTACGAAGGTCATTAAATTAGTAACCAAGAATTGTAAAAAAAAAAATAATAAAAATTTTTTAGAAAAGAATGTTTTTTTAAAATCACCCTGTTACTTTCAATTTTTCTTTCCTTGCTCATGCAAACTATAAGAGGAGACAGCCAGATTAGACCGGCAAAATAGGAAATGTCTCTACAACTCGAAAACTAATGACAGGAATAGCCTGTAAATTCACATGTTTTTCTTTCGGGATGCTGCGGAGACTATTTATATAAACATATATGTAGATCATAATTCATAATTTTTATATAAATTAAATATTTCTTTCCCAATTAAAAATGAGATTTTGATTCAAAATATGTCTAGATTACGTTTAGGTCTATTTAATGCATCTTATAAAAAATAATAAAATGATTTTTTGGAGAAGATATAAATTAAAGCTTGTTACATGTATTTATTATGAGAATCCTCACTTTTAACCTCTTCTAAGTTTAGGAATTTAAAATAAATGCATTAAGTGTATACTTTACAGTACTGATTTGCTCCAAGGAACTGAAATACTATACAGTTTATTATCCTTTTAAAAATGAAAGTTGATACATTTTTTTATAAGTAGACGACCCTAATTCAAATATTATATTCATAATGAAGACACAACGTTTCATTCAATAATACTTACCGTGTCTCCATGAGTCAATTCGGCTAAAAAAATGTACGGAGTATCCTTTTTCTTATTGACCGCAAATCTTTGTCTGCTAACATTTCGAACATTACAAAATATCTTGGTCGCTTGAGAAGAAGTATCTATTGTGAAAATTACATGTCGATATTAACCATAACATATATTTCACAATCTTCCGAGTAATTTCGACTAAACTGTATATTTTATTATTAAAAAAATCTATCACTTGATGTTCTTATTATACATATTCATACAATAAAAGAATCATTCTAGCACACATTGGGCGCACCAATGGCTGCGACCGTGTGCTCTGAAAGCTGGTGGTTGCGCAGTGGTAGCTCCGAACCCATGTTGCAGAGTTGTGTATGCTTTTCTTCGAACCTCTCGTAAATACGGGTTAAAATCCCTTAGAATAAATTCCACGGACAGGAATCGCGTCCTTGGCATATATTCCTCGTGCAGGTAATTGGCCATTACAAACACCTCCTAGCACACATTACACAGTCGATCGAAAAAATATATATCAATTACTGTTTTATCACCACATTATAGCATTAAATTTGAGGAAGATGTAATTCCACTTGTAACTATGTCTTCTTTCCTCATATGAACGGAATTTTTGTAATAGGAAACATCTACATATTAATATTTCTACTATTATTTTTTTTTCTTTAAATCGAAATACTTCTGGCAATTTATTTGAGTTCCATGAATCATATCAACTTGCAAAGTATATGTTTGTGCACTTTAAAAATATATATTTATAGCGTTATAAAAAAATATATTTTTTTTTTTATCCACTACTTTAGAAAAAAAAATGTTTAAAAAATCAAAAATCATTTAAAATATCTAAATATAAAATGATCTAACTTTATTAAAAATGAACAAATATATATTTTGAGGAGACTGTTTAAGATTTTCTTTTCTGCATATTCAAACGAAAACTAGAGTCGGCCCACTTAGAATTCCCATAACGGCGTTTTTAAATTATGCTTATTTTTTATGTAAAAATATCTGTAAATCTTATTTTACAATTTTTAATATGCATTTATGAAAATAATATATAATGAAAAAATCGTTTTTGAATTAAAAATAATTCCATAAATTATGTTCAGATCCATTAGTTATGTTTTGTAATTCAATGAAAATTATTAAAAAAGAAACATTTCAATAGCATTTTTTTTACTGGGAAGATATAAATTAAATCTTGTTTTCACTTGTAGTTTACCATTGGAATTCAAAGATTGTGACAGAATATGCAAGTAAATATGCAAACACTATGCGCTTTTTATGGTTGATTTGATCCCAGGAACTCGAATAAATTGTCAAAAATGTGTATTACCATTTGAAAAAGAAATTTAGCAGAATCTTACGTCTACAAAATGCATTTCAAAAGTTGCATTTATATTCGTTTAGAAGATAGAGTTCAAAGTCGAATAGCTTCCATCATATCACTCTGCAATGATTTGTGATAAAATACTGTTTAATGTATTTTATTATTTATTTTTTGACTGACAGTATATATGAATTTACTAAATTAATTAACTCCTAAAATTAAATATACTTATTATTTATATCTACCATTAAAAATTAAAGAACGTTATCTCAAATACTTTTTAGGTGCGTTCTTAATTATATAAATGCGTAGTACCTATAATCGCCGTTTGATCAGTCCGTCCGTCCGTTTGTGCACATATAACAGCGCAAAAACTACCCAACCGAATGGTTTGAAATTTAATATATATAATCGTGGCAGAATATTGTCGAGTCATTTCATATTTTATGAAAATTGAATCAAAACTTAAAAAGATATTAATAAAGTTTTCTTAATTCTATTAAAACCTATCATACGTAATCTATATAATAATAAAAACACAAATCATGTGACTGAGGAAAACAAATACGGGCTGACCATTTCTTTTTTTCATATGCCAGGAGGTCATTTTTATTCAATATCCTTTTTTCAAATAAAATTGCAAAAAAGTTACATTTTCAGAAAGATCATTCAAAAAAATTGTTTTTTGGAGCGATGAGTTGCATTCAAATAACTATAGATTCTGAGATAACTTCAGTTGAAAATAAGTTGAAAGCCGGATATTTCAATCCATTAAAGTAGATAAACACAAGAGATTCGTTCAATATGAGTCCTAAAAATATTAAACCATTGATGTAATCATTCGAAAAGCTAGATCTCCATGGCGAATTTTGCAGTGCTTTCTGGTGTCGAAAAAATGTCGTATCTGTAAACGTGGCATACGTAATAATAACAAAAAAAAATGACATGCTCATTTCGCTAATAGCAGGCGACATAATTCATTTTACATTTTTCTAAACCTGTTTCTAAAATGTTGATAAAACGATAACATCAGAGTAAATAAATTGCAGATAACTGGTATTCAGTAACAGAAAAAAATAATAATAAGTTTTGCTTTATACATATTGATTTATAAGACTGAAAAAAAATATAAAACATTTCTTCTATCGGAAAGTATTCAGATATTTTTTTAGTAAGGTAAACAAGATTCGTGTGACAACTATTGATCTCTAAAACCACAACCGTACAAAACATTTTATAACATTTTCTTTAAAATAACTTTTGTGCTGCATTCTTAAGGTTTCTTTTGTATTTGTAAGAAGATATGCGTACAAAGTTATTGAATGCATCAAAATATGACGGAATTCCTTTAGTGTTCCGAATTCTTATATATGTTTTATACTGATTATGTACGCATTAAAAAAATTGTTTGCATTGGACTCTAAAAATGTCAAATCAAAAATATTCGAGTACATAAAATACATACTACTACTATGCAGATTTAAAAAAAAAAAATTCTAGTTTTTGATTTTTAAAATATAAATAATATATATCACGTTCCTTCTATTTGGAAGTATTCAGAGTGTTTTTAAGGAAAATAAACAGCTAAATAGCTATACAGCTAAGGAAAATAAACCATTTTACTTTTATCAATCCCTGAAAACCTGCAACCACACAGAACATCTCTTAATATGTTCCGTACAAAAATTTTATGTTTCATCTCTAACCATCTATTAGCATCTTTAAAATGACTCGCATACAAAGGGAGTGAAATCAACAAAAGGATAAATATGATGCTGATACTAATTTAATGCTTCTGTGTAACATAATTTATTTTAAGATACTCTTTCACGCATTTCAAAAATATTTATACTTTTCATGAAAATTTCAAAATGTATAATAAACGCATAATAAGTCAAAGCTATTCTTTTCCAGTTCAAGAAAAAATATCTTTTACTTGTCATATATTGATTCATAAAAAAGAAAAAAAACATATCATATTTCTTCGATTTTGAATTTTCAAAAATTTTGTACTTGAAACAGGATTTATGTCACAGTATTGAAAACAAATCCGTACAAGACATTCGCATCATAGTCTGCACAACAACTTTTATGTTGCATTCCAAAATTTGCATAAATAAATGTAAAATATCGCGCATGCAAAACTAGTCGTTGGAGGCCACCGTAATACTTACCCATCATGGATATGCATAATATAAAATATGAAAATTAAACATGCGTAAACTATTTATAAAATGCATTGCAATTCGAATAGAATCGTGCTTGATGACATTCGTCATAAATTTTAAATGCTCTATTACTGAATTGCGTAAATTAAAGATTCTAATAACTCCAAAATTGATAATCATATTACCTAACGGTTTACTGCGTCGGATTAAACGTCTCATTTCCAATAAAAACTTATATTTGGATTGAAATTTGAATGAAATACAGAGTCGTCAAAAATCGAAGAGTGTGGTAAATATGATTACAAATATGTCAGCAACTAATAATCCGATCGACTTCATTCCTGAAGCAAAATTTATGGGGTTTTTTATTGTCTTTTATATTCACTCCTTAAAATAAACAATTTCGAAAATTTTTATATATCTTTTATCAGAACGAATATGTAGCAAGTCCCCAAAAAATAGTTCCGGGTAATCGATGTTACTGAAATTCAATAAGCTTCTTTCCATTATTACATACTAAATACATACCAACTTTCAAATCTCTATATCAATTTCTCTATATCAGACACACACACAGACAGGCGGACGGAAATTTTATTTTTCTAAAAATATGTTTTTCGGAATCTCCAGTGTCTAAAATGTGTAAATCCGTCAAATTTATTTTTTCGATTTCCAAAACGATTACAAGACTTACCCTATACTACGTATGATCGGTAAGTAATAATTCGAATTTACTGAATACACAGAAAGAGGTTAAATGTGTTGATGACATTATTTAATATTTCTATTTTTATACTTATCTTACAATGACAATCCACGCATTTAAAAAAAAATTAAATACTTGCTAGTTACATTGAAAATGTTTATAAACAAATAACATAAGCATAAATTTAGATATGATTATTCACTTAAAGAAAAATACATTTGTCCTTTTCACATATTAATTTATAACACAGGAAAAGTGTATATCATTTCTCTTTTATCGAGTACTATTCATAAAGTTGTAAGAAATATAAGCATGATGCAGGTTAGTTACAGTTACTGATCTTAGGAAGTTCAACCATATACGAAACAGCTCGATATTTGATCTCTACAAAATCTTTCATGCCGCAATCTCTAGTTTCTATTAGTAAATGAAAGAGGTCACGCATACAAAAGAACACGCATATACAGAATATGTCAACGGGATGTTTATGACATTTCAATAATGTTAGTATTTTTGTAATTTTCTTAGAATGATTTATTCTTGTATTTTCAATTACTTTTTTCGCACGAATTCTCCAAATGTTGAGAATTGAAGAACAGAATAGTAAATAAATGTCGAAGAAAATAATATAAAGTTAAAAAAAATAATTATTTTTATTTTAACGCATTAATAGATAATACACAGAACGTGAATGCCGTGATTCATCTATCGGTATCTATTCTGCGAATTTGTATGGAATGTAAACAGGGTTCATGTTAAAATTATTGATCTCTGAAAACCCAACTATTCGAAACATTTCGTTATATATTTTCTACAAAAAACGCGCATGCATTATTCTGATGTTCCCATTAGTAAATGTACAAGTATCATCCCTACAAAAGGACACATATAAACTGAATATATTAGAAGGGTAAATAGATCTATGACATTCCTTTAATAAGAATTTTTGAAAATTGTTATCTGTGCATTTCTTCACTTGATTTCTACAAATTGTGACAGTTGAAGAACATCATAATAAAAGAAGTTGGAAATTGTACATCAAACGTGACAAATGAGGTGCTTCCGTACTATATCTAGTTTTATAAATATTCAGATCTTGGTGCAATAACAGTTGCACTCTTATGCAAAAATGCATGAATACAAAATTTATTTTATATACAGATTTTCATATTATAGATATTAATTTTATTTTATGAAATTAAGTTTCAAACAATTAATTACAATTCTTTTACATTAAAATTACACTATGCGCAAATATCCAATACAATACAACGTAAAAAATCATCGTTATTATTTCAGTGAAATGAATTATATCGTCTGTTATTATTATATGATTAATTTCCATAATAAAATAAGTACATTTAAAGTTGGTAACATTTTATCTTTTGTTGATATTTACCGAAAATTCCAATATCAAACTTAAGCCTAGCTTTGAAAATTTCAGAACTTGAAATCCATATTTAGAGTCTTTTTCCATTTAATATCTATTTCTCCGGAAACATCTATCCAAAAAACTATCCGTAAATTATATGATAGATATAACTAAACAATTTTAGTATAGAAATTCTGTTTTTAAATTCAGTAATACAGAAATAATATGACTCCACTCCTTTCTTAAATATGACGAAATCACCATGACAACCTAGAATCGTTACCTATAATGGGATATCATTGAATAAATTATGTACGATAGGATTTAATAGACTGAAGTAAAATTTTAATAATATATTTCTTAAGTTTTGATTCGATTTTCATAAAATTTTAAATGACGCGACAAATTTCTGCAACGATTATATATATTAAATTACAAACCATTCGGTTGTGTAGTTTTTGCGCTGTTATATGCGGACCGACGAACAGATGAACGTACCCGACGACGAAAATAGGTTCTAGGTATTTATATAATTAAGAACGCGCTTTAAAAATACAAAATAATATTATCTACTTGACAAAATAATTTTTAAATTTTAAGTATTTATTTCTAACAAACATAATCTGAATCTCGTTTTTTCTTTCTTCTTCTTTAAATGAATTTATTTCTACAGTTTGTCTAGAAATTCATTTTATAGTAATTGGTATTTTTAAATCGAACATAAACAAACAACATCTCGTAATATTTTCTCTGTCACAAATTTTGTGCTGCATTACTAAGCTTCCATTAGTCTAGAAACAAGCGTGAAACGATATCGAATGCATCAAAAGATAAAAATAAACAACATCCCTTTAATGTGCTTATGTTTTATAACTATAAAATAATGATTTTATCAACGCATTTTAAACAGTTTTATTTTGTGTATGTGAGTCAATTTTTTTTATAAACCAATAACATCGGAGTAAATAAGTTCTTATCATCGAGATAAAGAAAACAATAATTTGTCTTTTAACATATTGATTTATGTAGTGATAAAAAACACTTATCGTATTTCTCCTATCGGGAACTGTTCAAAAAGTTTGTAATAAATGTAAAAAAATATTCATGTTACAGTTATTGATCTAAGAAAACACAACCATTCAAAACAATGGTGTGTACTTGCCACTTCAAGCTTAATCTCATTGTTTGCTTAAACATGATGGTCTTTCGGTGTATTGTTTGCTGTCATTTGAATTTTCAAATTTGTCTCATGTCTTTAAGTGAAAGTAATTTTCGTATTTAAAGACACTGATGATGTGAGTTCAAGTTATTCACGAAACGTACCTCTTCTTTATGGTGCTGCAATTTGATATTGTGTGTTTAAACGTTTGTTTATTTGCATAATTTTCCACAAAAGTTTTTATTCATTACCATACAAAACATCCTACAATATATTCTCTACAAATTGTTGTGTTCTTAATTTCTCAGTTTCCATTAGTGGGATTAAGAATGCTCGTTTACAAAGTTAATGGATTTAAAAAGATGATAAATATGAAGAATACATTTCTGCATTTTTTTTTATATGTAATTTTCTTAGGATAACTTTCCACTTTGTTTTGCCTGTGACTTTTAAAATTCTAATAAAACACTATCATCAGAGAAAATGAAGTATAATATATATATTTTTATACATTGAAAGAAATAAATAGGTCTTTACATAACAATTTATAAAACAGAGCAACCGCATATAACCGTTCTTCAATCGAGGACTATTCCGAGAGATTGTATGGAAAGTAAACAGGAAACATGTTATTAGCATGTTGATCAGCATTACGATCAATGTCTTCATTAGCAAATATAAACACACTCCTGCACTAAATAGATAAAAAAAGTGTAAACATATCGATGACACTCCTTCAGTCATCATATAGAATAACTCCAGGAGATTCGTCGCAACCGGGATAGATGCCACATCTCTTGTATTTCTTGTAATTATCCATAGATTACAGTCAAACGCACAGTATAGGTGCGTAATGAGATTACTTTAACCAGTGTATAGCGTGAATCCCATTTCGATGTTTACTTGTAGCTGTAAAGTACTTATTTTGATTTAAGCACATGATTTCACTCCGAACTTTTAAACACATTATGCTTAAATACATTTTATACGCCAATTAATAAACGCATGCATGATTTTAAAGTTAAAACTAAGTGGAATAAGTAAGAGCGTCTGTATAGAGTATTGTGTGTATGGTTATGCCATTTTCCTTTGTGAGGTCAGGTAACTGTGAAGTGAGGCGTCTTTACCGTACATGCCGCAGTTTCTTTTGTACCGGATGTCACGATTAATAAAATTAAATTTATCAGTTATTGATGAATTTTCAAACAGTACGATGTTTACTACACCTAAGGAGAAAAGGGGAAAAATAAAAAGTAAGAAGGCGATAAAATATGAAAATTAAGATGATAGTAATGAAAAGTTGGATCACACATGTGACGCAGATGTTCTTTGCAAGGAGTGTGTAGAAAACTACTCCAAAACTAAAATGAAATGTGATTGGTTTAATTGCATCATGTGTCAAATAATGGTTATATGAAGACTATACTATTTTCGACACTTTTTGTGTAGATTGCGATTGAAAAAATAGGTCTATTAATAAATAAAACAATGTAAAGACTATTTTACTTTTTTCTGTTCTCTCTCTAATACACCGATGTTACTTTGTTGATGAAGTAACAATTATCTCTTCTTGTGTTAATCCATAATTTCGTGTAGAGAGGACAAAAATGGCTTTCCTGGGAAGTCCTCACGAACGAGAGATCATCTATATAATGAAATGGATTAAAATGTCATCGTGTTAGGTGTTTTAAATTTTTAAAAAAGTTTATTTGATATATTTATGTTATAATTTCTTTCAAATCCTAGTGGAGAACAAGATATATGAGATGTGTTTTATAAATATTTTTTAATTGTATTCCAAATAAACAACAAACCCCGAAAGTTTCATAATCTTTTATATGCCACCATAAATTTTCAAGAGATTTTCTTTTGTTGATAGCGTTTGCATTAAAACTAAGCTTCTAATCCAAAAGTAAGATTAGTAGCTATTTATGGAAGTAATGCGCTAACAAAAGCTGGTGAAAATGACTGCATGGATTCTCCAGAAGTGTGTTAATGTTTCTAAATGGATTTCCATTCATCCGCAAAGTGACTTATTTTAAATTACAACGTTCTTAAGATAATATTGTAGCGAATTGAAATATATATCCATAATATTGAGGTATTTTCTGATAAGTGTATTTTCTCTTTGGTTAATAAGGCGACTGGGCTTCATTCCACGCAAGCACAGAAACAAAAACTCAAGCACTACATTATATTACCTATATATATATATATATATATATATATATATAATGTGTAATTTGACATAGCTATTTGGGGTAATAATTTCATTGCATTTGGTCAGTTATTTCTGTTTCAATGGTTAATTTTTGCAATAAGTTTATATATATATATATATATATATATATATATATATATATATATATATTTACATAAATAGAAAAAACTAGTTATGACTATTTACATGTTATGTACAAATTAGCGTATACATACAGATCTCTATAACTATCAAAAATAAATTAATCTTAATAAATTCTCTTTTAATTTAAATTAATTGAATATTCTATATACCAAATTTCATATTGATTTTATTCTTCAAAAACCTTTCTTATAACATAATAAACAATTAAGATTATATTATTTTTTAAATTAAAATAAACTGACGCTTATTAATTTTTTAAACATATGAATAATCATATTATTAATTGTGAACACCACCGTTCAGTGTCTATTCATTTCCGTGTTTCTTGTTTCAATTAACGTTTACAGAGGTTCCAAGAGTTAAGGATTTTGAAACCACTTTTTACGTATAGTAATATTCGCTTGTTTACTAACAACATTCTACATTTAAATCTAGTAGATACAACTGTACAATAAAAGTGGTATAAAAATCCATAACCATTGGCGTCCTTGCGCTTGTTATATCACGCGGCCTATTTGACGCTTGGCAGTAGTTCAAATTTCTATTAAAGAAACTCTTTATTTTTTTAAATAATGTTTTAATCATGTTAATGATGTTCTCATATTACTGGACATAATTAAAACGTTTTTCTGAAGAACACGAATCCGACGTTCTACATTATGTGAGCCCAAAAAGCAATATATACAATTAGAACCAATAAAATTTGCCGAATTTTCAACAAAAATGAAAAATCAAATAAATTTTTTAGCCGACTAAGATATTCCATTTCGTACAGTGAAGACAAAAGTGGCTATTGTAAATAAAAATTCCATGCTCTAAGGCATAGATAAAAGCGGCTACTCAAATACATGCTCATGTTTTTGTGAAGTGTTTCAGAGTTATTCCCTGTTATCTCAAATTAATTTTCTTTTAACTTTCCCAAATTCTTGAAACGTGCTTTAATACAGAACAGCTTTATAAATTATAAGACTCATGTTTTAACTATTTTGTTTTAGTAGTTATCCTTCTTAAAGACCGGAATTGAAACTGAAAACCTGATTTTACTCGACACCATCTAGGGTTCATGTCGTGTCTAATTGTACCTAACATTTCTCTTTGTGATTCGGTTTCGAGTCAGGATGCTCTTTATATTTTTGTTACTCGTAGGGTTCGGAGGGACCTGATTTATCGAAAGCAAATCTAGAATGCTGTTTCACATAAAAACTATTATTTTAATACTATCCGTATATATATATATATATATATATATATATATATTTACAAATTAGTATTAAAATACTATATTTAATATCTTTTTTATTCAGACACTGGATGATTCAGACACTAGGTTGGGTTTTACGTTGACATGAAGTAGGATGTTCGAGTGCGTTTTGGATTCAAGGACTCAATTTCAAATTTGGCATTTTATTTTTTATAACCATAGGAATGCATAATATACATAGGAATATAAATATAAAATACTTGTACAGTTTTATTCATATAACTAAAGTTCTATAAAGTTCAGCCTTATTCAGCCTTATTTTACAAACAAAAAACTAGCTTTTCCTTTATATGTTTCATAAAAAAGCCTTTTTATTATAACATAAGCTTCTTAGTGCTCATAAAACTATCTATTTGTATACCCCGATATTACTATCTTAGTGCAGAACTATTACGGAATAGAAACTATAGCACTTGTAATAGTTTGAATGCCAAGCGCAATTCGCTAACGTAATTGACCGCATATCTAAGAGACACTTTATAGATAAGATTAATTGCTTCGTACAATATATAATTAGTTTAATGATTTCCAGAGATTATATTGAGAGATATTGCAACAGTTTCTCAGGATTTAATGGGCGAAGAGGAATATCTCAATCCTGCATCAAGATATACAGTATTGAATTTTCCAGTGCGAAGTATAATAGTATTATTTTAGAGTAAATTGTTCAGTCGTAATATCATAGTTATTTTATGTGTATATTGTGCAATGCAAGTCTAATATTTTTTATTTCATTTCAATTTTTATCGATTTACATAAGTTGAATAAATATATACAACTTTCGACGCGGGCCTAAACATTTTGTGAATCTTTCGAGGATAAAGGTAAAAGGAAAATGTATTATAATTTGTTCTAAACCAAATTCAAATTGATTCTGCCTATTTATGCGATTTTTTAAATTTTGTATATAATTAACTGGCAACAAACATGTTTACATTTACTTCGGGTAACCATGGGACACTGCCAAAATGATGATTTTCTTCAATCAAAATAAGGAAAACATAAATATATTTTATTAGGAAAAAAACCTAGTTGCACAAAACCAAGAGATTCAAAATCATCGATAGATAGATATACGCATACAAACATATTTATATGTATTTATATATGCACATATCAACTGAAAACTTCAAAAATAAAAGTAAAACTGAAAATGCAATAATTCGAAACGTATAGAGTTTAGCAAGATGGCATTTTCAAAGAAATCCACAAAAGACATAGATTCGTTTATAATAAAGTGAAAATTTATTGTCAAAGAATTTTTTTACCGACTGTGAAAATTGTGAACGATCTTGTGTAACTGTAACGGTCTACGAATTATTTTTTCTGATTTTTTTGTTAATGCAGGAATTTTTCTTATCATGTTTGTTTTATCTTATTTAGCTTTTGTTGATTTTTTTAAAACAAAATGTTGCGAAATAAAATAGAAAATATAGAAAATATAAATATACCAGCATTTTTCTATGAATTTAAGAAACTCTTTCTACGATACTGAAATATAATCAAATTACTTTGAATGACACAATTATCTTTTTCCAGTATGCATCTCCATACTGTTATATAAAATATAAAAATGTCAGATGCTTAGCCAATTACAAGATGGACGAACTTTCGCTTTCAGATTTATCACAAAAATATGTTTTTAAATAACCACAACTATTTTTTCTACTGTATTAATTATTGTCATGCAATCTTTTGGAAATATTCCATAATTTATACATTGTATATGTTGGATAATGTAGATGAAAATATTCACAATGCATATCATAGTTTCTAGAATTTTTTATTTGAATGTTTAGAGTCTTAAAGGGTTTAAAAGAATCATAGCCAATATTTACCATATACCTGTTAATGTTCTGCAGATGACACGTGTGGTTGATATCTTATATTTTTCAAATGAAGAAACAAAACATTAGAATATTCCGAATTGCCTTTGTTTTTAAATTTGTTCAATCCTGAAATTCCGAACAGTATTTGCGAAATAGATATACGTTATCTTATGTAACTTCCTTATTCAGTTACTGAAGTTTATAAATCAACTTTCTGCAACATTTTCGCAACCGCCAGTGCTTTTTTAAAACACTTTCGCTTGCCTCGTATTGTCAAATTTGAAAACATATTTATATCCGTTTTAATATAATAATGGCATTAAATGGAAAAACGCTTGAAGTTGATTTAAAGTTTTAAAACGATTCAATTACAATTTTTCACGAAATTGGATTTTTACATGTGTTTGCGGATTGCGTGCTTCTTATGTTTTTCTATTTTAACCAAGTTGAAGCTATAAATTGTGTTAAATTTCCAAATGTATGTCAGAAATTACCACAGGCGCTATTTAGTGAGTGCAGGATAAAGTTATTACCCATGTCTAAAATTTAATTTTCTGTTATTGCTTTTTGTTTGTTTACAATCTTATTATTTGACGGTTTTTATTATTTTTACTATTGTAATCGTAATTGCATATAAATAAATTTTAACAGTAAAAATATTCCTCTACAAATTTAAATCAATAATGAATAAATAAATTAGTTCATTTCAAGTGTACAGAATATCTGGATTTACAATGTCCTATAAAAGAAATTTGCCTCAGAAGATCCTGAAACAAAGCGACGTTTCTCGGAAGTACAGTTCACCTGCTTGCATAGTGGTTATGGTTCTGGCTACTGGACAAAAAGTGCCTTTTACGAATCATGACTCGGGCATTGCTGTTTATATGGGTCGAATTCCAATTTTAACGGAGTTCCTCCGTTTAGCACTCCTGTGTAAAAGATGACCGTGGTTAAAGCAAGCAACAAAACAAACAACTTCGAAGGTAAGTACAGTTGCTAAACTAAAAATAACAAGAACGAAAAATCATGCGTCAAGCATAGATTATGTAACACTTTCCAACGCTTCAAAATAATTTTACAAATCATACCGTTTAATAAGCTAAAAGATAACATCTAAGAAATCCGAATACTTTTATTCAGCCCTGTATAGGATCTATAGATTTGTATATACTACATAGGATGCTAAATTTTAGTTCAGTTAGGAAACGCGTAGCACTGTTTAAAATTTTCCGTCTGGAGTTAAATAATACGGAAATGTGTTCGCGAACTTTTGTGCTTCCCTGTATAGGATCTACAGAATTTATACACACCATGTAATAGACAAAAAGCGAGTTAAAATTAAAATCGCGTTCATTAACTTAAAACGCACTTCCAGGAATTATTGTTAACATACAGTAGAGAATTATTTTGTGTGTCCCTGTAAATGAACAATGACTGCTATACACACAATATTCTGTAGTAAGCCTCTTGTAATGCACCTTATATAAATTTCAATGCGTTTAAAATAGGGAAACATTATTTAAATAAACCGCAGACGATTTTTCTCCATAGACGTAATGTAACGGAATTCTTTTGACTGTCCCTGTAAAGTAACTATAAGTTCTATGCACACCCTATTCCATATTAAGCTTCTTCAAATACACCTTAGTGATATATATAAATTTCAATGCGTTTAAAATAGTGAAACATTATTTAAATAAACCGCAAATGATTTTTCCCCATAGACCGCAATGTAATGGAATTCTTTTGAGTGTCCCTGTAAAAAACTATAAGTGCTACACACTCCGTTGAAATAGGGAACATGCTATAGATAACGATTATAACATATAAAAATTGCAGAGCAATCCGAGCATATTTACGGGAGTTAGAGCACGGACAGACGGCCAGACGGCAGACGGCCAGACGGCAGACGGCCAGACGGCCATACGGCCAGACAAACCGAAGTCATAAACACTTTTCAACTAGGTTGGAAAGCGTTAAAAACGAGAACCTCACTAAAAATTTTAAGTAGCAAATTGTCTGCGAAAAAACAAAAATAGCCATTTGATTGGAAGATATGTCTTCTTTTAATGTCCATTTTTAAAAATATTGTTAGGGAGTCGGCATTATACAGAAATTGTCAATATGAACACCTAATTTTGACGTTTTATTTGGCTTTTTTTTTGTACATTGTATCCTAGAATACCACACGTTAAATCAAGTGGTTTAAGAATTATGGAGGTTTAGATTTTGGAACTCCTAAATATAAGTTCATTTGTACATTTTGGAAATTAGATTGCAATTCGGGTAGTTTTCTAGGCATAATTCAATAACTACCAGAAGTATTGATCTGTAATCTTATTAGATTCGCATATTTGAAGAATTCTTTTAAAAATCCATAGGTTATTATTAATATTATTTTGGAAAAATATTTTTAAAAAATATTTTTTTCGAAAAAAAATTACTAAATAAAATGAATTGTAACCTGTGATTTTTTGTAGCAGAAATCTGTTTTTAGAAGCTTCAAATATGCGAATAAAAAATTGCTGCTCATACCGCAGAGCAGTTTTTCAGTTATGCTGATAAAGAATCAGCCACATTGCATTTTGTTTAGCAGCGATTAGAAATTAATTTAACATTAAGAGTTCTAAATATCTAAAGTACGTCATCGTAAAACTTTGAATCTTAATGTCAAATTTATCAAAAAAGTCAAATTTAACAAAAAATGCAACAATATGGTGTCAAAATGAGATGTTTGTTTTGAAAATATGAAAGTTTGGTACAATTGCAGTATAAAAAGTACCATCTATTTTTTAATATAAATTGAAACAAGACATGACGTCCAGTCGAATGACTACTTCCATAGTTTTTTTTTTCATTTTTGTAACAATTTAGAGATTAACTAGTATGTGACTTTTTTTTTTAGGCGAATTTACATATTTATAGGATGACGCGTTTTATAACTATCTGGCCAGACATTTCAAAATACATTACTTCACAGAATACATTTGCAAACTACGAAATAAAATAAAAAATAAGTTTTAAAAATACATTTTTTGACCAACCAATGAGCATGACTTACTACTATTGTGCGCGTATTTACCCTGTTATTTGCGCCAAAAATTCCTGCATTCTTACCGCTTTTAATTAATTATATTTTTATCTGGAGTGTAATATAGATTTAAATTTAAGTAGTCTTCAATAATAATCTATTTCACTTCAAAATATTTTAGATTATAACATCATTTCAAAAATAGACAAGTATTTATAGTTTTGTGATTTAAAATATAGCTTTCTTTAGATATGTTTGACAGGAATTTTTAAGTTTTATAACATGTTCTGAGAAATTGAGAATTCAACTGCATGATGCAACATATATTTAGTTGTAACATAATTTTTTTTTTTTTTAAATACGCATACATACATGCACATAAACACATGTAAAATTTAAACGTGAAGTGTGATAACATTTTGGCTGACATTTACATAAAAATCTACTGTTTAAATAAAAATACAAAACTATAATTATATTCCGTTTTTCCGTTGTATAAATTACAGTTAATACTATTTTGATATGGAAGGGAAAAAATTAAATCTGGTTTCACCCAAAAGAAATGTATATTTTGTTTTAAAATTACTCATATCTATGTATTTATCTTTGTACTGTGTTTATATATATTTTTTTTTCCTGTATAAAATAGTCACATATCTTATGATAAAAATAATTATCTTACATAATCAAAATTTATTTATCATTGCCAGACAATAGTTCGTCTGGGAATTATTCGATTGACCTCGGAATTCCTTTTTCCTTAATTGATTTGTACTTCTTCAATAGTTGCAAAGCAAACATCGCTATTGCATTTCCAATTTCATGGAACAATATTTACTACAGTATGATTAAGTAAAAATATTTCTATTTATGAAAGACAATATATATCAGAAAATGGGGGGGGGGATACCAATTACTTTATAAAAAAATCAGTTTTGTTTTATTTTTCATATTCATTATCAAATTAAAAATTTATGTGTTATAAAAATTATATTTCTATTTTGCTACAATTATACAAACCAATTTTCTCAAATAAGTAAACAAATAAATCATCATAGACATTTTTTTTATTTACAGGTTTTATTTTTCTTCTTTTTTAATCCATTTTTTAGAAGAAGAAGAAGAAGAAGAATACACTGTTAAAAATTTGCAGCAAACTGTCCAGTCATTTGACTGTTTTTTTAGACAACGGTTGTATAATCATAATTTAACTCTGTTCTGTCCATAATATGGGCAATAATATGGGCAGAATAGAGTTAAATTACGGTTATGTAACCGTTTTTTTATAAAAACGGTCGAATGGCTTTACAGTCTGTTGCAAATTTTTAACAGTGTACATCTTTTACAATCTATTTTATTCACGATTCTTCTCGACAAGAATTATTATAAAGATATTGCTTCATTTTAAAATTTAACTCGTTTATAGATTTAACTGATTTCTAGACAATCGTTTTATGGATTACTTCCATAATCATTTTAACAATATAATAAAAGTGTGAACAAGCAGGATATATTTTATACGATATTTAGAAGATTTTTTCTAAGTTGTACGCAATACTTAATTACTAAAAAAGGCGTAATATGATTTATAGAAGATTAAAACAAATGCAACTTCTGAATAATTTAAATATAAAGTAAGAGAATCATTTTTAAAGATTTTGTAATTTAAGTAATTTTTGTGGTTTCGTGATAAATTATTTTGATATAGCACTTTCCGAAATGCATCGTATTGAATGTGAATTTTTATTAAAAACATTTTTCATGTTTATGAAATATTTTATATAATTCGGTGAAATGTAACTTCCAAGATAATTTTATCTGGTGATAAAACAGTGTACTTTTTTTTTTTTTTTTTTTTTTTTTTTTTTGAAAAGCATACAAGAGAATTTTTTTGCTTAGCTCCAAGTTTTTGTTAAATTATTATTCATTTCTTCAACAGATTTTTTAAGCATTAAATATAGCTCTATTTTCGATGATTAGGGTGTATTACTGAACTAAGCTATAAAACAAAAATTTACAGCATATAAGTTTAACAAATGAAACCACGATTGAACTAAAATTTATAATGTTTTTTATTGTTCATAAGTTTTAGATAATATTTAGGTTTTAAAATTTATTCATAACGAACATTATTTATAAATAAATGTAAATATGCATATAATCTGAAAATATTCATATACTATATTAATAATTATGCACATTTTATACAAATAATTTCACATATAAGAGGATTTTTTAAATTATATATATTCTCACTAAAGGAGAGTTTTCGTGTTTTTGAAATCGTTACAGTTTTTACTTTATTCCAAAGAAAGCAGCGTTTTTTTTTTCTTTCTTTTTCTTTCTTTTCTTTTTTTTCGAAATATAAAAGCAAAAATAAAAAAAAGCCTTCTCTTTGGAAAATTTTAACAAGTTTCACGCTTTTTCCTAGTCGATTCAAAGGAGAAAAAAATATTTGCATATGTCCGTTCCGCACCAAATGCCGCCAGCCATACGCTCTGAAGTTCAATATATAGAAAATTTTCCTTTGTGTTTCCAAAGTTTGACTTTGTAAAATAATTGGCATTTTAAAAGACTCTCTCTTCTTTTTCTATTTCGGAAATTGGGATTTTCTGAATTAAAAATTGATTCTTACTAACAAATAGTACTTTGGTTTTTGTCTGCTATAAAACATACTGTTTAAAATAATAATCAATTCAAATACATTTTACTAAAAAGTATATATAATACAATTTATTTTTTAAATGAATTATATTAATAAAATTTACAAACTTATGTTCACTTAGTTTTCTTTCTTCTCATTTTTACCTATATAATAAGAATTTAGATCACCAAATGTGACAAAAAAAAAATCTCTAAAATCTATGCGTGTTAAATTGAATTATTGTATAGATTTTATTGTCTCGTCTATCAGTGCTGTGCTACGATGTTTATTTAGAAAGTAATTTCCATGAAAATTTTAAAACAACAAGATTCACATATATAGTCATACACATATAGAAGATGAAAACCTATTTACACTATTCTTCAACCTAGCGATAGGCATTTATCATAAGGAGATACGAAGTATGCCAAAGTAATTGATTTGGCCACCTATGATATTAGACAAGATGTTGCGGCATTATTCCCCTCCCCATCGTCATCAAAAGACTGGCCACACAAGAAAATCTTCAAGTACAAGAACAGTTGAAAGTCACTACACTGATGAACATGACGAGCAGTTTCATCATTCACTATTGACAGCAGATCGATTCTGTGTTCTTCGCTCATGTTAATTCTGTCTGCATTGAACAATCAAAGCCATCTTGTATCCATTATATCAATTATATGTGAATCGCAGTGCAATTCACTGATGAAATCTATGGAATTCTGGTGGTCGCATATTCCTTGCATTCGAAAAGTTAATTACACAAATATAATGAACCTAAAGTTATAATCCCTTGTAGTAAACACTATACGGGTAAAATTACAAAGTCAATTGAAATTATTAAACGAGTACAGTATGCATGTAACGATAATCTATATTTTAACATTCCCAGAATCTGGCATAATCTGTTACAATAGACTCGGCGTAATTTTGTTCATACATTGTTTCAACCTTCCTCCATTTACATTGATGCGGTTTTCTGTATTTGGTAACTATGGTAACTGAATGACGTTTTTTTTTTAATCTCCAATTGGATGACAAGCCAACATTGGCGATATTTTCCTTAGCTCCAAGACGTAAGTTTTCGTTTCAGACTTCTACAGTATCATGACCTCACATATCTAATAGATATTCGCAGAAGCGATATGAAACGTCGATTTTATCGTTATTTTAATGTTTTGATTTTCAATAATGCCATACAGATTTATTTCTTGTGTACCATTTAGCAAGTTCTTATGGTTTTATTGCAAAGTATTTTATTTAAAATTAATCACAGAATGAGTTTCACTATCAGCGCAAACTTGTGTCTTCTTAAATATCATTATTGCACGGTTACATGTGTAAGATTCCACCCACCGAATTTTCCATTTAATTTACAATTTATCCACTGAGTATCACTGGGGTCACCTGTAACCCCAATCCAAATTTATGTATTATGTCAAATTTTGAACACAAAATTTTATATTATTTTACATTAAAACACTTTTTTTTGTAACAACACGAATAAATTTAAGGTTTATAATCATTTAGTGTAATCATTTTTAGTAATCATACATGTAACAAAATAAAAATCTTAGTGGGGTCACATATGACCCCAGTGGTACTCAATGAAAGAAGAAAAAAGTTGGTATTTTATATTATATTATTTTATATCATTTTATGTTAAAAAACACGTTTTTTGTAAAAAAACGAATAAATTTAAGGTTTATAAACATTTCGTTATCATGATTATTTAAATTTCATTAAAAAAATAACTAAAATATCATGTCCTTCCTCACATATCCTGAAAACCACATATCCCGTCGATTTTATAATTATTTTACTGTTTTTTATGTAATGCCGTATATATTTATTTCTTGTGTACCATTTAGCAAGTTTTGTATATGTTTAATTGCTAAGTATTTTATTTAAAGTTAATTAAAGAACGAGTTTCGCAATCAATGTGTACCATTGTGTCCATTTAGCATACACACAACATACATAACATATATACACAACTTGCTAAATAGTACACAAGAAATAAATCTATATGACATTACTTAAAAAAAAAAAAAAAAAAAAAAAAAAAACGATAAAATCGATAAAATCGATGTTTCGTATTTCTTCTGCGAACATTTTCAGGATATGTGAGGTCATGCTATTTAGTTAATTTCTTTAATCATATTCAAATAATCATTAAAACTAAATGATTATAAACCTAAAATTTATTAGTACGGAAATATTTTTAAATATTTTTTAAATAGTAACAAAATAAAAAATTTTATGGGGTCACAAATGACCCCAGTGGTACTCAATGAAAGAAAAAAAGTTAGTAGTAGTAGGGTTAAAGTTATATACTAATTGCGTGCATATTTCTAGTTAATAACTTTATTCGTTATATTCTCTTCAATTTATACATTTATTTATTTACCTTAATAATGTATAAGAATTGTTTCGTATTTATTTTGAATAATTTGTTAATTAAATATATTTATTTTATATTAAAAGAGAAAAAAAATTAAATTTATTTCCTAAATCCAGTAATTTTTCTTAAATAGATCAATCAGAGTTCAGTCACACTTTCAAAGTAATTGGAAAAGTTTCTGAAAGTCATTATTCATTTAAACTACGACAGGTGCTCTACTCACTAATGCATTTTCACTAATCCATTTCCATTTACTATAAATAAATGTATGGACATCATTTAAAATATTATTTCAATATATATATATTAATACTATATTTATATTAGTTCTATATTTGAGTTTATTAAAATGACATTTTCCTTTCACTGGCTTAAAATAAAATAAATTTTTAAAATTAATATAAATACATATAAATAACTTCCAGAATTATTTTGACAAAAACGCTTAGATTAACTTTTTAAAATGTAATACACAGTATAGATTACATTCTATACTTCATTAAAAAGAAAAACTTACCGGCAGATATTAAGGTGTGGCTATTGCTGAAAGTTTAATTTTTGCCCTTTTTATAAATAATGATCGACATAACATTGCATATATATAAAATAAGGTATCAATAAAATAGTTTATGAATAAAAAAAAAGTAGAGTAACCGATATAAAAATGTGGAATTCCTGTTAAGGGTGATGTATAAATTAAACGTTTTTCAAAGAGGGAATATGTGAGCCTGCATTATTTTAAAATCCGCAGTATGTTCGAATTTAAATGAATTAAAAAAATGATGCAAACAATAGTGATTTAAATCATATTAAAATCTTTGAAAAGATAGTCTTTGACTATTAATAATAATATTAGCTGGCTTCGCCCGCTAGTGGGCCCCTACTTTACATCGGAGCATGGAATCTATGAAAATCCATTAGTTCCACCTTAAATCGCCAGGGGCGCAATCTGTCCTATACAAACCTCGGGCATGTGTCTCCGCATCCTCCGTCACCGTATAGCGTGAGTACTGCGCACGCGATGCAAAATCAGTTAATTCCACCTTCCGCCGCCAGGGGCGCAATCTGTCATATACGAGCGTAACCAAAATCTGTAAAGCTATCGAAATCCAGTCGAATGAGTCAAACTCCGTCGTAATCGGGCCCATAAAACCCGAGAGAGAAAATCACCCCTGGTGGTGAAACTTGGAACTACAATCGATAAGTCCTGTCTATGTCGAGTCGAATGAACCAAACCGCATCGTGATGGGACCCATAGAACCCGAGTTAGCTGCAAAATCCGTTAGTTCCACCTTCCACCAACAGGGGGCGTAATCTGTTCTATACGAACATAACTGAAATCTTTCAGGCTGTCGATTTGGAGTCGAATCAGCTATACCTCGTCGTGATCGGGCCCATATATTCATAGATAAGAAAACGACTCCTGGTGGTGAAACTCTGTTCTAAAATCGGTAAGTTCTGTCGATGTCGAGTCGAATGAGCCAAACCTCGTCGCGATGGGACCATACGACAGGAGATATTTTGAAAAGAAATAGCAAATTCCTTAGCTTTTTCTTTTTTTTTTCCCTATATGATGGAATGCTACAGAGTGATCAATTAAATTATTTGAATTATTTGACTGCATAGGATTTACCACTAAATTGCTGTTTATTTATTAATATGAGTATTTTAAATTATCCGAGACGTATAGTATTTATTTTGCACCTATGACTCTAAGGATCTGATATAATAATTTATACCTAGAGAATTTTATTAGACAAATTATCAATTAATTATAGAAAAGAAAAAGTTGCGTTGTGAATTATTTTTGAAGTTCGGATCCTCTTTGAGCCAATTACAGTCATCAAAGGTTACCTGCAGAGAGTTGAGTAACATTAAATAAATAATGGCTTATTTTAAAACCTAGATTGTAATATTAAAGAAAATATTTCCTAAACTAAAAGAATTAATATTAATTCAATAATTTAAGTAAACAAAATGAAAACTGACTGAAATTAATTGAATATAATATTGAGTTTATTTACAAGATAATTATAAGCATTTAATTAGAAAACAAAC
Source organism: Maratus michaelseni (assembly GCA_963931845.1). Taxonomy (NCBI): domain Eukaryota; kingdom Metazoa; phylum Arthropoda; class Arachnida; order Araneae; family Salticidae; genus Maratus; species Maratus michaelseni. The sequence continues at coordinate 318,714,258 of OZ007593.1, read as the reverse complement.
ATAAATGTTTAAAAAAAAAAAAAAAAAAAACATATTCAATCCTAGTTGAGAACTCTATTCTCAACATTTATTTTCTGAGCATTACAGTTTTTCTTACTGAATTAACAAATTCAATTTTGAAAGGCAGAGTTCCATATCCTAGAAATACCTTTTTAATTAGCCTTTTTATGTTTAGATCGGGGTAGGTTCTTCATATACACGTAAGTTCATATTATTAAAAGAATATAGCTTAAATAAAATGGAACTTAAATGGAAATTAAATAAAATGGAACAATGGTGAAGGAAGATTGTTTGTTACCTTATATTACTAGATAACGTTGACAGCGTGAGGTGATGGCTGACGCGTTTTCGCTATTTCCTAGCGCACACATTTCCATCTATTGGCACACACAATCAAAAATCTGTTTTTAGTTAGAGAGCAGTCAACCTTCTACTTTTCCATCCTTTTTTTATCTGAACTCTCAAAAAAAAATCACATTCTTTTCGTGGAGAAAAAAAGGGATGGAATCATTTTTCCCTTTTCACATAAACTTAAGGCCTTATACATTTTAACTTCTTGAAAATTTGCATGTTTCGGCCATACCTCTAATTTTAGAGAGATGACCATTGGCAGGCGGGAGAAATTTGGTACTCCCCTTGAGTGTTTCATAGGCCAGTCGGTACAATAGCGATTTCTCTTGACGCCGTGCTGTGTCTGGGAGGTAAAGATGCTCTGACTTGGGAGGTCTTCGTGCCTATTTAAGCTCTCATAAATAAATGTGTCATATTATTGTTCGGACAATTTTCTCCATGAAATTTTTATTAGGTGTAGTTAACTAATTCGTGGGAACGGAAAAACGAATATTTTCTTGACTGCCGTGGTTCACTTTGTTCCACAATTATCTACCTGTATGCGCTGATCCTAAAATGGATCTTTAATTTGTATTGTTCACTGTTCACTGATTAAAATGATACCAAATACTCTGCTAATATGCAGAAAAAAAACCAAATACTTTTTTTTTGTATAGTGTGTGCAAGTTTAGATCTAGATGGTGGTATTTCTCACCATCACTATACAATCGGAATTTTGCTAAATTCAAAAATTTTGGTCCGAATTCGAAAATTTTTTGAATCCCTGAAATGTCATCCCACTCTGAGCAAAGATGCATATATTTCAGATTCGAAAATCCGATATTTAAAAAAAAAATCATGTCGCCTATAATGGTGAAAAGACAACGATCAATGAAAAAAGCGATGTATGTCATGTTCTTCAGAAGTACAGGTCTGGTCAGTCTGGACAGTTACAGCTAACTGGTATACTACTAAGTGTCTTACAGAAATTCTCCAAAAGGTGAATGTTAGGAGACCCTTGCTTCACCATGACAATGCATCTTCTCATTCAGAAAGGATTACAGTAGAATTTCTTGACCAAAAAAACATCAAAAATTTTGGAAATGAGGCATATTCTCTTGATCTTGCAATATTTGACTTTTGGCTATTTTTCAATCTGAAAAACATTTTACGCGGGCGTCGTCTTTATTCCGAAGATGATAGTTCGAGGCATTTAATCATTGGAAAATTCGACTACAAAAGTGCCGAAAAGTCTTGCAGGTAACTACTTTGAACACTCCTAAGGGTTGGTAATTTTAGCTTGTACAATTTAGTTGTACCTGAAACATTTCAGTATGACCCTCTATATATATATCTATACTAATAAAAGAAAGTTTCGCTCTGTGTGTCTGTGTGTGTGTGTCTGTTGGCGATGGCTAGGAAAATTTAGCGCACCTAGAAGTCTGTAAATTTAGATTAAGGTAGTCCAAACCCTCTCCTGATATACCTGAGCCTTAGAATTTTAAAATTTTGAAAATTAAAGTAGTTATCAATTAAAAACTGATCAAAGATCACAAATAAAAAAGTCATTATTCTGAAGCGAGCTGGCGCATGCGCAGAAACCAATTTCCGTATCTTCCGGAACAGAAGAAAGAAAGCAGAAGACATTCCGTTTTTGTTTAAAGTATTTCTAAATTCGCCATGGACAAACGGCTAAAAATACGGAAAAACAGTCTATATATTCTAAAATAACATACTTTTACGTCTCGAACGATCTGGTTGGTTTGAAAAAATTTTACATTTAACCCTTTCAAAAAAAATAATCAAAAAGCATCGAATTCGTGTTTTGTATTCTTTCCCGTTTTCCGACCCTTGCATCTACCGGAATACAAAAGATACGGAAAAACGAAGGTCACCAAATTAAAGAACTGTTTTTGTCCTTTTCAAAGCCACCTTTTGTTTTAAAAAATACAAAAATTAACTCTTCAAAAAAGTATATTTTCTGTATGCCGTTTTGCGATTTTTGCGATTTTGGCAATTTTTAAAATTTTGCATCGGCGATTCAGAGGCAGGTACGAAAAACTAAAAATACCAGACAATATCTACATTTATTCTTTTTTCGACATCTGTATTTTTTTTTTTTTAAATACGAATATTAACCCTTCGAAAAAAAATCGTGCACAGGACTCTCTTTTGCGAATTCCGATTTTCTGCTATATATTAAATCTAACTTACATCGGCTTTCTAAAATAACCAAACAAAAAGCAAACACACCTAAAGACATCTACGTTCTATCGGGTTTAGGCAGAAACTTTTAGTTTAAAAAATAAATCACATTAACCCTTTTGAAAACGTTTTTAACCGTAAGTCAATTTCGCTTTTTTAACTATTTCTCCTATCTTAAAAAAAACGAATTGGCGTTTATAAACAAGATACGAAAAATTAAAAATACCGTGCCTAATCTATATCCCTTTGTTTTTTAAAATCTGGTATCCGTTTTGAAAAAATTTAATTTTAACCCTCCGAAAAAAAAAATCCTTTCCAAAACTCACTCAAGCGAATTTCCTTTTTTTGGTCCAGATTTAAAAATCGGCATCGATTCGGGAAATGCAAGTACGGACAAACAGTAGACTCCAGATCATAGACACGTTCATTTTCTTCAAAATGCACGGTTGGCTTTTAAAAAATATATACATTAACCCTTAGAAACCGATCGATTATGTAACCCAGTTTCGCGATTTCCGATATTTTGGAAATGTTTACCCGTAGTTAAATTTCAATTCTACTAGGAAATTTGATTGGGTCAAGTGTTCTGAAAAGTCCTCTTCCAGAACAGACTGCGCCCCCTGGCGGTAGAAAGTGGAACTATAGGAGTAATCTGGGTCTATGGACCCAATTCCGACGGGGTTAGGCTCATTCGACTTGATATCTATAGCCTTAAATATTTTAGCTGCACTTTCGACCGCCGGGATGCGCTTTCCGATCTTGGGCTTTATGAGCCCTATTACGACGGGGTTTGCCTCATTTGACTTGATTTCGATACCCTTACAGATTTCAGTCATATTCGTATAGAACAGATTATTAATATTTCGGGCCCGGCAACGCCGGGCGGATTAGCTAGTGATACAATGAAATAAAGAAGTTGTATCTTTTTACTTTTAATTTTTATAAAAGGTACATAAGTCATATCCTTATTGAACAATAATTATATTGGATTCACTTTTTTCGCACAAATATAAGCATGCAAATAACGCATATTTTTATTTATCTTTCACTGAATATAGAATTTAATTAACAAACAAATGCATTTTTTAAAACTATTTATGAGTCTCTGTTCATGTTTAACGGACGGACAACATAAAAATTTGAAAAATTACAAAATTTTGTAATTCAGTTAAAAGAAAAAATATATATATCGGTACATACTTATTGATTTACAGGGCAAGGAACATTCTAAGAGATCTTCCTTCTAGCGGAAAATACTTTTTGGATTTAGGAAGAAAGTACATAGTATTCATGTTACAATATTTCATCTTTGTAAACCCAAACAAAGAAAACAGCTTCTAATATGTTGTGATCAACATTCCAAAGCTTTCATTAATTCAGCTAAAATGAACCAGAAAAGAATGGATGTTGAATGGAACAGTTGAATAATTCTGTGAATGAGATTCCTTTCATATTTGTATTTGTATACATAAATTCGTTCAATTGTTTTTGTTTTCTAAAAAATGGCTAATAAAGTTTTGCAAGTAACATAACTTCTCGTTGTGGTCGTAATAACAAAATAAGTAAATAAATTTATAGACAAATTTTCAGAATTTTTGTTTTATCATCGTTAAATTTTATTCTAGTTCGAAGGGAAAGCATTCGAATTCACGTTTGATTATATGATCACACTTGAAGAAATTTTATGATAATTTATTGTTTGTCTTTGTGTAACGAATATTTTTTTAAATAAATGAAAATTATTATTATTTTTTTTAATGTGACAATTATTGTTTTCTAATATGAAGGAGAAATTTGAATGAGAAAATAACAGGATTGACGTTTAAAAATATTACTTATATATAAATGAGACACTGTGCCTAAAACTTTTCATATGTAAATCATAAATATTAAAGTTTAAACATATCAAATTATGTAAATGTTATATACGTAAAAAGAAAAAAAATCAGAATTTATATATTGTTAGAGAAACAAATGCCAGAAAAAAAAATTGTGAAAAAGAAATAAAAAATACTTATTTATTAGAATTTGTAATCTATAGAGATACATAATAGTAAATTAATTCTTAACACGAAATTAAAAACATTCGCCAAAGACACGTATCATTTAATTTTTAAATTTTCCAGTATTCTTTAATATCACAAATTTCTTCTAATCATACTTAGCTTTATGTAAGCAAAGTAAATTATATATACATATTTCAGAAGAACTTAATTTTTTTTTTTTAATATGATAATCAAAATAAAAGTTAAAAAATATTTTATACTTCATACAACTTCGCATACTCTATTCCCATATTTCTAACTCTTTACATTAAATTGTTTTATACAGATAAAAGTGATTACTTGATGGGCTTTTATTTTAAAAAAAGAAGAAGAAGAAAAACCTAGCTTAAATAATACAACAAATAATAAGATTTTGAATTTTTTTATAAAATTCCTGAAACGATTTTATTGATTTAGTTTTTAAATAGCTATTATAAAGCAAAAACATGCCTGTGAGTAGCGTTGACGTATTACTGATGGTAGCAACGACGTAAAAAATAAATTTCCCATTTTACTGCATTTACCTCAATCATAAATTACATAAAGCAAAAGCATGTCGGCGAGTCATGATGATGCCATATTGACGGGGCTAACAACCTAACTAATGTTGCTATTTTTTTTTCTAAACATTGCACGATTTCAATTTTTACATCGTAGAGTAGGGGATAAAGGTTCCTTCAAATTCGATTTGTTTGAAAACTGTATCTCATTTTACTATTTTTGTGTGACTTTTAAGATACTTTTTAAGCTTGAATAGTTTAAAAATGTATTACTATTGCGAGCAGCCCGATTACGAAAAATTAACTCGCTTAGACTTAAAAAAATATAAATAATTCAGCAGTTATCTTTGGCTAATATTTCATTACGAAATTATATCTTCATCAATAAATAAATTAAAATAGAATAATATGTATATAAATAAAACACAAATTTAACAGATGTATATAAATGTAAAAAATGTATACAAACAATGTATAAAAACAAATGTATAAAAACAAATGTATAAAAACAATGTATACAAAGTATATAAATGTAAGTATCGAAAATTTTGGCGATTTTCTTCGGCTGTTAAATACTGGTGTGTGGCTAATACGAAATTATCGATTTTAATAAATTTTAAAACTTTACTAAATACATATTTGATATTTTTCATGTAAAAATGCGTTTAGGTGTTGTTAGTAGGAAATCTAAAATACTATATTTCATTTGAAAAATCTATTAAAGTTTCCAATTTAAAAAAATGGTATTCACTTATTTTCTGTATACCAGGATGTATGTTCCGTAACGGGCAATACCAGGGTTGGATCCCCTTGTAAATAATAAATGTATAATAAAGGCAGGAAATTACATAATAACGGTATTAAAAGAAGGGTTTGAATAAGAAAGATGGGGGTTTTGCAATCTTCAATTTTGCCGCTCAAAATGACAGGGGAACACAACACTTCATAACCGCTAAAAAGTCTTTTCTGTAAACATGAAGTTATACCGTTACCAAACTAAATGAAGATTTTCAGCTAATGAGAAAAAAAAAATAATAGGAAATAAATAAACTATTAAGCGAAATAATATAAATTGTTAATAAATAATGTTAATATACATATAATAATATAAATAAAAATAAAAATATAATAATATAAATATAAATATAAATTTAATACTATAAATATAAATATAAATATAATAATATAAATATAAATATAAATATAATAATATAAATATAAGTATAATATAATAATATAAATTGTTAATAAATAATTAACAATAAATTGTTAAGCCAAAAAAATATTAATTTTATGAAAAAATGCATCGTGTTTAAAATAGCACTGAACATGTGTAATTTAAATTTCATATTTTCTACACAAATGTTTATTTCAAAATTTAGTTGCTTTTGATTTGACAAAAAATAAAAAATAGCGAGTATTACTCACACAGATTTAATGTCAAATGAGAAGTTTTATAATATAGGATTATCGTATTGCAACATCGGATGCTACACCCAAGTGCTAATTTTTGTTTTTAGAACTATAGCTCTTATCTGTTTATTGTCTAATTAAATGTCGGTATTTTCCCTCTCTGTTGATCATGTCCTCCTTTTGTCCTCCTCTCTCCCTCTCTCCCTCCCTCTCTCTCTCTCTCTCTCTCTCTCTCTCTCTCTCTCTCTCTCTCTCTCTCTCTCTCTCTCTCTCTCTTCCCTCTTTGTGTATACGTCTGTTTGTGTTTATAATTTTTTACACTCTCTGGGTTTTCTTTGCATTTTGTATTTTATTTCGTATTTTAACTTTAAAATTTCTTCTTTTAGATAGGTATGAGCTGTAATTTACATAAAATGAATTAAAATGAGATACGTATTTTCAAAATGTATTTCAGGATTACAGACGATTATTAAAACGCAATTTAATAACATATCTTGAGAAATTTACATTATTTCATACGCTACTAAAATTCCCAGAGGATTTTCCTTTGTTGACAACTTTTCAATAAAGTTAATCTTATAATCCGGATTTGAAATAACTAGCTATTTATGAAAGTAATTCTCTTAAATAAGCTTTTGAAAATCCCAGAACAGATTCTCCTGAGCTGTTTTAATGCTCTAAAATGGGTTTCCGTCACCTGAGAGGGACCCACTTTATTTTGAAATGTTCCAAGTAAATATTTATGAAAGACAGACCAATATATGAATAATTTTAGATAAGTATTAGGGAATTATCTCTTTAGAAATTAATAATACAGAGTTTGATTAGACATGTTATTTAGCTAAACAATTATTTATTAATAAATACAAATTATAATTCGTAAATAATTAAAAAAAAATAAATACATTAAAATGAATTACAAAATTTTAAAATTATTAAAATCTTTTAAAATTTATTTTTGACTGGAATTTTCAAGATAGATTTTCTCAATAATTTCACATGTATGGGCATACGTATATTGAAATAACTCAATAACATAGAATCAAACATAACTCTTAGAAATATTGCGGTTTACAGTGGTCGAGAAAAGCTGCTCTCAGAAAAAATAGCTACAATATTAAGAATTATTTTTTGTTAAACTGCCCTCAAACATCAATACCTTAATGATCAAAATATATTATGGGAATTTAATCTAACTCCCTACCTTTTCAGACAATATTGATATAGTTTACAGTATCGCTTGCAAAATTTGCCATTCCGTATACATTGCTAAGACTGTAGCTCAGGCAATATTCGATTACAGAACAATGAACGTGATTTTAAAGCTGATGATCTACGTTCAAAATTAATTACACAACAGAAACTGACCACGTAAAATATTTTGTAAAGATTATTATATATTTTTTTTAATTTAACTGTAATAATTATAAAAGCAGAATAAATTTTGGATGGAGGGTTAAGAAATCTACAAACTCATACTGCAAATAAGGCATGTACAGTCATGGCTAATGAAGGTAAAATACTTCTTAATAACACCATAAAATTAAGAGATGTGCCAGGCCACTTCAAGGAATTTTGTCTTTCTTCGTCGACGCAAAAATACGTGCTACCATTTTGAAAGCTGGAGCAAGAATGACAGGAAATGGGGGAGAAAATGACATGAAAAGAAAACAACCAACAGGAAAACTGAAGCCATCAGATAATGGCACAGAGACTAAATGGACTTAATGGTCATCACTATTATTTGCGCCTGACGAAGTGACACAACTCTGTAAATTATGGTGTTTTTAAGACATTTTTTTGCCTTCATTTGTTATCAGAGAACCTTAAGTGACCTGAGAAAGATTCCGTTTCAGACAGGTTTCCGTTTTAGAAGGTAAAATTTTGCGGTATTTCTTCCATAGGAACAATGATTTTTCTTTCTTTTCTTTTTTTTTTTTTTTTTTTTTTTTTTTTTTTTTTTTTTTACGTTTAAGTCCCAATTTGTTTTCTCTCCGTGTCACTTTTTTGTAAAAATGGAAAGCAACAATAACTGTAAGTGTCGAAAATTTTGACGATTTTCTTTGGCTGTTAAATACTGGTGTGTGGCTAATACGAAATTATCGATTTTAATAAATTTCAAAACATTACTAAATACATATTTGATATTTTTCATTTAAAAATGCGTTTAGGTGTTGTTAGTAGGAAATCTAAAATACTATATTTCATTTGAAAAATCTACTAAAGTTTCCAATATTAAAAAATGGTATTCACTTATTTTCTGTATAACTGGATGTATGTTCCGTAACGGGCAATACCAGGGTTGGATCCCCTTGTAAATAATAAATGTATAATAAAGGCAGGAAATTAAATAATAACGGTATTAAAAGAAGGGTTTGGATAAGAAAGATGGGGGTTTAGCAATCTTCAATTTTGTCGCTCAAAATGACAAGGGAACACAACACTTCATAACCGCTAAAAAGTCTTTTTTGTAAACATGAAGTTATACCGTTACCAAACTAAATGATGATTTTCAGCTAATGAGAAGAAGAAAAATAGAAATAAATAAATTATTAAGCCAAATAATATAAATTGTTAATAAATAATGTTAATATAAATATAATAATATAAATATAAATATAAATATAAATATAAATATAAATATAAATATAATAATATAAATATAAATATAAATATAATAATATAAATTGTTAATAAAAAATTAATATTAAATAGCCAACAAAAATATTAATTTAATGAAAAAATGCATCGTGTTTAAAATAACACTGAACATGTGTAATTTAAATTTCATATTTTCTACACAAATATTTATTTCAAAATTTAGTTGATTTTGATTTGACAAAAAATAAAAAATAGCGAGTATTACTCATACAGATTTAATGTCAAATGAGAAGTTTTATAATATAGGATTATCGTACTGCAACATCGGATGCTACACCCAAGTGCTAATTTTTGTTTTTAGAACTATAGCTCTTATCTGTTTATTGTCTAATTAAATGTCAGTATTTTCCCTCTCTGTTGATCATGTCCTCCTCTCTCCCTCTCCCTCTCCCCTCCCCCCTCTCTCTCTCTCTCTCTCTTTGTGTATACGTCTGTTTGTGTTTAGAATTTTTTACACTCTCTGGGTTTTCTTTGCATTTTGTATTTTATTTCGTATTTTAACTTTAAAATTTCTTCTTTTAGATAGGTATGAGCTGTAATTTACATAAAATGAATTAAAATGAGATACGTATTTTCAAAATGTATTTCAGGATTACAGACGATTATGAAAACGCAATTTAATAACATATCTTGAGAAATTTACATTACTTCATACGCTACTAAAATTCCCAGAGGATTTTCCTTTGTCGACAACTTTTCAATAAAGTTAATCTTATAATCCGGATTTGAAATAACTAGCTATTTATGAAAGTAATTCTCTTAAATAAGCTTTTGAAAATCCCAGAACAGATTCTCCTGAGCTATTTTAATGTTCTAAAATGGGTTTCCGTCACCTGAGAGGGACCCACTTTATTTTGAAATGTTCCAAGTAAATATTTATGAAAGAGAGACCAATATTTGAATAATTTTAGATAAGTATTAGGGAATTATCTCTTTAGAAATTAATAAAACAGAGTTTGATTAGACATGTTATTTAGCTAAACAATTATTTATTAATAAATTCAAATTATAATTCGTAAATAATTAAAAATTTTAAATACATTAAAATGAATTACAAAATTTTAAAATTATTAAAATCTTTTAAAATTTACTTTTGACTGGAATTTTCAAGATAGATTTTCTCAATAATTTCACGTGTATGGGCATACGTATATTAAAATAACTCAATAACATAGAATCAATCATAACTCTTAGAAATATTGCGGTTTACAGTGGTTGAGAAAAGCTGCTCTCAGAAAAAATAGCTAAAATATTAAGAAGTATTTTTTGTTAAACTGCCCTCAAACATCAATACCTTAATGATCAAAATATATTATGGGAATTTAATCTAACTCCCTACCTTTCCAGACAATATTGATGTACACTGGATTATTTGTTTTTAACACAATTATTTCAAATTGGTAAAGTAATCATACAAGTTGTAAATTTCCAACTGGACGAAAAATGTCCGGGCCAGGATATTTGTGTATTCACGTATCCAGCGTTTACTGGAGTTCCATTACCTGCGATCTTTTCTGTTGACCTGATTAAAATATCAGACCAGATGCTTTGATCAATAAGGTTAACTGGATGAATTATGCCCTCCAGATTCGACCGGGATAGCTCAGTGGTAGAGCGTGGCGGCTTCAGCCAAGCGATCCCAGGTTCGAATCCTGGCCCGGACAGTTTTCGTCCAGTTGGAAATTTACAACTTGTAATATTGATGTAGTTTACAATATCGCTTGCAAAATTTGCCATTCCGTATACGTTGCTAAGACTGTAGCTCAGGCAATATTCGATTACAGAACAATAAACGTGATTTTAAAGCTGATGATCTACGTTCAAAATTAATTACACAACAGAAACTGACCACGTAAAATATTTTGTAAAGATTATTATATATATATTTTTTAATTTAACTGTAATAATTATAAAAGCAGAATAAATTTTGGATGGAGGGTTAAGAAATCTACAAACTCATACTGCAAATAAGGCATGTACAGTCATGGCTAATGAAGGTAAAATACTTCTTAATAACACCATAAAATTAAGAGATGTGCCAGGCCACTTCAAGGAATTTTGTCTTTCTTCGTGGACGCAGAAATACGTCCTACCATTTTGAAAGCTGGAGCAAGAATGACAGGAAAAGGGGGAGAAAATGACATGAAAAGAAAACAACCAACAGGAAAACTGAAGGCATCAGCCAATGGCACAGAGACTAAATGGACTTAATGGTCATCACTATTATTTGCGCCTGACGAAGTGACACAACTCTGTAAATTATGGTGTTTTTAGGACTTTTTTTGCCTTCATTTGTTATCAGATCAGTTTCTTCAAAAAGTTAAGGCTAAGTATGCGATACTGCTCTGATTGTACCTTATAGAACTTTTGAAATAACTGTTTGACTCCGCCGACATTTCTACTGATGAGGATCCTTTAAACCCTGAAATTTTTACTTTATAATTTTATTTGATTGTTTGTATGTTTATTTAATTATATGTCTGAATTTAAACGTCCTTTTATCTACGAATTCACATCAACCAAAGAAACGTACTAGTGCAAAAATTGTGCAATTAATGATGACGATAAAGTATAATTTAATACGTTTTTTAAATAAATGATCATACTCATAAAAATTGTTATAAATGAGGTGTGTTTAAGAATACTCATTAATATTAACTTTAAAATCTCAATATGTTTGAAATTACTTGACTAAAAACTCAAACAAATAAAAAACTAGTCGGATGTACCAATCCCAACACTTTCTTCTATTTTATACATGATAATACTTCAAAATTCGCGATCACAACGCCAATAAAATCAATATTTTTCGTCATTCTGTTGTACGTCAGCTGCTAGAGAATCGTCGGGTTACCGGGATGCGATCAACTGATGTATACTAAACTAGTACATTTTTAGAACACGTGAGTACTCAAAAAGAAATTCTATAAAGAGCAAGTGTAGAAAATTGGTACTACCCTAACAGCACAGCTAGTCATACGAAGTCTCTTTAACGTCACACATGGTCACAAGTGTCACAGTCACTAAAATGAACTGAAATGTGATATCATTCATTCGGCTCATTTATACTCTCATTTGGTCACTCCACTGAGATGTCACCATGACTGCTGCTTTTTGACGAGTTACCAGGTGACTTTATAATAAAGTCATCTGGTGACTCTCATATGACTGTCATGTGGACACTCCTTTGTAAAGTTATCATGATTGCTGTTCTGTGACGAGTTCCTCAGTGACAGAAAATGAAATCATTTGGTGGCTTTCCACAAACGAGCACAATGATGACTTTACAGTACAGTGTCGGTCACCTGAAAGTCATTGTGCGTATTCATTGTGGCATTAGTTGGTGACTCATCACAATGCAATGCTCACAATGACTTCAAATTTGAGTCTTTAACTAACAGTCACGTGAGAATCACAAGGTGACTGCATTGTAACGTCACCTAGTGACCCATCACAAAGCAACAGCCACAGTAACTTTTCGGTGGAGTCACCTTATAACAACCATTTGAGAGTAATAATGAGACGAGTGAATGATCCCATATTTTGATTCACCGTAGTGACTGTGACACTTGTAACCATGTGTGACGCCAAGGAGACTTCACACCCACTGGCTGTGCTTTTAGGGTAGCACCTGTTTTCTATTCTTGCTGTTTATAGTATTTCCTTTTGAGTACTCACGTCTTCAGAAATTACCATTTTGTGTTTGTTCCTTAAGTTTTGTGCACTAGTGTAGGAAAAGTCCTTCTGGCCTGTACCAACAGAAACAAACAGCCTCCCTATTCCTTAGTTTTACGATTTCAGGACTGGAAAACACGAAGCTAAAATTCGTAGAACCCATTTAAAGAAAATTCCTTCCCAGTTCTCGTCAACATTGAATTTGAATGAGAATATTGCCAAATTAGTCCTCTACAGCCAAGTTGGCTTCATTTATGGCAACTTATTTTGGTCGTCAAATTTGGCGATATTCCGCCAACTACCGCCAAGTTTGGCGAGAATTTGACGTTGGCGAATATAAATATATAGTGATAAGTAGGGCTGGACAATATCAGAAATTTAATATCGCAATATATCAACAAGTTAATATTGATATTGCTGAAATATCGCGATACTAATCTAAAGGGGAGGGAGAGCAACAGCATTTGCTATTTTAAGATAAATGATATGGTATCAACAATTTAAACATAAAACCTAGTTAAATGCAACGAATTAAATTTTTTATATATATTTGTTCATAGAACATAATTTTTATTTTCTACGTTTTTTAAAACAAAATATTTAAAAGGAAATAAATTAATTGTTTAATAACTATTTGCATTACCATTACTTTCATAAAGCTTTTCTTTAAAGATAGTATATCTCCTATTCTTCTCATTTTATTCTATTAATATAAATATTTTTTTTAAGTTTCATTTTCACCACTATGATATGATTAATATATGATTAAAAAGCACAATTAATAAAATGAAATTCAAAGTTGTCCACATAAAAATGATAGAATTTTCGTTTCATAGAATTTAATTATTTGTTTAATAACACCAAACTTTGTTTCACTTGGTTTTACAGTTTTGTGGGGGGGGGGGGGTGCTGAGTCTGATTTCGTTTATTCTGTACACGAAATGGGTCCGGGCCAAACCACCCATACATCACGATCCTTTCGTCATATATCCTTCGTTTAATGTTGGCATAAAGGAATCAGTCCATCCTGAAAAACTTCATTTTATCAATTATCATTATCGTTTCTTATTTTTAATTTAGCAAAGGATTACCTTGGATGACTAAAAATATGAATTTAAGAAATTAAAAAAATATCGCATATTTTGAGAAACTTACGATTTACTACAAAATTTAATCATGACAACCGTGTTTCATATTTTTGCGTTAATTATTTTCTAACACTGTTTAAATTATTTAATGTATCTCTCATTGAAAAAAAAATGTATTCTTTGCTCAATAACTGATAGACATCCGTTCAAAAATTTAATTTACAAATAAAACCCACTAGAATAAGCAATAAGTTAAATTTCGATAATCTAGTGAAATTCAGTGTAAAATTTTTCAATGTATTTAACCCGGCATTACACGCGCGAAAAAAGTGGACGGGATTACTCGCGCTGGGTATGTCATACCCATGGCGTTTTGTTCCTATTTTCTACCGTAAAATCTACATAAAACATAAAACACCCGAGAAAGAGAAGAGATTATACAATTTTAGACATATATTAAACATTTTATTTACAGTTATTCTCTACATTTCCTGCAGATACATGCCATGTGTTCCATACATACATGTTTTTGACATTTTTCACAAGCAAATTTAGTTTTTCTATCCTTTTTAGCTCCGCATTCAGTTTTCTTTGCATTTCTTTCTCGAGAAAAACTCTCTTGAATCGAGTCTATAAAAATGTTAGTCCATTGCACCAATTTCTTTACCAGATCAGAAGATATAAGAAGATTCCAAGCTTCCATGGGAGAAGTGACATTTTTTGAAACGTATATATTTCCTGGGTGTTTCGATATTATGTTTTTAGCAGAAATTCTAGCAGTAGCACGGAATTTCTCTTTATTCCATTTTGTTGTATTATCCCTTTCTATGAAACTATCATTTTCATTTGAATCAGAAACCGCGCTTTCTAAATCAGATTCGATTTCTGTGGAATAATTGTGATTACTACAATACTCTTCATCATCTTGCTCTTCGTTATCAGAAAATTCATTATCTTCATCGATAATTTCTTCATCCGAAGAAACAGTTTCCAGTAAATTTATTAAATGTTGCATTTCTTCGTCATAACTGCGGCAACGCGCCATAACGAAAGAACGTTTTAAATGCGCCTACCTGTACTCCGAGCTGTTACAGAAATGCTCGCGCTGGGTATGAAACACCCATACATAGCGATTACGATAGATCTATTTTTAGAATTCTTTCACCGCTTCTCCCCCTTCAATGTTATGTCCTTTGAGGCAGCTACACGAAGACTCGTCCATTTCTGAAAAAAGGTTGGGAAGAAAAACTGCGAAAACGGAGACACTGGGTGTGACATACCCAGCGCGAGCAATCTCGGGTTAAAGTACCTTTTTAATGAACGGGGTAACCAAAAAAGACCGAATCTATCCAATTCGATACACTCATTTTAAGCTCAGATATAAATTACTTCCGAATCCAAGAAACCGCACTCTATAAATAAAGCATTATCAATTCTACGCAATAATCAACGCTCAGTTTTTTCGTCATGACATATCAAAAGCTCAGAGTTATCGGAATAAGTCTGGACCAATCACAGCAGCCAAACAAGGACCGTGCGATTATTGTTATTCAGTAGCGAAAGTGTTACTCAGTATTTATCTGTAACGAACAGTAGAATTTGTGGTTTTTAAAGACTGAATGTATTGGGATATGTTGGAATACTCTTTACTTTGATATATGATAGAGAGATAATCAGCGTAGGTAATTTTCCGTTTTTGATGAAGCAAGATAGTGAATAAATAGATGGATCAAATGAAAAAAGGATTGAAGAACATATTGGTACGGGATATTTGTCGCTGTTTTTCGGGGCTCGATTTCGCGGTGATCGTAAAACAAAACATGAATATTATTGTTATTGGGATATGTCGGCTGAGTCAGAGTTTAAATATTGTTATTGCGATATTTAAAAAATATCAATATTTGACCGATATATTGATAAATAATCCAGCCCTAGTGATAAGCATATAATAGGATTAATGGTTACAACAATAAAAGAAAATTTGCCGAAACCCTGTTAACTAAAACTCATAAATTAAACCCGTTTATGGATGAATTCTGCTGTCTTGTTTGAAAATGTCAGCCACCCTAAAATTTCAAACCGCTATATTTCAGCCATTTTTTAAGATAGAGGCAAAATAAAAATTGATCCGGATTCTCTGGATCAAGGCCGAACGTTTAATGAAAAAAAGTTTTAGGATTTCTAATTTTTTTGCACATCTTTTTGAATTTTAAAACTTTAAATGGCTATCACAGAGCCCCCTTATATCCCCAAATTCAAGAATATCCCCAAATTCAAATAGGACCTGATGGTCATAGCCAAATACATAAAAAAAAATTGGTTTAATTATCTGCATACCATCATACACTTTTCGATGATACAATAATGAATATCGAACTCAAATCGCGATCGCCGCGCCCTTTTTTCGCCGAAATATCCCCAAATTCAAGTAGGACCTGCTGGCTCTTGTCAAAAACATAGAAAAAAATTGGTTCAATTATCTGCATAACTTCATACACTTTTTGATGATACCGTAGTGAAAATCGAACAAAAATCGCGATCGCAGCGTCCCCTTTCGTCGAAATATCCTCAAATTCAAGTAGGACTTGCTGAGCCAAAAACTGGTTCAATTTGAAGCATAAATTCATGCACTTTTCGATGATACAATGAGGACGGACAGACGGAGAGACAGACATTTTGTAAAAACATGTTTATCGGAATCTCTGACCCCTAAAACGTGTAAATCCGTCAAAAACCGGAAGTCGAAAAAAATTTCGATTACAATACTTTCTTCTATTATAGACAGAAGAAAGTAATAGTAAAAATTCAAATTAATAAAAAAAATCAAAATTTTTATACAAAAGCTTATTATATGTTTTTAAATGATTCACAAAAATAAAGCATATAGAATAATAAATATATAGTCCACAAAATAAAACTAGCAACTTTGCAAAAACAGATGTCAATATTAATACTAATATTTAAACACAAAAGAGTGTTAATGTAATAATAACTGTAAAATATGAGTTTACAATATATTTCACATACAAATCTTTCTAAAGCTCTTGAACCAATTTCATATTAATAATTACACAATAATTTACTGAATGTTAGGATATTTCATGGTTTGATTATGAGAGTTATTTGCAAAAGTCTATATGCTGGGAATCTGTCATATGTAAAAATAGAACGAAAAATAATGCATCCGGCATAGATTATGAAACACTTTCCATCACTAACAAAATATTATAAAGAAATTTATTTTTTTTCATACAATGACTTGAGATATCTAAATAAGCAATTGAAAAATACATAACTGAGTAAAAATCTTTTTTCTGCAATTGCTACCAATGTTCGTAGCTTTCGTGCAGCCTTGTATAAGATCTACAGAATTTGTATACAACCCGTAATAAATTAAAAATTACATGAAATTGCATAATACAGCGGAAAGAACACTCCAAGCTATTAGGGACCATAGTCAGTTCGTTAACCGCATTCTCTTTTGCGTCTCTGTTCATGAACGAAAAACCCCACGCACTCCATAATATATTGAAAATAAGTTGTATTGAACCTTAGTGTTTCTCAATCAGTTGTAATGAACCTTAGTGAAAAGTAAAAACGGAACCATTATAAGATCACTCCTGTGTCTGTCCGTCTGTCTGTCACAGCCCTTTTTCTCGTAAACTTCGGACGTGGAAAGCTCAAATTTGGAAAAGTTATAAAGCCTTTTTATTCACATATTTTCAGAATGTTAGTCAATCACAACTATGTTTAAAAAAATTTCTTTTTATATATCGTGTAGCTGATGTGTATCGTTCGAAAAATCTCGTAACATATCGAACTCAAAAATGTATTTGTTTTAATTTTAAGTATTATATTTCATTTGTTTCAAGTATCATAACATGTGCAAAATGCACAGCAAACGATTTTTCTCCATAGATCATAATGCAAAGAAAATATTTTGTACGTCCCTGTATTTGAATTATAAATGCTACTCATTGTATATTCCGGTTAAAGAATGCCGTAGTCCACCTCAGTAATGCATACTAATTTCATTATGTTTGAAATACTGTAACATCAATAAAATTCGCCGCAAACGATTTTTTCCATAGACCATAATGTAATGGAATTATTTTTTGTGTACATGTAAATGAACTATTGATGCCACAGTCTCCCTTCTATAGTAAAATTCAATAATGTAAAAAAAAAAAAAAAAAAAAAAAAAAAAAAAATACGTGCCCATCCGGGTACATTTACGAGAGTTAAGAGTACGGACAGACGGACAGACAGACAAACCGAATTCATAAACACATTTCAAGTATATTGGAATGTATTAAAAAGCAAACGACATATTTCGCAAGAAGAAGGAAAATTACAAAAGATGCAATTTCAGAAGATAAATATGAAATTTTATCTTTATTCCTTATTTTATTACTTTATTTTAGACTAGCTAATCCGCCAGGCGTTGCCGGGGCCCGAAATATTAATAATCTCTTCTATACGAATATGACTGAAATCTGTAAGGCTATCGAAATCAAGTCGAATGAGGCAAACTTCGTCGTAATCGGGCTCATAAAACCCAAGATTGGAAAACGCATCCTGGCGGTCGAAAGTGCAGCTAAAATATTTAAGGCTATAGATATCAAGTCGAATGAGCTTAACCCCGTCGTAATCGGGTCCATAGAACCAGATATACTCCTATAGTTCCACTTTCCACCACCAGGGGGCGCAGTCTGTTCTGGAAGTGTCCTTTTAAGAACACTTGACCCAACCAGATGTCCTAGTAGAATTAAAATTTAACTACGGGTAAACATTGCCAAAATAGCGGAAATCGCGAAAGTGGGTTACGTAATCGATCGGTTTCTAAAGGGTTAATGTAGATATTTTTTAAAACCCAACCGTGCATTTTGAAGAAAATGAACGTGTCTATGATCTGGAGTCTACTGTTTGTCCGTACTTGCATTTTCCGAGTCGATGCCGATTTTTAAATCTTGACCAAAAAAAGGAAATTCGCGTGAGTGAGTTTTGGAAAGGATTTTTTTTCGGAGGGTTAAAAATGTTTTTTTTCAAAACGGTTACCAGATTTTAAAAAACAAAGGGATATTGATTAGGCATGGTATTTTTGGTTTTTCGTATCTTGTTTATAAACGCCAATTCGGATTTTAAAGATAGGAGAAATAGTTAAAAAAGCGAAATTGACTTACGGTTAAAAACGTTTTCGAAAGGGTTAACGTGATTTATTTTTTTAACTAAAGGTTTCTGCCTAAACCCGATAGAACATAGATGTCGTTAGGTGTATTTGCTTTTTGTTTGGTTATTTTAGAAAGCCGATGCCAGATTTAATATAATGCAGAAAATCGGAATTTGCAAAAGAGAGTCCTGCGCATGAATTTTTTTTGAAGGGTTAATATTCGTATTTTTCAAAAACAAATACATATGTCGAAAAAGGAATAAATGCAGATATTGTCTGGTATTTTTAGTTTTTCGTACCTGTCTCTGAATCGCCGATGCAAAATTTTAAAAATTGCCAAAATCGCAAAAATCGCAAAACGGCATACAGAAAATATACTTTTTTGAAGGGTTATTTTTTGTATTTTTTAAAACAAAAGGTGGCTTTGAAAAGGACAAAAACAGTTCTTTAATTTGGTGACCTTCGTTTTTCCGTATCTTTTGTATTCCGGTAGATGCAAGGCTCGGAAAACGGGAGAAAATAAAAAACACGAATTCGATGCTTTTTGATTATTTTTTTTGAAAGGGTTAAATGTAAAATTTTTTCAAACTGACCAGATCGTTTGAGACGTAAAAGTATGTTCTTTTAGAATATGTAGGCGGTTTTTCCGTATTTTTAGCCGTTTGTCCATGGCGAATTTAGAAATACTTTAAACAAAAACGGAATGTCTTATGCTTTCTTTCTTCTGTTCCGGAAGATACGGAAATTGGTTTCTGCACATGCGCCAGCTCGCTTCAGAATAATGACTTTTTTATTTGTGATATTTGATCAGTTTTTAATTGATAACTACTTTAATTTTCAAAATTTTAAAATTCTGAGGCTCAGGTATACCAGGAGAGTGTTTGGACTACCTAAATCTAAATTTACAGACTTCTGGGTGCGCTAAATTTTCCTAGCCATCGCCGGCAGACACACACACACACACAGAGACACACAGAGCGAAACTTTCTTTTATTAGTATAGATAATATTACGATTTTTTTTTTTTAATATACAAAACATTCTAATTTTTTTTTTTTATATATATATATATATATATATTACTTTTCTAATATTGCTTTTAATTTTTTTTTTAAATGAAACGCTAGCAAGCAAATTTATCTATTTGATTATTTAATACATTCCTATACCTCCATGTAACTTAAAATGTAGGGACTAGGAGTGATTTGTAAATGAAAGTTTCAGAGTTAATAAGAGAGTATACACTCTTAAAACTGTACCGCTTATTTAAAAGGCACAAGCACATTGTGCCTTCTATTACTTTAATGTAAGAGGCACGTAGACAGTGTGCCTCTGATTAGGAGAAAAACGTTAGAGGCAACATGAAATGAAAGGCACCCATAACACAGCGAAATATCTCAGAGGCACACAGTTCGGCTCTGACAGATTGGTGCCTTTTACAAAAAAAAACATGTCGAATTTCAGAGGTACACTCAGAAACGGACATGCGCTACAGCCGTTTACCCGTCATGCATTGGGATCAGTGGAAGGGATGCTAAGCAGAAGCAATGGCCGCCAATGTAAATACGCCTGTGAACAACGTTGAGTCGAAGCAAATAATGAGTCTGGAATAAGTAAGTAGTATATCTAACTTTGTATTCTTTTCTGTGAATGTTACAATGTAAAACATGATTCTTTATACATGGAGACACGCGTCATTAGGGAGGGGCAACGATAAATACTTCGTCAAACTCTTAGTTATTCAAGTTATATCTTACTATTTTCAAAGGTTTAGGGGAATGGCGGCATTACCCTGCACCCTCTAGCGTACATGCATGTATATGTATATATTATGTATGTGTATCTCTCAGCAAATCTTTGTTTTTATGTGCATATAAATAGGACTTAATAAATAATAAAATGAATAATACATAGTAAATCATTCTTTAATCATATATAGTATTTCTAAAACCGTAGTCAGATTTTTTTTCTGGTGTTTGTGTGTGTGAGGAGGGGGGGGGGCTACCTTGTAGATGTTAAGCTACAGTCCTTTTCTTTTAAATAAAAGTATAATATGAATTGATCCTTCCCACTCACCTGGCTACAGCCCTGAATACTTTCTACATTTTATAAAGTTTCACAAATCGCAATATTGATTCAAATTTTACACTCTAAAATATTATTTGTATATTTCAAGTAAAAGTTCCTTAAAAAAATATTATTTGTTTAAAAAAATAGAATTTAATTAAACTGTCATTGATCATTCTCCCTGTTGATAAAAATGAGTATATTTTTATTTTATTTTTATTGCATTAAATTTCCGTATAATAATTTATTGAAATTTTGAAAAATCACCGTTTCTTGGCTTCCATAAATGTTTGCAATTTTAAATATCTCAAGTTTTATCAAATGTAGAAAATTTTATGATCCCTCATTTTAAAGAAGAGTTTATAAATTTTAATTTAATATTAAAATTGACTATGTTTAGTTTTGAAAAGTAAATTTTGATTTTAGAAAAAAAAATTATGTTTGTTGTAATATTAATAAGCTTAAAATTATGAAATTTTTTGAGTGGATCTCAATGGGATCAGGAGTTATCAAATAGAAGCTAAAAAATTGCCATTTAAATAACAATCTAACGCGCCTGCATCATTTTTCATGTTTTTAATGTTTGTCTTATTTGTTTTTAATAAAGCTTTTATGCCTTTTTATGTATTTTGTTATCCACAAAATAAATTAAAATGTTGACAAGGTTCTTTATTGAACCACAGAACTGACTTAGGCCACATGGACACACATTTTAATATTTATTTCATATTTATTTCAATAAATTGGGGGTGAGAAAATTTTCTATTATAGTATTCTGCCTTAGACAAAATTTAATCTATGTCTTCGGATATGCCATGCTGGGAAATCTTTCTGCAGTAGACAGAATTTAATGTAAAGATATAAATTGAATATAAAATATAATTAAATTACAGTCTGCACCTCTTATAATGGTGACACATGCATGTGCCACCATTATAACAGGCACAGAATGTATTTTTAAATAAGAGGCACTTGAATATATAAATTCAGTGGCACACTGTGCCTCTTAATTTCAAAGGCACTTACGCTGTGCCTCTGAATCCCAAAGGCACTATGTACCTCTTAATTTCAAAGGCACCACGTGCCTCTTAATATTCACAGGCACAAAAATTCAGAATGTACCTCTTAAATCAGAGGCACAGTTTTAAGAGTGTAAACTTGGCTCCACATGATAATAGAACATTTTACGGTAAAAGAGTTAAAAGACTTGACTACATTTCCTACATGTGATGATTTTGATGGATAGATTTTAAAACTGCGTTTGTAAATAGCGGTGCCCTTTCATTGTTTTAATATGAATTGTTGATACATTAAGTATAATAAGAAACAAGAACGAAAAATGACTGTTTTAATATGAATTGTTGATACATTAAGTATAATAAGAAACAAGAACGAAAAATCATGCGTCAAGCATAGATTATGAAACACTTTCCAACACAGCCAAAAAACTGTAACGAAACTTCACCGTGAAATATGGTGAAAGAAGATATGTAAGTAAACAGTTTAGAAAACGCGTAACACGTTGAAAAATACAGTTTTCGAAATTACACACATAGACTGTAAATATCGCACATGTACTGTAAACAATATATTTTGTGTGTCCCTGTAAATAAGCACAATGCACACAAGAGAGCAACTTATAGTGCACCTCAGTAAAGCATATAATTTTCCTTATGTTTGAAATATTGAAATATCACTAAATTACACTGCAAACGATTTTTCCCCATAGAACGATGTGTAACAGAATTCTTTTGTTTGACCCTGTAAAGGAATAATAAATGCTTTGCTCCCCATATTATACAAAAAGCATGTTTTAATGCGCTTTGTCCGTGTATATCAATTTCATTACGTTTTAAATGACGTAGAGTCATCAAAATCCGCTTGAACCGATTGTTCCCCATTGACTGTAATGTAACGGAATACTTTTGACTGTCTCTGTAAAAAAACTATAAGTCATACACACTTCTGTGGAAATAGGGAACATGCTATAGTAAACGACAATAACATACAAAAATTTCAGGACAATCGATGCATATTTACGGGAGTTAGAGCACGGACAGACGGCAGACAAACCGAAGTCATAACCACTTTTCAACTAGGTTTGAAAGTGTTAAAAAAGTTTTATCAGCCATGATCTATATAGTGGGGTGAGATAGCTAAAAAAAACTTCACATCTGGCAACCAATGTGCCACTTTGGATTCAGACAGTATATGGATAGATGAGTCTAAAAAGCCCGGGACACAAATTTTTCCTGGCCCTCTAGCGGCGTTGATGACGTAATCAATATGGCCGCCAAAGTTTTGTGATGCGCTTCTATATTTCTCTATATAACTCGGTATAATATTTTGATATTAACCTATATTGTTAGTGATTATTAATCCGGAGAAAACGCTCTTTCCAACGGTATATTTGACATCATTGTTTAGGTTCATAATACCATAATTATTTATAACTTTATTAAACTTTTTGGTTTTTATTTTGATTTTTTCGAAACATTTTGCTAAATAACTTGGAATCTGTTGCACGTAGCTGAAAACATGTCGGATACTTTTTGTTCATCAGAAAATTACCTTTGAACGGTATATATGACTTCTATTTTATAAGAAACAGTTGCTGAAAATTTGCCAAAGCAATGTAGCGTTGCACTGAGAGTCGTTATGGCAACAATGTAATTTATATGGGTTCCGAAAATTAATACAGTGGCTTTATAATTATTTAAGTAGCACATGTTATTATTGTAATTTTTTATGTATATGTAAATATATTCTAGGGTTTTAAGGAGAAATTTTGAAAATCGTAGCTCCCTCGAAATTTAAATTTTGGGAGGTCAACTTAAAAATTGTAATAATAAATAAAATAGATTAAATAAATAAGATTCGATTGAGTTGTGGATTTCATCGAAAACATCTGAATGTCCGCAGTTTCAGTATTGGAACAATAGTCACCAAACTGGGGTCCTTTCTAGTACATCTTGTATTGAGTATTCGTACATATAACTTTACAATGCACGTCGATACTTTGGCTCAGTTATGTCAGTGGACATTTGCGTTGGACGCAGTGCACTATTATCGTTGGTTACCAGTATTCGTGCGCACTCTACAGGACCTTCCAGAAAAACATCCAGATATACATGCTGAATTTCTTCGTGGCAACTTTACGAGCAGCAAAACCGCTACACCGTTATCTTGAATATCTGACGATTAGTTTCATGAACACAATAACAAAGTTATAAAGGGTGAAGGTGGTGCTATTGGAATCCTTGATAGTGATACTGTTATGCTTAAGTGGATGGTAGAAGGTCCTAGGATCAGTTCTTTAATTGAGGAATTTGAAGAGATATCAAATTTAAAAGATGACAAAAACGTGGGCGCAAAGCATCATGAAGATAACAGTGCACATGAGAAAAGGTTCTTGACCCATGCCAAAGAAATGATTAACGTCTTAACCGAACAAGGAAATCCATTTGAAGAAACCGATTTATTGTTAATAAGGAGCTCCAAAATAATTCCAAGTTTCGAAGCTGTCAAGTGTGTTACGGAAGAATTTACTGTATGACTAAAACAGTATGATAATTATGTTGTGTCACGTCTCGATCAAGTTCAAAATTCAATTCCTGACATTATTCCTCGAACTAATATTCACGTCTTCAAGACTATAACAAGAATAACAGATAAAGCAAAGTCCGAAATTGCTTACTCGCGTAAAGACTCCTACTTATTCTACAGGTTGTATATTGCATCTGAAGCACGGGATGGCAACATTGATGATTTCTTCTTTCACATGAAGACCAAATGTACTCCGAAAACCAACCACCAAGTCGGATATCTTTTACTGCATTCAAACAAAATATGACAATACCTTTAATTACAGCCAACTGGAAGTAACAACTAAAATATTTGATGGAGCAGCCGTAATACACATGCTTAATCCTGGTATTGCGACAACATTTTCCGGATGCTATGAACATTGAAAACTTGGTTCCCGGGGCGGTCATCCCTTGTCATCCCTTGCTATAATCATGTTTTCAAACCATATTTCATTAATCAACTGAAGAACAGTTCACGACTAGATATTGTATCCGACAGATATATTAGTAACAGAATGAAGTCATATACCCGAGAAACAAGAGAGAGTGGCATAAGTATTAAGGTCTCAGACTCAACTGCAATTCCAAACTAATTTCAGCAATTCCTATGTGTCAACGAAAACAAGACCCAATTGTTCCAGTTGCTAGCTAAGAAAATGGTGGGAGAGGAGTATCCAGGGAAACATGTTGTCTGTACTTATGATGACCGAGTCTGCGCGTCAAGCATTTGGGATGTATCAAGCATTTCTCCCATCTCACACGAAGAAGCATATGGCCGCCTACTTCTCCATGTTAAGCATGCAATAGAAAGTGGACATACTCGCAACTTAAAACGAACTGTGGGCTCAGATGTAGTGGTTATCACTGTTCTGACAAATACAAGATAGTGATAAACTATGGATTGAGTACGGTTGTGGGAATTACAGGAAATTCGTTCCAATTCATGATATCTGTGCCAAACTTTCACCAGAAATTTGTTGGATTTTCACTCTGTAACTAGTTGCGACACAGTTTCCACATTTTGTGGCATTGTCAAGAAGACAGCATGGAAGGTCTGTGTGTCATTTCGTGAAATTGATTGTGTATGGCATCAGCTCTGTACAGGCACCTCAGATATTGATGATGAATGTCACGATTTGTTACACTACTTTATGATCAAGCATCAGATCTTCAGAGCATCAATGAATGCAGACGAGTGTTATTTACAAGAAAGAATCGAGCCATCGAAAACATATTTCCTACAGCAGATGATTTGACACAACACATCAAACGAGCTACTCTCCAAGCAAGATTTTGGAACAACAGCCTCGTTCCACATTACACAATACCTTCGCCAACCAAGTGGAGATGGATAGTAACTTCAGGAGGATCATACCGACCTGTGTGGACAACAATTCCAGAAATAGCAAAACACTGTGAACAACGTATCTCCTGTACTTGCCGCAAGCGATGCACATCTTGTAAATGTGTTAAAATGGGAATACGATATACGAAACTTTGTGTATGTGAAGGGCAGTTCTCCGACAGTGATTGGAAATCACAAGTGCATTTACATAAATCATATGACAGCAAGATATTATGTAATTTAGATATTATGGCTGACACTAGTGTATTTGACAATCTATAGGATGTGATTAAATTTGGATATTAAATTGGAATAATAATGTATTGTACATTCTTTTGTTTCTCACTCTTATACGTATAAATGTTTGAAACTTTTTTTTACAGTTGCCTTAAGTGTTCCTCATGTCACTGATTTTAAAACGGAAATAAAAGTCTCATAGCCCTAAAAAAACTAGAATTTATTTACATATACATCAAAAATTACAATAATACATACATTTGATACTTAAACAATTATAAAACCACTGTATTAATTTTCGGAACCCATATAAATTACATTGTTGCCATAACGACTCTCTGTGCAACGCTACGTTGTTTTGGAAAAATTTCAGCAAATATTTGTGATAAAATAGAAGTCATATATGCCGTTCAAAAGGTAATTTTCTGACAAACAAAAAGTTTATTACACGTTTTAAGCTGCATGCAACGGATTTCAAGTTATTTAGCATAATACAAGTTGTAAATTTCCAACTGGACGAAAAATGTCCGGGCCAGGATTCGAACCTGGGATCACTTTGCTGAAGCCGCCACGCTCTACCACTGAGCTATCCCGGTCGAATCTGGAGGGCATAATTCATCCAGTTAATCTTATTGATCAAAGCATCTGGTCTGATATTTTAATCAGCTCAACAGAAAAGATCGCAGGTAATGGAACACCAGTAAACGCTGGATACGTGAATACACTAGAATTTAGCATAATGTTTCGAAAAAATCAAAATCAAAACCAAAAATTTTAATAAGGTTAAAAATAATTGTGGTATTATGAACGTAAACAATGATGTCAAATATACCGTTGGAAAGCGCGTTTTCTCCGGATTAATAATCACTAACAATATAGGTTAATATCAAAATATTATACCGAGTTATATAGAGAGATATGGAAGCGCATCACAAAACTTTGGCGGCTATATTGATTACGTCATCAACGCCGCTAGAGGGCCAAAAAAATTTGTGTCCCGGGCTTTTTATACTCGTCTATCCATGTACTATCTGAATCCAAAGTGGCGCATTGGTTGCCAGGTGTGAAATGTTTTGGTATAATTTTCAGCTATTTCACCCCACTAATATAAATTATGACAAATTTTGTAGAGACTTCTTTCATCAATTATTCATAGTGCATTATTAGTATTTTCGAAAATATGAAATATAATACACAAAAAATAATATTTCTATTTGTATTATTATTTTTTTTTAATATGAGAGAAAAACAAAACATTCACTCAATTTTTCTCAGTTGAATGCGAATTATTGCCTTCTGTTACTTAAAGTTTGTAAATAATAGCGAATACAGACATTGATCGTGGATTTCTACCAGTACTATTTTTTTTTTCAATTTTAATTAACAATGACATTATGCTGTTATTTTACTTTACCATTTGATACATTTTTAAAGTAATTTGTTTATCGAGGTAGTTAATTTACAATTAATGGGCTATATCTGTTTTGGAAATCGCTAAAAGTAGAAATATTTGTTTACATTTATTAAAATATTTGAATGAACAAATATTAACACAGTAATCAAAGAAAGTAATTCAATCAAATATTTTCAGAGAAACATATGTAAATAATAATGACATATTAAAGGCAACATTATTTATAACATTAAAATGTAACATTCGATGTGTTTTTTTTTCATTAAAAAATTTAACATTTAATTATCAGGTATAAAAAATGAGTAAAATAAGTTTTTTTTAGGGTTCCGTACTTAAAAAGTAAAAACGGTGCCATTATAAGATCACTCCTGTGTCTGTCCGTTTGTCTTTAACAGCCCTTTTTCTCGTAAACCATCGGACGTGGAAAGTTCAAATTTCAGAAAGTTATAAAGCCCTTTTATTCACATATTTTCAGAATATTAGTCAATCACAAATATGTTTAAGAAAAATTTAGGGGGCTAATTAAGTTACTTGAAAAAAGGATTTTATTTATATCGTGTTAAAGATCTCGTAATATCGAACTCAAAAATATATTTGTTTTAATTTTAGGTATTAAATTTTCAGCGATATCGTCGAAAATGCACTGCAAAAATATGTCCCCCTGTATTTCCGAATCTTCTGAAACTAAAATTATGAAAAAATTAGGGGTAGTAGAAGTTTATTTAAATCTTGCTGGAAAAATATAGCGAATTTTCTAGGTAACATAGTTTTTGAGAAAAACATATTTTTATGTTACACACAAACTTTAATTTTCAGGCGGGCAGTGGGAGCGTTGACGGGCGCTCGAGGTGTCTATCGACGCAGAATCATCCAAGGATATTTAATAATGATTTTCAATAGCATTGTCGGTAATTAGCCGAGATTTTAATTAAGTTACTTAAAATATCTTTCTTTTTATATATCGTGTAGCTGAAGTGTATCGTTTAAAAAATCTCGTAACATATCGAACTCAAAAATATATTCTTTTAATTTTAAGTATTATATTTTCAGAGATATCGTCGAAAGTATATTGAAAAAATATGCACCCCCCCCCCCTATTTTTGAAACAATTATGAAAAAAAAATATGGGTAGTAGTACTTAATTAATTAATAAATAGTAATTAATAAATGTAATGTACGGTACCCTTTGAGCGCGAGTTATACTCGTACGTGACCGATTTATTTTTTATTTTTTCAATGTTACATGAATAAATATTTCAAATTATGTAAACAGAAACAAAATGTAATTAAGACATAATTAAAGAATAAGTATATATAGACAATATTATATTAAATGTTTGTGTTTATTTTTGTATTTAAAAAGAAAATTATTTTTATACCGTAAACATTAAATGCTTAAAAATTGAAAATTATCCCTTTTTAAAATGTCTACAGTTTGAATAAAATCTATATGTAGATTAAAAATAAGATATTTTTCAAATACCTATCTTTTGGTGGTATTTTCTTAAAATTCTTAATTAATGTTTATTTAAAATTTGTATTTTTTTCCTCTTACATATTTTTTTTTTTAATAATTTCAAGTCAGCTATTAAAACACTGCACTTAAATGTTTTTACTTGATTAAAATAACACATAATAAAGTATGTTCTGCTTAATGTTGAAAAATAATTCAATGAAAAGATTTTTTTTTTTTCATTTAAATCCGATTTTGACACTTGGAAGCCACTCCCAACTTTTTAAAATAGAAGATAAGGAAACGATAAGGACATGTTTTTTTCCCATTATCTTACGATACCATATACTATATTGCATTTAAAAATAAATTTCACATTTTATACACTTTTTTCCGAGATAAGTAGCTGAAGTATACCCAAAAAACTATAAGCTATGTGAATTAGTTTATAATTTGTTCCTTTATTATCTATTTTTTTTATCATTATAAAAGTATTTTTAAAAGAAAATTACTTTTAAGTAATTCCCCAGAAAGGAAATTGTATTCAGGGTTGATAAATATAATTGTTTAGTTTTATTCCATTTAAACAAATTTTCGAAAACTTTTGCTGATTTGGGGAATAATTGAGAATTTGATTTCTTCTTACTTATAAAATAATTAATAATATTTTTGATTAAATAAGCATTTCAAAGAAGAGTATTTTTAGGAATTATGAATGAATTTTAATGAGATTTTATGATTTAGAAGTTAAGGAGAAGTATGGTTTCCCACAATTACATAGTTCTTAGATATAAGTATCTCTCTATTATAATTTAGACTTTTTTTTTTCAGATAGACTGAAAAATTGTAATTGCGAATTTGTTTTATTGATCGGAAAAGAGAAATTTTAAAGGAATATTTCTCAAAATTTTAGCATATTAAAAAATATACGTTGTAATTTTTTTTTACATAAATAGTAATTATTCGTAAAGAAAAGTTTATATTATTTATATTATTATTATTTCACACTATTTTAAAAGATTATATTGTATATTTTCTTGATTTTGAGAACAGTAAAGACCTACCCTGCTTCAAAGACAAAGATAATTTTTTCCATTAAAGTAAGAAATTAAAATTACACAGTTGTAGCTTGTTTGAATCTCCTTCTTTTTTAATCTGTATGCACTTTTACTTCTTTTGTTAATAAATTCCTTTTAAAAATGATTGACTAAAATTATAATCTTGAAAAAATTAGTAATTGAGTTTTCAAAATCATATTTATGGCTAACAAAAGAGCATAAATTAAGAAAAGGGGGATAATAAATATTATGCCATTGCATCTTTTCTTAAATTGTTTTTAATTAAATGTATTTTAAAAATAATTTTAAGAAACAATACATTCCAAAGTTAATGGACTACCTACGCGTCCATTTCCTACCTAGTTTATATTTCCCACGCAAACATAAACATAATTGCATCTTTTTGTAACTATGAAATTTATTTATAAAACAACTACATTTTTTAATTATTTGTGAATGACTTTTTAAGTTTGATTTACTGGAACATCAAAACAAATAAAGCACAAAATATTATAATCTAAAATATAAATATATCGCTACACACTTATTTATTTACAGCACAAGACACTTGTTTTGAATTGATTGTTCTAGCGATAAATAGGTAGAGGATCACTGCTTCCTAGCTGTAAAAATCCTATTATTTAATATTTCCCATTATACTATGGTTATTTATAAAGAAATAGCATTTTTTATCATTCTTAATTTTTAAAATTGTATTGACAGCAAATAGCTTTTTGTTGGTCTCATAATCTGTAGTTTCACTTTATTTAAATCAACAAAACATCTGATATTCTAAATTTTCAATTTATATATCTCAATCAACAAAACAGCAAGTCTTTCTAATCACATATTTTATTTTAAAAAACGAACGCCTGTACGTAATTATAAAGATAAATAAATAAATAAATAAATAAATAAACTCTTTTAAATTGTTAGATTTATTTTACACACCATTTCATGCTATATGTAATGTTTTAAGAGATTAAAGTTTACTGATTTGTGACTAAGCAATTTATTCCCACCAAATGATATTTTAAGGATGTATTTTTCTTAATGTGCATCTTTCGACTGTCCGTTTAAAAGTGATCTGTCCTTGAAATCTGAAAAAAGTATTTTTTTCTTTTTCTTTTCTTTTCTTTTTTTTTTTTTTTTTTTTTGGTGGGGGTGGGAGATAAAATCTTGAAGATTGTTGGTGAGTTTTAGGCAAGTGACATATATCACAGCAGGAGTATTTACCACAGAATCAAATAAGCAGCTATTCATCGGTCTATGATCTCGATGCAATATTATTTGCGGAACATGTATCAGCTAGTCGAATCCCACGGTTAATGCGATTTCCTGACGAAACGAGTCTTCAGCTCCTTGAAAGGAGATGTTCTAATTAAAATCATAATAATATCGATTATTATTTTACTATGCCGCAGTTCGTCAGTCGGTGATGTTAATCCGATATATTTTGTTGTCAGGGATAAATATTTCCCAAAATATTATTTCAATATGCTCTTGATTCCAGCTACAAATCTATAAAGGAAATTATCGCATGTACCTAATACAGATGCACTGTTATAATTTTGGATCTATAGTAGGCGATTATCGTGTAGTAGCTTCGGGAGACAAGCAGAATTGCTATCTGTTTCTGCTTGAATACAGCTATCGGTCTATTGATGAATTAAATGTCGCTATTTCCCCCCATTCCCTTCTATGTGTGGGCATTTGTTTGTTATCCTTTACACATTTCACCCTTTTTCAAGTGTGTATAAAATATTTTGCGATTCATTATCGTCATATAAAACTTTTAACAACAAAAGGCCTTATATTTCCTTAATATGTGCAGTGATTTACACAAGCTGAATAAACATGAGACAACATCTCCAAAATTTATTTTGGGATTAAGATAGATTACTAAAACACAACTTAATAAACAGACATCTTGAGACTTTTACATTCATTCTTAAGCTACTATTTCTAAAAGCTTTACGTTTGTTGACAATATTTTCAATAAAGTTAATCTCATAATCTGGAAGTAAATTGATTAGCTATTTATGAAAGTAATGCTCTCAAATAAGCTTGTGAAAATGACAATGTGGAATCTCCAGACATGTATTAACGCTTCTAAAAGGAATTTATTTCACCTGCCAGGTGACGCACTTTATATTTTAATGTTCCTAAGACAATATTTGTGAGAGTTAAAAGAATATTTGAATAAATATAGTTAAGAGATTACTCGATTGTCTATTTTGCAACTAATAATGCAGAAATTAATTAGACATGTTTAATTATAAATTTCTGTGTGATTTAAAATTAATAATAACAAATAATAATTATCTATAAGTCTGTAAAGATAAATATGTATGTTATATTTTCTAGAACATTCTTTGTCGCAGTTTAAATTCTTAAATATTTCACCTTTTACAAGATTTTTTAAGTAGCATTTTTCCTAGTAAACTTGTATAAAGATTGTGCATGTGTATACAGATGAATATTTAAAACAATTGAAATATAGGTGAAGATATGATATTATATTTGTCAGGTGCGTGATAAATTGATATGTATTGACATTTTTGGCATAGTTTACGTACGCATAAGGAATATAAATATGAATTAATGCTATGATCGTACATTAATCTTAAACACGCTCATAGAAATTAATTTCGAACAATTAAAAATAACAGGTTGAAGAAAGTACTGCTTTATATAATTAATTATACAGTAAATTATACATTAGTAGGATTTCAATAAAAGTATTCATTCAATATATATATATATATATATATATATACATATACAGTGAAACCTCTCTAAGGAGACCACCCATTAGACTATAAAAAATCGGTCTTTATAGAGGTGGCGGGTAAAGCAAAGTTTCGTGAAATACATATTAGTACATATAGTTTGCTTTGATTTTAATAATTTCTCATTAACAATATTTCTTTCTAAAAATTCTTTGATATCTTTAAACAAATTATTAATCTTAGTATCATCTCTAACAGGTATGGAATTTTCTATCAATCTATTTCAAAATCATATTATATCAATCCTTTTCAATAGATAATTTTACATCTGGATGATCTGTTTGAATATGACTATGCAGATCTCTAATACAGATGCAGAAATATCCACAAATTGAACATTGAATCCGTTTTCCTTTCTGGAGGTCGATGTTTTCATTTGATGAAGCTTCTTATACGCCGATATAAAAAAAATTTTCTGTGAATACACAATCACAATGTGTGCATAAAATTTTCACTGAATTATCCTCCATCATGCTAGTGCTAAAACTTCTACCGTTAAACAAAAATGAAGTGATAACAACATTGTCAATCTTTCCAAGAGAAGCAACAAAATTGTGATAAACTGGAACCTGGACCCTCCCCATAACACACAGACTCAACCACGTAAAAAAGTCTCCTGCACTTTGCAGGTGTTTGTTATTTAATTCCAGGAAAGGCGACAATAGCCCTTCTCCCACCAAGACCAACTTATCTTTCCATAGCGATAGTGACATTAAACATACACAAGAACCTGCACATTCCTCTTAAACGAGGGAAGAAATAACCTTGATTCATCTGGTCTAAGGAAGTAAATTTATGTATTTTCTGGAGATGATTAGAATTTCGAGTTTCCCCCATATAAAGGAAAGTAATTCTACTCTTCAAATGAAAGTGGTCTTTCAGGGAGGGAAACGGGAAATAGTGGTCCTTTAATGGAGGATAATTAACATTGAGCTTATAGTCAAAAATTATAGAAAATAAATAAACGGTCTTTATGAGAGTTGGTCTCCTTATAGAGGTGGTCTTTCAGGGAGGTTTCTCTGTATATATATATATATATATATATATATATATATATATATATATATATAACCATAAATGAAACATTACCATAACACCAACTTAAACTATAAAATAATAATAAGTATGTAATAAGTAGTTGACGATGAAAATATTCCCCAACACACTGCATATGGATGCCAAAAACTTATTTAAAAGAATAAGAAATTAAATTAAAAATTGAATAAATAAAATTGAATGAATGAAATGAAATTTGCGGAATTTAGACAGAATTGTCATGTCCCAAATGCCTAAATACCACAAATAAAATGAGTGGTTTCATCATCATATTAGCCATAACATTGCTAAAGAATATGATTTTGAGACTACCTACTCATAAACAATGAATCAAATCTGTGAAAAAATAAAAAATAAATACATTATTAAAAAGGAAAGAAACCATACCTATAATATACAGATAAAACATGAAATAGAGTCATAAATTACATAATCCATTTGGATTAAAAAAGATACCTATGCACCACATGAACCACACATGAACAGAACCAAACAGAGGGAATGAATTGCAGAATCATTACATGTTGTCAAATTTAGATTTAGAAAATGATTTACTATGTTGCCAGAATAGACTTTAGAATAATATGAATATTATTGTAAAGCAACAGAAACATTGGTGCTGCCATCTATAAAGGTAAAAAGTGAATAAACGCTGAATAAAAATAGTATTGGACGAAAATTAATATTTAAAAATTAAACCATATACTATCTAAAATGATAGCAATTAGTTAAATAATAAATAAATGAAATTAATTAATAAATAATAAATAGAATATCCAATTACATTAAAGTAATGGATGTATTAATGAATAATTTTATGTTAAAAATAAGATGGAAGATGGAAAAATTAATAATTAAAGCAACATAAAAATATATGTACCATGAAATGATATAGCAACTATTAAATAGCTGTGCCAAAAATGCAACATCACATAAATTAAATTAAATTAAAATACTAAATATTTGAATTAAGATACAAAGGATTTAAAATTAATATTAATTAAACATTGAAATTAATTAGTAACATATAATGTTTCTTCATACAAAGTTAAAAAATTAAATACACTTGATATAAGTGGTAAGGGTAGAACGTTTAATAAAAATTAAAACATGTATTATATTAACACTTTAGAAAAGTATACATTATATTAGAAGTTAATATGATATTGTCCACCATAGGCATTAATCCAAATGCATTAGATAAAAAAACATTCTTAACCCGGCAGTAGTCGCACGTTGGTAATTTCCCCGCCAAAATTCGCTGTCTTCCTTTATCTGATTTCCCCTTAAAGCTACAATAATGAAATGCAGTGTAGCTGACCTTGACCGTTGGTTCTATTGTGTACTAAAGTTGCAAGGCATTCCAGCGTTTTCTCAGAAATTTATTGCATTCTAAAGTTGAAATCGGTCTAAAAGACCGTGGCGCGAGCACTGCGGTTCATGTAATTTTTTCCCCTCCCAGTTCTTCATTCCCGTTTCCGGGAATTTCTCCACAGGAAAGTTTCTGGGAAGGGTTGGATTCTAGTTTGCTCTTTCATTCTTCTTTTCATATTTCTTTGAATTAACTGTTATTTATTATTATTTACTTCATATATACGATTATTATTTACTTCATACATAAGAAGCTTCTAACAAGTGGTGTGACTCAAGAGGCCTGTCTCCATGCCGATATAAGTAATAAATGGATCTTCATAAATTTTCATTTCAAAAAGGGCGTTTAAGCATAAAATCGCTAATAATTGCCCCCCCCCCCGCACCACATACACACACAAACAGCAGCACATACACACACAACAAAAACTGCTGCCTTTATATTAATAATTTCAGAGTAAGGAGTTTTATCTTCTTTTTTTATTATTTTTATATAGATATATTGTAAGAAAAAATAATAAAATAGGATATTGATATCAGTTAGTCGATGCAGATGTTTTTTTCTTGGGGCCCATTTTGTGAAAAATGAAAATTAATTTTGTGAAATTTATTATATTTTTGTGACAAATAACATTTTGTAACAAAACATGAAATCCAGTTACTGAAAATTTAACCAATAATTTATTAATAAGTTATTTAAGTCCTTCTGCTATAGTTTTCCTTTCTGGTGATCTTGTTTAGTTTGCAAATTACATATTTACAAACGTAACAAAATAAAATAAATTAATGAAGAGTATGTTTTTATGGAATGGAATTTTATGAAGGTGCTTGTGTTAATAAAAGAAATTTTGAGAAGGTCTCTTTTATTAAGAGGATTTCTGCAAAGGGACCTATTTTATTAAGAGGAATTTTGCGAAGGAGCCTGTTTTCTTAATTTTATGAAGGGTTTTGTGTTAATAACAGAGTTTTTGTCAAGGGCCGATGTTTTATTAAGAGGAGTTTTGTGAAGGAGTTTGTCATATTACATGGAATCTTATGAAGGGGCCTGTTTTATTATGAGGAATTTTGTGAAGGATCCTGCTTTAGTAAGAGGAATTTTGCAAAGGGACCTTTTTTGACAGGAATTTTGTGAAGGGCCTGCTTTTGTAAGAAGAATTTTGTGAAGGCCCCTTTTTAACAGCAATTTTGTGAAGGACTTGTTTTTTTTTATGAAGGATCCTGTGTTAATTAAACAAATTTTGTAAAGAGGCCTGTTTTATTAAGAGGAATTTTTGAAGTATTTTGTGAAGGAATCTGTCTTATTAGATGGAACTTTAAAAAGGCCTGCTTTATTAAAAGGAATTTTGTGAAGGGCTAGTTTTATTAAGATACTTTTTTTCAGAGGAATTTAGTGAAGGGTCTTTTTTTTTAATTTATGAAGAGTCATGTGTTAATTGAATAAATTTTGTAAAGAAGCCTGTTTTATTAAGACGGATTTTGTAAAGAATATCTGTCTTATTACATGGAATTTTATGAAAGACCTTTTTTATGAAGATGAATTTTGTGAAGGATCCTGTTTTATTAAGAGGAATTTCGTGAAGGGTTTTGTTTTATTAGATAGATTTTTGTGAATGAAAAATAAATAGGTCCCAAATTTTGCCTGGATCTACCCCTGGTTATAAATAACATGTCCTGAAATACACAATTGAATGATTATTTAAATTGCATAAATGAATAATGTAATCTGTCTCTTTTCAAGTTCAATTGGCTCCTAGTTCCAGTACACTGTCAAAAAACAGCTTACTGCGGTTCTGACTTTAAAAATAATTTATCCCTAACACGATTTCAAATTCATAATTGAAAATTTATTCTAATTAGTAATTCATTGTGTCTTTATAACATCAATCAAATTATTTAATAATTCTTATTCTTTTAATATATCAGGGGTCGATACATGAATAATTTGGGGCCTATTTAGGGCCCCTTCACGAAAATCCATTTAATAAAACAGGCTCCTTGACAAAATTCTTTTTTATAGAATCCGGCGCTTCACAAAATTCCTCTTGATAAAATAGGGTCCTTCACAAAATGCCTCTTTATAAAATAGGTCCTTCAGAAAGTTCTTCTTGATAAAATATAACCCGTCACAAAATTCCTCTTGATAAAATAAGAACCTTCACAAAATTCCACTCCATAAAAACATTCTCTCCATTAATTATTTTTATTTTGTTAGGTTTTAAAATGTGTCATTAACAATAAAACAAGTTCACCAGAAACGAGAACTTTAGCAGAAGGAACGAAATTATTAAATGCTTGGTTTTAATTTGAGTAGTTGGATTTTTTCTTTCATAACAAAATGTTTTTTTGGGGTTTTTTTTTTCACAAAATATATAATAAATTTCGCAAAAATATGATACATTTCACAAAATAACTTTTATTTTTCACAAAATGGGTCCCAAGGAAAAAAAACCTGCGTCGACTCCTGTATATTTTGTAATATATATATATGAGCCCATTTTAATATTCAAAATAGCTTGAAAATTAACAGTATACGCTATTTACCTGAAATAGAAATTTTATACAACGGCGTCAGTTTAAAGTATTTTCAAAAACATTCCAATAATACCAAAATAATGTGCAAAATATAATGACAGCACAAACGAATATTGTTATAGTGGTATAATAATTACAAAGGTTTATCATAATATCTTTCAGAGAATAAAGTCATTGATGATTTAGAAATATTAAACTAATTAATTCTATTACTTAGCTGAAACAATAGGATTTTCTGACTATTAGAACTAATTGCAAATGTCGAAATACAGAGAGTAGAGCAAATTTTCCGAAATTAACGTATATATTTGAAGCATGTTTTCTATTTACAAATTATTGCTATCTCAGCAGAATCAAATTCAATTTTATGTTTTTTTCAATTTTATATTCGTTTTATTTAAGATATAATTTTACATTATCAAAATACAAAACGTTTAAATGAGGAATCAAATTCAGTTTTGTTAATATGGAGTTTAGTATCCCTTTTTGAATTGCATTCGAAATGAAATGACAGCAAGCGATTTTAATATTTAAAAAAAAACAATAACATTCCTATATTTTAATCTGTAAAAAAATTACTGATATAATGCCATCATTAAAATGTCACTAAGTTTCAAAATTGATTTCTAAAAAGTGTTTCATAGCTCTAGTGTCATGCCTTTTATATTTAGCTCTGAAGAGTTTTCAGGGATTAAGTATCGCTTATTTGCTTTATTAGTTTTGGATTTAGTTTTGTGGATATGAACCTTAGTATTACGTTTCACACCGCCTTCGGTATGAAATTCTGGCTGACAATTTTATTTACTTTTTAACAGCTTCCCTATACTTTAATTTAAAAAATATGTTATTTACTTAATGTTATCCTTGAAGATTAATTAGGTTTTAAAATTGACTTCCAAAAAGTATTTTATATCGCCAAAGTTATCCCTTTTATATTTAGCTTCGAAGGATTTTCAGAGATTAAGTATCGCTTACTCATGTCATTAGTTTTTATTTAGTTTTGTGGATATGAACTTTAGTAATACGATCACATTGCCTTTGTAATTGAATGAGAGAAAAACAATTTTTATCTTTTTAAAAACAATAACATTCGTAAACTTTGACTTAAAAAAATGTTATTGATTCAATTCCATACTTGAAATTTAATTAGGTTTTAGAATGTACTTCCAAATTCTATTTCATATCTCTAGTTACATGTCTTTTATATTTAGCTTCGAAGAGTTTCCGGGATTAAATATTCTTTACTAGACTGTTTAGATGTGAATTTAGGTTTGCGGATATGAAGATTAGTATTTGTTTCACATTGCCTTCGAAATGAAACGCTGGCAAACAATTGCAATCATTTTAAAACAATTACTTTTCTATATTTTACTCTACAAAAACATTAGTGATTTTATAAAATTTTTGAAGTTTAATTTATTTTTAAAATTTACTTCCAAAAAATGTTTCATATCTCTAGAGTCATTGCTTTTATATTTAGCTTCGAAGAGTTTTCAGGGATTAAGTATCATTTACTCGAAAAGTAACACTAGAGATGAAAGCCTAGCGTAATGAGTTTTCAAAATTCTAAACAGTTGCTATTCAAAAAAGTCACAGAGATAGAGTTTTATTATCAACAGTTTGAAAAAGAATTTTGGTTTTAAAATTGGCTTCCAAAACATATTTCATATCTCTAGAGTCATGACTTTTATATTTAGCTTCGAAAAGTTTTCAGGGATTAAGTATCACTTACTCGAAAAGTAACACTAGAGATGAGAGCCTAGCGTAATGAGTTTTAAACAGTTTCTATTCAAAGAAGTCACAGAGATAGAGGTGTATTATCAACAGTTTGAAAAAGAATTTTGGTTTTAAAATTGGCTTCCAAAACATATTTCATATCTCTAGAGTCATGACTTTTATATTTAGCTTCGAAAAATTTTCAGGGATTAAGTATCGCTTACTCGAAAAGTAACACTACAGATAAAAGCCTAGCTTAATGAGTTTTCAAAATTTTAAACAATTTCTATTCAAAGAAGTCACAGAGATAGAGTTTTATGATCAACAGTTTGAAAAAGAATTTTGGTTTTAAAATTGACTTCCAAAAATATATTTCATATCTCTAGAGTCATGGATTTTATATTTAGCTTCGAAGAGTTTTCAGGGATAAAGTATCGCTTACTCGAAAAGTAACACTACAGATGAAAGTCTAGCGTAATGAGTTTTCAAAATTTTAAACAATTTCTATTCAAAGAAGTCACAGAGATAGAGTTTTATGACCAAAGCTAAAATATATATATATATATTGCGATGTACTGTTACGTATTAGAATTTGAGGCCAAATTTGTTTAACAAAGTATTTATTAACTAATAAGCAGTAATAATAAATACAAAAAAATAAGAATCAACATGAACAAATATAAATTTTTCAAATTTAAATTTAGTAATATAAAAATTCAAAACAATAATTGTAACACAAACTGATAATTTTAAATATATATTGTAGAAAAACATTTGTGAATACTGCAAAAAAAAAAAAAAAAAAAATATAAATATATATATATATATATATATATATATATATATATATATATATATATATATATATTTTCACTGTTTTAATAAGAATTTTCAACAAGTCATGCCTAAATAAACAAAATATTTTTATCAGATATAAGCTATATAAATAAATAAAAATACAAGCAACATTCATCGATTATGAATACAGTATTGTTATTTTCGCAAATGTGAATTATAATTGACGGCAAGTGTATTATCTGTCTATTTTATTTTGTAAAAATATAAAAGAGAACACAGATGATACACTCAAACTTTTCAAATGAATACTGATGACTTGAAGCTACTTCATGTTTTCCTGTTACATCCATTTTTGAATAAAATTGTATACAGACATGATTCGAGAAAAATCTAATATTAATAAAATTTATAAATTATGAAATATTTCATTTAATTTGTTCATCGAATAATTTAACATATCTTAAATGATCTATGGTTTACGTAAAATATTTGTCCATATTTATTGAATTGTTCTATGGAAAATCAGTAACGCTTTAATTTTGTAATATTCTACAATCATATATTTTCAAGACGAAGTACAAAAGCAATTTTTAAAATTAATTGCACATCATTAATTCAATATTTAATTGTAGAAATCAGTTTTTTATGTCACAATACAAATCGGCATTTCTAGTTATAAGATATTATAACATGTAAAATAGTTCTCTTTTAATGCTACGTAAATAAAAAGTTAAAATTTTGTTCGAACAAAAAAAAAATGCTTTTTTGGTCTCACGCAAGTTATTATTTAATTCATTATTAAATACAAATTAAAAAATAGCTATCTATAAAAAATACATACAATTACAAGAGTGTTCAAGAAAAATATAATAATAATAAAATTTATAAATTATGAAATATTTCAATTAATTTGCACATCAAGTAATTTCACGTATCTTAAATGAGCTATGTTTGACGTAAAATATTTTTCCATATTTATTGATTTGTTCTATGGATAATCAGCAACGCTTTAATTTTGTAGTCTTCTACAATCATATATGTTTTCACGGCGAAGTACAAAAGCTATTTTAAAAACAATTAGCACATCTTTAATTAAATATTTAATTGTAGGAATAAGTTTTTTATGTCACATACAAATCTGAATTTCTAGTTATGAGATATTATAACATATAAAATAGTTTTCTTGTGATGCTACGTAAAAAAATGGTTGAAATTTTGTTCGAACAAAAGCAAAATGCTTTTTTGGTCGTACGCAAGTTATTGTTTAATTCGTTATTAAATACAAATTAAAGAATAGCTATATATAAAAAATACATAAAATTCTTATTTTGATTTGCAAAAATGAGATATTTCTTATAGCGTGAACTTTATGTTCGTATAAGAAAATGCATAATCTACAATTGATTTTTTTTTTATTAATAGTAATAATTTTTCTTAATATTTAATTAAAAATATCTATTCGTCAGTGTCACTATATTTTATTTCTTAATTTAATATTTATCCAACATGCCGAAATATTTAAATTGCAAATACTCTTAATTTGGTCTTCAAAACGTTTCATGTACGAAATAAAATAAGGAATATTGAAACATACTATATAACTTTAAAACAATTTCTACTAAGTATTAAGAGATAATTAAATGCAAGATTTTTTCCCCCTAAATATGGTTTGACCAGTGAAAACTAGCTACAGTTTTTTAACAAAAAAAAAAAAAAAAAAAAAAAAAGAAAGAAAAGAAAAACGAGTATGACTATTATGATATTGGACAGAGTTTTTCAATTATCTTATTAAATAATGTACATTATATTTAAAATATATTTCACGCCCTTGATATATTTTATCATGAGATAAATCCGTTACACAAATATTCTTAAGAAAGTTAAAGCTATGTGTATTACTTATGGTATTTTCTTACATGTTATAATCTAAAAAATGCCAATTTTCTAATAAAACATTAATTTCTAAATATTCATGAAACACAAATTTTATTCTGGATTTTATAACTTTAATATGCTTTTCACTTCAGTTCAAATTTGGAGTTTTTTATTATTTAAAGAATAATTAAAAATTTATTTGCATCTGATTAATAAAACTATTAACAAAGTTCCTGATTAGCTACAGTTTTTTAACAAAAAAAGAAAGAAAAGAAAAAAAAAGTATGACTATTATGATATTGGACAGAGTTTTTCAATTATCTCATTAAATAATGTACATTATATTTAAAATATATTTCACGCCCTTGATATATTTCATCATGAGATAAATCCGTTACACAAATATTCTTAAGAAAGTTAAAGCTATGTGTATTATTTATGGTATTTTCTTACATGTTATAATGTAGAAAATGCCAATTTTCTAATAAAACATTAATTTCTAAATATTCATGAAACACAAATTTTATTCTGGATTTTATAACTTTAATATGCTTTTCACTTCAGTTCAAATTTGGAGTTTTTTATTATTTAAAGAATAATTAAAAATTTATTTGCATCTGATTAATAAAACTATTAACAAAGTTCCTGATTAGCTACAGTTTTTTAACAAAAAAAGAAAGAAAAGAAAAACAAGTATGACTATTATGATATTGGACAGAGTTTTTCAATTATCTCATTAAATAATGTACATTATATTTAAAATATATTTCACGCCCTTGATATATTTTATCATGAGATAAATCCGTTACACAAATATTCTTAAGAAAGTTAAAGCTATGTGTATTATTTATGGTATTTTCTTACATGTTATAATGTAGAAAATGCCAATTTTCTAATAAAACATTAATTTCTAAATATTCATGAAACACAAATTTTATTCTGGATTTTATAACTTTAATATGCTTTTCACTTCAGTTCAAATTTGGAGTTTTTTATTATTTAAAGAATAATTAAAAATTTATTTGCATCTGATTAATAAAACTATTAACAAAGTTCCTGATTAGCTACAGTTTTTTAACAAAAAAAGAAAGAAAAGAAAAACAAGTATGACTATTATGATATTGGACAGAGCTTTTCAATTATCTCATTAGATAATGTACATTATATTTAAAATATATTTCACGCCCTTGATATATTTCATCATGAGATAAATCCGTTACACAAATATTCTTAAGAAAGTTAAAGCTATGTGTATTATTTATGGTATTTTCTTACATGTTATAATGTAGAAAATGCCAATTTTCTAATAAAACATTAATTTCTAAATATTCATGAAACACAAATTTTATTCTGGATTTTATAACTTTAATATGCTTTTCACTTCAGTTCAAATTTGGAGTTTTTTATTATTTAAAGAATAATTAAAAATTTATTTGCATCTGATTAATAAAACTATTAACAAAGTTCCTGATTAGCTACAGTTTTTTAACAAAAAAAAAGAAAGAAAAGAAAAACAAGTATGACTATTATGATATTGGACAGAGTTTTTCAATTATCTTATTAAATAATGTACATTATATTTAAAATATATTTCACGCCCTTGATATATTTTATCATGAGATAAATCCGTTACACAAATATTCTTAAGAAAGTTAAAGCTATGTGTATTATTTTTGGTATTTTCTTACATGTTATAATCTAAAAAATGCCAATTTTCTAATAAAACATTCATTTCTAAATATTCATGAAACACAAATTTCATTCTGGATTTTATAATTTTAATATGCAGACACTTCAGTTCAAATATTTTTTGGAGTTTTTTATTATTTAAAGAATAATTAAAAATTTATTTGCATCTGATTAATAAAACTATATACAAAGTTCCTTATTAGTATATCAAGAATAATTCATTTAGGAGAGGAGACAAAAGTTGTGCGAAAAATTTATTATTTATTTCCAAAATTTAAATTTTACAATAAAAATATATATACAGTAAAATTTCGTTACAACGAATCTCTGGAGACCACTGATTAAATTCGCTATAATGAAATATTCGTTAAAGTGAAAATATTTTTATACTGAAATAGAATAATATGACTTTTTTTACAATCCAAATTATATTCGTTAAATTGAATAATTCGTTAAATCGAGGTTCGTTGTAACGAGATTCTAGTGTATATATATTCCTAAAATTTTTTAACTTCTAAAAATC
Organism: Maratus michaelseni; assembly: GCA_963931845.1. Taxonomy (NCBI): domain Eukaryota; kingdom Metazoa; phylum Arthropoda; class Arachnida; order Araneae; family Salticidae; genus Maratus; species Maratus michaelseni. The sequence continues at coordinate 318,669,659 of OZ007593.1, read as the reverse complement.
AGTTGAGCAATTTTATCTGATTGGGAAAAAATATTCCAAATTTTTTATTAAATGTAATTTTAAAACTCTAATTTACATATTATTAAACCTTACGAAGTGACTCAAATATATAAGTGAGAAGTTTGAAAATAGCATCGTTTTGTATTATTATTTAAAGTTTGTAATAACATATATGTAAGATGTATATGACGAAATTCTATTTAAGCAGTGTACAGCAATTACGTGTTTGCAGATATAGTTTGATTTCTGTTAAAAGCCATGATATATATTATACAGCCAATGAATTCAGGAAGGTACACTCCAAACGATTACATATTCAGTCGCGATGGGGAAGAAAAATTTAATGATTTCTAGTCATACCAGTGCACATTGCATAACTAAAAACATGATCGTGTAGTCAGTTAAATGAGCGACCACAATTAATAACAGTGCAGTTGTACCACCGTAGAATCAAGCGAGTAAAAAACAGTAGTGACAATCGTTGAAGATCCTGAATGTTTTCTGCGAGAAGAATCAAAGAATTTGATTCCAACTTACTTAATAACATACTTATCATACAAAAATGGAGCACTCTTGAATTAGTCAGCACGGCATTTAATGAAATACATCTTGACGGCGATATTCTAAAAAAAATCAGAACTCACTCTTCTGATGCCGTTATTATCTTTTAGCATAGAGCAGACGATATCATTGAAAAAGTTCTATTGCGAAGACATGCAATCGATTTAAAGCATTTTCGCAGAAGTCTATACATGCAAACTACAAATAGATTTTATCCAACCGAAGCGTCAAATTTTGGAATGACTGCCGATTAACAAAAACTTGGCGATTCGGTTCCTGAAAAACGTGGGGAGAAAGTTTCTAGTAATATCCAGAAGAATAAAAATGGTCTGAAATCAAAATACTTAGGAAATTTAATGTCTTAGTGCCAAAATGAAAATTAAAAACTGACGTGAGAACATATAGATTTGTTGAAAAGGATAAAATAATAATAGAATTTTTAAAGACGAAAAATAGTATAAAAAATGAGAAAAATTGAGACTAAATTTAAGATAGGTTAATTATTAACACTATGTTATATATATATATACAGGGTGATTATAAAAAAAAACTATCCCGATATATGAACCCCTAACTGCCATACCGTTCACAGAAACTGAATGAAATTCTGGCATAAGTATTTTCAGGTATGCGCTCAAGAATCATGCAAAAAACAACAGTTAAATTTTAACAGTTACGGTTACAGTGACAAAATTTTGAAAATTTCAAATAGCAACACCTACTTTTTTTTATTGGAATGTGATCTTCATAGTGAAAAACCATAAAAAACGTTGGAACGGTACCTGTAGCACGAAAATGACCGGCGCTAGGCAGACTAAAAGAAAAGTGAAAACAACCAATAAAAGACAGAGAAGCAACAGAAAGTAAAACATTTTATTGTTCAGTGCTATCCACCATCTGCCGCATGTAAAGTGTCATCTTGTGTGAAATGGAAAATGTATGAAACACAATAAAATGTTTTGTTTTCTGTTGCTTCTCTGTCCTTATTGGTTGTTTTCACTATTCTTCTTAGTCTGTCTAGCGCCGGCGATTTTCGTTTTTTGTTACTTTTGTTTGTTGTCGATTTGATTTGTAATCATGTTAACTTTTACACTACATTAAAGATTTATTTGAAATAGAAAACATTTGAATTCAAGTTTGAGCGTAGTTGCCTAATACAAAAGACACGTTGCATCCAATTTAATTTACAGTTCCGAATTAGAGTAGAAATGTTTCATATACAAGTGTGTAAAAAATAAAATCTGTGCATATAAGAAGAAAAAACACTGTTTAGAGCTATATCAAGAAACATTTGGGGAATATGTGAGACTAGAAAATAAGATTTGTGTTACAGTTACTCATGTTACATCTTTGAAATAGACAAAAAAACATCTAGTAGGTTATGCGTGAAACTGATATACAATTTTTCATTAATATATATAAAAAAAACATAAAAAATATTTTTATGGGACAAATGAGTGAATCTGAGTATAAGGATACTTTCATTTGCATTTTCTCCAATTCCAGTTTTCTTACAATTAATAACAATGGTTTGTATGTAACTTTATATCAATTAATAAAATCTCGCTTATCCTGAAATAAATGAACCTTTTGCCAAATTTTAACAGTTACTACTCTTTTGATTTAATATTTAAAATGTTGATTATTACATTGATGATTTATTTGGAAGTAAAAATATTGTAATTTGTGTATCAACGTATAAACATAAATGAGTCATTTGTTACAAGAAATTTCAAATTTAAAACAAAAAACGTTGGAACGTTAAACGTTGGAAAATAAACGATTTTTCAGTATGCTTTGCATAATATAGAATTGTTTCGACTGTAGTGTTTTTTTTTAACGAAACTAGCATTCTACAAAACGTCCTTTTATATTATGTTAATGTAATAATTTAAAAAAACACGCTTAGACGATAAGAATTACAAAGTAGAATGTATTTTATTGAATTTAACTGGGGAATATAGTGATCAGCAGATAAAAACAAAGACTTAGTTCAACAGCGCTCTATATTTTTATTCAAATACAAAATTGATCCAACATGTACATTTTGAATTAAAAACTAGAAATATAAAATGTAGTGCACTTCTACTCAATAGAAGCGGAGATACTGCTGTAATGTTCATATATGTGTAAATATATATGAACATTATATATATTACATATGTATAATGTTATGTATATATAAATATATATAACATAGAAACCCCCCTGTTCAGTGAAAAGAGTTAAAATTGAATCAGTAAAATGTTTAATAAATATCTTGCATATTGAAATTGCTGAAATCCCATCTCATAGACTCTGAGTTAGAGCAATCACAAAAATCGTGAAAACCGCAGCATAGCTGCTCCTCTGCCAAACAAAGCCAAAACTTGAATGACATATTTTAAAATAAATGTCTTCCATATTACACTTTGTTAAATTCAATCCCATTGAAGCCAAGATATAGCTACCATGGAAATCACTAAAAACATTGGACAGGGCGCCAACTTCTGAATAAGATGCATCCCAAACCTAATCTGTACCAACTTATGTCAAGTATTAACTGAATACCAAGTTGGATGAAATTCCACCCCATAGATGCTGAGATAGCTCCATCATGGGAATTTTGTAAAATATAGAAAGCAGAGACACCGCTTTCACTATATACATCAAAACTTAATCAGTAGCTATAGATATCATGTTCCAACTGAATATATAATTGATGACATTCCATCCAATAGATTAGATATAACTATATCGGAAATCGTTCAAAACACATCATATCAGAGCCACCTGTTGAGCGATTTGTAATAAAACATTATCAGCATCTATACCTGTCAATGCCTAAAAGAATATTTAGTTATTTAAAATTCCGTACATTCGTTCTTGTGATAGGGCTGTTATGGAAATTGAGAAATATCGAATACTGCAGTCCCACCTATTAAGCGACATATATCCAAACCTAACGAAGTATCAGTTCATGTCAAGGTGTAACAAACTATAAAGTTTTATGAAATTCCATGCATTAATTTTTGAGATAGACTGGTCTTAAAAATTGTGTTACACACAAATTAAACAAACACACAGACATTTTTCAAAAATAATTGTTTTCACGATATCCTGAAACGTCCATTAAAAAATCCATTAAAAGCAGAAATTTAAAATTTGCGCGATTCCAGTATTTTTTCCTTATGTACATAGAAAGAAGTAAAAATGGGACTACTGTGTTGTGTGTATTGGCGTGAATCAACAATATTGTAACAGTTATTAGAACCAGTGCTTTGTGATAAATACACGAATTTCTGTGACAAGATAACTTCCACCTCCACATCTTCAAACACTGTAGTTATCCCTAAGTATAAAAAAGAGGGAAGTTTGTGTACTGTGTTCTGAAGAAACCGCTGCACGCAGAGCTATAAAATTTGGTGAGAAGGTGCCTTATAGCATGTAGTTTTGCACCTCAAAGCCCGATTTTGGAATTTTTGAATAGATTATTTTTCATTTAAATTTGTATGCGATTTTTAGCATTTTTTAGCGTTTTGTCACGTTTTGCTGTAATTTTTCCACAATAGTAACAGAAATCCGGTTCCAATCTTTTAGCTCAATGTAGTAAATTTTATTCCCTTTTCAGTAAAGTTTATTTGGAATTCGTACAGCGATGTTTGACTTTTTGGCGGTTTTTTTCCGTCGACACAAAAAATTTTTGCCCAGAATGCTTGATTGGTTCGGTGGTTGCTTCCATTTCGACCTCAGTTATGCTCAGAATCGTCATTTTTTTTCTCTTTTTAGCTTGGAGAGAGTTGATAACTATTTACAGCTAAAAAATCATGATTTTAAAAGGGAAGGTGGGTTATTAATTATCCCAATTTTAGATTTATTTTTTATTAGTTTTTCTTTATTTCATTTTTTATGAGATTTTAACTTTTTTCAATGTTTTGAAGCATTTTTTGTTTCTAATGACATCACAAACCGCTCACTAGAAGTCAAACATCGTTGTAAGGCAGTAGTAATTTGTAGCTCATAGGATTGTAGACACAGATGGAAGTCAACCGCGCAATTGTGATTGGCAGACGAAAAGGTCGTCAGCTGATTGCAATTCGAAAAGCTAGTTGAGAATTTTTCGCGATTTGTTTTATGCATTTTTTAGCGTTTTTTCCACAGCGTAAAGAGAAAGCATACAGAGGCGGTGAACCGTAAAATCGGCTTGTAATATGAAGCCGGTTACAGCTCAAATCATTAGGCCCAAGGGCTCATTTCGTTCGACAGAGAGAGGTTGCACGTGGAACAAGGACTGGATTCATTGGACGGGGAGCACATCGAGGTCACTACAAATGTGGCATTTGTAAGTGGAAGTTGAGTGCTATTTTTTTTTATTGTGCACTCTTGCACACATTACTGCGCACTCTTGCTCTAATTGGTTGTACATGAGTGCAAATTCACGAGGATATTTCTTTTTCCAAATAATACCAAAAATATTTCTTATAAGTTGATTAATGCATTTTTTCCTTAGCTAAGAGTATAAATAAAGTATAACATCATCTTACAAATCTCTTCATTTATTGTTATTTAATGAAATAACTAATGTGCGCACTCCCGCTCCATCTTACCCTAACTAAACATGATTGTGGTAAGTGTCATAACATGTCATAGAAAATTAAACATATCAGATAAATAAATTAAAATATTATGAACGTTGCAAAAATAATTTATGAGTATTCTTTATACATCCACAGGCTATAGAACATAAAAATGATTTATGTTACGATCTAATAATGCTATTTGAATGCGGTGTGCGTCATTTTATTCCAAAATATTTAGAGTATTTTTAAGCTAAAAACATGAAAATGTGTCATTTTCGAGATTTGTATGCTCCTGGACCAACTTAATCTAATTCGTATTTATATATACCAGCTCATCTTCAATATTAGTTCTGCTTAAAAAATTGTAACATTGGCATTGCAATTTTCAATTGAAGATTTCACCTCTCTCTCCTCTTTTCGCTCTCTCTATCTCTCCCTCACTCCCCCTCATCTCTCTTTCTCACTTGAGATTTTTTTTTCCCTAGCATATGCGTAATATTATTTCCGTTTTCTTTTTTACAATTCTAGTATAAAAAATATTTTGTGCTTTTGACATCGTCCTTTACGAAATTTTCACTTCCAAATATCTTTTATTTGCTATTTCTAAGCTGAGAGATACTTAATGTTTTAAAAACAATAAAATAAAAATGAAATCAATTCCAAAATTTGTTTTCATTAAAACCCGTAAACGCAAAGTAATAATTTAACATCTTTAGAATTTCATATTCTTTACTAAGCTACCGAAATTCCCACAGTATTTTCCTTTGTTAACAATATTTTCAATAAAGTTAATATTTTAATCCTAAAGTGAAATCTGCTGCTATTTATGAAAGTAATGTTTTAAAAATAGCTTGAGAAAATGACAGTCTGGATTCTCTAGAACTGTGTTAATGTTTTTAAAAGGATTTTCCTGCACCTGAAAAGTGACGTACTTATTCAAGTGTTCCTAAGAATACATTTTCGACTGTTGAAATATTACTTGAATAATGTAAGTTAAATATTATTAATAGGTATTTGAATTTTTCTTTCGAACCTTTCCCGATATCCTGATTAAACATATTTTATTTTAATTAAGCATTAAATAAACAATTATTAATAATAATTCTTAAGCCATTAAAAAATAAATATTTCTATTGCAGTTTTTTACAATCTCCAAAACTGGTTTGATTTTTTCCATTAATTTAATTTTTACAGGAATATTTTATGGACAAAGCTTAATAATCTAAGAGTATAAATAAAGAATATCATCTCTTAAAACTCTTCAGTTATTGTTATTTATAGAAATAGCTAATGAAGTTATTCAAGTGTTCCTAAGATTATCAAAAAAATCAAACCAGTTTTGGAGATTCTAAAAAACTGTAATAGAAATATTTATTTTTTAATGGCTTACGAATTATTATTAATAATTGTTTATTTAACGCTTAATTAAAATAAAATATGTTTAGTCAGGATATCGGGAAAGGTTCGTCTTGAACTCATGAACCACCTTACCTTAAATAACATGACTCTTAAAAGTGTCATAACATTTTATAAAAAGTTAAATATATCGGATAAATAAATTTAAATATTATGAATGTTGCAAAAATAATTTCTGAGCATTCTTTATGCATCCACAGGCTGTACAACATAAAAATGATTCATGTTACGATCTAATTATGCTATTTGAATGTGGCGTGCGGCATTTTTTCCCAAAATATTTAGAGTATTTTTAAGCTAAAAACTTAAAAATGTGTCATTTTTGAGATTTTTATGCTTCGGATCACTTTAATCTAATTCGCATTTATGTATGTCAGCTTATCTTCAATATTAGTTCTGCTGAGAAAATTGTAACATTACTATAGCAATTGCAATTGAATATTTCACCCCTCTCTTATATTTTTTTCTCCTTCTATCTCTTCCTTACCCCATCTCTTTTTATCACTTCAGTTTTTTTTTCTCTTAACATAGGGTGAAACCCCCAGTTATTGACACCTAACCAGTAACTGACATTTGAGCAAAAATCTAACTCAAATAAGCATTTTGTTGTAAAATTATGCAAAGTAATGTCATCTAGTGCTAAATGAGACACTTATTTTTATTTTGGAGTCAAAATTATTCTCCACTAGAGGGCCAAGAACATATTCAATGAGGAAGAAACTTTTAAGAATACAAAAAGTACCATTGTGAAACAACCATCTCATTTCTAAAATTAAGGAAGTGTTTTTCTAATCTATTTGTAATGCAACCATCCTACACTTTTATCTTTAAGTTATACTTGTAGAAATTAGTTTAAAGATGCACATGATATATTAAGGCCATGATTTAGAGTTTATAGAAACTTAATTTAGCTTACTGGGAGTTGCCATTTATTGGTTCCTAGAATTTCATTTAACCAGTCTCTGAAAGGAGTGTTAGTTATTGGTTATATTAAAGAAGTTGAAATCTATTATTTGAACTGTTTAAAAATGCATAATAATAAATTAAATTTATCTTGTAGCAAACACCATTAAAATTTAAGTTGTTTTACCAGTGTCTGACACTAGATGTCAGTTACTGGTTCATAAATGTCAGTTATTGGATATCTGCATTATTAATAATGCAGTACTAAATATTACTGCTATATATTCCTACTATATACTCTGCATTATTAGTAATACAGTACACCTTACTAAATCCCACTTTTTGTAATAAATATTAATGTATTTTGTTTTTATAATAAAGAATAAAGTTTTTTAAAGCATTTTAATCTTTTAAAATAGAGTGTCAGTCACTGGTTCACTTTGTGTTAGTTATTGGAGTTTCAAAATAAGGATAGCTTCAGTTACTGGAGTTTTTAACCATATTTATGAATAAAATTAATTTTTAATATTAAAATGTATAATTTTTCAAAATTTTGCCAGCAATATGTTTTTTTAATATAACTCTACTATCCTTTCAAAAACAAAGGTAAGTATAAAATATATTTAAATGTTTGTAATAGTGATTTGAACAAGAAAGAATCCTTAAAGTGGCAGTTAATGGGGGTTTCACCCTATGCGTAAGATTATTTCTGTCTTCTTTTTACAATTCTAGTATAAAGAATATTTTGTGTTTTTTACATCGTCCTTTAAGAATGTTACGCTTTTACGTAAATATACTTTCTTTGCTAGTTCTAATCAGAGAGTTACATAAACTTTAAAAGCAATAAAATAGAAATGAAATTATTTCCAAAATTTGTTTTGATTAGAACTCATAAACGCAAAGTAATAATTTAACATCTTAAGAGTTTCATATTCCTTACTAAGCTACCGAAATTCCCAGGGGATTTTCATTTGTTGACAATCTTTTCAATAAAGTTAATCTTATAATCCTAAAGTGGAATCTGCTGATATTTACGAAAGCAATGTTTTTAAAACAGCTTGAGAAACTGACAATGTGGATTATCCAGAACTGTGTTAATGCTTTTAAAAAGATTTTCCTTCACCTGTAAAGTGACGTATTTATTCAAGTGTTCCTAAGAATATATTTCCGAGAGTTAAAAAATACGTGAATAATTTAATTTAAATATTATTAACGGATTTTCCCTTTCGGACCTTTCACTATACCCTAATTAAATGTATATATATTTTTTATTTAAGTATTAAATAAATAATTATTAATAATGATTCATGAGGCATTAAAAATAAATATTTCAATTACATTTTTTGGAATCTCCAAAAGAGGTTTAATTTTTTCTTTAATTTAATTTATACAGGAATATTTTATTGACAAATTTCATTTGTAAAATTGACACTCTAAAAACCCAATATGTATATGTGTGAGTACAATAAATATACATATATTTAGTGATAATTAGTTATAAACTTCGACTATACACAGGCTGCCCACAAAGTACGTAGCCTTGTGATTTTAGGAAAGAAAACTCTTTGAAATGATTATTATATTATTTTGGTTCAGACAATAAACCTGGGAAATTTTGTATTTTTGTGAAGATATACGGATTCGTCATTATGTGGAGTTGAACAAATTATATTTTAAAACCGTCATTTAATCATTCCGATTTAAATAATAAAACGCATTAATTTTAACTTGAAAAATTGCCTAACACATATATATATATTTGCGTATGTTAATCAAATGTGTTTGACATCAAAATTCTGCAGCTAATTTACCTCATACGATTACTATGAGTTCTGCCTTCACAGCGCGCAACATCTAGTACGTAATTATTGAATGTTGATTTTGAAATTAAATATGTGCTATTGCTAAGTATTTTCAACCGTTTATAGCTGCATGCTAAAACTCCTTCTTCGTTTGTCAAAATGTTGCATATGAAAATTATAGTATTCAAATTTTAATTGCTTAATAGGCGTATATCCAACATAGCCCCAGGGTTGGCGGCTCACAGAAAATGTTCCATCTTGTGCTGCGTTTGTAGCCTTGCCAACATGTTATGGTGAAAAGTTCCAGGCTGAGTATCGTTCCCAAGTGGTTCAGTTGGTAGAACGTCAGTGCGCTAATCTGATGACCCGGGTTCGAGTCCCGGCTTGAGTATTTTTTCACTATGTTGGCTATACGCCTATTAAGCAATTAAAATTTGAATATTATGAATGCAAGGCGGGTGAAATTTACTCTGGAAAAATTTCCAAGTATTAAATATGAATTTATTCAATTGACGATGCTGGATTTTCTTTGATTTCGTGTTTGCCCCAGGGTTGGAGGCTCACGGAAAATATTCCATCTTGTGCTGCGTTTGTAGCCTTGCCAACATGTTATGGTGAAAAAGTTCCAGGTTGAGTATCGTTCCCAAGTAGTTCAGTTGGTAGAACTTCAGTGCGCTAATCTGATGACCCGGTTAGAGTCCCGGCCGGGCACTATGTTGGCTATACGCCTATTAAGTAATTAAAATTTGAATATTAAGAATGCAAGGCGTGGGAAATTTTCTCTGGAAAAATTTCCAAGTATTAAATATAAAAATTATATTTATTCTATTATAGATTACAGTAAGTTCCTTATTACCCTCTTTTAGAAATAAATTGAAACTAAAATACATAATTGAATTTATAATCAGTAGACTTAACCTTGTAAAAAATATCATTACTAACAGTTTTCAGATTACAATGGTATATTTTCTCTTTTGAATTATCTATTTTTAAATTACATTTAAGACATTTAAGTCACACTGATTTAAGATGCATTTCTTTAAATACTCTAAAACAAGTTTTTTTTTTTTTTTTTTTTTTTCTAAACGCGTAACAAAAATAGTCAAAGAAATAAAATATCTCCGGGTGCTTTGTATAGGCAGTTTCGCATTACTATTACTTATATCTTCTTGATAATAGTTTAATATATCTAGACACACTACACGCAGTTATTAATTTTAAAAAAAAATCAATGACTAAAACCACGATGAGTTGAAACGTTTTATAGGCATGTAAATACAGAAGCAGGTCAAAAATTATAGAATTATGAAAAAATGAACAAGTGTAAACATTCTTCCCAAATTCATTACCGTTCTTATTCTTTACTAACGTTTCAATAAAATGTTAGAAAAACTGGTGACTACTTTACTAAATTAGAAACTTTTTAAAAACAATATAAAAATAAGTAAAGCACAGCGCATTTCGAAAGAATAGTTTACTTCTTCATCCGCAAAAACAAGACATGCTTCCAATTTGAAAGCAAGATATCTTGATCCTGCTTTCAAAGTGACAGCACGTCTTGTTTGTGTCTGATGAAAAATGACACCATTCTTTGTAAACACGTTGAGATTTAATTTTTTTTTTTTTTTTTTATTTAATTACGAAGTTTCTAGTTTGTATTACTTGTGGTGGTTCAGATGAAATAACTCCGAGCAAGTGCATATAAAACATAATAAGCAGAACATTTTACTGTATTAATCAAAACATTTTAACGTGTATATGCAATTATTTTAATAATTTTTAGTTTCATAAATAATTTCTTAAACATTTAAACTTTAATTATTAACTATATGAAAGAACTGCCTGTTCTCATATGACACTCTTACGTAAATTTCTGCCGTTTAATTCAATATGTGTTTATTTTGCATTTTAAAAATTATATGCACATGTTGCATACTTAATAGAATTAAAACTTTCTTTTAATCGAGCACTTACTTTGTTCTTTCAAATCAATAAAGATATCCTTTATACATATTAATTAGTGGTTTATAAAACAAAAGCAGAATTTGTCTAAAATAAAATATTTTCAGGAAGAAAAAAAAACATACAAATGTCTATGAGCAGGTGTTGCTTCTATGCAACAATGAAATGTTTTTTCGCTCATAACGAGGACTCATGTTATTTATTTATTTATTTAAAAAAGATCACCTCTGTGTTAGTATTATTGAAAACAATAAGATGTTAATGATAACGAAAGCGATTGCATATACAAAAGTTATCTTATTTAATTTTTTAAAATAAAAGTAATTTTTGGACAAGTTCTCGTTTTGTTAAGAGATTTCCACTCGTTTAAAGTAAGAGATTTGCGTATTAGCTTTATAATTTGCAAGACACATGGTAGATAAAATTTTGTTACTGTAAAGACAATTTAAAAAAATATATTTTTTTGATACTTCTGATGGTTTCTTCGCAACAACAACAAACAAGAACGAAAAATCATGCATCAAGCATAGATTATGAAACACTTTCCAACACAGCCAGAAAACTGTAACGAAACTTTAACATTAAATAAGGTGCAAGAAGGTATGTAAGTAAACACATTAGAAAACATATAACACATTGAAAAATAAAGTTTTCAAAATTACCTTCCAGTGTCAAAAAAGTAGTCGAATTATTTCGTGCAGATCTGTATATAATCAATAGATGTGGATATATAGTATGATAAAATTCAGTTCAGTTAGAATATTCAAATATAGCAATTTTCGCGAATCGATGGAAATGCACTCGAAATCTTTTGTACAGCCCTGTATATTATCTGAAGACTTTTGTACAGTCCTGTATATTATCTGAAGACTTTTGTACACACCACCTATTAAGCTAAAAGTCAACTTAAGACTCACTCGCAGCAATTACCAAACGTAAACGACAGTGTATCTTTTTTGCGTAGCCTTAATATATGAATTTATTTATATTCCGCAAACTTCTATTAGTCTACTAAATATAGTTCAGCTTGAAAATGCGTAAACACAATTAAAAACTAACCTTAAGCAATTCACTCTCATATTCTGTAACACTTAGGAATTCCCTTGTATAGTCCTGTATATGATGAACCGAGTTTATAAACACACACGTGCTATGAAAAAAAAAACACTTAAAAACGCAAACCAAAGTTGAAAACGCACTTATCACTCATAGACTGTAAATATCGCACATGTACTGTAACCAATATCTTCTGTGTGCCCTGTAAATAAATGCAATGCACACAAGAGAGCAATTTAGAGTGCACCTCAGTAATGCATATAATTTTCGTTATGTGTGAAATAGTGAAATATCACTAAATTACACTGCATACGATGCCACCATATAACGATGTGTAAAAGAATTCTTTTGTTTGACCCTGTAAATAAATAATAAATGCTTTCTACACGATATTCTAAAAAATCATGTTTTAATGCATGCGCTTCGTAATATATACCAATTTCATCATGTTTCAAATGGCGTAGCATCATCAAAATGCACTTGAACCGATTATTCCCCATTGACCGTAATGTAACGGAAAAGTTTTGACTGTCCCTGTAAAAAACTATAAGTGCTACACTCTTCAGTTGAAATAGGGAACATGCTATGGATAACGACAATAACATATAAAAACTTCAGAGCAATACGAGCATATTTACGGGAGTTAGAGCACGGACAGACGGCAGACAAACCGAAGTCATAAACACTTTTCAACTAGCTTGGAAAGTGTTAATAAAAATAAATAAATAAAAAAATACGTATAACACACCACGTAAGTTTTAAGATTATAAATCATTTCGTTTTTCTTATTAATATATATATTCCCTTTACACTTTTGCCTTTCTCTACACCTCCCATATATAGTTTTAATACATTCGAATTATTATGTCTCACTAAATAGCTATCAGGAAATAGTAAATATTGCATTTGATAAGGTATATCACTATATAGACCAAGTATATCACTATATAGAAATAGACCGTATATTCATAAGACACATTACAGATAAGATTAATAGCTTGGTAAAATATATAATTAGCTTTATGATTTCAAGAGATTATATTCAGACATATTACAACGGTTTCTCTAAGTTTAAGGATTGGAGCATTAATCTTAATCCTGCAGTATGATGTACACGATTTAACACCATTTCGCAAATATATTATGTTATCCCAAATTAAATCGGGTTTTCAAAATGTCATATTTTAATGTACATTATTTTCAACGTATCTCTCATAATCATTAGTAATATTTCATATATTGACATAAATTTTACGTATATTGAATCTATGTATAGTTCATCACCCAATATAAATTCGTGGTACACATACTTTCTGATTGTATAGAAAAGTAGTGATTCCTGAACATGTAAAATGGTGTTGCTTTTATTCGTATGCTATCCTTCTGTGCAGTAACGCATTTTTTTTTTATTGACCACACTGTCCGGAGCTCCCAGATGTTATGGGGATTTATCCGTATTGTGATTTGTCGATGGTAATGTGTGCCAGGAACAAACGAGGCGCTGCAGCGCTTCGTATGTTCGATTACGGCCTTCACTACTCGAAGAACAGGCAGAACCGCAATTCCTTCAAAACAAGACTGTCGAGAAGACTGCCTGGATCACGGCAGATCTCAATGGAAAATGTTAAAAGTGTTTAATACAGTCAACGCGCTTTACTTTGAGCTTATTCATTGTCACGATGACGATATTCTTTCACATAGCTAATCAGCGCGATGATAACTATGAGTAAGAAAGCGTCATCGTGACATTGTGTGACTTCAGATATTTTCATACAGTTCACTTTATTTTTTTGAGGCGGATTATTCTCTCTTGTGTTCTTTTAAAGGAAAGAAGGATGGTCATCCTATTCTCCACCCTAAGCATTCCCTTTATTTGGTACTTTTCCCATATTCAGACAGTACCATTTTCACTGTTTTAGCTCGACCACACCCCATTACTTGCGTAAAATTTCCAGAAATTCAAATGCATTATTTAGCTGCAAAGTAATATTTGTTGGTGTTTTAGTAGCTGTTTGAAACTAAAAATATTACCATGATTTTGTATGTTACATGAAAACATGAAATGGTGCAATATTGGAACATATTCTTTTAAGTTCAACATTAAACCTCTGTAGGTTTAATATGGTAAATAAGAATTTTTTATATAGTGAAGTTAAAACTCTTAAAATGTTGAAAAATCAAACGAAACATTTTATTCAGTATTTGTTAAAGAAGAGCTAGTCATATCAGGACTTCAGTTTAAATAGAGTTTGACTCGATACAAACAACCTATAATGTACCGGGAATCGAACTTTAGCTTTCAATTGTTCTCAGCGCTCTAATCACTATACAAAATAAGCGGATATCTTTGTGCTCTAAAGATGCGTATTCAGAGTCTGTAGAACTAATTATTCTCACCAACTGTTGTATAGTTCCAAATATAATGGAAGTTGTAATTAACCTCCAGTTTTAACTAAAAGTAGATTATTTGAAACTTAGAAAGGATGATTATATCGGTCATCATATTACCTTACACCATTTCATTTATTAACTCTGTACTAAAATTTTTAGCGCATTGCTACCACCAAATCCATTGAGTTTTTTTTTTCCTTTTTGTTGTGTGTTTTAGTTTTTCTGACCCCTATTTTTCCTTGTACTATAATTATAGTCATCGACATCTTGTAGGTGATATTTAGGTATGGTGACTTTGAATTTATCGTGCTATTGATCACATGAAATGAAAACACATGTGCGTTCTCGTTTTACAACACATCTTATTTTAAAGTGATTTTAATATTTTTTGCATTATTTAAATTTCTAATATTATTTTTTTGGGGGGGGTGTTAGTGTAAAGTTTTGCACATAGAAAATACGATAATTTTAGGACATACATATTTCGTGACAGATTGTATTTAGATTGTATTTTCGATATTGAACTTGTAATACTAAAAATTATGAAAAATTATTAAATATATAAATTATTAAATTGTTAAGCTATTATTGAAGATGATATCAAAATACTTTAAAAATAATTTATAAAAAGTTAGACTTGTGTAGTCTTTTACCATTAATCAATCCATTTCTCTATGATTTATTTTATTTGTATATAAAACAAATCATTTGATTCAACATTTGTTATAAATCATAGAAAATTTTGATAATTTTAAGACAGAGAAATTTTGTGACACATTTTATTCCCAATGTAGAAAACGTGGATTTGAAAAGCATAGACACTTTCTAATTATTTAGTGCAACGTTACGAGAAAGCTTAAACTCATAATACAGGACTTTGAATAGAAATTAATTTATGAAGCACTGAAAATGTCTTTCATTTACGTGTTTTGTAAGTGACATATTCGAAAGTATTATATTAGAATGTCATGTCAAATTTTAAACTATATTGCTTTATATAAGAATAATTTGAACCATTAAAGAGATGATATTTGAAGTATTTCTTTGCAGATTTAGAAATTCCTATGGTATTTTATGTAAAATTATAAGAAATTTCTCAATATGCTCTGAGAAAAAAGTCATATAACTTTATGTCTAAAATCATGTAGTTAGGTAATCAATTTAAAAACAAATATATACAAATACAACACTACTTAAATGAAATAGAATTTCTAAATATTCATGACTTTACAAATGAAAAAAAAAAAAGGCTTTTAGGAATCATTTCATGTATAACCATTTGTATGACCATTTTTTTAAACACTAAATATAACTTTTATTTTATTTGCCATTTGTGGCTAATGAGCAGAACTTCTTTTCTATAATCCATCTTAATTGCTGATAAATGAAGAGGTTGATTGAAATTTATAATTTTAGTGAAATTTGAAGTTTAGAACTATATTGAATTCGACAGTTAAAATTTTCTATTTAAACATTAAATGTTACTGTATAATGGTTATAGAAATAACACATAGTATAGATTTTTTTACTTTCTTCTACCTTTACAAGTAGAAAGTATTGGATTCATGAAAATTTTCGACTTCCGGTTTTCGACGGATTTATACGTTTTAGAAGGTCCTGAACACGATTTGACTGTTTTTAGAAAATGTCTGTCTGTGGGTCTGTGAGTCTGTGAGTCTCTCTGTCTGTCTGTCTGTCTGTCTGTCTGTCTGTCTGTATGTGACACAAATGTTGTGGGCTCTCTATCTCAAGAACTAATGCACGAAATTTAATAAAAATTTATATTCAGTTAGTCCCTGATATAAATTGGTGCTGATTAGTTTTTGGTGACAATCGCCCAAAAGATGGCGCTGTTATGCTGCATTTTTCGGAATTCCCGCAATAGCTATATTTCAAGAACTAATGCACTCATTTTCATCAAACTTCAGATTCAGTTAGACCTTGACATAAATAGATGCTGATTACGTTTTGGTGTAGATATCCCAACAGGTGGCACTGCTAAAGCACTTTTCTCATGATTTTTACGAAAGCTATATCTCAAGAACTAATGCACGGCATTTCATCAAACTTCAGATTCTGTTAGACCATGACATAAATAGATGTTGCTGATGTTTTGGTGTAATTAGCCCAATAGGTGGCGCTGTTATGCTACTTTTTTCATTATTAACACGATAACTATATCTTAAGAACTAATGCACGGATTTTCATCAAACTTCAGATTCAGTTAGACGTTGACATAAGTTATTATTGATTAGGTTTTGATCTAAATCTCCCAAAAAGTGGCACTGCTATGCTGTATTTTGCAGGATTTACACAATTTTAGCAATAGTCATATCTCAAAAACTAATGCACGAAATTTAATATAACTTTATATTCAGTGATATAAATTAGTGCTGATTCTTTTTAGTGTATGCGAAACCTGTGTGAGATAGAAGAAAGTTTTAGGATTGACACATCCGACTAGTTCTTATTTTGTATTGGTGACAAGATATATTAGCTGACTTATCTTTTGAATACATACATATTTTTTCTACTATAGTTTGATTTAAATAAACATTTACTAACGACAACATCAAATCAATAAATAAATTAAGCTATGTGAGCAACACCTAATCTACATCTAATCAAAAAATAACTTGATTAATTTTTGCCGACTCATTAAAATAAAATATTTTAGTAAAGCAAATATCCCGTATGCTTCGCTGTACCCCGTCTTTCTATATAGTTAAAACTAATCAAAGTACAGTATCTAGTAAAAATTTAATATATCTCTCCATCCATGTTACTTGCATTCTGAATTTAAAGTAGATATGAAAAATGGTCCATCATTATGAAGGTCTAATAATAATAATTGATTTTAACAGAATATTCGCTAGCTGACCCCCGCCCGGCGTTGCCCGGGCTCGTGATAATAAATAAATAAATAATAATAATAATAATCAAGTTTTTATTATTTTACATCTTTAACCCGATTTTGTATGAAATTATATTTTAAGAAGAAAAATTCGCGAAAAAGTATTGATATTTAGTGATTAGCACTCATTTTCTTGTTTTTTTTTTTTTTATGCAGTATCGTTTCATAGTTTTAAAATAAAAAGTTATTTTTGTCCTAACTCTTTAAAATCTTTATGGGTGATAAATAAAACGGTTTTACAGCCCGTGTACAAATTTCGGGAAAAAATATTGTTATCCAGTTGTAAAAGAGATGCTTTCTTCTCGCTTTTTTGTTTGTTTGTTTTCTCGTCGGCTCCTTTAACATAGCAATAAAAAATAGTCCTCATCTTCCGAACTCTTTGACATTTCAATCAGTTATTTATAAATACAACCATCTCCAAGCTCTCTTTAAAATTTTGTGAAAAATATGTATATTTAGTCGTGAAAACATGAGTTCTTAAAAAAAAAAAAAAAAAAAAAGCTTTAGCTTTTAACCTCAGAGCAAAAATATATTTCCATCCGTTTTCAATCAACCCTTTTCCATCCCCCTAGGCTAAATAGGTTAATCAATCAGTCTTATCGTTTTTGAGGGGAGAATCCTTCAAAAAAAGTTGACGCATGCGTAAAGAGACGATATTCGTGTGAAATTTTGACAAAATGCGCTTTCTGATTTAAATATATAGATTTAAAATTAAACATTTTAATATAACAAATGTTATCTGTACCCCGTATCGATAAAAAAGTGCAAAATATCTAAAAATATATATTAATTGTTTAATGACACTTTAAAATTATGTACTATTGTTTATTTTGTATACTTGAATATAAAATAAATTATGGATACAAATTTTAAATATATTTTCCTAATTTTGCTAAAATTGTACAGCAATATTTTTTGAATATTTCTGGAACTTTAAGAAGAAATTTGCAGTTTAAAACATCTTTCAGCCTTTATTTCTGTGTAAATTTGCATTTCCTGATGTCCTTAGTAATGTTTCGTTTTATTCCCGTTTGTATTCAGTCATTTGTAACCGAATTCCAACTGGGCGGAATTTTATATGAAAAGGAATGGCTTCAAATAGCTCTACAATGACGACAAGATGAAAAGTGAAGAAAGAATAAAATATAAGACTGCCAGAAAGGCTACTTTCTTTCAAGTATTTGACTTTGCCTGAAGTAAATCATCCATTCGACACCTTTCTGAAGCATTCAAAATTCGCATATTTCATACATAATAAGAATGAAATTCTTTAAAAAAAAAATATTAATATTTATATATATGCATATTTCATTCATGAAAGATTGAGAAAAGAAAATGTCGAAGATGAACAAATATTTGAAATTTAAATGTAAAAATTCACAAAAAATATCTACTATTTTTTTTTTTAAGAATGAATAATATTTTAAAAATGGGTATTTTAGTAACTCATATAGTAAGTTTTAAGACTATTTTATATTTTAGCGTCAATTCTTTGTAATTCATGAGCTTATTTTTTTTTTTTTTCATCTATACAAATTTTAAATATTTTCAGAAAACATATTTTTGTTTTAAAGGTTATTAAGGATTGTCTAATGCAGTATGGATAATTTGGAGAACTTATTTTAAGAAAATGATATATCCTTTCGCTACACAAGCACACCAGGGGAGGTCTTTTATTAATGAATACTGAAATGTCTTCTTGAAAAAGGCCTCCATCTGGAGTATCATTACAATATTGTGGATATCTTGATTCAAATTTGATTTAATATAATGTAAACAAGAACGAAAAATCATGCGTCAAGCATAGATTATGTAGCACTTTCCAACGCTTCCAAAATAATTTTACAAATCATACCGTTTAATAAGCTAAAAGATAACATCTAAGTAAACAATTTGGAAAACGCATAACATATTTAAAATTATAATTTCAGGAATTTCCAACATATACAATATTCGGAAAAATATCCGAATACTTTTATTCAGCCCTGTATAGGATCTATAGGTTTGTATATATACTACATAGAATGCTAAATTTTAGTTCAGTTAGGAAACGCGTAGCACAGTTTAAAATTCTCCATCTGGAGTTTGTCAATAAACGGAAATGTGTTCGCGAACTTTTCTGCTTCCCTGTATATGATCTACAGAATTTATACACACCACGTAATAGACAAAAAGCGAGTTAAAATTAAAATCTCATTCAGTAACTTAAAACGCACTTCCAGGAATTATTGTTAACAGACAGTAGAGAATTCTTTTGTGTGTCCCTGTAAATGAACGATGACTGCTATGTACACAATATTCTGTAGTAAGCCTCTTGTAATGCACATTAGTGATATATATAAATTTCAGTGCGTTTAAAATAGTGAAACATTACTTAAATAAACCGCAGACGATTTTTCTCCATAGACGTAATGTAACGGAATTCTTTTGACTGTCCCTGTAAAGTAACTATAAGTGCTATGCACACCCTATTCCATATTAAGCTTCTTCTAATGCACCTTAGTGATATATATAAATTTCAATGCGTTTAAATTAGTGAAACATTATTTAAATAAACCGCAAATGATTTTTCCCCATAGAACGCAATATAACGGAATTCTTTTGAGTGTCCCTGTAAAATAACTATAAGTGCTACACACTTCCGTTGAAATAGGGAACATGCTATAGATGGCGACAATAACATATAAAAATTGCAGAGCAATCCGAGCATATTTACGGGAGTTAGAGCACGGACAGACGGCAGACGGCAGACGGCCATACGGCCAGACAAACCGAAGTCATAAGCACTTTTCAACTAGGTTGGAAAGTGCTAAAAACAATATTTCAGTGCAATTATATACAATGTAAATCCAATAACTTTAAATATTGACGTTTTATTGGAAATATAATTTTTTTCCAATTAAAAACCACTATTTAATCAATATTTGTATTAAACTTGAAATATTTATAACTACCTTATCCGCCCAGCGTTGGCGGGTTCTGTCAAAAAATAATACGAAATTCGAAATCACTCTAAAAATCACTGCACGAAACCGTCCATCAGATAACTCTTTGTCATTCGGAAAATAGAGAGATAGACCCCCAAGTGAAAGTAAATTTAATACCACTTCCTCAAATATCTGGATCATTTAATTCAAAGCGAGTCAGTTTATGGTCAAAATTTTAAAAAGTTTACCGTAGGATTTTCACAAAATTTGTATTTCTGGAATCAGGTAAATAAACTACGTACAAACTTTGAGATTCAATTCAATACCTCCAATACTTTTCTTAATACTCGAAGATGAGTGAAAATGAAACTATTTCGTTGTCGGTTACTTTCTTTTGCGGTTTCAATAAAAATAACCATTTTCGAAAACGCACAGGAAAATCTTTTAGTTCCACCACCAGGTGATGAATTCTGTTCTAAGCAAATTTTCCGACTCGTGTCCCCACTGCCTACGACACAGTGCATTGCAGACGTGATACGCACTCGTTGCGAAGTACTTTAACTTCATTTTCCACGACCATGTAGAGCATTCTGTTCTAAACAAAACTCTTTCCGAACGAAACTCCTACACTCATTCCCTGTGCTTACGGCACCGTGTAGAAGGCGTGGCGTGCACGCGCGAAAGATCTATTAGTTACAATTTCCACCTCCAGGATGTACCAAATCTATGTCTTAATTAATTAGCTACATCTTAATTAGTTCGTGTTAAGTTGAATTAACCGATTCCCGTTGAAATAGGGCCCCATAGAACCCGAGATAAATATATCAACCCCCTGGATATTTATTAATATTCATAAATGGTGTTAACCAAGGGCTAAAAAATTATACCGAAATTTATTTATTAGCTGGGACACCTCGGAAGAGTGTTAGAAAAGATTTCATTTGAATCGAACCAAGATTAAATGAAAATATCTTAGTTACATTTTCCACTGCCAGGGGTGTACTCTGTTCTAAACAATCCTCTTTCCGAACGAAAATCTGACACGTGTCCCCGCTGCTTATGGCAACGTATAGAAGGCACGCTGCGTTGAAAGTCTTTTAGTTCCACTTTCCACCGCTAGGGGGCACCAAAACTATATCTTATTTAGTTACCTATATCTTAAATAGCTCATGTAAAGTTGAATGAATCAATTCCCATTGAAATCGGCTCCACTTCCCACCGCTAGGGGGTGCACTCTGTTCTAAATAAAACTCTTTCCGATCGAGACTCCGGCATGTGTCCCTGCTGCTTACGACACCGTATAGCAGGCGGGCTGAGCACGCGCTGCATAATCTTTTAGTTTCATTTTCTACCGCCAAGTGGCGCCAAATCCATATCTTAATTAGTTATCTATATCTTAACTTGTAGCTATTTGCGGATGCTATTTTCATTTTAAACCAAAGTATGGCAAACGAGAGAATTTTCCCCCCTTTTTACTAGCCGGTTAGGACGGGATTTCTTTTGTCTACCTCCAACGAAAGTGTAAATCCACGCTCTGAGAAACATTGCCATGCAATTCCAGGAAGACGCATTTTTCAGCTCAAGCTATGCATCTTCTCATGAAATCGTTAGTTTTGGCGCATTTAGAAAGAATATAGTTTCAGTCGAATATTCTTATTTAATTTTATTTTTTTATGTATTTTTTTATGTAAGAAATATTGATTTTTACAAATACTCATACAGAACCTACAACATTTATTTTAACTGTTTTTATCTTTCATTAAGGAAGAAATATGCATCATGTCGCAAATTATATTAAATATCATTCATATTCATATAGAAAATACATTTTCGATCATGTTTTTGTTCTTTGAATTTATGTTTTTTATTAGATATCTTGAAACTAATTGAAATATTTGGATTAGAATTTAATTCATAATAGTCTGAGAAAATTTCTAAGCGTTAAAAAAATAGACATTTTAAGAAGACATGACTCGTTTTCAAGTTACTCCTAGAGAAAAAAACTTTTACACATTCCAGCATGTAGAAACAATCTCAAAACGAATTTTTCTTCAATGCGACTTCTCGCTTTTATCTACATATAAATAGAGTTTTTTTTTCTTTTTTTTTCCTCAAGTAACAGATATATTCGATCTTAATCATCTACTGTTTATTTCAGCCATTATATATTTTTTTCGTTTACCTGTTCATTGTTAGAAATCAAAATGATATATAAAGAGAGAGAAATCAAACAATAATAACTACTCCTAAAAAGGTTAATAATGTAGATAAATGCGAACTGCATTAAGTGCAGTGGTTGATCCAGGCAAAATGTGGGGACTATTTAGTACCTTCAAAAAATTCCGTTTAATAAAATAAAAAATCCCTTCACAAAATTCCTTTTCATAAAACAGGACCCTTCACAAAATTCCTCTTAATAAAATAGCTCTCCAATTCCATTTAATAAAAAAAAAAAAATACTATTCATTACGTAATTTTATTTTGTTAGGTTTTAAAATATGTAATTTGCAAACAAAACAAGTTCACCAGAAAGGAAAACTTTAGCAGAAGGACTTTCATAAGTTATTATTATTATTAATAAATGCTTGGTAGGAATTAGAGTAACTTGATTTCATCTCTCATTACAAATGTTGTTTTTCACAGAAATAACTTTTATTTTTCACAATATGAGCAAAAAAAAAACCTGCATCGAAAAAAAAACAAAAACAAAAAAATAAATAAATAAAACTTTATATTATACAAATCCATTTTATAAAACAGGGCCCTTCACAAAGTTTCTTTTAATAAAACATATCCCTTCACAAAATTCCTCTTAATAACATAGGTCTTTTGACAAAACTCAATTTCATAAAAACGTACTCTTCATTTAGTAATTTTTTTTTGTTAGGTTTTAAAGTATGTAGTTTGCAAACAAAACAAGTTCACCAGAAAGTAAAACATTAGCAGAAGGATTTAAATTATTATCAATAAATGGTTAATTCTCATTAGCGGAACATGATTTCATATTTCGTTACGAAATGTTATTTTTCACAAAAATAAATTTTCTTTTGGCGAAATGGGACCTAGGGAAAAAAATTCTGCATCGACTCCTGAAATGTAATCTATTCTTTAAGGATAGTTATAAGTAACACATACATTAGGGAAAAAAGTAAATCAAGTGACGAAAAGGATAAGGGTTTTAGGCAAAGGCAAAAGCTAATATGAAAATAATTTCATTCACAAAATTCTTAATAAAAAAGGTCTCCTACACAAAATTCATCTTAATAAAACAGGTCCTTTCACAAAATTCCTCTTAATAAAACAGGTGTCTTCGGAAAATTTCATTTCATAAAAACATATTCTTCCTTAAGTAATTTTATTTTCTTAGGTGTGCAGATGTTTTTACTTCAAACTTTTGTTTATATTGGTGAAATAAACTAATTATTTTCTTATTTTTTTTTACGATTCTGGAAAAAAATCTTTTTTTGCTCTTTAAAGAGCATTTTATTCAGAGTTAAACATAAAATAATAATACCTTAGGATACAGAAGTTTTCACTTTAGCCTTGTGTCCTTGTTGGTAAAGTAAAATAATTCTTCTTCTTTTTTTTTCTTTTTTTTTTAATTTTGGAAATAATCTTATTTGCTCTTAAAAAAGCAGTTTACTTAGTGTTAAATTAAAAAAAAAAAAAAATCTTATGATACAGATATTTTCACTTCAACTTTGTGTTTATATTGATAAAATAAATTGATTATTATTTTTTTAAGATTCTCCAAAGAGTCTTTTTGCACTTAAAAGTATATTAATTTAGTGTGAAATGTTTAAATGAAAAGCGATATCATCTGATCCACCTTGGGTTAAAAGATTTACAGAAATAAATGTTTTATCAGATTATCGATCCTCTATTGAATCTTAAAATAATAAAAACAGGTGGAATCAGAGAGCTTACTGATCTGCAATATATCAATTTTGCCAGTTTTGCCTTCATCATTTCCCTTATAAAAAAAAAAAAAAAAAAAGGATTTTAAATATATAAAAAATTACAAAAGACCATAGGAGTGACCAGAATGGTAATATGTACCATAAAAGTACGTATGCTAATAGAATGACAGGAAAGGCACTCTGTCTGAGAAATTTCTAATACAAAAACCTGTCATTCCAGTAATGCCCAAAGCCAAAGATATTCCTCTTTTCATCGCAGAAAAAGGGACTACCTTCCCCTGAAACTCTAAGATGACAGATGATTGATCACCGTAGCTTTAAAACAGGGGAATCTAACTTTAGAGTACAGCGTATGTACCCTAGCCGTTCTTTAAGTATATATTTTTTATGGTACACACGTCGTGGCCGCCGAATCCTAGAGATTAATTAGTTCGTGTTAAGTTGAATGAACTAATTCTCGTTGAAATTGGGCCGATAGAACCAGAGAAAATACCCCTTCCTAGTGATTAATTTTTAGAAATAGTGGTAACCAAGGTCTGAAAAAAGGATACTGAAGTTTATCTAGTACCTGGTGGACCTGAGAAAAGTTTTCGTTTAAATCGGACTAATAATAAAAAAGTTCTGATTTTGGAGGCAGGGATGAAGGAGGGAGTTTCAATCAGAGCATTAACTCGATATTTAAATTACAACCGAACACTTACCTCTCCTCCCCCCACAGAATTGAACAAACGACATTAAAAATTTGGGAATTATCATTAACTTTTCAAACAGAAACAAAATGATTTTTATTTATTTATTTATTTTATTTTATTTTATTGACACATAAAAACAGTAAGTTAGCGTTGTTAATTTCTGAAGTCAAACACATAAATGACGTGACGTACATGAAAAAACTTTAAAAATCGCATAAAACAAATCGCGAAAAATTCACAACTCGATTTTCGAATTTGAATCAGCTTACGACCTTGTCACCTGCCAATCACAATTGCCGGGCTAACTTCCATCTGTGCCTACAATCCTATCAATTACCAATCACAACTGCTCTCCAACGGTGTTTAACCTCTAGTGGGCGATTTGTGACGTCATTTGTAACAAAAAACGGTGCAAAACATGAAAAATAGATTACAAAATGCACAAAAAATTAAACAAACAAAATTCTAATTAAAAAAAATTTGGGATAATAAATAATCTTTTAAAATCATGATTTTTTTTTCTGTAAAGAATTATCAACTTTCTCCTAGCTAGATAGAGAAAAAAAAATGACGATTCTGAGCGTAGCTGACGCTGAATTGGAAGCAACCTCCGAACCAATCAAGCTTCTGGGCAAAATTTCTTAGTGTCGAAGGAAAAAAATTCGCCACAAATTCAATAATCACTGTACAATTTTCACAATAACTTTATTGAAAAGAGGACAAATTTTACAATATCGGGCTAAAAGATTGGAACCGTATTCCGGTTACTAATGGGGAAAAATTGCAACAAAACGGGAAAAAACACTAAAAATCACATAAAAAAAATAATTTGGAAAACTCTATTCAAAAATTCCAATCGGGCTTCGAGGTGCAAAACTACATGCATAGAGGTACCTTTCCACCAAATTTTGTAGCTCTGCGTGTAGCGGTCTCTTCAGAACACACTACACAAACACACAAATTTCATTCTTTATTATAGTTAGAGATTAAACATAATATTTACAAATTTTGGTTTTATTTTGCTTTACATTAGCTAAAATATTCATTTGATATTCATTAAACATTTTCAAAACGTCACCACTGTAATATTGGGGCAATTTGTCCTGTCGAAATTGGAACATCGACCCTATATTAGGCCATGATATAGCCTTTTTTTGATTATTACTATGCATGAGTCTTGGATTTTAACTTTATATTTTCTTTATATTTACTTTATATTTCCAACTCCCCATTTCAACAAAAGTCATTTATATTTTATCTTGATAATTTTCTTTTATCAATATACTTCACTTTTACATATGTATGTGTGTATAACACATACAATCATATACCGAATGTAAGTAATTAAAGTAAAACCAATTATGTGGATTCTTATTATTTTTAAGAAATAACATAATACATTTAAAATTATCATTTTAATTTATTTAGCTTTACGTCATAAGTCACATATTTAGAGAATAAATAATATTAAATATTGGGAGAGGAGGTACTTCTGTAAATTGATCAGAATATTAATTTTGAAAGAATTCCAACGCCGAAATGAAATAGTATATAAACCTTCTGATTTATTTTACTAAAAAGGTGCTAAAATACATAAAAGGTTTTAAAAACATAAAAACCGTCAAAAGATGTTAAAAGATGTTAAAAAAGATGTTGGGTTTTTAACAACTTTTAACATCTTTTGACGATTTTTATATTTTAAAACTTTTTATGTATTTTAGCACCTTTTTAGTAAAATAAATCATAAGTTTCAAGTCTAATGTATTTCATATAATAATCAAGATCAACATGACGTCCGAAAATTATATTCAAACTATATTTTTATAATAAAAAATCAAAAACGAACAAAATAATTTTTTATACCTATACAGGAAAGAAAGTTTAAGCATCTGTAACAAAAAACAAAAATAGTTTACTAAATTATTTGTTTTTTCCAGCGAAAAAAAAATATCGACATTGATATTATATTAGTTCTCTGTAAATTTTAAATTAAAAACGTTTTTAAATTGCGAGCTTCTGATGTTTAAATTACTAATTCCATTTTCAGTCAAGTAGCTTATGTGATAATTGAGTCATGTTATAAAATAGTATAACGTAAAGTAGTGTGACGTAATAAAAGAGTTGTAGTATATGAAAAAGTTCATAATGTAATAAAATATTTCGTAATGTAATAAAAGAGTAAATGTGAAGAGCATAATAAAATTGTTCTGTGCTGTCATATCGAATATTCTTATAAATGTACTGCAAATATGATATTCGTTCTATTTTGTATAAAGGATAGACGTTTAAATGAATGTTTTAACTTGTGAATATGTATAATCAATTGTATTTGCTTCAATTATATTTTATATGCTTAATTCGATAAGATGTTTTGAAAGAAAACTAGAAAACAACTTGACATGTTTTCACTACATCCTACTTTCAAAATATTTTAAATTTTTATCCCCGTGAAAATTAGAAAGTTGCTACTGTTTGTTATTCCATTGTTATACTTGAAAGTTATAAAATATACAAGGTGTTTATAATTAAACTTCCTCTATAAACAGCATCCTACAGCGGAAACGTGTGAACGGAATGCAACGATATTTGGTATGTAGATTATATACGATATGCGCTCACGGAATTTCGAAAAAAAAATGAACCAAAATGTCTACCAGTTTTCCGAAAAAACATTAAATTTAAAACAATAAACGACCAAAATGGAATACAGAAACAATATTAACAATCCAAAACAAGAATTATGAGTAATAAAATGTAAAACCGGGAAAAGCCGTCAGTTATAGGGAAAAAATGTCGAGATTTGCATGCTTGCGAAGGTATGAAACGTTTGCAGACATTGTCATGTTTTATGTCGATGTTTCCGGCTGTAATGATGACGGTATCTTTAGTTGAACGTGCGTTATTGGTGAAGCTGTTTTACGAAAACAAGGAGAACACTTCTGCTGCAGTTCGTGAATTTCGTCGTATAAAGAACCTACGGCGTTGACCAATGTCTACTAAAGGTATCCGGGCCATGATTAAGAGATTTGAAGAGACGGGGAAATTAGGAGTTCAACCTGAAAGAGGCCTTAAACCTGTCAAACCGGTACTTGGTGATGCCGTCAAGACAGCTGTTGCCGCACAGTCACAGATATCAGAGTTTGGGTTCAGTAGCGCACGTACAATTTCTCGACAGACAGGCTATTTTTACAGAACTGTCCAAAAAGTGCGCAGAAACCTTATTCACTACTTCCCATACAAGATCCACCATACCCAAGAGCTGTTGGATAGGGACAAGCCACAACGTCTCTCATTCGCAGTCAGTTTTCTCAACAGAATTACTGTTGATCTGTTATGGCCTTGGAATATTCTGTGGAGCGACGAGGCTCATTTCCACCTCACTGGAACAGTCAACACACACAATTGCCGCATTTGGGCTCAGGAAAATCCACGGAAGAACACTGAAATTCCCCTACATTCTCCAAAGGTGACTGGTGTGAATTCACGGCGACATTCATCCTTGGGCCATTCTTATTTAACCTTTTGCTTACGGCGGGATTACCGTAATCCCAAGAAAAAGAATGCTGAAAAATACGGGGTTGGGATTACCGTTATCCCGAAAATTTCCACCCCTCAAACATGGCTTGCAAGAAGTAATCAAGAACGTTAAGCTCAACATGGGTCCGAATGCGTATCGGAGAAGGGAAATTATGTAGGGAAGATATTATTTATGCTAGGGAAATGAGGGGGAAATTTCCGCAGTAAAGAAAGTAAACATTGTTTACTCAGACGTCTTCAAGTTTTTCCTATCTCACTTGTTCATATTTTTGGATATTTTTTTGTTCTTAGAATGTTAAGTGTCTTTTTATTTTTTTTTTTCAGTTAATTGACAATAATATACTAGATGTCTTAAAATTATTTAGGGAACTTTATTTATCACACTGAGCGAAAATCAAATGATTATACATATTAATACTTAAATAAAAATACAATTTATTTTGAGACATTTCTTAATTTAAAATTAATCAAATAAAAATAATTGTTTTTGCACAGTATAAACATATTATGAAACGTTTAATTTTATGCGCAAACACAACTAAATAACTAGGTTTATCTCTGCATATGCAAATGTATTTTGCCTGTTTTAAGAAGGACATTAACAAGTAATCGAATTCTAGAGCCATTTACAAGTAATTTATTCCGCAATCATCTGATTCGAATAAAATATTAGTTTTTATGCAGAAAATAATAAATGTTACATTAATATTTTTCAAATACATGAATAGTTAAAAAAAAAAAAAAAAATGTAAATGAACGGGCGTATGAAAGTCCTAAGCACTTCCCAGTTAAGTTTAAGAAGGCAACAGCTATTTCCAAATCCTATAAAGAACAACTGTTATTGGGGTACGTTTTTTCTCGAAAACTTCTGAAGCGATTTCAATATTTTATTTTTTTATTATAAGAAATTTTTTTGGAAAATTCATTTTTTTTAATAAAGTTGTCAAGTAATAAAGTAAAATAAAAATAATTAAATCTGCAAAATCAATTAGCCATTGCACTTTTTATTTTTATTTTTTGCCAAGGATCAATTTATAGTTTAACAAATACCAAAAAATTGCAAAAAATGTTTTTTTTTTACATCCATTTTAAAATTGCTTCAATAATTCTCGAGTAAAAAAATACTTCAATATCAACTAATATCAATATGATTTAAAGGGTTGTTGCCCGCTTATGTATTATTATTTTGGGGGTGAAGAAAACAACAATAAAAATTACTTAGGCGCAAGATCATAAAGGTACGCTTTTAAAATTAAGAAGACATATATGAAATTCAACAGAGCGCTATTACATTCCTCCCCTTACGGGAAAAATTGCATTGAGTTATTGGAAAATAGCACAGCACACGCGTAAAAAAGTACATCTTTAGTATTATTTTCTTTTGATTTTTTCTTGAAAAGACTTTCTCCTGTCTTTTAACATTTAGTTTACCACACCAATGGATTTTTTAATTATCTCCTCTCATTTTCTCTATTACAATTACTTTTTTTACATCCATGTCTGGTTTTAGAGGGGGGGAGGTCAGGTGACTGCCTGGGACAAGAAAAACAAAGGGGTGCAAAATTCACAATATATATATATATATATTTTAAATATGTCAATTGTTGAGGTGCAGAAAAAAAAAATCTCACTCATGTTGAAACGGCTACTTAAACCGTCCTTGCTTTTACCCCCGCCCCTTTCCCTTCCAAATTATTTTCCCTCGTCATTTTGCCATTTCTAAACCAAAAAATGCCGCCATTTTTTTTCAGATTACAATTTCTTTTTTACATTCAGATACGGCCGTAAAAGTGGTCGGGCGACTGCACGGAACCCTAAAAACTAAGGTGCGGGAAATTCACAAATTATAAGTAATAACTTAAGGTGGTTCACAAATTCCTTGTTGAACAACGTGAAACTTTCTGACTCATTTTCTAACTCATTTCTAACGTAAAAAATAAAATTGTAAGACCTGACTATGGAGGTGATTGGAAATCGTAAATAAATTGCTTATCGAGTGAAAACGATTTTTGTCACATGACGACCATTTTTCCCCTTTCCCGCGTTACCGCGTCCGGAAATTTCATTTAAACCGCCGACTTTGACAGTATTTTCTCAAAGAAATTTCTTTCTTTACCAAAAATAGAAAATTCTATTCGATTACATAATTTTTGAATAAGAACATCCTCAATTTATTATTATTTGATTTACACTCAATTGCTATTAAACGTAATCACTCGAATTTAATTACATTTACTTCACTGAAAAAAGATAATTCGCAGCGCTGTATTTTTAAAATAAGGTTCATATTTGCATAAATTTAGTTACCGAAAAAGATCTACCGTATATACTCGCGTATAAGTCGACTCGCATATAAGTCGACATATAAATCTAACTTTTAAATGCAAATTCTGGAAAAAATAAAAAACTCGCGTATAAGTCGACCCCCTAAGTTTTTACTTCAATTTTGCATAAAATCAAGAAAATATGGGAGAAAAACGCGCGCTCCATATGGTAGGAGAGATTCACCAATGCGAAAAAGTGCTAAGTAAACAAAAACAAATCAATGAAATATTTTTTAATGATAAATTATTATTATTTATATATTTTAAATATTATTTTATTATTCTTACCCATAAAAAGCCAGAATTTTGGCAGTATTTGAAGAGTTTTTTTTGCGTATAAGTCGACCTCCCCCTCCCTTCAATTTGCTTGCCGAAAATTTTCAGAAATTTCTCGACTTACACGCGAGTATATATGATATTTATTACTATTTAATTTAGACTCAATTGCTGCAAAACGTAATCACAGGAAAAAATCATTTCAAGAATCATGGCAGAAAAAGATAATTTTCATCGCAGTATATCATTTAAAACTTATTTACAAACAAAAAATTACTTCATTCAGGTAAACAGCTTTCTTTCTTCAGGGAAAATAAAATCCCCAACGGTCCCACGACAAACTAATGATTACAAGATGTGCCTACTGGTTGCTTACTGATTGCCATACTCTGATCACCTGCGGGGAAGAATCATTAGAGAAGGGGGTTGAAATTTTGAAATTTTCCCGTAGTTAACGCATATGTAAGGAATTTATTTCCCGTAACCTAAATGTTAAGGAAATAACTGCACGTTGTCCTGTCGCATGTTCCGTTACGGGCCGTCGGTACCATGGCATGCTGCAGACGTCTGTTGTGCTGCAACTACAGCAAAGGCGGGTCATTATATCGACCATTTTCATGCAGGATGATGCGCCCCCACATATCCATGAGTTCGTGAAGGTGCTATTGTCCAATACTTCACAGACGAACGTGCTATTAGTCGCTTCTTTCGTAATACATGGCCACCACGTTCGCCGGATGTAAATCCGTGCGATTTCTGGTTATAGGGCCACTTAAAATGTCTCGTGTATCGTGGAGGTGTTGCGATGTTGAATGACTTAAAGAACTCCATAACACTTCATGTGCGAAGCATCACAACTGATCAGTTACGATCTGTTGTTGAACACACTGTCCATCGACTTGAAATTTTGTAGGTGAATGAGGGTGGTCACATGGAACATATTTCCCTACATCGTCCTGGACATGATTAACAATTGCTTCTCTTGTGCAATTTCGTCCTAATCTATTCTTGTTTCTGGAAACTGTACTGTTTTTTTCACAAACAGCGTACTGTTATTTTTCCTTATACTTAATATGGTTCGATGACAAGGTGATCAGAAAATAGTCAATAAATGTTAATATGGTTTCTAGATTCTGTTTTGGCCCTTTATTGTGTTACATTTAATGTTTTTACGGAAAAGACGCCCTCTGGTGGACATTTTGCAACAAAATATATTTTTTCGAAATTCCTTGAGCGCATCTCGTGTATAGTCTATACGCCAAATTTCGTGGCATTCCATTCACCCGTTTGCACTGTAGGATGGTGTTTATAGGGGAAGTTTAATTATAACCGCCATGTATATCGTAGAATTGGTATTAAAATAATCATCTGCTTCTGCCCTTTGACCGTTTGACAATAATTTTGTATAGATTTTGCCATTTCATAAAATATAGACTACTGAATATCGATATCTAGAACGGTGGTGGGATAACTTGCAAATTTATTTATTATATGCATAATTAAAAAAGTTACAGTAAAGTTACAGTAGCATTTTTATTTGTGAATTGTACACTGTAAAAAAAAAGACAAATATTTCTTAATCTAGAAAAATATTATATAACCACGAACAAAAATATACAACAACCTCTATTCCGAATTACCCATCATTCTGAAAAGAGTTCTTTACATTTTAATACGTCAGAAACTAAAATATTTTAAAAACTTAAAGAAATTTTAAAAAAAATAAAGTTTATTTTGTTGTCACCTATCTTCGGAAACGTTTCAGTGTAGTTTTAATAGTGTATCAATTAGTTTCCTCAACCTCAAATGTAAGTTTCTTGTATGATATCACTTTTCAAGTAAACATTTTCATGTTCATTAACATAATTTCACAGATTTTTATGATAAATTAAGAACATTAACAATAACATACATATTAATATTATTTTGTTACTTGTGCATGCATAGATTCAGTTACACAGCTAAAAACACTTAATTGAGTACTAATACCATCTTAAAAACTTATAATCCGATATGGATAACTGATTAATATATTATAAATGCTACTCAGAAAGATTTCCGAAAATCTGTGGCAGAAAAATAAATTTTGCTTTTATAAATGATTCTTTAAATCTCGAAAATATATTGGTTTCTGTGGTCTCTAAGGATAAAGAATGCTTTTAGGAATCGTAGGTAACTCGTAAGAGGTTAATGTATATTTTGTACGTGGTTATATTATATTTTAGTAGATTAAGAAATTTTTTTGTTTTTATAAAGTGTACAATCGAAAGACGTACCAATCTCTCATGGGGTTAATCTTAATTCATAATAGTTTTTTTTTTTTTTTTCACATACTGTATTTTTATTAACGGACAGGTTTTTTCATCAATACGTTTACATTAAATTTTTTTACACAAAACAATATGTGCATATTGCTTTAAATAAGATAAAAATACCAGTAATGGACACTTAACAATATTTTTCGCCTATTTTTAGCGGACAGTTATTCGATTTAATGACTGCGAATACAGAAACTGTTCAGTATTTCAATTCTTTCTAAACATGAATGTGCTACAAAATTTCCTGATTGAACATTTAGCGACAGTTTTTTTTTTCGGATTGTTTAAAATCTGCTAGTATTGGACACACTAAATTCGATAGTA
This sequence comes from Maratus michaelseni, assembly GCA_963931845.1. NCBI lineage: Eukaryota > Metazoa > Arthropoda > Arachnida > Araneae > Salticidae > Maratus > Maratus michaelseni. The sequence continues at coordinate 318,635,777 of OZ007593.1, read as the reverse complement.
GATATTTATCTGCTCTCGTAGTGGACACGTTTAAAATCTTGCTTAAAATGTCAAATAAAAGGTGAAATGTTTGGAAATATATATTTTATAATCAAAAAATATTTGGTGTGAAGTATTGAGTTATTACAAAGAAAATAATAACAAACTTGCATTAAAAGCTAAAACAAATAGAGTCCTTTAAACGTTTATCAACTTTATAGCATACCATATTTTCAATAACAGTGCATAATTGCATCACTGTATTAAAATAAAATCTTAACGCGTAAATAGGGGTTTTAATGACATCATTGTAAGCTTAAAAATGCCAAGTCTAGTCACAGGCCGTGAATACTAATCCTACGCGTTGACTAAAAAAAAAATGGCAGTCGTCGTAAGCGAATTATTATCAGTATTCGATAAGTGAAATGAATTTGGCTACCACTATTCACGTATAGTAATATTAACCTTATATTTATACGATTAAATAAGGCAACGATTACAATTCCGAAATAGTAATCTTAAGTAAATGCTTTTTTCTCATTTAAAACGAGAACTTTAGGATTAAAAAAAATATATAATTTGGATCAATCAACGATATTTACTTCACCTTCCTCCCCGATGTTGAAAGAACAAATTGTTCGTCCAATGATTTTCCTCACTTTCACATTTAAATTTTCAAATTTCATTAACTTGAATTTTCAAATTTCACTAATTTGAATATTCAATTTCAATCGTTGAATGATACTGTGTACAGTACCACCGACTAAGCCATAGCGTTTACTCGTGATTATTTTCTAAGTTTACCAAGTCACATTTCGCTAGTGGATTCCTGCCAACCGCTAGTAGTTGAAAACAGTTATCTTATAGTTGATCTTATATCTGAAGTGCAGTAATAACGTCTACAAAGCAAACAGCATAACAAAGTACGCAAGTACGTACAAAACAATAATGTATACTATATAATGTTAATTTATCAACTACTGTGTATCGATAAACATTTAGTGAAATGATGCTATATGCAATAAATTAAATTAAAATATGTAGTTAATTACATTTTTTTTTTCAAACAATGCATTTTTATTTTAACTTTTCCAGACTTCAAGGTAACTTGAACATGAACTAAATAAACGTTTCTATATACAACTTTGTAAAAACAAACTGAGTGGCCCTCCGAATTTTATATAAAAAATTGCCAGTTTTTAGATCCTCTTACATGCCATCACTTCTTCATATAATGATGCTTTATTTTATTTGAGAGATTATTTTTAAGACTTTCCACAATAGTCTAAAACTTTTTATGAAATCTGTTTCTCTGTTGTCAGTTTAACCATCTGTTCGAGTTCTGACGTAAATATACTCCTGTTCCCGTGTAATTGATATATTTTATTAATCTTCACCATGAAATGTCGAATATTGAAAAAACAGTATGTAGCATTTATAGTTCGTTTATATGGGGAAATCAAAGTAATGTTATATGGAGGAAAATTGTTTGCAGTGTATTTTAATGATGTTACATTATTTCAAAAATATTGAAATTAATATATATCACTGAGGTACACTACAAGTTGCTTACTGTAGAATAAGGTGTACATAACATTTATCGTTCCCTTACATAGACGCACAAACGAATTCAGTCACAGTAGTGTCTACAGTGTTTGTCCGAGAAGTAATGTCGGTGAGTCGATTAGAAAACATTTATTGATCCGATAGGTACAATAAATTAAAAGATTTCAAAATAGGCTCCTCCTGCGTCGATAAAACGCTTCCAGAGAGATTTTCAGGCATCAAAGTCTTCACGGTAAACGTTTTCCGGAATGAACTTTGGACCTTTGGTGCAAGCCTCTTTGAATTTGTCAACTATCCCGAAAACATGTCCTTTCATCGGAGTTTTCAAGCGCGGAAACAAGAGAAAGTCGGAGGGAGCCACGGGAGGACTGTAGGTCAGATGGAAAACTGTTGGCACCATTGAATAGGCCAGAAAGCGGATCACGAGGAAGGCAGTTTGGGCCGGCGCGTTGTCATGGGGAAGTTTCCAATCGCTACGATGTCGGGCCGGACGCGATAAACTGCGGACTTTAACAGTATCAAACATAACTTGATGGCAACCCTTTGCTCAATCAAGCTCTGCATCGCTGTTTGCACGGGAGACGAAAAGAAGGTTCACGCAAATGTATGTCCTTGCTATCCGGATGGTAGGGAACGACTGAGCAAACGCACGTGAGTAAACTAACTTCTCCCCTCACCGATCCCCACCGCTCCGAGTATACAACGACATGGGTATTCGCTTCAAAGTAAAATTACTGACAATACCTCTCGGACAAACCTTGTACGACCCACAATTGATGGAAGTTCGTTTTCAATTGTGGTGTAAGTTTTTTAATTTAGCTTATTTTTTGCACAATACTTTGTGTGAAAAATTTCTATAGATCATATCTTTGCCATATCTTACAGAAATTTGTTTTATACATTTGCATCCTATCATACACATATTCAGAGCATTTCATATCATCTAAATTATCTAGAGTATTTTGCTTCTACAAATTATTAAGTACTATAAAAAGTCTTAAAATATGTCCTTCAGTATGAACATGCTACAGCTATTTTAGATAAACTGAAACACTACGGTTATCTCGTTCATAAAATTAACTAATTCTGACATAGTACAGAATTGATCATCTTGTGCATTTCCATGATAAACGATTTAGAAACAGGAGATTAATTGGTGCTTGGGGAAATAATACTGTTATGCTGTCGGGCTTATACTTATTACTAACATTGTAAAATATTCTCATATTGTAACAAACAGTAAGAATTAAGATATGAGTAAATTATACAATCAAATAAGGAATTAAAAGTGGAATATAATATATATTAAATATTTTCAGAAGCCGATAATTAAATAAAAATTAATAAAAATATTTGATAAAAAATAGGATAAAATTTCGCTTATGTGGGGTACTCGCAATGTACATCAGATTGCTCTGTTTATTTCAAAGAATGATTTAAAAAAAAATACCGATTGAACCATTTAAAACTGATAAAATTCTTAGGTATAATATGTTTCGTAAGGAATACTAAATAACTAAACTATTTTTAAATATATAAAAAACCTCGTTTTGTTTTTAAAAAATTCGTAAAGAAATACACTTGAAATTATAAAGGGGAACTTAACTTTTATCAATCTTGTATTGAAATGTAAAGATATTTTCCATAAATTAATGTACAGCAGTAAATGAAAAATTATATATATATATATTTGCTAGAAAATTGTTTAACACTGATAGAAAATAATTTACTATTTCAAAATATCCATCGATCTATTTATACATCGATAGAATTGAAGGGGGGGGGGGGGCTATCGTAAAAAAAATAAAATTCTAAAAGATTTAAAGAAAAAAATTCTATTTAATAAGTGAAGAAACGTTTAATGATTATTTTCGGGACTTTTCGACACACAATTAAATTTTATATCCCATGCCACACATTTCATTGCTTCTAATTTTGACATAATTTCAATGATTGTATTAGTAATCGAGAAAAAAATCTATATTTTTGAAACACCTGTTCGAAAACATTAGGAATTATAACGTATGAGGTTTTTAACAGAAATCAATTTACAGAAGCTTCAAATATGCGAATCCAGGATTATTCCACCTAGTAATTCGTGAGTGGCTGAAAACAATTACCTGCTGTTTTGATTATTTTCGGATTTTTGGATATACGATTAAATTTTTTTATCACATGCTACACATTGTTAAAATGCAAATTTTTTAAATGGAAATTTATTTAATATTAGAAACTTTCGACTTTAAATTATCATAATTCATAAACTAACTGACCGAATGACTTTCCGTTTGGTATTTTAAAGAAAAATTCACCAAAAAAAAAAAAAAAAAGCCAAATATGATGCCTTTATTAGATATTCGCATTGAAAGTTTCACAGTTTGCTACAATTTTACTATAATGACGACACCCTAAGCTTTTTTTTTTACCATAAATTGAAAACGAACATAATATTAGTCGAATTTCTATTTACGTTTTATTTATCTTATCTTAATTTATCTTTTTTTTTTTTTGGCAATTTGCTGATTAAAATATTTGGGGTTTTCTCTTTTTGTTTCAGGGGGGGGGGCAACAGTACAATGATAATTGTCCACCATTTATTGAGTATCCAAAAATAATAACTGTATATATTTTTAATACGCTTAGAAGAATAGAAATCAATGAATAATTTTATACAATTTCTTCAAACACGGCCGTTACACGAAATACGTGTTTTAAAAAAATAGATAATTTAGTATGTCAATTGTATAGATGTATACACCTATTGATTCATAAATCACTCAATGGCAATATTTAGAAAAATACAAATAACAAAAATCCATATGCAATTAAGTTTAATTTTTCTACATATTTTATAACGACAAGACATTTCTTGCATAAGTGTGTTTTATATTTTAAGAATTTGAAAATTTATTTAAACGTGTTATATATATTATTAAAACCAGGATCTAAACATAGAAAAAAAAATATCGATTTAAAAAAAGCAATTAAAATTCTTTACAAAAACTATTTTTATGGTTAATGTTGGAATATAAATTAATTTATTTACGGAAATGCATTAATCTGTTGCCATGGATATAAAATGATTGCTTTTAACATAATTATCATTCTTTATCAAATGCAACCAATGGTAAAATAAATGACTTCTCATTAATAAGGTTCGTAGCGGAATGAATACATGAAAATTTAATGAGAAACCGTGTTGTTATAAATCGTGCATGGAAGTTAATAAGACACATTATAAATCTCTGGATTATGTTTTAATTTTATGAATTAATTGATCGCATAAGATATGTATGCACATTTGAAGAGGCATGTAAATTTTATTGGCGTTTTTTACTTTCAGTTATATATATTTATTTATATATTGTGCGGAATTTTATTCTTTAAGTAATTAAAACATGAATCATAGAAGTTGTTATCGTTTTATTTATTTAAAATTTTATTTAAATATTTGCGTATTATTTAAACATTTGCGCAATCTTTATACTTCTGCAATAATATTGTTTACAGTAATCTTAGATTACGGATTACGTTGTATAATTAAGTATTTAAGAAATGTTTTATCTGAGAAATCAAACTTTTTTTTTTATTCATACAAAATTATATTAGACAAATATTCCTTGAAAATATATTATATTAAGCGATTCCACTCTGTGAAATTTAGTTTTTACTTGATATTTTATTTAGCGTGAACAGTAGAATATGCGATATATACCAAATGCAAATAAGCAAATTTGCGTAAGTAGCCCAGATGCTTCATCTCTCATAGAACTGTATGTAATATATATCCGTCAACCTAAATAGTAAGCAATGCATAATATATTTGACAGATTTGATATCTCACTGGCTTTAGAGCATCAATTCGACTTTCTCACCTGGTGCTACTGAGAGGTTTTAAGGTTAGTTCATCAACGTGCTTCAAAATAATAGCCCATTTGAAAGGCGATGAAGAAATACATAAGTAAAATTTTTGGACAATATAAAGAAGTTGGCTCCTTCTAATGACAATTTGGCCATATCATATACCACCAGGTTAAGGGAGAGGCTACCCCATGGTATAAAAACAGCATGAGGGGTGAAATCAGTGATTGCACCCCCGAACGTTCTTCTGTCATATTCGCCCCATTATCATATCCTTGGCCTCTAATGTTGGCCTTAGACAATGTTAGGTCTTCTAGCTCTCGAAGTAAGATGTCGAAAAGTTGTTGGCTTGTTGATCTAAGCGCCAAATATGTCAATAATCCTTTCATCTTCTCGTAATGCCACATACCTTATTTTTCCCTTCCCGTCGAACCATGTGACATGCATCAGCCAATTACAATACGGCGAACAGATAAAGGAAGAAATATGTTTTCCTAAGAGCATTCGGAACAAGGAACATACTTAACGCTGGTAATTTGTAAACCTTATAGGGTTGAAAAAAAAATAAACAAACTTCACATTGGAATTGAATAATTTTTCTTCATTTAAAAAACATTTCTTGAATGTATTTTCTGCGATGTTTTATCACATTTTGTTTTTCAATTTTACGCCCCTCGATTTTTTTTAACTCCGTGCCATCGCATGGACTGAAGGAGTGTTCCTCCGGCCCTGCTCCATGCTTCCGGATCATCAGAACTCTTCCCATTATTATCTGTACACAATACAATCGTTGAAAGAAAGGAAGAATCAATAGGCAACAATATGTCATCAGTTAACATCGTTCGAATGTGATAATCGATAATTCATTGATTTAAAGTGTTGTACCTAGACGGTTTGCTAGCCACATGCGCGGTAGAACCTGTATCAATCCCATGCCTAGCGACATAAATTAATTCTGCCTTATCCAAAGTATTTTCACCAAATTCATCTAAACATTCTTTAAATTTCACTTTTTCTTCTACTCATCCCTTCTAACTCAAGCAGAAACTGATAATGATTCGACGTTGAGAGTATTATTATCCCTATTAACTACCAGCGTCTTCTTAAAAAAAAACAAAGATTTATGTCTCTATCTCGCGCACAATAAACACCAAATATACAATGTCCGCTGAACCACTCAATAACTTGAAACTGCCATACATTTTTTTTCACAACAAATTTCAACATCTAAATCAACACCAACTCTATTCACAGATACTGATTCTTGAGCAGAATGAGCCACAACACTCGAATAAATTAACTTCTTGTAGCAAAAATACTTCTTATAAATAGTACATGAAATGAAACATAGATCAGTGCCTGTATCAAATGAACTCTTAACAAAAATCCCATTGAACAATTTTAACAATTCAGGAAGTTCAACCGGATTTACAGTAACAATATTTAAATCCACATTTTTTTCCTCATTACAGGACTGTATACCTTCTGAATTACAGCCATCTACCAATTTAACTGACCCGACTTTCTGCCATATCGCCTCGCTACATTTATTCTATGTTCATCATTCTCAACATTAACATCATTACAGTTAGCTGGTTTTAAAGAATAAGTAGGGAGGGGGGGGGTGTCTTATCTGGAACTCCACTTCAACGCACATTTCTGAAACCTCCTATTTTACCATCATAACTAAATTATATATTTACCATTACTTCTAGAATTAATGTCATTATCTCTATAATTACTAGGACTTCCCTCAAAGGGATTAGTCTGAGTGATATTGCTGAGAACATAGGGTTAACAATTACAATATAAAGAAAAAGAGCAAATTAAATGATAGAATTACAAAATACCATATATAAATTCATATACACTGTTAAAAAAAATAGAAAAGAAGTACACTTCATCAGATGTGTTGTCATAATTTTTTTTAACATGTGGCAAAGAATCTCATTTTCTTAAGCGCGTATTGCGCAAAACTTGAAAAAAAAAAAAAAAAAAAAAAAAAAAAAAAAAAAAAAAAACGCCGGATCTTTTAAAACACCAAGCTTTTTAAATTTACACTCAGAAAAAGGAATTGATTAAAACTACAAAACATTTTTGTTGAGTACATTTTGGTTGTTTTAGCAAAATAGGAGTAAAATTGAACCATTTTACTTGAATTAACAAAACATTTTTGCTGACGATACAATTTTTTTTTTGGAATTGCAGAAAAAAAAGTGGTTTTCAACAAAAAAAAAAATTTTGTTGATTCAAACAAAATTTCCATTGACCTATATTTAAACAAAATTTTTGTTTAAATATGGGTCAATAAAAATTTTGTTTGAACCAAAAAAAAAATTTTTTTTTGCAATTCCAAAAACAAATTTTGTATTGTCAGCAAAATGTTTTGTTAATTGAAGTAAAATGGTGCAATTTTACTCCAATTTTGCTAAAACAACAAAATGTACTCAAAAAATATGTTTTGTAGTTTTAATCAGTTTCTTTTTCTGAGTGTACGTAATTGGATTTGCAGCCAGTAGATTATTCTAGCAAGCGTGGCTTAACGCAAATTTAATTTCATTGTTGCACCTTTTTTTGTGTGTGAATTTAAAATTTTTCTTCCTTGATTACATATCTATTATTTGTATAACTGTTTATAATAACTCATACACTTCAAACCACATTGATAGCATGCTTTGCTACAAACCAGATTGCAAAATTATAGTCTAAATTACTATTAAAGTATACAAAAAATCTTTCGATGACTTCTGTAAAATAACTTTTACATTAAATCTCCATATCGGCAAAATTGAAAATTATATATATTTCAAAGTTAAGCTTAACAGATACTTCTTGATTATTCTCTAGGAGGCTCAGCCCCCTGCGCCTTTACTGCGCCAATCCGCAGACTTTTCTTTTGCCTGTCTGTCTGTCTCTCCACAATCTGTCTGTTTCCCTATTCGTTCTTCTTTCCGTCTCTCTAACCGATTGTCTATCTCTCTACACGTCTCGCTACCTGTCTCTATATTTCTCTACCGGTCTCGCTACCCGCCAATCTATTTCTCTAACCGTCTAACTACTTGTATGTCTAGCCGTGTCTCTATCCACTTCGCTACCCATTTGTCTATCTGTCTCACAACTTGTCTATCTGTCTCTCTACCCATCTGGCTATATGCCTCTCTACCCATCTTCTTACCCATCTACTGTCTCTCTACTCGTCGGTATACCCGTCTCACTATCCGTCTGTTTTTGTACCCGACTCGCTACCAATCTCATTACCCGTCATTCAACTCGTCTCTGTACTCATCTCTGTACTCGTCTCTTTATCTACCACGCTACGCGTCTCGCAACCTTTCTCGCTACATTCCTGTCTACCGGTATCTCTACCCGTTTCGTGACCCATCTCGCTACCCCTCTGCCAACCCTCTTTTTACCTTTCTCTCTAGCCGTCTGTCTATTCGTTTTGTAACCCGTCAGCCTACCTATGTCGCTACTCGTCCCTCTACCCGTCTGTCTACCCGTTTGTTTACTCGTCTTTCTACCTCTCGCCACATCTTCTCAATATTTAAACAATTCATTTAATATACAGAAGCCGTTTATCAGTTATTAATTGCAAACAGAAGTAATTTATCTAATAAGTGTAATCAGATGCAATTTTTTTTTAATTCATACATAAACCTGAATAATAATTCATCAGTTTTGTGTTCATTTTGTTTATATCATTTGACAGTAAATCTCAACTTCTTAAACCTGAATTGTCTCAAGATTAAAAAAAAAAAAACCACAAGGTCTGTATAACCGCAAAGTACTCTGAGGACTACATTAGCTACATGTTATTAAGTTAAGTGAAAGTTTCGTTATCGCGTTTGCAGCCAATTGCTTATGTCAGAAAGCGTGGCTTAACGCCATTTTAAATTCATTGCTATAACTTTCTTTTCTTTTTCTTTTTTTTTTTTTTTTTGGGGGGGGGGGGGTGGGGCGGGAAGGGTTTCAAATATATACATTTAAATTAAAACTTTTGCCTCCATGCTATTAGTGTTGTTTGTATTATTAACTAATACCTTGTAGACCGAGCTTCATTTGAAACAAATGTAAAAGATTTCTTCTACAGTTTTTTTTAGGAGAAACTTTCGTAATTGGGCTCAAAGCCAATCGGAGCATTTAATATCATTATTGTAACTCTTATAGAGTTAAAACAATATTGTTGCTAGCTTTACTCTTGTTTGAGACCAGCCTTGCTGTGTATCTGAATGGGGAAAAGTTTCGTATCCTATGTCAGTTGGCGAAAAAAATTTAAATGGTGCCAAGAGGTAGTTTTAGCATCTTACAAAATTTTTCAAGAGAGCGGTAAAACATGTTTTTCAAATATTTACAAACATACGTTTATTAAAGCATGTTTTTGCGCCATCTTAAAAATTTAAGCACGATGCTAAAATAAAATTTTATCGCCATATTCGATATTTTAATAAGTAATGAAAATACATAAACAAACTTATTTAACAAACCTAAGAGGCATTTTTGTGATAAATAATTGTTATTGTCAGGGGGGTAAATTGTAAGCAATTAATAAACGGCTAGTAAATAATAAATAGCATTTAAAATCTAAAAATGGAGAAGTGGTCCGTATAAAAATGCAAAACGTAACATTATACGCTTGATATATGTAAATCTTTTTTTTATTTTTTAATATTTCCGAAGGCACAGATAAAAAGGTAAAAATCTCTTTTCCAAATGCCAAATAGAAAATACACAAAATAGAATGCCAAATATACAAAATAGAAAAATATCTGCAAAAACGTATTTACATAATACTACATCTGCAAAAAAATAAGATTTAGAGAAAGTAAGCCAAATCCTGCAGATCCCAACAATCACATCGAAAAACTTATCACCAAAAAAGAACTCGCCAAATCTTACGGCACAGGAGATGGATTTTTCCCTCTGAATGCAGAATATTAGTTTTTTTTCTTGTACGATGGGCGATTATAATATAATTGTTTCATTTCACATACTACATACTGTTTTATATATTGGTACTTTTATGTTATCCTGGCGCAGTTGATAAATCGCCAAATATTGTTCCTATAACATTTTCACATTGAATTCATTTCATTTAAATATAAACCTTTCACTCATTTAATTTAAAATACATGCCTTTCATTAATCCCATTTCAAATGCTAAAAAGAGAAAAAGAAAAGAAATAATGCCATAAATCGAAACCTTTTATTTAAACACCAAAGAAATTTTTTTTTAATTTACACACGCGAAATAAAAAAAGCTGCTATTGCTGAGATTTGCGCCAAATCTCTAATACCAAGTGTACCAAGTTATTGCGGTTTTTTTTTTCTCAAACAGAAAAAAATCCAGATTAATTTTCGATTTCTACTAAATTGAAATATATTTTATTGTGCTGAATATTAGTGCGTGCATCTTTTTTTGCTCCATGTACTCCATGAACTTTTCAGTTCTGATTGTCTACGAAAATCTCCCGCCGGTGAAAATAACGTACGCACAAAATTCCGTGACGTATGTACTTTAATTGTGCTTTTTTATCTATTTTTTTAATATAATTTCCAAACAGTTTGACATTTATTCTTGGTAATAAATAGACGTCGTTGTCACCTTTATAGGTACCTGCTGTAAAAATTTGAACGGAATCCGTTAAATATTTTTTGAGTTATGCTTGACGGAAGGTTTTAATATCCATTGTAGCTATATATGGGGCAAAGTAATACTGCGCTGTGTATGAGTCTTCGTTGCACTCAGACAATTACCTCTATAATTGTCACCTCTATAATTATCATCATTATGATTATCGTACCTAAGCTCTTCATTTCCACTTCTAAATCCATTTCCATCCCCTCATGTGAAAATGCATTACCCCGATTTCCACAGGTCTATCCTCGGTTATTGACACTTCATCCCGATCAGAATCATGCTTATTTTTATACTTACGTAACAATTAATACATTTCACCTGCATTCCTAGATGCCCTCGTATAAACAAAGTCCTGGATACACACACAAAATTATGGTAATATAATATCTAAAACCTTGTCAAATATCACGTGACGCTCTAACTGTCTTTTAAGTTCCAGTTTAATGAGAAAAAAATTAGTGGCTTTCTGAAAAATTTTTTTTGCTTTTTGCAATACAATTTTCTACGTAATATGCTTATGTCGCTAATGGCAGGAAAAGACTCTTTTAACTCAGACATAGTTTACTCATAACGTTTTAATTTCATAGCGTAATTGAAATATATGACAGACAATCTCTCAGTATTTTTGAACTATAATAAAGCATCTGCTTTCGGAGAACATTTCAACAAATAAGTACTTATTTTACTTTGGTATGTCATTATACAAAATTTATTTTTCAGGATTCACTATAAATTCATCTACATTTTCTGTACCAGTAAAATAACATTTTGTGACTACTTCCAACCTTGTAGCATCCCCATAATTAAGTGGTGGCTCAGCACTTAAAGGTAAATAATTTAAATTCGTTCCTTCGCCATTTGTGGCTGACGCTACGGGCACGCCACTTAAAGATGTAGTCATAGAGATAAAATTAAGATAAAATACAAGTCTATTCAAAGTCAATAATAAAACATGGCAATGCAGTGGAGCTGGGGAAATGTAGTTAATGCTGGTAAAATTATAGAAAAACTCAAAAAGAGTTTAAAGTGGAATGTTACATTCACATTGTAATTAAAAAAGATAAAATACTTAATAAATTACTAAAAAGATGCATAAAATGTATTTAAAACCACTCGCAGAACCATTCGGCTTTGCCCGTTTTAAGCATGGGGACCTTACAAGTATTTTACTCGGCTGTTTTCTTGTGGACATTTACAACTTAACGTATGATAACTCTAAGATTGGTCCCCAGATGGACTCTGTTATATCTATGATAACCCCCCTAAACTGTCATTCCTTTAAATTAAAATGAATAGAAAATTTTAAAATGAACAGTATTAATATTTCTCATCTCGATAATAAAACCAACCTTCGTTAAAATATCTTAAAATTTACTTAACATTAAATCTATGCTATTATTTTATATATAAAAAAAATTATCACCGCCTATTCTTCAGTTATTATTTCTTAATTTTAATAATTAATTCAAGCTTCCATCATTATAATGCACCTTATTTCTTTTTGATATTTTGCTGTTAGGGATTATTTACTGTAACAGTGTTTTTATATCTACAGGGTGCAAACTAGGATGCACTCAAATAATGTTTGAATGAAAAAAAAATATGCAACAGGTGTCCATATTGTAAAACGATTATGTGCTGTAATATGAGAGTCAAATTATCTCGAAAATATTAATTAAAAAAGTGTAGAGAGTGCTGGATTTAGTATGAAGTAATGATTTACATGTAAAGATAAACTGTTAAAAGCCCTGAAATATAAGTTTTTCAATATCAAACACCAGCTTAAATACGTCACTAATCGCCCTCAAAGTGTGACATTGTGAGGAAAATGTATAATTACTAATAACGCTAACACATGTATCTAAGGCACAATTTATTTTTTTAAGAAAATAAAGTGAAGTATGCTTAATTACCAGATTGACAAATCTTTCCTATAGGGGACGTATAAAAATTTAAAAAGTGCATTCTTTTAATAATTACATGACTATTTCATTGATATAATCATATTTTCTATCCTTCTTTTTAATACTTTTGCATTTTACATTCCTCATTATTATCTAACACATGAAATTTTAAAGCGCATTTCAACCTTTTTGGTACACTCTGTATAACCAGCTTTCGTTATATTGTAAATTTAAACGAATATGATAAATTAAAACAATAAAATAATTATACAAATATATTTGTGCTGTAGACATGCATACTTAGAAAGTTCTAAATAATTTTGGTCATCTCTTTATAAATGATGTATTGAATTTAAAATTTATTGCAAATTATCATTGAAGACTTTTGAAATGTGTAAGATTAAAATTCTATCTGAAATTATTTCCTAAATCTAATAATATGAAAGATTACCCCATCCGAACATCTTTAAACACTTTCAAATAGTTACAAAACATTCATTAAGCGGTTTTTCAGATACTTACCGGTGATTGGTACTATGAAACCTCAATATAATATCCGAGCGTATAAGCACCATCAAGTGTTGATTTATATATATATATATATATATATATATATATATATATATATATAATGATGATCATCTTCTTCAAAATGCTTTACTATGAAATTGTGTTACATTAAAAGTACAAAGTTTTCATTTTGAACATTTACTCGCTATCAAAGTAATATATATACACCTGCCATTCAATATAGTAGGAACATAAACTGATGTAGTCAATAAAATAATACAATTCTTTCATATATAAATTTCTGAAATAAACAGTTACGAAAATTAGAAACCCGAAATAAGTTTAATCATCTCTTTATAAATCATGCATTCAATTTAAAATACATCACAAATTGTCATTTATTTATTTATTTATTTGAAACTATTCGGTAAAAATGATATTTATAAAATAATTTCTATAAATTTATAAAATATACAAAAATAATAATAATAATAAAAAGATTACTCGATGTGAAAATTCTTTAAAATTTTCCACATATATTTATAAAACATCCAGTCGTCAGTTCCTGTGATAATTCCTGCTTATTCGGACTTAGTAACATGAATATATCATAAAAGAAATGATTTTTTTTTGTTTGTTTGTTACAATGTTCTATTTTATAGAGACAACGTGTATCCTTGAATATTTTGTGAATATCTTCGAAGTTTGAACGTAAAATAGTAATACAAATATATAAATACATTTGCGCGATAAACATACACTCTTAGAAAGTAAATTCAATCATTTCTTTATAAATGATATAATCAATATGCAATTTATTGAACATTCTCATTAAAAACTTCAGAAATGCATTAGATAAGAATGCTATCTTGGAGGATTTCCTACAGTCTAAAAAACTCATACAAAGAAAGATTACTCCATGCGAAAATTCTTTAAACTCTTTCAAATAGTTACAAAACATTCATTCAGCGGTTCCTCGGATACTTCCAGATGATTCGCACTCAGAAATATCAATAGCTCATCCAACCAAATGATTATTTTTTTTCTGTTACAAAGTTCTTTCTTACAGAAGCAATCTGTATCCTGTTTTGAATATTTTCGAAATTTAAACGTAAATTAATAAAATGAATATATAAATATATTTGCGCAATAAACACATACAATTAGAAATTAAACTCAATCATTTCTATATGAATAATGCAACCAATTTAAAATTTATTGAAAATTCTAATTAAAAACTTTAGAAATTCATTAGATAAAAATGATATCCGAAAGGATTTCTCATAGTCTAAAAAACTAATACAAAGAAAGATTACTCCATGCGAAAATCCTTTAAACTCTTTCAAATAGTTACAAAACATTCATTCAGCGGTTTCTCAGATACTTCCAGATGATTCGCACTCCGAAACATCAATAGCTCATCCAAGCGAATGGAATGAAAAAGGATTAAAAGAATTTCTTCTCTCTCTTTTTATCGAGTAAAGGATTCCGCACTTTATCTTCCAAACGCCAGTTCATCTCCACCCTTCTTTCAGGCTTAAATCTTTTCACGCCTTGCGCCTTGAAATAGATATTCTTCGCTCTTGGATTTCAGGCGCAGTAGCTAGAAGGTCTCAGCTGGCTGCTTCATGATAACCTCATTCACCTCATTGAGATCTACTGACCGGGAATTGGGGCTGATAGGTCTTTTTGTCTGCCTTTTTCTGTTACCACCCTCCCCATGACCACATCCAAACAAACGGGAGTTTCTATTCCCGGTATCTCTGCGGTTAGCTGACCGGCTGATGAAATGCTACTCCGAAGATAGCTTCTGGCGCTTGTTTTGTGCAGTGGCCTATTTTCCTGCCACAATTTCTTTTGTTGGTTACTCGTATTTTTATTTTTATTATTTTTTTTTCACAAGGAATACTTCGTAACTTTCACATTTGTGATGATTTACCTTTTGTTTGGCGAGAAAAGGAACTTTACCTTTGACAGCTTTAACGAAAAAGTTTCTCATAGTCAATAAAAAAAAGGAAATGTAAGGAAAAAGTGACGGTTTCATACATAAAAGATGAAGTAAGATGAATCAATGCGTGTAAATATAGAGTTGAAAGGAAATATAAAATAATAGATATCTTTTGAAAAACACAGTTTTATGGGATTCCCATAAAATTAATTTCTAGAAGTATCGTGGGAGGAAGATACATGTTTAAAAAAGCATTCCTTAATAATATAAATATTTCAAAATTAACTAAATTGCTAATGTATTATTTAATTTTGTTTATTTCTATTTTCAAACTACTCCAAAATCAGTACAGAAAAAAAAGGGGGAGGAGAGAGAAAATTATTGGCATACTCATTTTACTTTTTAAAATGTAATTTCAAAAATAGTGATATATATATATATATATATATATATATATATATATATATATATATATATATATATATATATATATATATATATATATATATATATATATATACATATATATATTAAATAATAGAAAATAAAAAGGTTTAAGTATTTTACATAAAGAGAAATCATTAAATAGTGTGAACTGACGAAAAAAAAAATTTTTTTAAACCATTTATCTGCCGTGTAAATATTTCAAAGAGATTTTAAATTACTAGTAAAATATTTTATTTCATTTTCCCTAAAATATAAAAATACTAGCTAACATATTTACAAAATAATCATAACCAAAATATTATCATATTATATAGATAAATCTTCTCCAGCTTTTCTTTTTTTTTTTTCTTTTTTTTAATTTACGCACTTTCTTAACAATATGTTTGGTACAAATGAATAATACGAGGTAATAAGTACATTTTTGCATTTGAATTTAAAAAGTATAGAATATGTTAAACTTTATAAATATTTTTATTCTTATTTCACCAGTATTTCATTTATTGAATTACCAAAAACTTCCAATATTTAATACATCTCTAGAATATGAATATTCAATATGTTCCGCTTCTAAGGAATTCTTAACTATTCGTAACTTACATTTAAGGTACTAGAGACCTTGGAGGCAAACTTAGATTTTTACAGCTCATTCTATTTGTCTCATACAGCTTTGTAATTTGATACCTCGCAAGACATCGCAGTAGTTACAGGTGGTTACAGCCATAATGGTGAATACAAGATTACGCCTTTAATTCGGCACTCAGCAAGCCGTCGCTTCGTGACTGAGTTTTCACGTGGCTGAGTTTTTAGTCATTCGCAACTCGTCACGAAATGAAATACATTGGCAGCGACTTAGATATAACATCAATGGTACAAAGTAAACAGCAAAAATATTATTTACATTTCGGTTACGATACATTAACATTTTGTTTATAATTTTGCAATGGTGCTGTTAGAGAAATCTCTATCAACTAAACACAATTCATAAAAAAATATTCAGTTGAAGCCAGTTTAAACCCATTCAGCGCCATTGTTCCGAAATTATATTCGGAATTATATGTATAATAGATTAATAAGAATTACCGAAAGGATAAACTGTTCCCAAAATCGGAGCAATGGCGTCTAAAGGGGGTCATTTTTTTCTTTTACTTTTACATGTAGGTCTTCTTGCATTTATGGTAATTAATTTTCAGTTGATTAGCTAAACAAGAACGAAAAATCATGCGCCAAGCATAGATTATGTAGCACTTTCCAACGCTTCCAAAATAATTTTACAAAACATATCGTTTAATAAGCTAAAAGATAACATCTAAGTAAACAATTTGGAAAACGCATAACATATTAAAAAACATAATTTCAGGAATTTCGAACAGATACAATATTCGGAAAAGTATCCGAGTACTTTTATTCAACCCTGTATATGATCTATAGATTTGTATATATACTATGTAGGATGATAAATTTTAGTTTAGTTAGGAAACGCGTAGCACAGTTTAAAATTCTCCTTCTGGAGTTTCTGTCAATAAACGGAAATGTGTTCTCGAACTTTTGTGCTACCCTGTATATGAAATACAGAATTTATACACACCCAGTAATAGACAAAAAGTGAGTTCAATTGAAAATCGCGTTCAGCAACTTAAAACGCCAGGAATTATTGTTAACAGACAGTAGAGAATTCTTTTGTATGTCCCTGTAAATGAACGATGACTGCTATACACACACTATTCTGTAGTAAGCCTCTTGTAATGCACCTTAGTAATATATATAAATTTCAATGCGTTTAAAATAGTGAAACATTATTTAAATAAACCGCAGACGATTTTTCTCCATAGACGTAATGTAACGGAATTCTTTTGACTGTCCCTGTATAGTAACTGTAAGTGGTATGCACACCCTATTCCATATTAAGCTTCTTCTAATGCACCTGAGTGATATATATAAATTTCAATGCGTTTAAAATAGTGAAACATTATTTAAATAAACCGCAAATAATTTTTCCCCATAGACCGCAATGTAACGGAATTCTTTTGAGTGTCCCTGTAAAAAAACTATAAGTGCTACACACTTCCGTTGAAATAGGGAACATGCTATAGCTAACGACTATAACATATAAAAATTGAAGAGCAATCCGAACATGTTTACGGGAGTTAGAGCACGGCCAGACGGCCAGACGGCCATACGGCCAAGACAAACCGAAGTCATAAGCACTTTTCAACTAGGTTGGAAAGTGCTAAAAAGGATAATATCTTTCTGAAACTGATATTTTAAGAAGAATCCATATAAATTAGTCCAACATCTACATTTATAATAAAAAAACAAAATAAAATTACCAGTTTCATAGGTGTTTTCACTATCCATCTCTTTATATTTATACCATTAAATAATTGTTTTCTGGCTATTTTACATGGAAGATGATTGGATAATTTCTATTTTAGATTTGGATGATTTTTCGGATGTCCTGGAAATTATTATTTTTATTTTTTATTTAATTAATTAATTATTTATTTATTTTTATTTTTTTTTTGCCACCTGATCGCAGTAATGTAACAAAAGAGGTAGATTCAATAGAAAATAATTTATGCGCGATTTATCCCGTGATATATCTGGTGGAGTAGAACTTTACGTAAATTCTAAAACAACAGACACTGAAGAAATATCTGATTTAATGTTTAAAAAAATACAAAGTATTAAACTCAGACTTGATATTTTAGACGAAAGTTCAGACGAAACTTCAAATCCAAAATATAGAAAAAACTAAACAAAACGCAAACAGAAGAAAAAAAATTGTTAAAAAACTAATTTCGGAAAACGAAAAAAATGCTGCATAAAAAATGTTCAATCATTTTCATGTAAAATAGAATCATGTAATGATATAATGATGAAAAAATAAAGTGGCGGATAATGAAAATGCTTATGGAATCGGTAATTTTATTATTATTTTTAATTATAAATGCAGATGTTAGACAAATTTATATGAATAATTCGTAAAATATCAGTTTCAAAATAATATTATCCCTTTTATAGCTAAAGAGCTGAGAAATAAAAAGACATAAGTAAAAAATGTACCCCCATTAGGCGTCATTGCTCAAAATTTGGGCACATACCGTTTCTCCTAAATATTTGATTTTTTAAAATTAAATTCCTAATATTAGCCCACACTCTCTGTATATATATCTTGTTCAAATTTTCAATCGTTTAAAAAATATTTTCTATTCATCCACTCAAATAAGTTCAAATACATTTTTTTAAACTTGTAATGGATGACACTTGATGTTAATACAGTTTTTTCAAATATTAATTCATTAATTAAATTTAATTAATTAATTTTATTTTTAAATGGAAAAAAAATTCCTCCCATTGTTTTCATAAATGAAATGAAAGATTTATCTCAGATTAGTGATGCCACAGAAATAAAATACCGCAACGATGATTATAAAATAATGTTCAATAAAGATAACGTGGGACATTAATGCCGCACGTGTTTATTTTATATATTTATGATTAAAAAGTAGAAATTGACTTTAAAAAATTATATTACTTGTTTTTCAGAAGTAATTTAAAGACTTCCTATTCATAAAGAAAAAACAACTGTTCCATGAAAGAATAGGTTAATATATATAGCGGTTCCTAAAGGATTAAATATTACATAGATTAGTTCTACAGAGATAGCAAATTGGAACACACTTTAATGGAATACACTACTTGAAACACACTTTATATAATAATCCTTATAATCAGATCACGACATATCAACAGGAAGCTAAGAATTTATTCATATTTGATCATATCCTTTTAAAGAGTTCCAAGTGAAAATGAATCAGTTATAGAAAAAAATATATGTATTTTAGTTTAAAACTTGTTTATTTGAAATTTTATAAAGGGTATCAGAGAAGCAAGCTTCGCAAAAAAATATATACTTATAATATAAACATTTTTTTTAATTGACGCTATTGCCTTCATATATATTAAAGTAGCTTAAAGTAAACTGAAACTAAAAGAAATATTGCATGATCAAAGTTTTAAAAGTTTTTTTTTTCAATATGTGTATTTTTTACATTGCAAAACGCAAACGATGGTTTCCATTAAAAAATATCCAGTGTTATGATTTTTGAAATTTAGAATATAAAAATTTACAATCTAAATTTTAGAATTATAAATAAATTGACTAATATAATTTAATGTTTGCATCAATCGTATTTATGAATATCTCTAAGTAAAATTCTATAAATTTTAAATATTTTTTAGAATATAAATTATATTTGTAGTAGTATTTCATAATATGTATCTAATGTAACTAAAAAAAAAAAAAAAAATTCTTTATAAAAATTAAATATGTGTTCTTGCTAATTTTGTGACTTTGTATAAAGGAAAAGCAGTTTTAAACTACAATGTTAAAGGACTACTTCTCTCACGCGAAAACACCCTCGCATTGTTAATCCAATAAAAGAAAGCTTGTTAAATATCTCTTTTACATTTTCATATTTTTAAATTCCTTTAAGCAATGGATAGCTAAGGTCGACAAAGGCCGTTTTTTTACTATTTCGATTTTGTTCGCAGTTTTTTCTATGAGGATACTTCAACTTTAGAAACGGTTGCAAAAGTAAAAGTATCCTAATAATAATAAAAAAAAAAAAAAAAAAAAAAAAAAAAAAAAAAAAAAAGCTGTAAACATAATCGAAAAAGTAAAGAAAAGGCTTTTGTAGAGATTAACCTCAGTTATCCAAAGCAAAAGAAATCGTTAAAGATACTGAAATGCGAATGAGATACTTTAAAAATTCTCTCATAGTAGCAACATCAAAGAGAGGGTGTTTTCGCGTGAGTAAAGTAATATCTTAAGCTTACGTTTATTAAATAGTTTAAACCTACTTCTAACAATTATTCTAACAGTTCACCCTCTTGTGTTTTGAAGTAACACAAGCAATTTATAAAGAAATTTTATTTAGTATGGATATAATTAATTTAATAGTTAATTAGATTTTTGCGGTTATAATACTACATGAGACGTTGAAATCTGACCCAGTTCCTTAATAATAAATCAAGTGAAACATTTGACAAGAATTAAATTAATTTATGAATTGATCTTAGAGTCAGAAAGGAATTATTTAAGTAACTAATTACCTATCAAAATTTAAATAAAGGATAATGAGAATAATTAATTAAATTATTTTCCATATTAGATGATATATAGAAGATTCATTATAATTGTTTTGTAGCATCTGGTTATTTTAACTTTCTTAGAGTAAATTTAATTATCAACAAGTCTTTTTTATTATCATTAAATTAAGACTATTTGATTATATTTCTAAAGAAACAAACTTTACAATGATAGATATTACCAGTGTATAATGCGTACATTTAGAAGTACAAATCATATAAAATGAAATTATCCATTGTATTTCTAAATATTTTTGGTTTTATTTACCTTATTTTTTATTACTGCTCATGCATGTAACGTGCTAAGTATATCTTTTGCACGGACCAAATTGGCAGTGGTTTGGAGTCCCTGATATTGTAGGCCACCAAATTCGGTATGCAACTTTCTAAAATCTGATATTTTAAAATTGTTTTGACTTTGCATTGATTATTATCAATATTTTATACATTTAAGAGGAATATAATGGATATAACTTTTTTGTAGAAATGCAGTACGTCTGCAAAATTACAAGATGAGTTTATAATTGCTGATTTTTTCCTTCTAAATTGGACATGAAACCAATAGTGATAAAGAGTGTCCAAACCTGGATTCAAATCAGTATCATTGGCAATGCTTTACCATTCAACTAGCTGGACGATATCCAGAATGGTACCCCTCACTTTTACAAGATTGCCGCAGGAATTTTTTCTCATGAAGCCATTTTATCTTGTGCTGCTGTACTGTAGCATTGCTAACTTATAAGAATGAGGAGTGTCTATCTGCATACCGTCCAGGTAGCTTAATGGTAGAGTATTGGCGCGCAATGCCAATGATCTTGTTCGAATCCACCTTTGGACTTTTTTTCACTCTGTTAGTTTCACAACTGATTTACCAAAAAAATCAGCACTTATAAATTCGTCTATGTATTAAAGGTTCCACAGCCTTGCAACCCGCTCATTTGTTAAATTACCCGTGCATTGGCGAAAGGTTCCTACGCCTCGCCGGGTATAAAACGCGTGACACAGTCTTGAGAATCAGAATTTTACGTTTTTTGACTTGCTAAATGAAACCTGTCACTTGGAAAAAAATATCTTCGAATTGGTGTACTTCTAATTTAATAACATCTTCATTTTTTTCTATTGCGTAGCACAACACAATTATGAATTTTTAATCTGTATAATTAGTGTAATTGTCATTGATTGTGAAGTGTCATTAAATTTATTGATAATGATGCAGATTCCTTTTTATATTACGGGAAAATACCTAGTGTATTTCAAACATCGCCTTCCATCGACATTTTATTCGACTGCAAAATAATTAATCTAAAAATACATCGTTTACCTGCATTAATACGTCAGTGGTTCTTCGAAATAATTTAATATGAAATGGAAAGGCATTTCATACACATATATATATATATATATATATAAATTCCATAACTTTTCTGAAATAAAATATTTATTCGGCAACATAGAAGTTATTGAAATGAATTATCTGAATACCAATAACAACACAGATCCTTTTTTTTAATCAAGAGTGGGGTTCGAACCCACACTATACTTTGAAGCATAAATCTAATGCCTTACTCGACTATCCTGTTTTCAGTCATCTACAGTCTGAAACGAAATAAAGTGCGGATTTAATTTTACGCATGCGCAAATCTCGTTGTTTAAGTCATAAAAAATAGACTTGTGCTGAAATACATATGAATTTGAGAATTATTGTTAATTTTATTTAAATTCCTACATGTAACATAATCAAATGCTGCATCATGCAAAAATTTGAGGCTCATATTTATAAATTTTTTATTAAACACTACGGCCCATTTAAACGATTTTTGTTTCAGGTTGCTATCTTTAAAAACAACATATTGCAATAACTTTATTTACATAGCTATTTAAGTATATTTAATGCAGATCTTGTAATTACGATAATTTCGAAATGCTGAACCATTTCGAACCTAATTTAGACTATGTATTGATCTTGCTAGTGTGTTTGATGAGTTTGATGCAAAAATTTTCTTCTCTGTAGTTTTTAAAAAACACAATCATTTCGGACCTATATGGGACTCTATATTGAGCTTTCGGGTATCTTGCATCAATTCGTTAATCAAGAATACAGCTTTTATAGTTCATTTACAAGGTAAATAATTGTAAAAGAAAAGAAAGACTTTTTCATAATGATAACGACCGAAATACTGAATCAATTCGACATAAATAGGGACAGAGAATTGCTCTTGCAAGTATCTTGAATGAGTCCGATAATCAAATATATTTGTCTTATAGTTCATTTTTTAGGAAAACACAACTCTTTCAATAGCATTCACGAAATGGTTTCTGTTTCAAATTGGTTTGTGCAACAAAGATATGATTTTTAAAAATAAATCGTAATTTTTTGTATAATTACCTCATATCCATTCAACTACATGGCAAATTTAAAGTTTCTTTACAAATTAACTTTCCTGACAAAATAGTGAAATTTGAAGAATTGCGACCGATTTGTTTAATTTGTTAAATCTAATGCATGTTTAAATATATATATCTATATGTGACTGAATCTGAAAGACTTGCTTGTTTTTCTTTGTTTTGCAAATGTTGGAATTAGAAACACCACGAAGTATTACAAAAATACTTAAACGTCAAAACATTGCATTTCACACGAAATTCGCATAAGCATTACATCTGCAAACAATGTTAATTTAATATTTTATTTAATAACTTTTCCGTTATTTTAACAATTATTCGAGCAAATGATCATTTTCTTTACAAAAGCTATTCAGAAATTAATCTTATTTATCTAATGTAGAAGTAATTTATTATTTCATTTTTTTCGTTTAGAACAAAGAACGAAATATTAAAATTTTACACGATGTCTTTAATAGCGATACAAATAAATAGTTTGGCAAATATTAAATCAGATTTTTCAAGCTTTTGAGTCAGAAAGTAATTACTCAAGTAATTAATTACTTGTCAAATATTAAATAAAAGGATTGTGAAAATAATTAATTGAATTTCTTTCCCTATTATATGAAATCAAGAAGCTTCATTCTGTTTGTTCTTTATCATTTGAATATGTTTTTCTTGAAGCATTCTTGTTTACTTTAATCTTCCTAAATTATGGTTGTTTGAATATATCTGTAAGCAATTTGTTTTTAAATATTCAACTGTCGCGCAGTGGAGCATTTCACACAAAATCCTGGCTAAAATTAATTTTCCAGTGTTTTAAAGTTAAAACCATATTCTTTTTACTTACTATTACTAAATACACTTAATTAATGTTATATATGCATAAATGTGTGTATCTATTTAAATAAATAAATATATAATACAATGTTTACTTAATTATTTATCGTTTATAAGAGGAAATTAATTGTTGATAGGTTTGTTTTATTTACAGGCAATGTTTAATTAAATGTGGTTAATTTTACTACACATAAATTTTTAATTATTTATAAAAACTAATGCATATAATATATATGTTACTTGCATTTAGTATGTACCAAATATGAGTATCAATAGTATAAAGATGCTGTTTTTGAGTGTTTTAACTCATTAGGCGCCGCTATATATATTAAGCTATTTTTTTAATGAAACAGTTGTTTTTTCTTTATGAATAGAAAGTCTTTAATGTATTTATGAAGAAAACAATTTTAAAAATTCGAATATTTAGAAAAAATAGCATGTTCCCAAAATGGGAGCAATGACTCTTAATAGAGGTAATTTTTTTCAAAAATTTTACTTATGCTTCCGTGCATTTATGTTTGTTATTTCTCAGTTCTTTAGCTATAAAAGGGATAATATCATTCTGAAACTGATATTTTACGGAGAATTCATATAAATTAGTCAAACATTTACATTTATAATAAAAATAAAAAATAAAATTACCGATTCCATAAACATTTTCATTATCCACCTCTTTATTTTTCTTCATTACATCATTTTTGTCCTACTATTTTACATGAAAATGATTGAAATTTTTTTTTTATGCAGCATTATATTAATTTTTTTTTCATTTTCTAAAATTGGTTTTTTTAACTTTTTATTTTTTTTATTTTTGCATTTTGTTTAGTTTTTTCCATATTTCAATTTGCAGATTCGTCTGAACTTTCATCTAAAATATCAAGCCTGTGTTTAATACTTTGTCTTTTTTAAACACTAAATCATACATTTCCTGATTTTCTGTTGATTTAGAATTTTCAGAAAGTTCTATTCCACCAAATATAACATGAGATAAATCGTCGCATAAATTATTTTACATTACATATGTAATAGAAAATAATTTATGCGACATACATATGAGGAAGATATCTTCCTCAAATGTTACAATACTGCAATCAGGTGGCAAACAAACGGTTTCCGCAACATCCGAAAAATCATCTAAATCTAAAAAAAAATGTTCAATCATTTTCCATGTAAATTAGCCAGAAAAATGATGTAATGATGAAAAATAAAGAGATGGATAATGAAAATGCTTATGGAACTGGTAATTTCATTTTGTTTTGTATTATAAATGTAAAAGTTGGACTAATTTATATGAAATCTTCTAAAAATATTAGTTTCAGAATGATATTATACCTTATATAGCTAATAAATTGAAAAATAAATACCACAAATGCACGGAGGCATATGTACAAGTTTCCAAAAACATTACCCCCATTAGGCGCCATTGCTCCCATTTTGGGAACAACTTATGCTTTTGGTAATTGTGATTAATCTATTATACATAGTAATTCCTGATTGAAGTTGTTTAATATAATACACTGTTATAAACATATTTTAACCAAAATATATAATTTTTATTATAAAGTTTTTTTATATATATTTCTTTCGAATACTGCCAAAAAGCTATTTTTCGCCTTTTTTAACACGTTTTAAAAAATAGAAAATTCTAATGAAACTTAAAAAAAATTTTTCAGATGTCATCTAATATATTCAAAATGCAAATAACATGAACCTTTTAATAATTTATAAAATACGCACTTTGGAAAAAAATCCTAAAGCAATGTTCCCGAAATGGGAGCAATGGTGCTTAATGGGTTAAGTAGGTTTGCAGTCCTCCCAAAAAACACTGGTATCTAAAAAAAGCACCAATATGCGGAACATTTTTTTTTCAATACATTTTGCCTTCAAAACTATAACAAATACGATTATAATTGAAAATGGTCCGACAAAAATGGTTCGACATAGCTTTAAAAAGCTTTGAATATATTAGATAATATATTTCAATAAATATGTTTCAATAAATTAGATCTAAAAAGACTTGCTATTAACACATTTTTCAATTTAAATCATTTTTTTTATTATATGAAAAGTAAAATTATTTAAATGCACATGTCAAAATCTTTTAAACACAATAACAAAGCTGAAATATAACAAAAAAGCACGTCTTCTCACAAAGAAACTTTCACTTCAACTCAGGCTAGGAGCCGCCGTCTATAACTCATAATCCTGAAATACACATAGATCGATGCACCAGTTAATCAGCTATTATAAAATATACTTTTTACAATTGTTGTGCAATTTTAATTTTTGCCTTTTTGGCCAGGGTTTTGCCTGAAATAATCCACTGTGAATCGCTGCATAACCACAACTTGCGATATTGACTGCTTTAATGAGAAAAAATAACGAAAATATATATTCGCTAATTTATTATTTTTATTGCAATTAAACATGCAATAAAATATAATAACACCTTCTAATAAGACACTGACGATTATATTTAAAAACTGTTATTGTTTAGGCCAAAAAATGCTTTATAAATTGTATTTAGCAGCACATGTATATATATTTAAATATTCTTAATTTCACGGGAAGTTTTTATGAAAATTATAATTCCAAACAATGTTCATTTCATATTTTTAATTAATAACGCATCAGTTATTTTAACAATTATTCGAATAAATGACTTTCTTTCTTTTTTTAATCTAACAAACGCTTTTCAAAAATTAATCCTATTTAAGTTACGATGGAAGTAATTGTTTAGTTAATGAGATTTTTGCACTTAGAACAAAGCACGAAATATTGAAATCTTACAGAATTTCTTAATTAATGATACAATTAAAACATATGTCAAAGATTAAATCAATTTAAGCATTTCATTTAAAGTTAGATGGAAATTAC
The DNA here is from genome assembly GCA_963931845.1 of Maratus michaelseni. Lineage (NCBI taxonomy): Eukaryota > Metazoa > Arthropoda > Arachnida > Araneae > Salticidae > Maratus > Maratus michaelseni. The sequence goes on along the minus strand of OZ007593.1, from coordinate 318,608,674 downwards.
TTGAGTAATAAATTGCTTGTCTAAATTTAGATAAAAGGTATATGAAAAAAATAATCAGTTATTTTTCATTTTATGTATAATCAGAAAGATTATTTTTAATTTTCGGTAAAAATTGACTGTTTTTCTTTATTTAAGACTTTTTTATATTGTGTTAAATTACAGCAGTATGAATAGAAAGATTAATTTAAAATTGTTAAACGTATTCAATGATAAATAAGAAATTGGCGATAAGGAATCATTTGCCATATTATTTTATTCACTTTCAAAACTTTACATGTATTTTTAAATCTGTGAAGGAATATAATATTTCAGTTTTTTTTAAACTACTATGCCGCTACTGCTGCCTTAGTTTAATTGATTGTGATAAAGTCTTTTTGTCGGATTACATTAAGAAAAGCATTGCTTTTAAAAAAAAGTTTTATAGATAAATGTATGATAATCACTTTGAAGTAGATGGTTTTTTATACAAAGAATTCTTTGAAACGCAATTTAATATTCAGTTTATATAATATTACGAGATTATACAGTTGCAAATGTTTTACAGTATAAAAAACTATGCATGTCAATTGAACTTTTTTTGCAGGCTCATACTAGACAAGATTGTAGTAGTCGGTGTCCAATCATTTCTTAAATTTACATAATTTTTAAGTTTTTTTTCCAATTTTTTATTTATGATTTCATTATATAAAAATAGATTTAATACATAGTTTGAGATAACCGTTTTTTGCCTACTGTTGCCAGATTAAAAAAAGTACCAATAAAAAAATATACAAAACTTTTCAACTGGAAAATATATTTACATGCCAATGTTAAAAAAAGAAAGAAAACATTAAAACAGTCAAATTGTTAGTGCGAAAAGCATTTAAAGGTGAAAGTTACGACATATTTGAAACGTCTTATTTTAAATTATTTTCTTATAGCATCTTTATTAAAAAGGGCAGCGATATTTTTTGTAATTAACCATTTTGTACACGCTTATTTTCAAGTATGTAATTGATCTTACCTAATCAATCACGAAAAAAGTCTCTCGTGACAGTGGTTTATTCGGCCTTAAGAACTGAAAAATTCCACAACCAAAGAAAAATTAATGACAACCCGATTACCAAAGATCGCCACTTGTCATGATAATATCATTCAATTTTCCGTAATTGGGTAATCTTAAAAAAATAGAACAGCAAATTAGTCTGTTTTTAGCTTCTGCAGGGTCTGGTCGGAGTTTAGCGAGCGTACACCCAGAAAAAGGAATTGATTAAAACAACAAAACATGTTTTGTTGAGTACATTTTGGTTGTTTTAGCAAAATTTTTAGTTGAAGTAAAAAAAAATTAGTTTTGTTGCTTGGACAAAAAAATATTTTTAACACTCGTACAAAATTTTAACAAAATTTCATCAATTTTATTTGAATTAACAAAATTTGTTTTTTTAATCTTACAATAATTTTGTAATTCCAGCAAAATTTAAATTGTTGTGTAGTAGCCATATGTCTCTCACGTAACTTGATTTATCTGACTTATATAGCTATATAATTACATGATTAATGTAATTTTGGGGTAATTAAAACTTTTTTTCATTGGGACTGACCAAGGTAATTTTAAAAATCCCCCTGTCCCATTTATTACTGTCTTCTATCTTTGCAAGAAGAAACTATTGGATTCATGAAATTTTTCGATTTTCTGTTTCCGACGGGTTGGGTTGATTATTGACGGCCAATTATCGACACTAGGGATATAGGCCCAGGGGGAGTGCCCTTCGTGGGGGTCTTTCTAAGGGAACCTAATCCGTATTTACGCATGGAGAAAATCCACGGCTCGAAAGAAAACCACGAAAACTCCGAGCGATTAGGCCGACGGGCGCGATTGGGATCGAACCCAGCACCTCCCGTCTACCAGCTTCGAGAGCACAACCTCTCAGCCACTGGTGGGGCCCCGACGGATTTTAGAAGGTCCTGAACACGATTTGACTGTTTTTATCTCAAGAATGGAATTTAATAAAACATTTTATTCAGTTACTTCCTGATATAAATTGTTGCTGATTAGTTTTTGCTGTAAATCGCGCAACAGGTGGCGCTGCTATGTAGCATTTTTCGTGATTTCTGCAATAGCTCTATCTCATTTTCAGCAGTGAATTACGCCTGTAATCTTTGAATAATAACAAGCGAATTTTTATTTTGCTTTTTGCAGGCGTAATTCACTGCTGAAAATGAATTAAAAATTAACTATGTGTTGCCGTATGCTGGGCTTTGTATTGTCGTCTCATGTTTGCCACAGAAATTTGCGTGCTCATGATGATATTTCCATCTTGTGCTGCCGTTGCAGCCGTTCCTACATATATAAGAGTAATAAATGCCGACTTCAGATATCGTTCCTTGTAGCTCCGTGGTACAGCCTCGGAGCGCTGTTCTGAGGACCCGTGATCGACTCCCTCCTGGGGCAATTTTCACTCTCCCGGTTTGCGCTGGAAAAAAAAGCAGGATGAAAATTCAATTGTGGAAGGTTTTCAGGCGTAATTCACTGCTGAAAATGAATTAAAAAATAGTTAAAATTGCATGTTTAAACTGGTTCATTTAACAAAAGTTTTTGTTGTACAGTCAAAATAATTCGAAATATAACATATTTTATTATTTAAACAAACAAAATATATTTTGTTGAAAAAAGAAAATAGATTGTTAAAATAGCACATAGCATATATCTGTGTAACAAAAATAATTTTGTTAATTCAAGTAAAATTGATCCATTTTACTTGGAGTAACAAAACATTTTTCTGCTCATGATACATTTTTTTTGTTGATTCAAACAAAATTTCCATTGACCAATATTTAAACAAAATTTTTGTTGGGTCAACCAAATTTTTGTTGATTCAACAAAACTTTTTTCTGGGTGTAGCTGGTACAGGCTCCTAGGGGCTTAATTTCATTTAAAGTTAGATGGAAATTACTAGAAAAGATAAAAAATATATCATTCTTCTAAATTGTGTTTATGAGTAAAAAAAGATTGGTACACACATAAGAACACATCACACTTAAAAACATTTTTAATTTTGCGCAAGTTATTTTTAGAGACATTTTAGTGCACAATAGCATTATTTCTAATAGGAGGGCATTATATCATTTCTCATTTATACGTCTATACAAGGTGTCCCAAAAACATTGATGTTTGAAAAAAAAAGAACATAAATGTATGAAATCAATTAAATTTTCAGGGGAAAAATTTTGAAAAATACAGATTTCAAATTTTTATACATCCCTCCTACAAAAAATTTCCCAATGAGTAAAATATGCCTCATACCTTAATAAGTTTATGTAGAAAAATTCAGCATTTTATCCCAAAAACTCGCAGAGATATGTTTAAACAAAGTTAATCGTATATTAAAATGTAAATGTTTTCAGCTAGAGTGCAGATGACGCGATGCAGAAATGCATCATTAGCAAATACGCCATGGTTCTTAAACTTTTTAACAAGTTTTGTAATGTATGAGTAAAGTTATTATTTCAGCATAGATTAGATACTTTTGTACCAATAAATAGCACAATTAATATTTATTTATGCAATAATTGTTTTCTTTCAAAATTTGTGTACGACCCATGAAATGCGATTAACCGATATGATATTTCCCCTTTGTGAACTCATATCCAGGCATCCAAAAGTCGTTTAAATCAGCATTTATGTATTTTCATATATTTGCGACATTTTATGATAAAACTCTGAACTTTTATACATGACCTTATTAGTGGACACATTTACTTATTGGGAAATTTTTTGTATGGGCGGCTGTATAAAAATTTAAATTTTGTACTTCTTTAATTTAAATCAAAATTTCAATCGACTTCATAAAACTCTACACCTTTTATTACGTAACATTGTAATTTATAATACATGTCTATGATCAATATTTAAGGAATTAAAGCTGAGGTCTGTGTTTTTGAAGCATCTTGTACATATATTATACAATATTCCACTTTTCTAATAGTTAGTCAAAAAATAAACGTTTTTTTAAAGTAACAAAAATCTATCAAAAATTAATCTTATTATTATTAAGATATAATTTAACATGTAATGAGATTTTCGCCCTTAGAACAAATCACAAAATACTAAAATCTTACACAAGTTATTTAATAATGATGCACGCAAAACATCTGACAAACTAAATTAACTTGTGAAGGAAAAAAAAAACTAAATTAAAACAGAAAATAACTATTTAAGTAATTAATTAACGGTCAAAGATTAAGTAAATGGATTATGAAAATAATGAATTGAATTAATTTTACCTTTTATATAAAATGAAGATGCTTCATTATAACATAATTGTTCAAGATCATCTGTATATTTAATCTTTCCTTTTTTGTCATTTTTGTTACATAAGGACTGTTTAATTCTCATTTATAAAGAGACATCTTAAACCGGTAAATAACGAATGCGCCATAATTTCTTTAAATCTTTAAAAAGGATTAGGGTGCATAAGCCGTGTTTTCGGCCCATGAAATAAGACTAAAATTTAATTTTGTTATACTGACTTAATTATTTCACTTTTTAATATTAGAAGGTTTATCCTGTACGATTTCAACAATATTTTTTTTGCATTTTGTTCGGATTTATATAACTTACACAAGCTCAAAGTTCGTATTACTCGTAGTGTTGGATGAAAAATACGCGATTTCTCCTAATTTTTCTTCAATTGCCGCGCAATTTGCCGCGCAATCTCTCCTACCGAAATTGGAGAGTTTGCGCATTTGCTACTTAGGAGAGATGGCGCATTGTTCCCATTCGTTTCTATGGTAGGAGAGATTACGCAGCTTTTTGGTAAATTTCCATAAAAAAATGAAAAATGAAAATGGACTAATTTTAAGTTAAACGTGTTATTAAGTAACATTATTTTATTTTTTAATCTTATCTGGACTTGCTTTTTCTGATTCTTTATTTTTTTTCCTTTAATTAATTTTTTTTAATCGTTTTTAAAATGATTTCCTTTTTCTGATTCTTTAATCATTGGGTTGAAATATTCACTCCTAATACAATAATATTTGTTCACAAAAACCTTACAGCAATGTCATTTAAGTGTAATTATTACTGTTAACAATTTAATTGTAGTTATTATAAGTAACAATCTCTCCTACCCATGTGCGCAATCACACCAACCCTATAAGGAGAGATTGCGCAAAATAACTTTATTGGTTTTATTACAATTGTTCTATTAAATTGCAACATAACAACAAAATAGCAATGGAAATGCATAAAAAACAAATGAAGTAAAAGTTATTCATGAATAGTTTAGCAAAAAATTAATATTTAGATTTTTTTATTGCTATTATTTTGAATTGTGCGCAGACTATCCTAGCTTTACCTTATGAGCGCAATTGCGCAACTCTTTCTTCTTTACATATATTCTAAAATACATCAAAATGTACAATATATGTAAAAACAAAAGTGTTGCAAAGCTGCGCTAATTGTAAAATATTAAAAATAGAGAGATAAATAACTGCATTTCCTCACGTCGTTAAGAGATTTTAGGATGCAGCAACATGTTTAAACGTGCTAAAATGAACATAAATATTGCTAATGTAAATGAATGCAGTTATTAAAACACATATGGATTAGCCTTGTACCTCCTCATTTTATACTTTTCAAATTTTTTACGTTACTTTTTACATAAAATAAGTAACAGAATCTAATTTTTTAATATTATTTTAACCTGACGAGTTTGTGTAAATTTTTCCTAATTTTGATAGGTCATTTAAAACAAAATTACCTTCTACATTATGTTTACGAGCACATATAAATATTAGGACATTTTTAATATCGCACGAACTTTGTATTAAAATTACAAAATTGTGTTCCATATTAATTTAACATTTTAATTCAAATGGGAGAGCTTAGCTTTCTTCCTCAATTAGAAGCCCATATATATGTTGAATATCATATCTAATCTTCTAATAAGAAAAAAGTCATTTTTATGAAAAAATGATTTATTTTACGCATTACTAAAATAGACGTCCGATAAAATCATGTGTACAAATGTCTTAAAAACTTAAAAACACAAGATATTAGTAGCACATAACACTTTCCTAGCGCTTTCGGCTCTAAATTAAGCCTTTATCAAGGATTTCAATCAACCACATTACTAAAATAGACGTCCGATTAAAAGGTTTGTACAAATGTCTTAAAAACTTTAAAACACAAGATATTAGCAGTACATAACACTTTCCTAGCGCTTTTGGCTGTAAACTAAGAAATTATCAAGGATTTCAATCAGCCTGATTGAAATCCTTGGCTGATTGACTGATTGAAATCCTTGTAAATAGCTTAGTTTAGAGCCAAAAGCGCTAGGAAAGTGTTATGTACTACTAATATCTTGTGTTTTAAAGTTTTTAAGACATTTGTACATACGTTTTAATCGGACGTCTATTTTAGTAATGTGGTTGATTGAAATCCTTGATAATGGCTTAATTTAGAGCGGAAAGCGCTAGGAAAGTGTTATGTGCTACTAATATCTTGTGTTTTAAAGTTTTTAAGACATTTGTACAGTACATACGTTTTAATCGGACGTCTATTTTAGTAATGTGGTTGATTGAAATCCTTGATAATGGCTTAATTTAGAGCGGAAAGCGCTAGGAAAGTGTTATGTGCTACTAATATCTTGTGTTTTAAAGATTTTGAGATATTCGTACATATCTGTTTATCGGACGTCCATGTTAATAATGTGTAAAATAAATTATTTTTTTCTTATTGTGGATAACAAAGATGAATCTTTCGTTTCGAATTTTATTTTATATTAAAGTTATTTTGGAATCTTCTAATACTTTTCTCTATCAACGAATTTATTTGTTATAAATAAACAAAATCTTTTCAAACATTAATCATATTAATATTAAATTACAAGTAATTCATTAGTGAAGGAGACTTTTGCACTTAGAACAAAAAAGCACTAAATTTGAAATCGTACACAAGTTCTTCAAAAATAATACAAATAAAACGTCTGACAAAGATTAAATCAATTTATGCATTCATTTTTACTCAGAAGACAATTACTCAAGTAATTAATTGCTTGTAAAAGTTTAAATAAAAGGATTACGAAAATAATTAATTAAAATTATCTTTCATGTTAGATGATATCAAGAAGCTTCATTTTAATTGTTCTGCAACATCTATAGTTTCTCTTTATGTGGATTGTTTTTATTCTAGTAAATTCTCACTGTTTAATTATATATAGGGGAAGGTGGCTTAAAATGATCCCATTAAGGGAAAAGCTTATTTAAAATAAAATAACTGTTTAAATAAAACTTTGGCCCTTTGCTAGTATGTTTTACACTCCATTTTGCATTAAAAACATATTTTAATAATATTTTAAACCCCAATTATGTAATGAAAAAAATAGATTTTTCAAAAAGTGTCCAAAGGATCATTTTACTCTCACCAAAGGGCAAAATTATCCTTCATTTAAAAATAATTGTAATTTTTTTTTATCGGCAAAATAAAGGATATAAAAGTAATTATGACAATACATAAGTGTAATTCACATCTAAAAACATACTCTGTTAAGTAAATCAAGTCATATTTCTGTACATGAAAGACTGTAATCTAAATAAATGTGAAAGTTAGTGTCTACCTTATGAATAATGTTATAAAAACCATTTTTTCATAGAATTCTATTCCGATGCGTAATACTGCGATCGCTTGAATACCGCCATTGCTTCTTCTTTACTTATCACAACTAGTTTATATGTTACATTGTAGATAGCACGAACTGTCAGGAAGAAAACATATGTGGATCGTTTTGCCCGTCAGGAACATTTTAGGCCACCTTCCCCTAAATACAATTTTTAAATGGATAAAGTATCACCTGTGTATCTGATGAAAGAGGGAAAAAGAATGAGCAGGTGATATTTGCCATTTTCTTTTCTTTTTTTTTCTTTTCTTTTTTTTTTTTTTAAAATTTATTTAAAGATTATTTTAGGGTATAATCTTTATTTATTTTATTTTAAGCTAACTTCGGATATGAGCTAAAGGTTTAATCTTTTAAGAGACTGAACATTGTATTTAAATATTCTGTTAGTTTTGAAGCAAATACATTGCCATGGGAAGTCAGGATGCTTAAAAGCATGAACATTATCTTTAGAATCGTCATCAGAATTTTTTTAATTTTCCCTGATTATTGTTAACAATTTCCAACATAGTTGATAAGTGTTCATGAATTCGGTTTGTCTGTCTGTCTGGCCGTCTGTCTGGTTGTGCGTGCTCTCACTCGCGTAAATGTATTCGGATTATCATGCAATTGATACATGTTATTGAAGTTTACTATGATATATCCGGTATTGAAAATTAAGTGTGTAGCACTTATAGTTCTTTTTACAGGAACTCTCAAAAGAATTGCATTACATTACGGAATATGGGGAAAATCATTTCCGGTTTATTTTATTGATGTCTATTTGAAACATTTTGAAATTGATATATATCACTGAGGCGCTACAATAGACTTACTGTAAAATATGGTGTGCATTGCACTTATAGTTCCTTTATATAGACACTCAAAACAATTCTGTTACATTACGATCTATGGAGAAAATCCTTTAGAGTTTATTTTATTAATGTTTAACTATTTCAAACATATTAAATTTGATATAGTATATCACTAAGGTGCATTACAAAAGGCTTACTATAGAACATTTTGTGTATAGAATTCATCAATCATTTACAGGGACACACAGAATAATTCGGTACTGTGTGTTAACAATAATTGCTGGAAGTGCGTTTTCAGTTACTGAGCGCGTTTTTAAATTTAACTCATTTTTTGTCTATTACTTGGTGTGTATATATTCTATAGATTATATACAGGACAGCGCAAAAGTCCTCGAGTACATTTCCGTTTATTGACGGAAATTCCATAAGGGGAATTTTAAACTGTCCTACGCTTTACCTAACTGAACTAAAATGTAGCATTCTATGTAGAATATATACAATTCTATAGATCACATACAGAGCTGCACAAAAAAATTGGAGTACCTTTACGGCTGTGGGTGGTAATTTCTGAAATTGGGTTTCTAAATATGTTATGCGATGTCCAAATTGTTTACTTAGATATCATCTTTCACCTTATTAAAGGTTAACGATTTGTAAAATTATTTTGGAATTGTTGGAAAGTGTTACATAATTCATGATTGACACATGATTTTTCATTCTTGTTTGTTGTTGTTGTTATTGTGGTGGTGGTGGTGGGAGTGCATAATGTTTCCACCTCCTGTTATGTTCATATTTTATTCAAACGAATGATTAAAGCTCAATGTCTCTTCCTGAATATGAAGTCTGCGTTTATTAAATATTTTATCGCATCTCCGATGAATTAATCCAACAAATGAACTTCCTACTTTGAAACTAACAAAAGCAATTCGGAAATTAATCTCGTTTGCTATACGATACAAATATTTTATTAGTTAATGAAATTTTTGCACGTATGAGAAAACAGGAATCATTGAAATCTTACGTAAATTCTTTGATACTAACACAGACAAAAGATTTTAATACTTGCTCACAAAGATAAAATTAATCTATGCATTCCATTTATGTCTAAGAGGAAATTATCCAATTAATAAACTGTTTCTCAAGGTTTAAATAAATGAATTGCATAAACAATTAAATCCTTTTTTACAATTTTGATAATATTCTGAAATGACATTCTATGTACATAAATATTTACAACTGATAAATTTTGCTTATTTGTTTATTTAATATATTTAATACTTTTTATGTAATTATAATTTAATTATGTCAGTTTCACAAGTATTTTTTTAAATGTGTGTTAAATAATGACAATTATATAATAATAAATACAGAATATCATTTTTTCAATCATTCTTTTTTTTTTATGTTGTATTTATTGCTTTTAAGATAAATTTAATATAAATTGTAAGATGCATTCGAATATTTCAATCTTACAGAAAAAAAAAAAAGCATGCATGTTAAGAATATTCTGGATATTTAACTAAAATAAACGTTTTCCAATTATTGTTTAAAAACATTTATAAACTTCCTAACAATTTCTTTGTGAACGAAGTTTGTTATGCTTTCCATGTTATTGTATATATTTGAAAAATAATAGGTATATTTTAAATACAAAGTTACTTTTATTTTTAATAAATAAGATATTGATTGATTCATTAATTATTCCAGGAAATAAATATCTCATTTTAAACAAAAATGTTCAGAAACAAATATTATTTATCTGAATATACAGATAGTTTATTAGTTAATGAGACTTGTCACTTATGGCAAAACAAGAAATATTGAAATATTACATGATTTCATATATAGTAATGTAAATAAAAGTTGTAACTATCTCTTGACAAAAATGAAATGAATTTATGTATTCATTTTAAAGATAGAAAGGAAACTATCAACGCATTAATTAATTATCAAAGTTTGAAGAAATATGTAAAGATATGTTTTATTTTTAATGTTGTATAACATCTGAATTTTTAATTATGAGCTGTTATATGTTAAATGTCGTAGTTCCAATTTTGTAACTGTAATAGTTTTGATTAAATAACATTTCAACGAAAATTTGTAAAGTTATATAAAATTTTTTCGATTGCAGTAGCTCTGTAAAATACATTGTAAAAAAGTCAAAATATAGTTAATGTTATTTCTTATTAAAAAAAATGGGAAAACATTGAGCATCAGCAGGTTTTTGATTGTATGTCCCAACCTCAATGCATACATATGAGGTTTTAACATGTACTTTAGATCTTTTAATATAAAAAAAGAACTCGAGACTATAGTTGTCTTTAAATTAAAGATTTCAATGCAAACGCTGGTGTATACTCAAATTTGTCATATTTAATATATAGGACAGTTTTAATTATTTTAACATAATTATTCTGATTGTTAAAGAAATCGTACGAGTTGTAATTTTTTCAATTGTGTGAAAATATGTGCAACCCAGGGCCTTGGTTTAAGCTCCAAACACTCTTCCAGCTAAGGTATCCTAGACAAATTCGGAGTACACATTTCATTCGGACGAATGTTGTCTTTAAATTATAGATTTCAATGTAAACGCTGGTGCATACTCAAATTTGTCATATTTAATACATAGCTATAGTTTTAATTATTTCAACATAATTATTCTGATTGTTAAATGAATCATACGTGTTGTACTTTTTCCAATTGTGTGAAAATATGTCCACCCAGGGCCTTGGTTTAAGCTCCAAACTCTCTTTCAGCTAAGGTATCCTAGACAAATCCGGAGTGCACATTTCATTCGGACGAACTTTTCTCAATGACATCGGATCTGTTATCTGAAAGAGATCAGCAGAATAAACTGCTGGTAAAAGAAATTCAATAAACGTAGGATGCGTAATTACAACTTTTTTTAAACATAAACATACTCATTGGGATATAAATCATACGAGTTGAAAATTTTCCACGTGTGTGAAAAGTGTCCCGGGCGGGAATAAAACCCAGGACGCTGGCTTAAACTGCTAACATTCTTCTAACTTCGCTATTCTGTAAAACTCTAGTTTATCATGTGGAACTGTTTCTGACAATAGACAAGGTGTCATTCCCAAAAGCTTGTCGGATTGAAATGTGTCCGCCGGATTCGTCCAGTATAGCTTAGTTGGAAGAACGTTGTCTGCTTAAACCAAGGTCCTGGGTTCGGGTCCTGGTTCGATTTCCGGCCTGGACACCTTTTCTCTTAGTTGGAAATATTACAACTCGTAGATGAGTTATAATTTAAAAATATACCACACAATTTCCCTATTAAACTTTATTGAAAACGGGTATCATTATTTCAAATATAAATATAACTATTAATAAACTAATTGGTGTAAAACACTAAATTTAAATACATGATTTTCTGTTGATTAATGCAATTCAAATTAACATCATACCGCACATTAAGTAAATATTTCTATTTTATAAATTGCAGCATTTAAAATCTGTTATGCAATATTTATTATTTTTTAATATAAAGGTTAGATTCGAAGCAAAAAATCATAAATAGAGATATCGATCTTGTAAACAATTAAGTATAAAACTATCTCTTATAGCATGTATCATTTTATGCTAATAAATGTTTATAAATGTAGTTTTTAAATTGTACTACAGTGAGCTTTTCTATTATAAGAAATTCATATTGCCAAATAAGATCGCAAATCATAATTTGAAAAATAATAAAGAAAGAAAGAACTATTGATCAAAATAATAATTAGTAGTAGAATAAATTATTTTCTACAAGTGCTATGAATTTTCGTGTATTAAAAATATATTCCTGCATATAACATGCAATTAGCTAAATTATACATTTATTTCTGCATGCCATACTTTTTTCAGTGTAGCAAAGCTTGACATTATTAGTGCTCACCAATTAGCTAGTAAACCTATATATATTATAATAATTACAAATGAACACAAAACACAAATACTAAGTGAAACATTTAAAAAAAAATTATACTATAAATTGAGTAATATGGTTTACATCATGAGAAACGTCGCATCGCTGTGGTTGATAAGTAATGTAAGCCAAAATGTAAAGTTTCTGTCATGAGAGTAGCTACTTTAGCTTAATTTTATCTCATACCGCTCCAACTTCGCACAAAAAGTATTATGAAAGAAAGATAAAATAATTGAGCTCTTAAGCAATTTGAATCAAGAAATGTAACATATGATATCATGAAATAAAATATTAACTGGAAGAACATAATACATATGACGAAATCAATCTCGGAAGGTTGAAGAAAAGAAAATAAGATCTCATGGTACATATATATATATAGGATTTCAGTTTGAAAACTTCACGTAAATGATCATCAAATGAACTGACACTCTAGTGCTATTATCCATGATTTAAATGCGCGAGTTGTAAATATTTTGGATCGCGAGATTTGGCAAAGAGTCAGCCTTCTAATTTTTGTTGTGAAGCAAGTATATAAAATGAATATAGTCGGTAAAGGCGCTATTAGGCCTAGTTGAATTATTGTAAGGTAAATATATTTTATAGGTTTAACCAAAAATGCATTAGTTGAAAAGAAATTACACGTAAAGTATTGTAGAATTATATTTTTAGAACCGTATGAAAGTTCGTATTTGTTGTTCATCGGTTATTTGTTCATATAATTCCAGTAAAGCGACTATTTACATATCATTAACTTACATTTATGGGGACTCGGATGCCAAGATTATTAAAAGTAAAAGCCACTAGTAGTGAAATGGAAACAAAAGCTAAAGTGTTTTAAAACGCCAGTATCAAAAGTTGGGTTACGAATTAGCAAGGTGAAACCATAATCGTATTACTTAAAGTACAATATTTGAAAGATAAACATAGGAACTCTAAATAAAGCTAAGAAAATTGATCTAATAAATCTCTGCGAGGAATGCGAAATTGAAGCACCAGAAAAACCAACAATACCGGTCCTAATAAAGCTGATCAAAAGCTGGGAGAGTTACGAGGAAGATTTTATAAAATATCGCTTAGAAGTAGTGATAGCAGCTACAAAAGAGAAAGCAGAACTAAAAGAGAAGAAATTACAAGCAGAAGCAGAAGCAGAAAGAGAAGAGAAAAAATTACAAGCAGAACAAGAAGAAAGGAAATGGCGTTTGCAGATTGAAGAGAGGAAATTACAAGCAGAGACTGAAGAAAAGAAATTAAAGCACGAAAGAGATTTTGAAATTAAGAAAATGCAGATACAAGAAAATTCAAGAGAACACTTTGACGAAAACCCAAGGACAAATCCAGGTAAGCAATTTGAATTGCTTAGATTATTAACTAAATATGATAGTTCGAATGATATTAGTTTATATTTAGCTATGTATGAAAGGCAAATGGCGCAAACGGGCATTGATAAAAAAGAATGGGTAAATTATTTAATTAATCTAATGCCGTTAGATGTGATCAATATAATAACAAGGGAAAACAAACCTGAAATTAACGATTATGATTACATAAAAATATTCTACTAAAACGCTAAAAACTATCACCAGAAGAGTTTAGGCTGAAATTTTTCTCATATAAAAAGGAGCCAACGGCTAATTGGCGAGATTTCGCTTATGAGATAAAGGTGTATTTTCAACAATGGATTGAAGGTCTTCAAGTAGATAACTTTGAAGATCTAGCGGAATTAATCGTAGTTAATCAAATCAGGAATAATTTACCTGCAAAAACAGAAACACATTTTATCGAGGAATTTTTAGTAATAAAGAAAATTGATGACTTAGTTAATAAATTAGATAATTACGAAACAGCACGAAGGGTTTACAATAAACAATCAGTTAAGGATACAAGCGGCGATTTTGATGACAGAAGATCGAGAATGGCAGACTACGCCAATTCGAAGAGACGCCAAATTGACAATAGACACAGTGTGAATCATGGAAGCAAAGAGTTGCATATAATCTGTTTTACGTGTGGCAAACCTGGTCACGTGAGTGCAAAATGTGCCATGGCGAATAATACAGGACAAGAATATTCAAAATTTTACCCGCAACGTAATCAAAATTGGCGAGAAACAAAATACCAAGATGAGACCCAAAACACGCAAAGAAATATAGTTAATATGGGCATGTTAAATAGTAAAAAAGGAAGAACCTTAGATATTCGTGAAATAAAAACAAACGTAATAATTGGTACAGGAAGTGATATTTCAGTCGCCAATTCAAGATATCATACTGAAATAAACGCGGCAATACTAACCAGTGACAATATATCTATATCGGACATAGGTGGAAAAGAAATTAAGACAACGGGTTTTTTCTGGCATAAAGTCTACGTGGACGATACAGAAATCGAGTATAAATTTTACGTGGTACGAGAGACGGACTGCGATTTAATAATAGGTAGAAAAGCAGTAGAAGGCATGACGTTAAAAGTAACGGAAGATGGTGTTAGAATATTAAGCGGCAACACAGCACGAATAGGATAAATTAAAATTAACGAAGTACCGACAAAAATTGATGAAGCAAGTATAAACAACGATAATCGAGGTTGGGAAGATATGGTTAATATCGACTGCGTAAATGACGGGGTGAATTTGACTCATATTACAAATTTAGCAAACAGAGAAAAAATAAGAAAATTAATAAAATCATATAAGCCGAATAAAACAAAAGATACAGGGTTATCCGAAGAATGGAATGTTGACTATCCATATCCAGAAGAAAATTATGAAAGAAGTAGTCCTGCACATGGTAGAAAAGACTATGTGAAAGATCGCAGTAGGAATTTTGATCATAAGGGAAATAACAGAAATTTTAATAGACCAATTTGATAACAGAAGCAATAATAGATATAGCCAGAGATATTTTAAACAGTCATTTAACCATGGAAATTACAATAAATATGGATATGGGAAACAGAGTTTCGAAAATTCTTACCAAAATAAATCTGAAATTCCTGAAAACTTTGAGACTGAAAATTCTTTGATACCTCAAGACATAACAGAAAATACTTCACCTAATTCAAAAGTAAGGTATAATCCAAAATTTTCCCCTAGATATATGAATAGAGGTTACTATCATGGTCGAAATAATTATAATTATGGTGGCCAACGATCATGCAAGGCTAGTTATAATGAACAAAAATATTCACAACCATCACATAAGAATAATTCTCATCATGGATTTAAAGGAGCTGATAGTGGAAGAGATGCTTATTCAAATTCTTATCATTCTAGAAGCAATAGGTATATAGCTTCTAAAGTTAGAGAGCAATATCCGGAAAGAAATTACAGAGATATTAGATATGCAGATTCTAAAGGCAGAGAGAAATATCCAGAAAGAAATAAAAATCTTCAAAAAATAACTGTTAGGCATGAAAAAACATAACAAATCAAGATGCTGATCTCGAGACGCCATCACGTTAGGATGACCGATTTCTAGGATTTCAGTTTGAACACTTTACGTAAATGATCATTAAATGAACTGACACTCTAGTGCTATTATCCATGATTAAAATGCGCGAGTTGTAAATATTTTGGATCGCGAGATTTTGCAAAGAGCCAGTCTTCTAATTTTTGTTGTGAAGCAAGTATATAAAATGAATATAGCCGGTAAAGGCGCTATTAGGCTTAGTTGAATTATTGTAAGGTAAATATATTGTATAGGTTTAACCAAAAATGTATTAGTTGAAAAGAAATTACACGTAAAATATTGTAGAATTATATTTTTAGAACCGTATTAATGTTTGTATTTTGTTGTTCATCGGTTACTTGTTCATATAATTCCAGTAAAGCGACTATTTACATATCATTAACTTACACACACACACACACATATATATATATATATATATATATATATATATATGAAACAAATTTTAATTTTTTCGCCGTTGGCCTCATCAAAGCTATAATTTTTAATAACATTGTATTGTTATGAAAGCTTCAGTATATTTCTTGTCTTGAGTTTTGTATAATTTTTATTTTATGCATTGCTTGCTAAACAATATAATCAGAACAATTCCCTTGCGTAGAAGGTACTGTTATTTATGTGCGCAAAGCAATTTGGAAGTGTACTTACTCAATACCTTTCTTATGAAATGTAAGTGCTTTTTCTTTTCCTTTTTTTTAAAAAAAAATCATTTGTTTAAACCTTCTAATTATAAATACACTAAAATTTTCTCCTGGTATAATGACTATTATATTTCCCAAAAAAGGCTAATCAAAGATATATTTACCCGAAATGAAACAATCTAGAAAAGTATATTATTCTATATGCAATGTTGGTTTGAGAAAAAATAAAATTATGGATTCAGGCGATAAAATGTAAAATTTTATAAGACGTTACTTATTTATAGGAAATTGTTTGTTTCTGTACTAGAAAATTCCTATTCCTTATACGTGCATTTTATATATATATTTTTTATTGACGTATAAATTGGATTTAAATATTTTCTAACAACATTGCATTATTTTGGAAATGTCGACATTTTTCTCGTTTTCATATTGTAAATTTTGCAATATCATATATCATTTTGTTTTATACATTTCCAAACAAATATACGAATTTAGATCATTTAGAAATATAATATAATATTTTTTTGGTCTAAAAAATTTGGAAAAATTTAAGCAATTATATTTTTAGGAAAACTGTTCGTGAATTGCATTGCAATTTATGTGCGGTAAAATAATTTGGTACGTATATGTGATGTATGTGTTTATTTGTTTACGTATATGTGCGTAATACTCATTTAACAAAAAATAACTCCACTACACCTTTTCCTAAAATGTATTAAAACTCATGTATGTAAATAACGTGTTTTTGCATGTCACATAACTTTTTCTCATCTACTTCAGACATTGACATTAAATTAATTTGGGAAAGCTTACATCAATCCTTATAAATACACAATCCTTTTCCCTTGAAATAATGCCTGTTATATACCACAATAAAAGATGACAGATAATAAACATACTTTATCGCAAATGGAAATAGCTAGAAGAGTATTTTATTTTATATATAATACTATTTTAAAAGGAAAATAAAATTAGGATACCCAGAGGTGAAATCTAAAGTATTTCCAGACTTGCATTTCTTAAAATTTGAAGAAAAAAGATTTTTTTCATTCCTAGTAAAAGCGGTGAACTCGTTATATATATACATATTTTTAATGGGTATAAATTGAATTCAGACATGTTATTGTTATAAAAACTTCAAACTTTTTTTCTTCTTTATATTGAGCATTACTATTTTACTATGACTATTTTATTTTATAGATTGTTTAATAAATATTAAAAATCAATATCATTAAAAAATGTGGAAGAGTCTATTTCTCAGTGTAAGAATAATAATTTGGGAGAATATATAGCCAACATAAAACTTATGCAATTGAACTGTTTTTTTTTATTTTACTTTTTAAAAAGTACTATATTCTCATGAACTAATAAAGTAATGTCGAGTACTATGACTGATTCTTTGTGAGAAATCTTCAACTCCGTTACCAATTATTCGTCTCTACTGATCTTCTAAAAGACTACATTTTATACCTTAGAATTGGCGATTCTAACATAAATAATCGTACATGAAATCTACTATAAGATGTCAACAGCACTAATTTTCCTCTCTCCATCCCCACACAAACAAACACGCATACACACACATATATATATAACGGGTGTTCCAAAATGGACTGACTGATTTTAAAATTTAATAACTTGGAAACGGGACAGATTTTTAAAAAATTCTCGCAGTAGTGTAATGCATGATGTCAGGAGTTTTTTTACTGTGATTCCTCATTTTAGTTCGAATTATCAGCAATAGATGTCGCTGCCAGCAATAAACATTCAATCGAGACAAATTCAAAAATCACTCAAGCATTAATGCGAAGGAAGGAGGTTCAATATATGGAGTGGGTCTATGGAGGTGAGATTGTTCAGCGATCCGGTTTTTAGAGCGTTCCGGATATCGGAACGCCTTATAATAGATCCTATATTGCACTTTATTTTATACATTGCTAAATAAATATTAAAATAAAATACATTCCAAAGAATAGAAAACGCTTTTTACGCATGGAAAAACATTTCGGTAACCTTTTTTATGCAAAATTCTTCTCATGGAAATAAACTGTTTTACCCCTTTTTCAAAAACTACAAAGTCTCAAATTTATAACGAACAGGTACATAAAATAAAATTTAACATTTTCTATTTCTCATCTATTGCAGTCGCAGGAAGAAAATTGATATGTGAAACTTATTAGAAATATCATTTTCTCTCTATATAATGACTATTACATATCACAAAAATAACTGGAAATAGAAATATTTTCTCCATCAAATAGAAATACCTGAAGTAGTGTTGAATTTTATATCTAGTATTATTTTAAATAAAAAATTAAAAGGATGATGTCTATATATAAAGATGGATATTTTATAGGACTTGTGTTTCTTATATTTAAAAATAAGACTTTACACAAGTTTTATGCTTATTTCGCAAGGCATAAATTGAATACACTCTTGTTTGTGTGACATTGTTTTGTTATAAAAATTTTAGAATTATTCTCCGTTTCAAATTGTAAACATTTTTTAGAATTCGCGTTTCAGGTTCATACATTTTCTAAAAATGTTAAAATCAAAACCGCTGCATTGTGTGATGCTATTTTTTTTTTATGTTTTGAAAAAACAGTTTGGAAAGCAACTTACGTAATACTCACATTAAGAAAACCTTGTAAAATATTTTTATCAATTTAAAAAAGGATTAAGCCTCGAGCTTGTAAAGAACACATAGATGAAATTTAACAATCTTTATTTCTCATCTACTTCAGGCGTAGTGTGAAAGATGTTTTGGAAAAGCTTACATCAATCTTTAGAAATACATTATACGTTTGGCTGGATATAATGGCTACTATATATCTCAAGAACAGCTCTGAACAGAAATATATTTTTCCGCAAATGGAAATATCTAAAGTAGTGTTTTATTTTATATACAGCATTATTTTAAATGAGTAAAATTATGATATACAGAGATAAAGGCTAAGGTTTTATGAGATGAATTTCCTATAATGTATATATATTTTTAAATGATTCGTTTACGTCCTCTAAAAACTTGTAAATTTGTTTTTCATATACAAATGTACACTTTATTATTTTAATGGGGTATAGATTTAATAAGGGTTATATTTTTTAAATGTTGCACTAGTTTTAGCATTTTTATCATCTTAATGTTCCGTTTTTTCTGAAATTCAACTTATTTACTTTCGAATTCTGTGAGATGAGAATGTAGCAGTTCTTAATTAATAAATATTGAAACTGAATTTAACCAACACTTTTATTTACTGCATAAACCTATACACTAAATATATGAATTAGAATTACTATAAGGTGCACTTTCTTACACAAAACTAATAATTTTGTTTATTTATATTTTTTATATATGGCAATATATGGCGATTACTATTACAGTTTTTATGGTAAAAAATACCCAACATTACTAAAAGTTTGTGGCTTCTTAAGAAAACAGTTCATACAATAATACAATCAAATCTGAGTATTTCGAAACTTAACTTGCATGCATGGCAGTAAATATGTGCATACATGACATGTAAGTTAACAACATATTACATTGGGTTACAACTAAAAAAAACGTTGCTATGGAAATAGTAATGCAGAAAAAAATAATTAAGGACAATTTCTGAAAAATGTTGTATAAAGAGTATGTAAATTTCTGAACTACTGATGTGTTGACGTTTGGGAACAACAGTTTATAATTTCTAGATATTTGATTCGATCCACAGTTTCTTTTACATTATCGCAGTTATTGCTGTTTTAATTTAAATTGACCCATTATCATCATTATTTCTTTCTTCTCTCTCTAATAGAAGAAAGTATTGCCATCGGAAATTTTTTAGACTTCTGATCTTCGACGATTTACACATTTTAAAAGCATGTTTATACAAAATGTTTGTCTGTCCGTCTGTCCGTCTATTCGTGTGTCTGTCCTAATTTTATCATCGAAAAGTATTTGACGTTATGCATAGAATGGATCCAAATTTTATATATATGTGTTTTTGACCATGGCTTGCAGGTCCCAGTTCAATTTAGGAATATACCGTCGGAAGAGGACGCTATGACAGCCCCTTAAAGAATTCAAATTAAAAAGATGTACAACAAAACATATAAATAGCAAACGTTTTTTTCCGTTAAATGTTTTGGCGTGATCCAAGAATTCCGGAGCAATGTTTGTTTTGACTCTCTTTTAAAAAATGTCTGAGATATAGCAGTTTGAAATTTTAGGGTGGAAAGACATTTTGAAACAAGAGAGCAGGATTACTCTATAAACGGATTTAATTTATGAATTTTAATGAAAATGGTTTCTGGAAAATTATGTTTCTTGTTGTACCCATCGTTCCAACTCTTATATGCTTAACACTACATATTCTTATTCACCTGCGTCAAATTCTTGGCTTGATCGAGCTTGGTGACACTTAGTGAAATAGCGCAAAATTTTGTGTCAAAAATAGGTTGCCATAAATGAAGTCAACTTCTCTGTAACTGACTAATTTTACGACATTCTCATTCAAATTCAATGCTGATGTGAACTGGGAATGAATCTTCTGCAATTGGGTTTCACTGATCTTAGCTTCGTGTTTAGCAGTAAATTCAGCTAAAAAAAACAAACAAGGAATAGGGAGGCTATGTTTTCCTACCAGGCCAGGCCAGAATGATTTTCCTAGATGTAATGTGCATCAGCTGCTCGTGAAACGAAGGGTGTTTCGCATCCTGGTAATCCGACGATTCGCAAGCAGCTGACGTACAAAAGAATGACGAAAAATATTGATTTTATTTGCGTTGTGATAGTGAAGTTTGAATAACATATATGAGATAGAAGAAAGTTTAGAGGTTGGCAATCCCGACTACTCACTGTTGTAAATGATAGAGCATTTCTTTAGCTTAGAGATGGAGAAATACAAGGTAAATATGAAGGATTTGACATTATTGCAATAAACTTCTATAATTTTGTGATGTTATCTTCGTGCATATTTCGTTTTATATAAGATTTCTCGTTTTTATTAATATTTATGTGATTAGTAGAGACATCAAATTTAAGATATATAGTTATTTTTGAACATAAGATATAGGGGAGACCGAGGCAAGATGACTATGTTAACAATTTTTGTTGTTTATTAATTTATTTTGAAGTAATAGTAAAATTAATTTTACATGAACTGATAGAGTATACCTTTGCAGTATTAAATACATTACCATTTAATTTTTCAAATAAAAAAAATAAAGGATAATTTTATTTTTTCATAACATTAACAAATCGTCATCTTGCCCCAGTACTGGGGCAAGATGACTTTGGCCTTGGGGCAAGATGACAACACTGAAAAAGATTGAACATATTTTATCTTTTGAATATGTTACATGGTTTAACAAATGATAACTGTGTTTTTACATTTTACAAAGTATCAAACTAAGCATAATGCATTGATTGTAACGAAATTTTGAAGTGTTTAGTTGTGCAGCTAACAATAGTCACAAATAAAAATGCCATTTTCATAATTGGAACATTCCTCATGCTATCACTCTTCGCATTTACAGCGCTGGGTCCATTCTTCTGTTGGTGGGTCACAATGCCGGAAGTTGGCCTTAAACGCTTCTTGAATTTTTTGGGAGGAGGGGGACCAGCGGGAGAGGGGGGAGGTCTTGATCCCGTCGAACGGTACTCTCCTCGTACCGATCGGACGCTTGGAAGTGGAGATATGGACCCCGATAGGGTTTTTCTTTCGGGAGTCTAGGGGGGGCTTAGCGGATGGCAAAAATGTCTTCCTCTGGTCGCCCCCTTTCTAACGACACCTCCCCCGATCTCATGCGCCCCTTAGCCCCAGAGGAGATAGAAGCGCAAGGTCGTGCGAACAAACACACAGACAAACAAGCGTTTACAGGATTTAAATAGAATGGACAATATAGTTAGTTTAATAAATTCCGAAACACAGGGCCAGATGAAGAGCTCGCCATCTTGCCCTGGACTGCCTGTTTAAAAATATTCGTTTTCATTGCCATGAAGGAAGGCGATTAATTGACATTTATTCATGGTAAAAGGTAGTTTTTAAACTAAGTTACTCATAAATAGTAAAGAGAAACGATATATCTTACCTGTATCTGTAGCAGAGCTTATTTACACATGCATAAAAGTTATAACGTAGCATCGGAAAACAATCAAAGCTTCACAACTGACACAAAAATGGTGATTTCAGCGTCTCTATAGTATTGTTTAACGAACGGCCGATAGGAGAGCCAGTAGTGTCCGGTTGATGTTGCCACCTAGCGGAAAACGGAAAAATTAAGACATTCGTCATCTTGCCCCACTCTTGCTCTTGCCCCGGTCTCCCCTATAGATCATCACACAGATAAATTTTATAATTTATAGTAAACAATTCGCTAACCACTCATTTCTGAAATCGATAATAAATTATTTCAATAGGAGACATAAAAGAGCATATGTATCAGTTTTATTTTTCAGTTTATTTCTTAATCATATACATCATTCTTTCACATAAAATGATTTATTTTATATCAAACTTTTTATTAAAAGTTCGTTACTCTTCAATTTAATAAAACATGGTCAGTTACTCGTATTAGCTAAGTATTTTCCTTTAATGAATTCGAATTCAAAATTAACTAGGGTGAAACTCCCAGTTATTGACACCTAACCAGTAACCGACACTTGAGCAAAACTCTAACTCATTTTGTTGTAAAATTTTGCAAATTAATATAATCTACTGATAAATGAGACACTTATTTTTATTTTGGAGACAATTTATTCACCAAATGATGGCCAAGAACTTATTCAATGAGGAAGAAACTTTTGAGAATACAAAAAGTACCATTTTGAAGCAGCCATCTTATTTATAAAATTAAGGAAGTGTTTTTCTAATCTATTTGTAATGCAACCATCCTAAACTTTTTTCTTAAAGTTATACCAGTAAACACTTTTTAAAGATGCATATGATATATTAGGGACATGATTTAGGGTTTATAGTTATTTAATTTAGCTTAATGGGGGGTGCCAGTTATTGGTTCCTAGAACTTCATTTCACCAGTCTCTGACAGAGGTGTTAGTTATTGGTTATATTACAGGAAGTTGAAATCTATTATTTGAACTGTTTAAAAATGCATAATAATAAATTAAATTCATCTAGTAGTAAACACCATTAAAATTTTAGTTGTTTTACCAGTTTATGAGACCAGATGTCAGTTACTGGTTCATAAATGTCAGTTATTGGATATCTGCATTAGTAATAATTCAATACGAAATATTACTCCTATATACTCTTACTATATACTCTGCATTACTAATAATGCAGTACAGCTTACTAAATCCCACTTTTTATAATAAATATTAATGTATTTTGTTTTTATAATAAAGAATAAAAAAATGTAAAGACTTTTAATCTTTTAAAATAAAGTGTCAGTCACTGGTTCACTTTGTGTCAGTTATTGGTGTTTCAAAATAGGGATGGTGTCAGTTACTGGAATTTTTTACCATATTTATGAATACAATTAATTTTTAATAATAAAATGTATAATTTGCTATGGTACTCCATTGTGAAATTTGGTAATTTTTCAAATTCAATATTTGAAAAACGGCATAATCATTAGATTTGAAATTTATATCAAGAAAAATACATTTTTTTTACCTTTCAAATGCAGTTTGTCTAACAATTTTCTGACAAATAATTTTCGATCTATAATTTTTTTTTTCAGTAACTTGAAATGTATCATTTTCCGAGATTAATCTGTGGCAAGAATTAGCAAAAAACCCTGTCGTCAGCAACGCATAGCTTTTTATTAAAGAGGCTGTTGGAGCAGGGATTGTCACCATCAATTTGCCACCATAAATTTTGAAATCGGTTCTGTAGTTCCAGAGATTCCATAGAAATTGTAATTTAGAAGGATTTTAGAATGCTTTTCGCTGATTTCACCCTTTTAAATTTCGACTTTTTTAAAATTTATTCTTAGAGAGCATTTACATCTTATAAGTAACTACAATTAAAAATTTCTAATTTCTAACTCCTTCAGTATAAAATAAAATCGCAATTTAGAACGTTTTTCGCTCCTGCACCCCTCTCCCCTGGTGTTAGTGGCACCGACATAAAATATAGCCTATGTTGGAGCAGGGATTGTCACCATCAATTTGTCACCATCACTTTTGAAATCGGTTCAATAGATCCAGAGATCCACAGAAATTGTAATTTAGAATGTTTTTAGAACGCTTTTCGATCATTTCAACCTTTTAAAATTCATTTTTTTTTTTTACTTTCTTCTATCTTTACAAGAAGAAAGTATTGGATTCATGAAAATTTTCGACTTCCGGTTTTCGACGGAATTATACGTTTTAGAAGGTCCTGAACACGATTTGACTATTTTTAGAAAATGTCTGTCTGTGACTCTGTCTGTCTGTCTGTCTGTATGTCTGTCTGTATGTGACAAAAATTTTGTGGGCGCTCTATCTCAAGAACTAATGCTCAGAATTTAATAAAACTTTAGATTCAGTTAGTCCCTGATATAGTTTAGTGCTGATTAGTTTTTGGTAAAAATCGGCCGGCAGGTGGCGCTGCTATGCAGCATTTTTCGCGATTACTGCAATAGCTCTATCTCAAGAACTAATGCTCGGAATTTAATAAAACTTTAGATTCAGTTAGTCCCTAATATAAATTGGTGCTTATTAGATTTTGGTAAAAATCGCCCGGCAGGTGGCGCTGCTATGCAGCATTTTTCGCGATTTCCGCAATAGCTATATCTCAAGAACTAATGCTCGGAATTTAAAAAAAACTTTAAATTCAGTTAGTCCCTGATATAGATTGGTGCTGATTAGTTTTTGGTAAAAATCGCCCGGCAGGTGGCGCTGCTATGCAGCATTTTTCGCGATTTCCGCAATAGCTCTATCTCAAGAACTAATGCTCGGAATTTAATAAAACTTTATGTTCAGTTAGTCTCTGATATAAATTGGTGCTGATTAGTTTTTGGTAAAAATCACCCAGCAGGTGGCGCTACTATGCAGCATTTTGAAGGATTTACACGATTTTAGCGATAGTCATATCTCAAGAAATAATGCACGGAATTTAATAAAACTTGATCTTCAGTTAGACCTTGATATAAATTGGTGCTGATTCTTTTTAGTGTATGCGAAAACTGTGTGAGATAGGAGAAAGTTTTGGGATTGACACATCCGACTAGTTTTTATTTGTTCTTAGAGAGCATTTACATGTTATAAGTAGCTACAATACCAAATTTCAAATTTCTAGCTCCTTCAGTATAAAAAAATCGTAATTTAGAAAGTTTTCGCTCCTGCACCCCCCCCTGGGGTTAGTGGCACCGACATAAAATATAGCCTATGTTGGAGAAGGGGTTGTTACCAGCAATTTGCCACCATCACTTTTGAAATCGGTTCTATAGTTCCGTAGATTCCACAGAAATTGTAATTTAGAATGTTTTTAGAACGCTTTACGCTCATTTCACCCTTTTAAATTTCATTTTTCTTTAAATTTGTTCTTAGAGCACATTTACATCTTATAAGTAGCTACAATGCCAAATTTCAAATTTCTAGCTACTTCAGTATACAAAAAATCGCAATTTTAGAACGTTTTTCGCTCCTGCACCCCCCTGGGGTTGGTGGCACCGACATAAAATATAGCCTATGTTGGAGCAGGGGTTGTTACCATCAATTTGCCACCATCACTTTTGAAATCGGTTCTATAGTTCCGTAGATTCCACAGAAATTGTAATTTAGAATGTTTTTAGAACGCTTTACGCTCATTTCACCCTTTTAAATTTCATTTTTCTTTAAATTTGTTCTTAGAGCACATTTACATCTTATAAGTAGCTACAATGCCAAATTTCAAATTTCTAGCTACTTCAGTATACAAAAAATCGCAATTTTAGAACGTTTTTCGCTCCTGCACCCCCCTGGGGTTGGTGGCACCGACATAAAATATAGCCTATGTTGGAGCAGGGGTTGTTACCATCAATTTGCCACCATCACTTTTGAAATCGGTTCTATAGTTCCGTAGATTCCACAGAAATTGTAATTTAGAATGTTTTTAGAACGCTTTACGCTCATTTCACCCTTTTAAATTTCATTTTTCTTTAAATTTGTTCTTAGAGCACATTTACATCTTATAAGTAGCTACAATGCCAAATTTCAAATTTCTAGCTACTTCAGTATACAAAAAATCGCAATTTTAGAACGTTTTTCGCTCCTGCACCCCCCTGGGGTTGGTGGCACCGACATAAAATATAGCCTATGTTGGAGCAGGGGTTGATACCATCAATTTGCCACCATCACTTTTGAAATCGGTTCTATAGTTCCGTAGATTCCACAGAAATTGTAATTTAGAATGTTTTTAGAACGCTTTACGCTCATTTCACCCTTTTAAATTTCATTTTTCTTTAAATTTGTTCTTAGAGCACATTTACATCTTATAAGTAGCTACAATGCCAAATTTCAAATTTCTAGCTACTTCAGTATACAAAAAATCGCAATTTTAGAACGTTTTTCGCTCCTGCACCCCCCTGGGGTTGGTGGCACCGACATAAAATATAGCCTATGTTGGAGCAGGGGTTGTTACCATCAATTTGCCACCATCACTTTTGAAATCGGTTCTATAGTTCCGTAGATTCCACAGAAATTGTAATTTAGAATGTTTTTAGAACGCTTTACGCTCATTTCACCCTTTTAAATTTCATTTTTCTTTAAATTTGTTCTTAGAGCACATTTACATCTTATAAGTAGCTACAATGCCAAATTTCAAATTTCTAGCTACTTCAGTATACAAAAAATCGCAATTTTAGAACGTTTTTCGCTCCTGCACCCCCCTGGGGTTGGTGGCACCGACATAAAATATAGCCTATGTTGGAGCAGGGGTTGTTACCATCAATTTGCCACCATCACTTTTGAAATCGGTTCTATAGTTCCGTAGATTCCACAGAAATTGTAATTTAGAATGTTTTTAGAACGCTTTACGCTCATTTCACCCTTTTAAATTTCATTTTTCTTTAAATTTGTTCTTAGAGCACATTTACATCTTATAAGTAGCTACAATGCCAAATTTCAAATTTCTAGCTACTTCAGTATACAAAAAATCGCAATTTTAGAACGTTTTTCGCTCCTGCACCCCCCTGGGGTTGGTGGCACCGACATAAAATATAGCCTATGTTGGAGCAGGGGTTGTTACCATCAATTTGCCACCATCACTTTTGAAATCGGTTCTATAGTTCCGTAGATTCCACAGAAATTGTAATTTAGAATGTTTTTAGAACGCTTTACGCTCATTTCACCCTTTTAAATTTCATTTTTCTTTAAATTTGTTCTTAGAGCACATTTACATCTTATAAGTAGCTACAATGCCAAATTTCAAATTTCTAGCTACTTCAGTATACAAAAAATCGCAATTTTAGAACGTTTTTCGCTCCTGCACCCCCCTGGGGTTGGTGGCACCGACATAAAATATAGCCTATGTTGGAGCAGGGGTTGTTACCATCAATTTGCCACCATCACTTTTGAAATCGGTTCTATAGTTCCGTAGATTCCACAGAAATTGTAATTTAGAATGTTTTTAGAACGCTTTACGCTCATTTCACCCTTTTAAATTTCATTTTTCTTTAAATTTGTTCTTAGAGCACATTTACATCTTATAAGTAGCTACAATGCCAAATTTCAAATTTCTAGCTACTTCAGTATACAAAAAATCGCAATTTTAGAACGTTTTTCGCTCCTGCACCCCCCTGGGGTTGGTGGCACCGACATAAAATATAGCCTATGTTGGAGCAGGGGTTGTTACCATCAATTTGCCACCATCACTTTTGAAATCGGTTCTATAGTTCCGTAGATTCCACAGAAATTGTAATTTAGAATGTTTTTAGAACGCTTTACGCTCATTTCACCCTTTTAAATTTCATTTTTCTTTAAATTTGTTCTTAGAGCACATTTACATCTTATAAGTAGCTACAATGCCAAATTTCAAATTTCTAGCTACTTCAGTATACAAAAAATCGCAATTTTAGAACGTTTTTCGCTCCTGCACCCCCCTGGGGTTGGTGGCACCGACATAAAATATAGCCTATGTTGGAGCAGGGGTTGTTACCATCAATTTGCCACCATCACTTTTGAAATCGGTTCTATAGTTCCGTAGATTCCACAGAAATTGTAATTTAGAATGTTTTTAGAACGCTTTACGCTCATTTCACCCTTTTAAATTTCATTTTTCTTTAAATTTGTTCTTAGAGCACATTTACATCTTATAAGTAGCTACAATGCCAAATTTCAAATTTCTAGCTACTTCAGTATACAAAAAATCGCAATTTTAGAACGTTTTTCGCTCCTGCACCCCCCTGGGGTTGGTGGCACCAACATAAAATATAGCCTATGTTGGAGCAGGGGTTGTTACCATCAATTTGCCACCATCACTTTTGAAATCGGTTCTATAGTTCCGTAGATTCCACAGAAATTGTAATTTAGAATGTTTTTAGAACGCTTTACGCTCATTTCACCCTTTTAAATTTCATTTTTCTTTAAATTTGTTCTTAGAGCACATTTACATCTTATAAGTAGCTACAATGCCAAATTTCAAATTTCTAGCTACTTCAGTATACAAAAAATCGCAATTTTAGAACGTTTTTCGCTCCTGCACCCCCCTGGGGTTGGTGGCACCGACATAAAATATAGCCTATGTTGGAGCAGGGGTTGTTACCATCAATTTGCCACCATCACTTTTGAAATCGGTTCTATAGTTCCGTAGATTCCACAGAAATTGTAATTTAGAATGTTTTTAGAACGCTTTACGCTCATTTCACCCTTTTAAATTTCATTTTTCTTTAAATTTGTTCTTAGAGCACATTTACATCTTATAAGTAGCTACAATGCCAAATTTCAAATTTCTAGCTACTTCAGTATACAAAAAATCGCAATTTTAGAACGTTTTTCGCTCCTGCACCCCCCTGGGGTTGGTGGCACCGACATAAAATATAGCCTATGTTGGAGCAGGGGTTGTTACCATCAATTTGCCACCATCACTTTTGAAATCGGTTCTATAGTTCCGTAGATTCCACAGAAATTGTAATTTAGAATGTTTTTAGAACGCTTTACGCTCATTTCACCCTTTTAAATTTCATTTTTCTTTAAATTTGTTCTTAGAGCACATTTACATCTTATAAGTAGCTACAATGCCAAATTTCAAATTTCTAGCTACTTCAGTATACAAAAAATCGCAATTTTAGAACGTTTTTCGCTCCTGCACCCCCCTGGGGTTGGTGGCACCGACATAAAATATAGCCTATGTTGGAGCAGGGGTTGTTACCATCAATTTGCCACCATCACTTTTGAAATCGGTTCTATAGTTCCGTAGATTCCACAGAAATTGTAATTTAGAATGTTTTTAGAACGCTTTACGCTCATTTCACCCTTTTAAATTTCATTTTTCTTTAAATTTGTTCTTAGAGCACATTTACATCTTATAAGTAGCTACAATGCCAAATTTCAAATTTCTAGCTACTTCAGTATACAAAAAATCGCAATTTTAGAACGTTTTTCGCTCCTGCACCCCCCTGGGGTTGGTGGCACCGACATAAAATATAGCCTATGTTGGAGCAGGGGTTGTTACCATCAATTTGCCACCATCACTTTTGAAATCGGTTCTATAGTTCCGTAGATTCCACAGAAATTGTAATTTAGAATGTTTTTAGAACGCTTTACGCTCATTTCACCCTTTTAAATTTCATTTTTCTTTAAATTTGTTCTTAGAGCACATTTACATCTTATAAGTAGCTACAATGCCAAATTTCAAATTTCTAGCTACTTCAGTATACAAAAAATCGCAATTTTAGAACGTTTTTCGCTCCTGCACCCCCCTGGGGTTGGTGGCACCGACATAAAATATAGCCCTTGTTGGAGCAGGGGTTGTTACCATCAATTTGCCACCATCACTTTTGAAATCGGTTCTATAGTTCCGTAGATTCCACAGAAATTGTAATTTAGAATGTTTTTAGAACGCTTTACGCTCATTTCACCCTTTTAAATTTCATTTTTCTTTAAATTTGTTCTTAGAGCACATTTACATCTTATAAGTAGCTACAATGCCAAATTTCAAATTTCTAGCTACTTCAGTATACAAAAAATCGCAATTTTAGAACGTTTTTCGCTCCTGCACCCCCCTGGGGTTGGTGGCACCGACATAAAATATAGCCTATGTTGGAGCAGGGGTTGTTACCATCAATTTGCCACCATCACTTTTGAAATCGGTTCTATAGTTCCGTAGATTCCACAGAAATTGTAATTTAGAATGTTTTTAGAACGCTTTACGCTCATTTCACCCTTTTAAATTTCATTTTTCTTTAAATTTGTTCTTAGAGCACATTTACATCTTATAAGTAGCTACAATGCCAAATTTCAAATTTCTAGCTACTTCAGTATACAAAAAATCGCAATTTTAGAACGTTTTTCGCTCCTGCACCCCCCTGGGGTTGGTGGCACCGACATAAAATATAGCCTATGTTGGAGCAAGGGTTGTCACCATCAATTTACCACCATCACTTTTGAAATCTGTTCGGTAGTTCCAGAGATTACCCCCTACAAACATACAAACAAACAAACAAACAAAAAAACAATCTTTACTCCTTTATAACATTAGTATAGATAAACATTTGCTATCATTTAAGGT
Source organism: Maratus michaelseni (assembly GCA_963931845.1). NCBI lineage: Eukaryota > Metazoa > Arthropoda > Arachnida > Araneae > Salticidae > Maratus > Maratus michaelseni. The sequence goes on along the minus strand of OZ007593.1, from coordinate 318,577,547 downwards.
GTGGCAGTAATCAGGATTTCTGGTAGCCACGTTGCCGTGTAGCATGTAGACAGCGAAATGGCGATTTTGAGTCTAGGTTCAAATCGCCAATTGCTAAGAGTTTCTTATTAGAGCTTCGGATAGCGTATAAATTAACTACTCATTTTATCCTATGTGCATTGAAAATGCTATAAGAGAACAAAAAAGTTTCAGAAATGTCTCTGTAACACCATTTGACATAAAAAACATATCATGAATTATGCTTGCAATATGTGAGTAATCTTCCGAAAAAATGTACAGTCTGTCTAAAAAGTTTAAGCACACACTAACATATGATAGCAAAATTGGAAGGCGAAATATATGGAATACTTTCATAATAAATATTCAAAATGTAATTATGTTTATTATCTTCTTATATGTAACGTCGGTTGGTTGATTTTATGACGGCCAATTATCTACTCGAGTGATATAGACCCTATCAGGGGAGTGCCCTCCGTGGGGGTCTTTCTAAAGAATCCTAACCCGTATTTACGGCAAGGTTCGAAGAAAACCACGGAAAACTCCTAACGGTTAGGTCGACGAGCACGACAGGGGTATGAACCCATCACCTCCTGTCTACCAGCTTTGAAAATAGAACCTCTCAGCCACTGGTTGGTGCCTTAAATGTAACAGACATGTGAGATTTTATGTTAATTTATACTCATTTATATAATTACTCTTTATGCGAAGTAGCGGAATAAGATTTATGTTTTGTTATCTTATCTTCAGACAATTCATGTTTTGAATTCCTAATTTTTCGTCAGTAAAAAGAATGTTTTATTATAGCTTGTTTATTTATTTTTTACCTGTTTTTGTCGATTTCACGGGTTTGAAAACGAAAAGAATAAGGAAATTTTTTATACTTCATTATTTTTCCATTATCTTAAACTTAATTACCTGTAAATAACAATCTTATTTTTTTAACGCTTTAAAACAAAAGTTTTTTTTTTTCCTAGTGTGAGAGAGTTAAATTTAAAAAACATATTTTTTTATTTAAAAATTATTTCTGAAATTTCGAAACAGAAATATATTTTCATCAAAGTGTGTGAATTTATTATCTCGAAAACGTGAAAAAAAAAAGTTTCTTGTGAAGATATATTTTATTGCCTGGAGTACTGAAAGTTACGTAAGTCTTTGTAACGTTTTCTGCTTTTCTTAACAGCAGCTTTGTATCGCAGTGTTTCGCTATCTTTCAGAAAAGAAGCCTTAGTTTTGCTTAAGGGTTGAAGAAAAAACTTTGTGCTCACTTTTGAGATATTTGAAGATAAACCGAAAGATAGAATGATATACATTGAAAGTATGAAAGAAATATTAGAACTTGTTTCATATAATCTAAATATGTGTTGTATATTTAAAATAAAAATATTTTACCTATATTTAATATTAGATATATTAAAGGAATACACTAGTTTCACCACGATTTTAGTTGATGCCGGAGTAATTCCTCTAATATAGTCCTGAAAAATTATTTGTTTGTACGTTATGGAAAAATAATTACGAAATAACTCAATATTGTAAAGGAATGCGTATGTAATAAAAACGTTCGTTTTTGAATTAACTACTACATAAAAACAAAAAAAAACGCTTAATTAATTTGCAACTCACATTCATTTGCAATGGAAGCAATTAGATATTTAAACATTTACATCTCTATATCGCATTTTTATTTCACTAAATGTATGCTTTGTAGTACAATTTGTCAAACTATGCATTTAGAATATTTTTTGCATTAATTCGTGAACTCCACACTAGTGCAGAAGTACCGAACAAAAATTTAAATTTTAAAATTCTTTCATTACTTTTACAACTTACAAATACTTTTTATTACTTCAAATGTTTAATAACAATAAATATCAAAGTTCTATTTCTCATTACATTTCGTATAGAAATCATGTGTTGCATTTCATTATCACTATTTTGTGAATACAGTTATACTCAGTGGAAGTAACTGAATCTCAAATAGCACAAGTGTGGATTGCGTGTGTGTTGCACCGAAGTGTGAAGTCCACGGGTTAAAATCGGCGTAAAGTGGTAATGTTTAGTGTTAATCGACTAAAACGATTTAAACATTAAATGTGGCTCTAAAGTGTATTTTTTCTTCAAAACTCTTCAAAAAACTTTCTTCAAAAAAATCTCAAATAAGTTTCACAATACAAAAAAAGATTAAGCTAGTGCATTGATTTTTGTTTTCTACAAATTTGTGCCTCATTGGTCAATTACTGGAACCTGCACAGTTACTGTTCCACTCAACCTATTTTAAAAATTAATGTTTTTCCTTTTAAACAGTCTTCACTCAATAAGAGACATATGAAAAACATATAAACAGAAATTATTTTCCCACTCTTTTAATACATAATATTTCGGGAGGAAACTATTTGTTTTGTAAAAAGTACTTCTTAAAAACTGCAAAAAAAAAGACTAATTACTATTCTTTTCCGCACTTTTTATTATTGACGAATTCTTTTCCGAAAATAGAGTAAAAAAATATAAATTTAATGTGATTTTTCATTTTTTAGTTCCAAAATTTACACAAATTTCTATAAAAATAAATTTCTAACTCTCTAACTGACACGCCCGTATTAATAAGTTCACTTAGCTCCAGGTTTCACTGATATACAAGCATTATTTAAATTAATATAATTATATGTAAAGGAATTACATATAATGCTCTTTTAATAAATTGACCAATGATTAATACTCTCAAAAGGATTATATTCATATATATAATTATGTTTTTTATATAATATTGGAATAATCATCTTTTATTAGCATTTAAAATAAAATACAGAGAAAGCAACATCTCAATTTTGCCCTTTTGCTGGACAGTCACAGGGTAAGAAGTGTTGTTGAACTTTATATATAAATGAAATCTTCTGATCTTTCCGCTTAATACAGCAACTCTAATATATGGTAAATATCCATGAAAAATATTTTCTCATTTTTGGATTGGATTTTGTAAATTTTAAGTTTAATTAGGAATGTCAGTCGAATTCATTGCCTCACTGTAATATTTAAAATTTCGCTAACAAACAGACCACACTCATATCGAAAGAAAAATACACACGGACACATTCTCTGGTAATTTATTCTGATAACTGAAATACATAAGTTTTTATTTTGTAAAATCAGTTATAACTATTAAGAAAACACATTATTTTACAGGTATCAGAATTAGAAATATATAACATCTAGAGTTACGTATGATATTTTAGTTAGTTTGTATTTATTGCAACAAATTTTAGTGAATTGTAGAGTAGCTTTCCCGGCATATATATCCATGTCGAGATAACCACCTGATGATTATGCTCAATAATCAAATTATCTCAAAACTATAGCTGTTTGAAAAGTCCGTATAATAACCTTTTGAGCATTAAAAGACTTACAAGTATTGCATATCAGTTTGTGTAACATTCCACTTAGCATCATCAGTGCAAAATGTAATTGTGCTCATATACATAGTGAACTAGCGGATTGGAATAATAGTTTTATTGACTAATATAATTGAAGTAAATATGAGGGGACAACCAACAGGAACATACATAGGTAAATAAACTGATGATACGAAACACATAAGTAGAAATTATGAAAGGGTGATTTTATGTAAGACTTAAATCAATCTGACAATGTAGGAGACATCGAATTTACAATTATTGGGTTGTTCGTAAAGCTCTTTCCGTTTGGGAAAACCAATTCGTACCAGAAATTTCTGTTTTCCAATCTTTAGACACTAGATATAGGAATTAATCTCGAATAATTAAATGAAATTCCGCTTTCCAATTATTAGACACTAGATATAGGAATTAATCTCGAATAATTAAATGATAGAATTTCCGGGACGAACCAACTTTCCCAAACGAAAGAAATTTCCAAACAACCCAATAAAACCATTTTGTATATTTTTTGGATATGAAATGCTTTAAGAAAGTCAATTTCAAGTATATATGTGTTTTACAGATAATTTTAGCGTAAGTGAAATCGATGAAGTGGTTCAACTCCCGACAATGTTTTGCGATGTTCGAGTAATTATTTTCTTGCTTATGAATATCTGACATGTGCTTTAAGAAATACCGTTTTATTTTATTTTATTTTATTTTATTTTTATAATGTTAATTATATAATATAATGTTAATGTTAATAATGTTATTAATAAACAATCAAGATAATCTTGAAGAGAAATATAATATATCCGTTATTTACTATTTCTCATAAGGTTGAACTGATTTATATGCTTTAATATCTAATTTTGGTTAATTCAAAGTATGTATGTTGTGAAATTGAGTTAAAAACTGTCCGCTGGATTTCATTTAATTTTTAATTTTTGCATACACATGTTGTATGCAAAAATTTCTTAAAATGAAGAAATTTTTTAAGAAGCAAATCGGATTAGTAAAATATTAGTATTTTAATTGAGTTTAAATATAAAATAGAATAAATATAGAACTTTAAAGGAACCGAAATAGGTATTATGTTGAAATATTATAGATAACAAAAAATCTTATATTTAGTTTTATAACAAAAAAAATAAGTTGTTTAAATTTATAAAAATATATCACACACATAAACATATTATAGACTTTGCAAAATACTTGCATATGATACTTTTCAAAATGGATTCAACAACGGCTGCATAAAATTACAGTGACGAAAGTTTTAGAAAAACAAAAATACTTGAAAATGCCATACCTTTGGGGTATCAGTGTTTCGAATTTCCTTTTTTCCTATTCGCTAACACATGAAAGACGTTATCTTAGTTTATCCTTGTTATTGAGCACAGCGAAGCGAAAAAGAAAGTAGAAATGCCCTGAAAGAAATCCAAACTTTATACGGTAGTTTTTTTCTGTTGGATATTCCAATATGCACTAAAATCTTCAATAGAAACTCATTTCAAAATTTGTTCATGTATATAAAAGATTTTTTGGACTGCCTTTTATTTCAAAACATAGAAACGCATATACATATAACATACATCATAATAAGCTTGTCCATATATTTTAATATTTGAAATAAACTACATAAAAAAAAGGTGTTTCATTTTAAGCTAATAATTTAAATTTTATGTGTTTCATTTCTCAAAACTAACATATGGATTGATTTTATTTTTTAATTTAATGGATAGATTTTTCTTTGACGATAAATTTAGAAAACACCTTAAAATTTATACTTTTTTTCAAAATATTTATTTGGAATTTATTTTAACAAAAGATTTAGATTCAGAAAATCTATTTTGTATTTAGATCATTTATTGCAATTATTTAAAAAATACAGCTAAAATTATACAATGCTAGTAAATAAACTGTTTAATTCTAAAAATAATTAAAGGTTTTTTTAATTTATTGCACTTTAATAGATTTGTTACTCAGATGATTTAAGTATTCTAACCTGCACAGTATTTTAAAATAAAATAACGCTAGTTTTACAACTCTATGGATTTATATTTAGAAATAATAAAACGTCAAAAGTACTTTTTTCTACTTTTATTCAATATATTATACTTAACATTTAATGACCAACATGGCATCGAAAGTTTTTAATTTTTAATTTTTAATTTTTAATATGCTTTTGAAATATATAATTTTACAGACAATAAAAGTAATTCTAATTTATTTTCTGTATTCACTCTTAATTTAAGAATTTCAACACATTGAATATAAATATATGGTGGAAACTATTTTTTTAAACATCTGTAGTTTGTTCAGAAAGATAAATAAAAATAATCATGAATTTTTCGTGCTACTTGTGATGACACCATACACTGTAAAAAAATACTTTTAAATCTAAAAAATATATATAATATAACCAGGAACGAAAATATACAATAACCTCTTCCGTGTTATGCAAGATTCCAAAAAATGTTTTTTTTTTTTTTTTTTTTTTTTTTTTTTTTATGTTTTAAGAACATCAGAAACCAATGTTTTTTAAAAACGCATTTATAAACACAAGGTTTCTTTTGCTGTCACTGATTTTTACAAACGTTTATGAGTAGCTTTTATAGTGTATTAATAAATTTTCTTAACTGGTAAGGTTTTTCATATGCTATCAATTCTCAAGTACATATTTTCATATTTTACAAACATTACTCTAGCAATGAAGGTCACCCAGTGTTAGCTTGAATGTTTTTATACGTTAAATGTCTGATGTTGTGAATGAAAAGGTAGAAAGAATTTCAGTTTTTCTTAAGTAGCTTGAGTAGTGTGATAAGACCATAGACACGTGATTAGTTGGTCACTATATATTGTACGTTTCCAGCTGAAATAGTAAAGTTTTCAGCGTGTGTCAATGAGTACGTATTATTAATATGTGCTTTTTATGGTAATGTGTATTACGAGAACTGTGTATTAGTATTTTACGTATTATGATAATGTCATACACACGTAGAGAATTGGTGACTATATATTGTGAGTTTTTAGCTGAGATAGCAAGGCTTTCTTCGTGTATATGAAGTACAATCTTACTATTTAAAATATAGTCAATTGAAGAGTCAGAGAGTCGCGATAAAACGCATTTATAAACACAAGGTTTCTTTTGCTGTCACTTATTTTTACAAACGTTTATGAGTAGCTTTTATAGTGTATTAATAAATTTTCTTAACTGGTAAGGTAAAGTATGCTGGTAAAGTATTTATTCTACTTAAATTTAATTAAACTAGTTTATAATGAAGAGTAGAAAAAAATTCTTTTTAAGAGTATATCATAAAAGAGTATTTTATGAAATTTCATTGTGTCGCCAACAGACGATAATTCAGAAAATAGCGAAATATTTGTAATGTTTTACAGACGATATGTATAGATTCCATAGAAAATTGATTTATGAACGTATATATTCTTATGAGAAGTATAGAAATGACATTGTTTGTGCTTTCTTGCTTCAAACACTTTATGAATATTTTATTAAAAAGTACAACAGTTATTTAGAAATTGTTATTTATTAGTAGTTTTTGTTAGTAGAAGCTATATTTACTTTTGATAGATTTATTTTAACGTAAAGCTTTCAAGTTGATTGGTTAAAAAACCCGTGACTTTTATTATCATACTCCTTTGATTCCTAATAAATTATTATTTGTTGATTGTTAAATAGTATTTTTAATTGTTATTTGACTTAGAAGGAAGCTCTCCTTGAAGCACATACTCAAAACATTCTGAAAAAAAAAACTGCTGACACTACTTACGTCCGTAATAAAGGATCAGACAAATTTATCTGCGTAATCACAGTAGAAAATCTGTAAAAAATAAAATAATTTCGAGCATTTGGCACGAAATGACGAACGCGCCACGCGATTTGGCAAGGACCGCGTGTCCTCGCCAAATGGGAGCGATTTTAATGCCTTTCAAAATTGCTTGTTTAAAGAGAGTTTAAATGCGAAGTGTGTAATGAATTTAAACTTAAATTATGAAATAGTTCATTTAAATTTAGACAGTTTCTACAGTTGGATAAGTTTTAAGTGTATTTTAAATGTAAAGGCCTGATTAAAAAAACTGTCACTATACATTTTGATATTAAAGAAGTAGTTGTTCACATGGCAACAATACTTTTTTTTTTGTCTCTGACACTAACAGTATCGAAGTCGAATTGACAGTACTTAGAATCGGACCTTAATTTTGAGTTTGAATCGAGTTTAATTAATTTAAATTTTTTTCTAAACCGTATAATACGATCATTAAAATTCATTATATGAACATATAAATGTATATGCCAAATCTGTATTTATATAAATGTATTTATTCTCCTTAAATTTAATTAAACTAGTTTATAATGAAGAGTAGAAAAAAATTCTTTTTAAGAGTATATCATAAAAGAGTATTTTATGAAATTTCATTGTGTCGCCAACAGACGATAATTCAGAAAATAGCGAAATATTTGTAATGTTTTACAGACGATATATATAGATTCCATAGAAAATTGATTTATGAACGTATATATTCTTATGAGAAGAATAACATAATTTATTACATATTTTATCGAAATTTTTCTGAGTATGCGCTTATGGAGACCTTCTTTGTTAGAATCATGGAAGGTCTTATGATGGTTGTCACAAAGTTCAAGTTGTTCTTGGCTGATTGCATGTTAATGGAATTTTTTTAAAGTTGAGATGTATCCTGCATTCTGCAGTGTGCTTTATTATGTATCGTATGATAGGATCTGATTATCAGATTTTTGCCGAAAGTAGTGCATTCGTTAAGTGGGATCAAAATAAAACTTGACTAATAACTCTTAACATCATAGTTCTAAGAATTGAGAAGTGTATTTTGTTATTATTATTATTCCCGTAGTAAAACTTCGGAAATTATTTCGTAAAATTCGTATATGAGTTTTCGTGGTTTTCATTCTTAATGTCAGTAATGTAATTTTATTTTATTTAGCTAGATATCCCTTTTTTGTAAAAATTATATATTTCTTTCTCATTTAATCGTCACTTTAGCCTTATTAAAATAAGTCCAAGACAGTGTTTAACCCATAATGTTTAACCGAATGTTTTACAATAGTTTTAATATAAGAATAAAATTAAACAATCCGTAACGTAAAGAATAAATTTAACAAACCATAATTCACTAAAGATTAGTAACAGCTATAAAAATTAAACTCAGCTACAAAATAATATTATTTATTTTAAATTTTTTGTATAATTATGTCAATCTTTCGGAAATTCACAGTAATAAGAACATTCAAATTTATTCTCGGTTTTTAATGATTACACATTTCCTATTTATATTATGAATCTGTAAACATCAATGACAAAAATATATTTTTAATGATGGTAAATTTAATAAACATTATTTCTTTTTCTTTTTTCATTTTAGATTCAAGAGAAATGCCTTTTAATGAGCGACAGCAAGTATATGCAAATGGAAGTTTTTTCTTAAAAGACGTTACGAGAGAAACTGATGAAGGGACTTATGTATGCACTGCCGTAAATAAACAAAGGGAAAAAAGTCAAAAGGAACTACATGTTAAAGTTATGAGTATGTATAGATTTTGATATATGATATTTTTATACATCTATAGCGTTATATAAATTATATTTTGTCACTTTAAAGTAATAGTAATATGCTGAAAATAAAGTAAAATAATTAAAAATATTTATATATCAGAAAAATACCTCGGTATGAATAAACCTTATACGATGATTTTTAAATTATTTATAATTTAAGAAACGATATATAGTATTAAAGATGCATATATCCTAAATTATATTTTCTTTATCTGAAAAAAAATAAAATATTCCTTGTGCTTGATAAGCTTTATTTTTTAAAAGACATGAAGAAAAGTTATTTTGCAAATTATTCCAAAATACGTACAAATAATGAGTTGATAGTTGTGAAACTGCATCAATGAAATATTTAAAACACTAAAATGTAGAAAATAAAATATAAATAAAAAACAAAGAGTGTAATTCTTTTTTTAAAATAAGCTTTTATCAATTAATAATTTCATATTATTTGAATTACGAACATATATTGAAAAAACAATTTAGAAATACCGATCACATAGTTTAAAAATAAAAACTGAAGTAAAAATCACTTTCAAAAATCCACTTAAAAAAATCTTTTGAATGTAATAAATTTTATAAGTAATAATATTATAAATCCTTAAGACGAAATAACGAAAAAGCTTTTAAGCACTCAAATGTGGAGAAATATGCAAATCGGGCAAGCGGTTCATGAGTTAAGAGACAGATTAATTAATTTTGAAATTTTAAATCGTAAATTAAAAAAAATTCCTAGTTTTCAAAACTTTTTATTGAAAAAGTGATATTTATAACACATATACAAAACACATTTCTGGAAAAAAAAACTCATTAAAAAATGACCGTAAATTAAGAAAATGATATTGTGATCCTTAGTGGTCCCGGCTCGACCCCTTGAATTTTGATGTAATTGGTAAATGACATACATAAAAATTTCAAATGTGCATATGAAACTGTAGAAGTCCGAAAGTAGTACAGTTAGGGTACCAAGGAAGTTCACTACAAAGTTTCAGGAAAAGCGATCAAATCAGAAGTTTGTCATCGCAGTGCTCATGATACAAGAATTCTTAAATTTTGCAAATGTATGATCGAGTACATATTTTTGTGCTGAAAAACATAAAAATAGTATTAAATATTAGAGAGGAATACATTTATTACCACTTGGCTCCAAACTAGAGCATACAGCCTCTCACGATTAAATTGTTCCATATTTAACAAGCTGTAACTAATGTACATTTTATGGTTTGTTCAGTACAATATATTGAAATTATACCACGCCTCTAAAAATTATATATTTGATAAAATATCTAGGGTAGTGATCAATGAATCAGTGCAGTTCGCAGCATGAAGTGTTAATTTTGAGATTAACTTATTGCTAAAATTAAGAAATTTTCAAACTGAGCAGAGAAGGCTTGTATTCTTCCACACCTGTTATTTACATTTTGTATACAAATCATAACTTTAATTTAAATTTAAACTATTTTATTTTTACGTAATTTTCTATTTTGACTATGCAGTGTATAATAGCTCAACCCGTATTTAACGCAAGGACAAAAACAAATTTGTTTTGTATAATTATTCTAATAACAAACCGATATTGATTCTATTGGTTTTATTGGCATTCATTAATGCACCAATATTGGATTCATATAAAAAACTGCCAATGAAGTAACAATATATGTTAAATATTAGTTTTATATGTGAAATATATAAAATGAAACGCCAATTTTACATAAATATGATCAATGAACATGTTTTGCAATATTGCACAAATTTCGACAAAATATGAACTGCAACACTCCCATGTTGGGACAATACTTCATGCCAATATTTGTCAATATATAGCCAATAATGACAATACTGGTTAAATATTGCTTTAATACTAGGTTAAATAAATAATTTAGAAAGAAACAATTAACATATTAAGGGCGGTATTAGTTTTCTCTTTATAGTTTTTACCATGGACAAAATTGTTACCTTCGTTTATTTTATCGTATAATTTATGTTATTAAAAAAAGCAGATTATATTGAAGGTTTGTCATTTCCCAGTTAATAACTTTTTTTTATACCGCTGACCAGGCTTTTGCCTAGCTTAACGAGTTGATACCTGGCAACGGGGCGAAAATTCGCCTGCTCTCCGCTTGGCGAAGATGTGTTTGTTAAATCTATAGGCTGACGTGGCTTCAGTGCGTCTTGTTGCTTTAATTGCTTTTTCTTAGTTGGCCGGTTGCTAATTGATTTTTGATGAGGCGGTTCAGCATTGCGCACTGTAGCGAAGTCATGCCGGGCGGATGTGAGAGGCTGGGATATTTACTATTTCCTCGCTGCATCGCTTATCCATACGTTATGCCATCTCTACTCGAGTTGGTCTCGTAATTTAGAACCTTGATCTGGTGACGAGACCTTCACCAGACTAGGCACCCCCAGAGGTATAATTCACAGGTAACTTGGAGGACTTTACAGTCACGATGGATTTTACATGCACCGGGGCCATTAGCGTACATGATCGCCGCATCTGAAAAGGAATGGGGTTAGACATTTTATAACACTTTTAATACTACAAACTAAGTTCTACTTTTAGACTTTAAGTACTACTACTTTACTTGGTTGTTAGATAATTTTAACTGAAACTAAATATTCTAGAGTTGCTTATTCTTACAGGGGGACATTATATGCATAATTTACTAAATTAAGAGAGGGTTTTGACCATCAGCTAAGGTAAAGCCAGGAGAGATGGCGCAGTCGGAGAGATTGCGCACATAGAGGTTCGGGGGGAAGGAGTAGAGTAAGCGTGCAGCGACTCCAGGTAGTTGTGCAACAGCAGTAGCGGAGTGTCTACTTGAAAGTGCACGTTGATTGTTTTGAACGTCTAAGATAAAGCATTGCTATTATGTTTTGTTTTCCCAAAGTAAGTGCTTGAATTTTCATAGCTATGCATCAGAATATACATACAATTTCAGTAGTACAAAATATTTTAAACTTAAACGATTCTCATAAGCTACTATTCTAGACTAACAATGTGAACATAAACGGTTCGTTTTACTAGCGGCCATGTTTAAATAAAAGGCCACGCAATATCTCCTACCAAAATTGGAGAGTTTGCGCATCTGCTACTTAGGATAGATGGCGCATTGTTCCCATTAGTTTCTATGCTAGGAGAGATTACGCAGCTTATTGGTAAATTTGCATAAAAAAATAAAAAATGAAAATTGACTAATTTTAAGTTAAACGTGTTATCAAGAAACTTAATGTTATTTTGTAATCTTATCTGGACTTGCTTTTTCTGATTCTTTAAATTTTTTCCCCTTTAATTAAAAATATATAATCGTTTTAAAAATTATTTTTTTTAATTATTATTTAATCATTAGGTTGAAATATTTACTCCTAATACAATCACATTTGTTCACAAAAACCTTACAGCAATGTCATTTAAGTGTAATTATTATTGTTAACAATTTCATTGCAGTTATTATTAGTAACAATCTCTCCTACCCATGTGCGCAATCACACCAACCCTGTAAGGAGAGATTGCGCAAAATAACTTTTTTGGTTTTATTACAACTGTTCTATTAAATTGCAACATAACAACAAAATAGCAATGGAAATGCATAAAAAACAAATGAAGTAGACATTTTTCATGGATAGTTTAACAAAAAATTAATATTTAGATTTTTTATTGTTATTATTTTGAATTGTGCGCAGACTATCCTAGCTGTACCTTATATATTATCTATATATAATTTAATATTTTTAATTTATATAACTTATATAATTATGGAAGGGTAGGGATAAATGGTTAAATACTAACTAAATATAATTATTGGTATAATGTTTATAACTAGCACTAACTTAGCTTTGGAGGTGCTGAGAAGCTTAATTTAAGTTAAAAATTGCTACTAAAACTGTTTAACTAATACGTACTAAAATTAGATGGGATACTAAAGTTACCTAACAATTTAGAAGGGGGATGAACTTGGATTTTATTCCTTAACTACAAACTTTAATTTATTTCTAATTCTAAAAAAATACTATTAACTACTTTTAATATTTATTTATACCTTCAGTTATTCTATACCATACCTACTGACGTTGTTATTTAGGACATCGCTGGTGTTTTCATCTCCTTTCGTGCGACATTGCCTGTATCTTGTTTGCCGTATTTGATTTTTGCCGTTTATATTGGCTTTTCTCTATCATTGTGGTTTGTCGTTGTCTTGGTTGTCGCCGCTTTTGTGAACTAGTCTCTTTTTTGATATATTTACTTTATGTTAGGGTTTTTGCCACTTTTATTGGCTCGACCCTGTTGGGTTATTTTTGTCATTTTCACTATCTTGTACTGGTATTGTTTGTCACTTTCCTGAAATTAGTTATACTGCGAATTTTTCGCTTTTTTTGTCACTTTCGGTAATTTGTCACATTGCGACTTTTGTCGCTGGTAGTTGTCACTATCTTTGTAGTTGCACACTGTTGCATTTTGCCATTTTTCTTCCCTTGCTTGCATTGGGGTATTTATCGTATTGATTGCTACGTGAATGCGCTTTTTGCGATCAGTCCATTGAATCCTAATGACTGTTATCACTATTTGGTTTTGTATGCAACTTTGTTGGTTAGTTATTTGAAGAACTTGGCACACTAATGGAGTGGAGCTTGTTCCATGGCCGTTAGTCCGTCTTTTGCATATGAGGCTGTTTCACTAGATGAAACATGTTTTTTCTATGATTGCTTTGTAGTTGCGGGTGTACGTCCAGTTAATGACTTTGAACATGACATACAGTTACTGCAGTCGTTTCCAGTCGGCTCATATGTTTATTACTTCATTCAATCTTTGAAATCCTTTCAAAAATTAAATACAAATATTCAACCCGATTTTTTGAAGCCTATATCTCAAATGGAACACTTCTGGTTTGAAAACTGTTAGTACAACTCCAAAAAACACCCTTTATTGACAAGAAATTTTTCCTTTCATTTGCGGTCTCTTTCATATAAAGCCAGAAAAGCAAGATTTAAATCACATACTTTTTCTGAAATTCGCAATTACATCCGTATGTAAAATAAAATCAGGTAAACTTAAACATCTCTTGAACCCTTAAAGATAGATTGTAAAACAAGTATCAACCTATAGTAAATTTACTAGGCGCCATATTATGAGAATGATTGTGGCGAAGAGTGGCGAAAGCTTGCCATTGTCGACCCTATCTGGAAAAGTATGACATATATCGAACAAATATCAATCAGAAAAGTGTACAGCATTATCGATTTTATATGAAATGACGTATTACAGGTAAAAATAGTTATAAGCTCTGAAATGTCAATTTTTTAATGACCAATCACCGGCTTAAACACGTCACTAAACTCTACCCAAAATGTGGCATATTTTAACCTTCCATTACAAACGCATACATCTAGCAAATCCATATGTACGATTTCATTCATTTTAACGTAAATAGTTTACGCTATTTTTTCAAGTTTCTATGTATTTTACAAATTACTGTGAAGAATTTACTATTAAAGTAAAATTCATTTCTCGCCAAAATATTTTCTCTGTGGAGGTATTGCCCTGGGTTGCTCTGAGGTGATATTGGACCTGGACTGCTCTGTGGAGGTATTGACCTGGATTGTTCAGTGAAGATATTGAGCTGGATTGCTTCTAACATTTTGAATTCGTAGACTCATCGCGACAAGATATGTAACTTTTTTTACGCGCGAGAATGTTTTTACAATTATTACTTGCTGTTGTTTTTGTGCTTGTTTATTCTATTTTATCAGTATTAACTGTTCCAAACAAGTCATTGCAAGGCACTTCCTGGCTGTTGCTGTAACAGTTTTATTTGAGATGGATCTGAGAAACACAGAACATCTTAACAGTCTAAAAGGTAAATAAAAAAATAAATACTAAGCCTTGCCAAATTTGATTAAGGATTTGTCACTGTTGCACTATTTTAAAAGTATTTACAATGCTCATTGTTTACGTCCAATGGTAGAAATAGAAAACAAAGACCTGAACATTTTATTCGTTCTTTTCTTACGATTCATTTTCAGCAGGCGATTTTTGTTCTAAATCGATACTGTCCTTTATATTTTTAATCGACTGTTTTATATTTTGTTATAAATTTTTCTTGAATGGAAAGCTGACTCCTAATTTTTCCGCTAGAAGGCTTTGTCAGCAATCTCATACAAGTGTGCATAATCATTTTACTACACTTATGTATGTCCTTCATTACTATAGCTGTCAGCATTCAAAAGTTAAAGGCGTTAGAATTGCAAGAGTTCCCTCATAAATAGAATATGTAATTTATAATATGTTTGCATTTTTGTAATGAAAAAAGAAATTTTCAATAAAGCGTGAAATTTGTTGGTAAATATTTAGCATTCATATTTGGAAGCTAATCAAGAATCATTCAAATTCGTGGATCATAATTAATGTTGTACAGAAATTTGTATTACATTCTTGAATTTGTCATCAACCTTCATCATCCTCCCTCAGAAGGTGCATTACATTGACTATGTATTCGAATTTACTGGGATAACAATTCTTTCTTTTGCTCATATTTAATATTTCAAAAAACTTAATGTTTAATTGAAAACAGCGATAAAATATAATAAACAAGCACAAAAGCCACAGCAAATAATAATTGTGAAACACTACCGCGCATAACTAAAAGTTACATTCGTCGAACTGCGGCTACAAATCACAAATGTTAGAAGTAATCCGAAAAAATTTTTGCGGAACATAAATATTGTAGTAAATTCCTTATATTATTTTCTGGAAGATCTAGTAGCATGCAAATATAGCGCAATCTATTTCGCCAAAATGAATGAAATCAAAGTATGTGCTTTCTGGACGCATATGGGGATAATGAAAAGTTAAAAAAATTGTACCTTTCTGTCATCTGTTAGTTTTATCTGACAATATACATCTCCCTTATAATATCACTCTTCTAAAAAGGATTAAGATCGTATTTAAGCCGGTGATTGGTTATTGAAAATTTAACATTTCAGAGGTTATAGTAAAGTTAATTTTACATTTAATACGCCATTTTGTAAAAAATCGAAGATGAGAACTTTAAGTGAAGATCTGAGAACTTTAAGTGTACCCGATATTACTTTACACCCGGATGTAGCTGCGATTCTCAGGCAAAGTAGATTTTTTTTTTTTTTTTTTTTTTTTAACTTATATCGCAGAGACCGAAAATGGAACAAATATTTTCGCGCAATCAAAGCACGTCCAGTTCAGTTATTATTCAATTTAATTTTTAAGAGAAATTCAAAGATGAACAAAGTAACAAATATTTAAGCAGGCAGGAAAGGAATTCAGTAGTTCTCTGTCATTTTCGTAGGTGCCTTCTAAATTGGCAAACGTCCAAAGTAATTAGTTTAGTAGTTTAAGCTTATAAGGGACATATTTATCGTGAAAGGCTGTATTGCTTAATTTGAGGCCAATTGGCAATAAATGCAGCAATTTTTTTATCTTTAAAACTGCTGTTATTATTATATGCAGAATAAGTTGTACTAAATCACACATTTGCAATATGTAAGGTATTTCGCATCATAAGCAATAAGGTGCCAACTTGGTGATGTGATCATTATTTATAACGCAATTAAAAAATAAAGTATACAGAAGCATTTCTGGTGCGCCAACTCTACTACGTCTGAATCTGAGAGTTTTCGGATGTTCATTTTTCACTTTTGTACTGTAGCGGTTACATCGAAATTGAAGGGGTCGAGTAAGGGCCTTATACAAATTTAGAACAGTTAGCATGGAACGATCCATACCATAAAAACAAAACAGAGCAAACTTATATATTTTTTTATTTAACCATTATTTTGCGTTTTCCAGCAAGTGTAAATCAAAGCGATGATTTTTTATATTCGGGGCCCACGAAAAAAAAAAAAAAAACGTATTGTAGCGCGGAAATTTAAAACAACATGCATTGTAGTCAAGAAAGTAGGCGTAATTTTTAAAATAAAAGTTGAATGCTTATAGAAAAGCGTTTTTGTTTTTAAACTATTTTTACTTTTATACTAATTTGCCGTTGAAGTCAGCATAAATTAATAAAAGTTGTTTTGTTGACATTGTTTATTAACAGAGCGTTATAAATTCAACAGACAATTTACTTAGTTTTTAAATTTGAAGATGAAGTAAACAGTAAGAGCAATTTAAGTTATACTTGCCGGAAATTGATGTGTAAAGCCTGGAATGTCTTTAATAGATTTTCTTATTTCAGTTCCAATATCACAGATAGATGGCGCGTTTCACAAAGTGTCAGATTTTTTACAATAACTTATTAAAATTCTACTGAGTTATCTTAGTTTTTACCTTTCATTCTGTCAAGTTGTTGGAAATCCAAAATATGATTTGCATTTTGAATTTGTAAGGCTTTTTTAAAACCATTATTGCAGTTTGAGACAGTTCATCGTCATCTATGGGTGATATCTGGAAATGATAGTGCGAAGCACAGTGAAAAAATACCTGACTCTACTGCAAAAATAAATTCAGTATCTGTCCTCATTTACATGTTGTTAAATTATAATAATAGCTAGTTCATTATACACTGTAAAAAAGACAAATATTTTTATAATCTGGGAAGATAAAATATGACCACAAACGAAAATATACAATAGACTCTTCCGAATTACACACGATTTCAAAAAGTTCTCTTTAAATTTAGAAACCTCAGAAACTGAAATATTTTCATATTTTAAAGATGCATTTATATAAAAATAATGTTTATTTTGTTGTCACTGATTTTCGGAAACCTTTTCCAGAAGTTTTTGTAAGGTATTAATGAATTTTCTCAAACCGGAACATAGGTTTTAAAGGGTATTATCATTTCTAAAGTTAACATTTTCATGTTCAACAAACATCTTATACAGAAATGGTAAATTAACAGCCTTAACATTAACATTGAAATTATAATTATTTTGTTATCATTGCCTGTACTTTTTAAAAAAGGGCAAAATTTCAAAATTCTAGCTTTTGTTTTTCTTAAAGTTTAAGACAATATAATATAAACTTTTCCCATTTACAAACTATTTCAAAAAGCATTACTTTCTCATTAGAAATCTCAGAAACCTATAGTTTTTTTTTAAATTTAAAGTAGTATTTCTGAAAGAAATTGTTATTTTGCTAAATGTAATTTTTGAGAACATTTTGGAGTAGATTTTTCAGTATATTAATCAGTTTTCTTAACAAGAAATATCCAGTTTTGGATGCTATAAATTGATAAGTAGACATTTTCATGTTCAACAAATTCACAGCGTTAGTACTAACATTAAAATCTATTGCAGTAACAGTGCATTCAAATTAACATTATGTTTGACTATTACATGTATATTTTTACACAGCTGAAATTGTTCTCTTCAGAATTCAAAGCATTCAAAAAACCGAATTTCCGGATACAAAAGAACTGATTAAAGCACTCTAAAGCTACTCGGAAACATTTCGAAAAATTACGTACTACAGAAAATAATTTTGTTTTCAGATATTCTACATTAGAATTTGGAAATCTATTGGTTTCAGAGGCTTTGACAGAGAAATAAATGCTTTTCGGAATCGCGGTTAACTCTAATGAGTGTATATTATATTTTCGCAAACCTTAAGAAATATAAAAGAGAGATTAAGAAACATTTGTCTCTTCTTTTTTGTGATTAAATTCAGTTACGCTGTTGAAAATATTTTATTATGTATTGATATCATTCTAAAAAGCTACATTCCGGTTTGAGAAAACTGATTAATACACTACAAGCTACTCGAAAACGTTTTCTAAAATCAATGGCAGAAAAAAAAAAAACTGTTTTTTTTTTTTTTTTTTTTTTTTTTTTTTTTTTTTTTTTTTAAATCTCGAAAGTATGTTGGTTTTTGAGATTTCTAAATACGAAGAATGCTATTTGGAATTGTGGATAATTCGGAAGCGATTATTACACATTTTCGTTCGTGGTTAAGTTATATTTTTTTCAAATTAAGAAAAAAAATCTTATTTCTTTTACAGTGAAGAACAACTATATAGCTCCACTTTATAAGAAAAGAAATAGCGAGTATATTCCATTTTTTAGATATAAAGAGTTAAAAGACCCCATAATATATTTTTCAATCCAAGAAGCTGTGATAAACCCTATTATATTCCGTTAACTATTTGAAACTTATATATATAGATTTACATTTTCATATGCAGAACATGTAACTAAGTAAAACTTAAGTAAAAAGTAAAAAAATTTATTTACCATTAAGTGTTTACTTTCATGTCTTATTGCCAAATACATTTTGGAAATTACTCTTTTTTTAATTTTTGTGTGAATTAAGTAGAAAGAAGAAGGTTAAGAAATGATATCTAAAATAAAAGATAATAAATTTTGATAAATTCCATTTATTCTTACTTCATTGCTGAAATTAAATTTTTTACTGCTTAAATAGCTTTAATGTGAAAAGATAATGAAAAAAGGTTCCTTACAAAATAAAAAAAGCTAAAATATGTACACATAATTATTTCATTTACATTTTGAATTTAAAATGCGCATAAATAAATAACAATATTTTGTTGTTATTCTGTATTTAGATTCATTTTATCTGACAAACGAAACGATTAAACCAATAAACTCTTTGTTTTTAGCTATAAAATACTCATTATTTTTCATTTATTTTTCAGAAAAGCCTGTCATAAATTCATTTAGCTTCCCGAAAGCGCTCGCAGAAGGAATGCACGTTATTATGACCTGCAGCATTTTAACTGGAGATCCCCCCATTACGATTAGATGGCTGAAGGATGGAATGACTTTAAATAAAAAAATGCTGAATATAGAAGAATCATCGATGGGTCATATGGGGACATCTTTGATTTTCAGCAGCGTTGGTCGAAGTCACAACGGGAACTACACGTGCCTTGCCGAAAATATGGCTGGAGAAACTAACTTCTCAGCCCCTATGCTAGTTAATGGTGAGCTATGTCCAGTACATGCATTATATTCCTGTAAAATTTATATAAATTTTATTACTTAACTAACAAATTATGTATGTCTACAGTATCCATGTTGTAGGAATTATGTTCATTCTTGAGACTAGAAGTTTATTTTTTTCGTTTTATATTTAAAAATATAAATCAGCAAATTAATGTTTTTCTCAAATTATCATCGAAAGATATACATAACAACGTAAAGTAGATTATTTAAAATAAATTACGAATATTGAACGTCTTTAACATCCATTTTGCGCAAATTAAATTTATTTTAATACAATGTTTTGTTTCGGTAAAATTTATTTTATTATTATTTTTTTTTAATTTGTCAAATGCATTTTTTTACATTTTGCTGTAAGAAAATTGTTATTAGATGTTATTAGATATTTTACAAATATACAGTCGTAAACGTTTGATAATAATATAATTCTTTTTTGATGAAATCTCTAAAAAATTGCATGAACTACTGTGATTTCATTTTCAAATGTCAATAACTATATTCTATTGCAAAAATGTAATGAGATGATCTGTTATTCTGAACCTTTTTACTGTTACAGCAAATAATAAACATCGTATTAACATTTCTATATCTTATCTTGAAAAACCCTTTGAGCAATAATACCAACATTTTAGTATACTATAATGTTAAAATTTTTGAATGATCATTGCCTAACTTTTCGTAAACAACTATAAATTTTGAAACAGTGAGGCAGACTGACAGATAGAATTGTTATGAACCACGCACCCAGTCATAAAAAGCTATATGAAAGCATAATTTATCAAACTGAAAAAAATTAAATCGCTTATTTCCAAAATATATACGTCCATTATATAAAACTTTTCAGGAATCAATAAAAACTGTACCCTGTATATTTCTTAAACATTTAAATTTGCATGTCGTTTATCAATTATGTATTTTATAAAAATTAAAACTATTAAAAACATTTGAACTATCGTTGATTATGCAGCCAATGGAATTTAGGATTATACAAATGGTAAAAAATAGATATCAAGAGTACTTTATAATGTATTTGACAAAATAGACAAAAATCATTACAACTGCATCTTAACCCTTAAATCCACAAAAAAATTGTTTTGTACACCATATATATTCTATATTTCTAAGAAAAAAATATTTTTTATAGAACCAATTTGAAGTGAAGTACAAGGTGGTCATAATTAAATTGACGGTACTCAGAGAGTTCTGTAGCGCGATCTATTTGCGAGAATGGCGCCAAATTTTGTAGGAAGATTAAACAAGACGGGGGACGAAGGATTCCGCGAAAGAAAAAATTAGTTCCAAAAGTTACCGCCAGGGGAATATGTGGCGCTGTGTATTCGAAAAAGAGAGTTTCAACAAATGGAGAATCAATACTGAAATAAAAATAATGTTTATTTAACGAATTTAGAAATTTAATCCAAGCTCAAATGGTAACAGTTTATAAAAATCTAAAAATTTACATAAACACTGCTAAAGTTTCTTTATCTGTAATTTCACTTACAAAGCCCAAAAGAAAGCAACAGCAGAAGAAGAAATTCTTTATTAAAATTTCACGTTACATCTTTTGGCCCAGTGCCAGCTTGTTCGGCTTTAAAAGGTAATGTACTACTGTTAGAAGCAATTTCATTAAAAGTTATCTTTCATAATGTCTCCTTCTTTAGTCGAGCGAGCTCTACTAGTCAAATTATTTTACCTAAACCAGTGCAATGCGCCTGCCGCTCTTCGTGCTTTTAGAAACTACAAAAAAATGCGCAAAGGTAACGGTCCTTTGTCAGTTAATGGTTTAAAAGCAATGGTTGAGAAGTTTGAGAAAACAGGTTCTCTAAATGTTTAATCAGGCAGAGGACGAAAACCCGTATCACAGGTTACAATCGAAGAAGTGACAACGGCGAACATAAAATGTAAACAGACGGTACTGTTTACGTTTATTGACAAAATTTTTTGAGAGTGTGGTCGATTGGTCTGTGATCCATCTTTCAGGTCATAAATCCTAATTTCCAAGCGCGAAAAATATCAGCAAGCAGTACATTGCTCCTTCTGCCTATACAGCACAAATCACACGAGCAACATAAGCTACTTTAACATCTCGATTAAATGCAAAAAGCAAATGTTATTGAAAATGATCAGTTGTGCCCATGCGCCATTCAGTTTTAATGATCGGAAAGAAAACAAATATCAATAAAATTAAAAAATCAAGTACAGCAAAAACGTCTCTTAGTCATGCAAATATTTTGATAATTCAGTTGTCATTCAAAATTTGTAACAAAATATACATTCTACATACTAATATTAATTACGGATTCCATAATTAATGATATTTGAACTCATAAATGTATACAAATGTTTTTACTAATTATTTCAATGTCCTTTTAATTCATTGACTACTAAATCCAGGTAAAATAAGTCTATCAACAAAGACGTCGAAATCAATGTGATAGCCCAAAATGGCATTCGTTCTTATTGAAATGTGGTCTGATTGGAAAACAATCTCCAAGATAAAATGTTCAATTATTTTATTCAGTGATTGATTTCTAATGAAAAATCGAATTGTTTAAACATAAAAAAATATATATTTCTTGTATTTTTACATTTTTACATTTACTTCATGTACAGTGTAATATTTTGTCAAGGAAAACATTGTTGTTAAATAAAATTTGGATTATTAATTATGAGCTCAGTCCATTTAAAAATGTACAATTACTTTAGAACTTCTGCAGATCAAACGTATAAGTACCATCTAATCGTAAGCCTATATTTTCCGTTTGAGGAAGTATTCTTATTATTTTCATACCAAGTATTTTCTAAATTTAAAAACGGATTTTGAACAAGATATGTTTTGTGATACATTTTAATATTTAATATATAAAACAACATTTCAAAAGATTGAAAAGTATATTGACAAAAGAAAAAAGTACTTAAGTATTTGAATAGGATATACTAAAATCTAAAATAAAAAATAAAATATAATAAAAAATAATAATAATAATTTCTTTTGAAAAGAAGCTTATTGGAAATACAGCAATAAAAAGATTTTCGTCGGACTCACAGAGAATTTTAAAACATAAATATTATGTCTTCTCAAAAGAGTTTTATCTGAAAATAGAACGAGATAAATAAAAATAAGGAATGTGACATAATATCTCAAATGAATAGAAACTAAAACTTATTTTTGTTATTCTTGAGAAGAAATTACAGCATATACAATATGCTTTAGCTGTTGAAAATTTTAATTTAAAAATAAAAACAACATTTAATTTAATGGTAGCAAAGCATACTTCTTATGGCAAGAAAAACTTATTAATATGTTTAGAAAAAACATAATTATATATGAAATTAAAAATTAATAAAATATTTCAATTTTGTGCTGTACGTTCTTACTCTTGATGAAGACGCTAGGAAGTATATTCTTCCAAGATATATGCTAATACAGTTTTGTTATTCATAGCAAATATGTTTTAGGTACGAA
Organism: Maratus michaelseni; assembly: GCA_963931845.1. Classification (NCBI taxonomy): domain Eukaryota; kingdom Metazoa; phylum Arthropoda; class Arachnida; order Araneae; family Salticidae; genus Maratus; species Maratus michaelseni. The sequence goes on along the minus strand of OZ007593.1, from coordinate 318,554,151 downwards.
GACGACTTTTAGGGAAAAAAAAAACTTAATTAATTATTATTTTTGGCGAAACTTCACTTGAGGCTTTGCTGTGAGGAGGAAAAAAGTTAGTTTGCCTGTCAGTCTCTTTGTATAAATGTATGTATGTATTTACATATGTATGTATGTACATATGTATGTATCACGATAAATGCCGCAAAAAAGTATCCGATTAGCTTGAAACTGAGTACATACATGTGTGAGGTATTCGGAATTAGCTATAAAGATTTTGGTCTAATATTTTTGATTAATTTGAGTAATTTAGAATATTTTGTTTAATCTCTATGGGATTTAAGACGATTTTGCAATTTTATCGTTCGCTGTAAAGTAAAAGACACATTTGTATAATTTAATTAGACATAAAATTACGGAAATTAATTTTCCGAATTAGATATCTAAAAAAATAGTCCGATCGGTATAAAATTTTTCAGTACTTATCTCAGATGTTTAAAGTTAGCTGGTGTTTTTTAGTGTAATATTGCTTATCTATTCCAAAAATGTAAAGCATTTTAATTTTCCATTTATGTGTTTTTGAGTTATATTTCTATTGTTTTATCTTCTTCAGTTAGAAGTTGACTAGGAACTATTGCTAAATGCGTATAAATACAAATAAAAAAAAATATATAAAATTTCACGTATTTTGGCAATATTTACAGTGAAGTAAACAGAATATGAATAATAATAATAACATTACAATTTTTTTTCGCTGTTTAATATTTTGTATGAATAATTGCTACGTTATCAATAGACAAATAATATTTTAATTAAAGAAAGAAAATTAATGCGCGACAATAGCAGCAGAAAAGGAAAAAAGTCACTTTATTAATTTTTTAAATGAATAATAATGGCTCCATCAATAATTTAATATTCACAATGGAATATCCCGTCAAGTTTTGTTCGTTACAATAAAAATTGCAGTTATCAGATTGAAAAATGAATTCGAAATATACAGAGGGATTTTTTTGTATACGCAAAGGATTATAACGTCCCAGATTATATTGGTTCGCATATTCTTCATTAAGAGCGTGGATTAATATTGAAATGTTACTTCTCCAATGTAGGCATTTAAAAAAGTGATGGACATTTGATTTTGAATATTCGACCCAACTGGCCACTTGCTCAACAGACCTTGCTTGCGGAGTTTGTTGATAAACGTGGTGTTACCGAACGTTCGTCTGGAATATTCTGAACAGTTTCGTATGACTCAAGCATGTCCCTAATTGTGGCGGTTGTAAGTCACGGAAAATGATCTAAGTCTATCTCATTCAAAGTCGATTCAAAGTCATTCGATTTCAAAGTCTATCTTAAACTATCTTTGTACTTCAGCTACGTTTTCGAACTTACAGTAATATTTTAGAATAAATTTACTTTGCTCAAAGCTTAATCTCGATGCAGCCATTATTTCAAGTTAAGTAAACTTGAAAGTTAAGTAACCTTGAATTATAATATTATTAACTTAGGGCCCTCAGTTTGTATAAAATGGTTTATTATTTATATCAGTACTGCAAATCAAATATCTTTGGTTAAATTTCTTCTACATATGGCAATAGACATTTATCATCAAGATAATGTTTTATAAATATTGGTAATAACAATAAAAATTCTTCTAACGCTATGATCCCTGTTAGCGAATAAATTTTGTATACACACTGTATACACATAATAAATGCATAGGTTTTTACATTATTTTGAAGAAGGCGCTTTTTAACACTTTCCAACCTAGTTGAAAAGTGTTTATGACTTCAGTTGGTCTGGCCGTATGGCCTTCTGCCGTCTGTCCGTGCTCTAACTACCGTAAATATGCTCGGATTGCTCTGCAATTTTTATAGTTATTATCGTTATCTATAGCATGTTCCCTATTTCAACTGAAGTGTGTAGCACTTATAGTTTTTTTACAGGGACACTCAAAAGAATTCCGTTATATTACGGTCTATGGGAAAAAATCATTTGAGGTTTGTTTTAATGATGTTACACAATTTCAAACTTTTTTGTAATTGTTATATATCACTAAGGTGCATTACAAGAAGCTTAATATAGAATATGCTGTGCATAGCACTTGTAGTTACATGACAGGGACAATCAAAAGAATACCGTTACATTACGTCTATGGAGAAAAATCGTCTGCGGATTATTTAAATAATGTTTCACTATTTTAAACGCATTGAAATTTATATACATCACTAAGGTGCATTACAAGAGGCTTACTACAGAATATTGTGTGTATAGCAGTCATCATTCATTTTCAGGAACACACAAAAGAATTCTCTACGGTCTGTTAACAATAGTTCCTGTAATTGCGTTTTAAGTTGCTTAACGCGATTTTAAATTTAACTCACTTTTTGTCTATTACTTGGTGTGTATAAATTCTGTAGATCATATACAGGGCAGCACAAAATTTCGCGAACATATTTCCGTTCATTTTCAGAAACTCCAGAAGGAGAATTTTAAACTGTGCTACGCGTTTCCTAACTAAACTAAAATTTAGCATCCTATGTAGTATATATACAAATATATAGATCATATACAGGGCTGAATAAAAGTATTCGGATATTTTTCCGAATATTGTATATGTTGGAAATATATGCTGGAAATTCCTGAAATTATGTTTTTAATTATGTTATGCGTTTTCAAATTGTTTACTTAGATGTTATTTTTCAGCTTATTAAACGGTAATGATTTGTAAAATTATTTTGGAAGCGTTGGAAAGTGTTACATAACACAGGCCTACAAAATTTAACTTTTTGTCTGGGGTTTTCATGAATTTATGTAAATTGTAAGAAATCTGCTATGCTTATTTCAAAAATAATATCCATTTTTATGTAATCTAATATTTTAGGCATATGTTAGAGGCTCGGGTATTTACATTGTACGTAGATCACAAACCCCTAATTTTTGCATTTCAGCAGAAACAGGAGAAATGTTCCCCTAGAAGGCTTCGGCAGTTAGACTTTATATCCCTGTTTACTACGGATATACGTTATTTGCCAGGCAAGGGAAATTTTGTTTCTGGCAGTTTATTTAGTGTTTGTGAGATTCAATTTGCGTCACTTGAGGATTTTCAGTTGTGGGAAAAGTTGCAAACAGAGGATGAGGAGCTAAAAGCTATTTTGGACGGAAAGGCTGAGTTTAGTGGGAAGTTAGCAAAAGTACAAATGCCGGATGCTAAGACATTATTGTATTGTGAAACTTCTGGTGAGGTGAACAGGTTTTATGTCCCCCAAACCCTGAGATATAAGGTGTTTGAGTTAATGCATGGTTTGTCGCATCCAGGAATACGGGCTTCTAGGCAGCTAATCTGTTTGAAATATGTTTGGCCAGGGGTAAATAAGGATGTTGCTGTGTGGTGTAGAGCGTGTATACCCTGTCAAAGGACTAAGGTACATCTGCATACTAAGTCTCCTTTGGTGCGATTTTTGGTTCCAGACGAGAGATTTGCGCATATACACATCGACATCATTAATCCTTTACCTCTAGTATGTGGATTCAGATATTGCCTAACCATGATTGATAGGTTTACCCGGTGGCCAGAGGCTGTACCTATTGTGGATATGACTGCTGAAACTGTTGCTCAGGCTTTTGTTCAGACGTGGGTTTCCCGTTTTGGTACGCCTCAGAGGATAACATGCGATAGTGGTAAACAATTTGAGTCCATACTTTTTGAAAGTCTGGCAAGAATGCTAGGCTCTGCTAGAACTGCTTCGTATAGGCCCCAGACGAATGGTTTGGTGGAGCAACTTTATCGACCTTTAAGGCAGGCCTTAATTTGCTATGGATTGGTTGGAAGCTCTCCCCCTGGTTTTGAAGGGCCTACAAACTATAGTACGTGAAGACCTTGGTGCATCTACAACTGAGCTGACATATGGAACGACTTTACGGCTTCCGGGCCAGTTGTACGAGGATAGCCCCTTGTCAGACCCACCGACTTATATTTCGAAACTACAAAAAATTGTGTTCGTTGAGACCTTGTCAACCTTTAAGACATGGGCAGCAAAACATCTATGTTCCGAAAGAACTAAAGTACTGCACCCATGTGTTTGTTCGGTGAGGTCATTTTAAGAAATCTTTACAACTGACTTACGAAGGTCCATTCAAAGTCGTAAAACGACTGCAAAAAGATTTTGTGGTTTCTATCGGAAACCAGGAAAAGATCATAAATATTGATAGTTTAAAACCTGCATTTCTGTTAAATGAAGATGGTGAGCCTGACCCTACAACTTACAATGTAACAAAATATACATTCTACATACTAATATTAATTACGGATTCCGTAATTAATGATATTTGAAATCATAAATTATTACAAATGTTTTTACTAATTATTTCAATGTCTTTTTAATTCATTCACTACTAAATCCAGGTAAAATAAGTCTATCAACAAAGACGTCGAAATCAATGTGATAGCCCAAAATGACTTTCGTTCTTATTGAAATCTGGTCTGATTGGAAAACAATCTCCAAGATAAAATGTGCAATTATTTTATTCAGTGATTGATTTCTAGATAAAAATCGAATTGTTTAAACATAAAAAAATATATATTTCTTGTATTTTTACATTTTTACAGTTACTTCATATACAGTGTAATATTTTGTCAAGGAGAACATTGTTGTTAAATAAAATTTGGATTATTAATTATGAGCTCAGTCCATTAAAAAATGTGCAATTACTTTAGAACTTCTGCAGATCTAACGTATAAGTACCATCTAATCGTAAGCCTATGTTTCCCGTTTGAGGAAGTATTCTTATTATTTTCATTCCAAGTATTTTTTAAATTTGAAAAGTGATTTTGAACAAGATATGTTTTGTGATACATGTTAATATTTAATATATAAAACAACATTTCAAAAGATTGAAAAGTATGTTGACAAAAAAAATTAAGTATTTGAATAGGATATACTAAAATCTAAAATAAAAAATCTAATATAATAATAAAAAAAAATTATAACTTCCTTTGAAAAGAAGCTTATTGGAAATACAGCAATAAAAGGATTTTCGTCGGACTCACAGAGAATTTTAAAACATAAATATTATGTCTTCTCAAAAAAGTTTTATCTGAAAATAGAACGAGATAACTACAAATAAGGAATGTGACATAATATCTCAAATGAATAGAAACTAAAACTTATTTTTGTTATTCTTGAGAAGAAATTACTGCATATACAATATGCTTTAGCTGTTGACAATTTTAATTTAAAAATAAAAATATCATTTAATTTAATGGTGGCAAAGCATATTACTTATGGCAAGAAAAACTTATTTATAAGTTTAGAAAAAAACATAATTATATATGAATTTAAAAATTAATATAATATTTCAATTTTGTGCTATACGTTCTTACTCTTGATGAAGACGCTAGGAAGTATATTTTTCCAAGATATATGCTAATACAGTTTTGTTATTCACAGCAAATTATTCACAGAAAAGATGTTTTAAGTTTGAAGACGATTTTTGGAAAAAATACTTTTAAGTAATTCCTATTACTATTTTGTTAATTTAAACAACGTTTACTAAATTCAGGGAAAAATATAGATACTCTCATACGAAGTAAAAGATGCCCATTTGAGATTGAACATAATATTCTAGAATACAAAATAGAAACAATTTATTTATTATTTTTGGCGAAACTTCACTGGAGGCTTCGCTGTGAAGCGGAGAAAAGTTTTTGGTGCCTGTATAAATGTATGTATGCATTTATATATGTATGTATGCATGTAGGTATATCTCACGATAAAAGCAGCAAAAAAGTATCCGATTAGCTTGAAATTTCGTAGATACATTGGTGAGGTATTCGGAATTAGCCATAAAGATTTTTGTTTAATTTTTTGATTAGTTTGACAAATTTGGAGCATTTTGTTTCATGTCTGTGGAATTTTAGACAATTTTACAATTTTATCGCTTGTTGCAAAATAAAATACACATTTGTGTAGCTCATTTGTACAATTACGGACACTAATTTTCCCAAATACATATCTAAAAAATCGATCGGTATAAAATTTGTCAGTACTTATCTAAGATGTTTAAAGTTAGCTGGTGTTTTTTAGTGTAATTTTGTTTATCTATTCCAAAAATGTAAAGAATTTTAATTTTCCATTTATGTGTTTTTGAATTATATTTCTATTGTTTTATCTTTATCATTTAGAACTATGACTACACATTATGACTAGATACTATTGTTAAATGCGCATAAATACAAATCAAAAATAAAAAAACATATATAAAGTTTCCTGCAATTTGGTAATATTTACAGTGAAGTAAATAGAATATTAATAATAATAATACCATAAAAAAAATTTTTTTCGTTTAATATTTTGTGTGAAGAATTGCTTTGTTGCCAATAGTCAAATAATATTTGAATTAAAGAAAGAAAATTTATGCGCTACATTAGCAGCAATAAAGGAAAAAAACGTCACTTTATTATTATTTGTAAATGAATAATAATGGCACCATCATTAATTATATATATACAATGGAATATTTCGTCAAGTTTTGTTCGTTTCTATAAAGATTGAAATATCAGTATCAGTAATGGTATCAGTTTGAAAAATGAATTCGAAATATACAGAGGGATTTTTATGTATACGCAAAGGATTATAACGTCTCAGATTATATTGGTTCGCATATTCTTCATTGAGAGCGTGGATTAATATTAAGATGTTACTTTTCCTATGTAGGCATTTTAAAAAGTGATGGACATTTGATTTTGAATATTCTACCCAACTGGCCACTTGCTCAACAGACTGAGCTTGCGGAGTTTGTTGATAAGCGTGGTGTCACCGAACGTTCGTCTGGAATATTCTGAACAGTTTCGTGTGACCCTATTTGATCGCATGTCCCTAATTGTAGCGGTTGTAAGAGACGGAAAATTATCTATTTTCAAAGTCTATCTTAATCTGTCTTTTTACTTCAGCTACGTTTCAAACTTACAGTAATATTTTAGGATAAATTTACTTTGCTCAAACTTTAATCTCGATGCAGCCATTATTTCAAGTTAAGTAATATTGAAAGGAACATAATAATATTATTATCTCAGGGCTCTTAGTTTGTATAAAATGTTTTATTATTTCTACCAGTATTCCAAATCAGATACCTTTGAGAAAATTTCTTCTACATATGCAATAGAAATATATCATGAAGATAATGTTTTCTCAATATTGGTAATAACAATAAAAATTCTTCTATACGCTATGAGCCCTGTTAGCGAATAAATTGTGTATACACACTGTATACACATAATAAATGCCGAAGTTTTTTGTATAATTTCGGAGGAGACGCTTTTTTATCTTAGAAAAGTTCACAATAACAGGAAAAAGAAGAACATTATTGAGTCCTTGAGAAGGTGCTTTTTTATCTCAGAAATGTTAAAAAAAAAAAAAAAAAAAAAAAAAAAAAAAAAGGAATATCATTGCGTAAAATCGTGTTTAACGTGGCAGCCCTAAACAGTTTCAATTCTTGAATCTATGAATTATTATACTGTACGCTTATAAGTATTATATATAATGAAAAAAAAATTGCTCATGGATTTTAAATATTATGTAAAGTGTGATTAAAACTTAAATTCTACCTGAACACCTGATGTTCAGTCTCCTGGTATCGATATGAAAATTTTGTAGTTTTCATTTAAACACATATCTGTTAGGATGAAGTTTTTGAGAAATATAATAGTACAATTATTTTTATCGTACACACGGAAAATTTCTAAACATTCATATAATGCCCTCATCAAAGACCTATAGAACGAAAATAAAACGAAAAACATAAAAGTTAAATCTGACAAAAATATCCCAAATGCAGATAAATTAAAATACATAAACACACACTTATATATGTACATATATTGAAAACCATACATAAATGAATTTAAATAGGATATAATGGCATCTAAAAAATATTTTTTTAATAAACTTCTTTTGAAAAGAAACATCGGCAGAACATCCGATTAGGAAAACATCCGCAAAACACAGCGCAGAATCATAAGGACTGTGGTTTTCGGTACATCCAAATTGCGGATAACAATTTTTAGGTACACTCGTAATTATATAAATACGTATCACCTGTATATGTCGTCTAGTCCATCTGTCTGCCCGTCTGTCCCCATATAACAGCGCAAAAACTACCCAACCGAATCGTTTGAAATTTAATAAATATAATATTTGTAGAATTTTGTCGGGTCATTTCAAATTTTATGAAAATGAATCAAAACAAAAATATATTAATAAAATTTTTCTTCATTCTATTAAATCCTATCATACGTAATCTATATAATAAAAACGCAAAGCAACGAGTGTCATCAACATATTCAAAATTATTTTTTCGGATAAAACTGCATAAAAGTAACGTTTTTAGAAAGATTGTTCAAAATAAATTAATGTTTGAAAGAGGACTTACGGTCAATCATATATATATATATTCTGCAATAACTTTAGCTGAAATTAGATTGGCAGTTCAAATTCTTGATCCATGAAAGTAAACAAAAAAAGTTATTCATTCGTCGGGAAAGTTTTAAATGTTAAACCATAGAGTTATTCGTTCGCAAAGGTTGGCGATGTAGCCTGGTGTTTGTCGTAGCGATCATTGCAGGGATAGGCATAGTAAGGTAGGCCAATCATATGATGGACATGTTACACGTACAGCAGTCAAATCGACCGTTCGCATATGTATAGTAGGGGCCATAAAGAATGAATAGGTGTTTCTTGCTATACAAGTAATTTGACAAACAATGACGTCAGCTGCCCTTTCTTTATAAGCCAATCAAAGTTTTGCAAAATTATGTTAAATTAAATACAGACGATATAATTCATTTCACTGAAATAATAACGGTGATTTTTTTTTTTTTTACATTGTCTTGTACTGGATATTTGCGCATATTTTAATTTTAATGTAACAGAATTGCAACTAATTGTTTGTAGCTATTGCACCAAGATCTGAATATTTATGAAACTAATTATAGTAGGAACCTGATTAAAGGAAGTCTTCCCACACTGCTTATTAAAGGTTTTCCACACGCACTGCTTTGCACATGGTGCTCTGTGATTGGTGCTTCTTACGTATATCCTATGAATTATACAATTTGTCTAAATGGAACTCTTCTTTGTGTTGTCATTGTTCCTTTACAACGATCTTATTTGCAAATGTTTTACAACGGCAGTTTTTGTCATACATGTATCGTTCCAACGCTATTTAAGGCTTTTTAATGCCCTGATGAAACTTCACAGGGAAAAAGTGGGTGTTGCCATTCGAAAATTAAAAAATTTTCTCAATGTAACCGTAACCGTGAGAGCTTTTTGTTTTAAATCATCACGATCGTGAGTGCACACTTTCAAATAACAATAACTGAAATTTATTTTCGATTGGTTGAGCGATTTGGCCATTAGGGGTTCATATATCGGGGAAGTTTTTTTATGACCACCCTATATACATGTATATATATATATATATATATATTTGTACTCACATTGTGCTACACGAGTGTTTCCTGATGAAACAATGGGGATTGTTTTGTTACATTATGAGTATAAATCCATCTTTACTCTTTCTTCAAACAGCGAAATTTAAAACATTTATAATAATTTAAAGAAAATTTTAAAAGAAAGTACATGCATAGAAAATAATTATGAGGAAAAAACTATGCATTGTAGCTATCTTTTTCTATGGAAATCAAAGGTTTAAAAAAGTCACAGGAAGCAAAAAATCAAACACATATTGTAAGTTATTTATATATGAATGTGAATGGTATATTTTGGAATAAAAATCATAAATATTTATATACGTATTTTGTTTTTTTTTTTCTTTTAAAGTATTTCTTCTGAAAAGAAGCTTGTAGGAAATACAGCAATAAATCTATTTTTGTCCTTATCAGAAAAAGTTTGGAAACATACATATTATCTCATACAAACGAACTTTATAAAAAAAAAATAGATTAATAAAACTGAAAATAAATTATTCAAAAAATATATCAAGTGTAAAAAAATGAAATTTATATAAGTCATTCTTTAGAAACTGGTACACGTTTCAAATAATATGGACATATATTAAAATAGCTGTTTTAATCCATTTAAGCATAATAAAAGAAATTTCTCATGAAAAACAAAATTATTTAATGTATATTTTTAAGTAAACAGAACGGACTATGGATAAAATTAGGTTCAGTATAAAGATACATGTGGTTGTTCCTGCTAAAGCCATTTAAATAATTTTGTTCAAAGAAATGTGCAATGCTTTATATATAAATCCATTAAGAACGATTTTTTTCCATCCAAGGAATTATTATTTTTTTAATATGAAAATATGCATTTTAAAGGAAACACTTTTGAGTATTTACTTTATTAAATATTATAAATATGTTGTAAACGATAAACATATGAGTTTGAACATGATACTCTGTAATCTGAAATAGAAATATTTTTATCGGTTTTTTAAATGTACTTCTTTTGAAAAAAGACTTATGAAAAATGCAGCGAGAGAAAAAAAATTCGTCCTACTCGTGGGGAATTTTAAAACATACATATTATGACCTCGCAAAAGTATTTTATCTGAAAATAGAAAGAAAGTAATAAAAATATTTTTTTGCGAAAAGGTATCTCAAGTGTAGTGAAATGAAAACTTTTTTTTTGCCTCTTACTCTTCAAAAGAAATAAAAAGTGTCTTTATATGATGTTATCGTAATTTAAAATATATACTTGACTTTATTGAACTGTATTAACCACATTTAGCAGGAAAGACAACATAGTTTAATAATTTATATATATATATATATATATATATATATATATATATATATATATATATACAAATACTAAGTAACTATAGGGTAAATGCAGGTTAGATGTCCCATTGGGTTTAATGTTCCCAACCCTAGTTAACAAAGTCCTAGTTACTGTATTTCAGCTACTGGATGTGTGACAAATCTAGTAACATTTTTCTACTCTAAATTGTTAAGAAAACGTAGTACACGAAGTTTTAGCGATTTAGTTATTCAAATAAAAGTTATAATCATGAAACGTAAATTTGACTTTTGCTTTATGTTCTTGTATGACAGATAATATGCTTACTAGAGATTTTTCATGAAATATTTAGTGAATGTTGTTGAAGAAGGCATCGAGTAATGTGTTAATTGCAGGTTGCAACCATATGTGTTCCTCCTTCCATAGCTACTGGCTGGGGCATCCATCTTGGATTAAAAGGATGCATGCCTAACCTGCATCGGAGATATATGCCTCACTTGTGATGTGGAATGAGACGCCCCATTTATAATTATCAAATAACTTTGTTGTGCGAGAATATTTTTTTATATCTTCAGGATTGTGAGAAAAAAAAGTTTCTTCTTTTGGTTGACCATGGATCTTCCGGGGGATCATTACCTAACAAGTCAGCGGTGGTGTTAGTAGCAATATACTCTCCGTTTAAACAATGATTAAAAGAAAATCATTTTGTTTCATTTCAGAAAGTTGGTTCAAAATATTGAAACTCCTACACATTTTTAAGTGAAAATATTTAATTGGTATTTACAGTGTTTGGTATTTACTGCAAAACATGAGTCCATTTTAATTCGCACATTCCGAACTTCCCCTCTCTTCATATCAGAATATATTTAGAAGCACTAAATATAAATAGAAATATAAAATATATATTTAAAATCCCTTAAGTATATCATTCTCACAAAAAACTCGGAAAGACTATACCGGGGGAACATATTAGAGGTATAATCCCTCTAAATGCTTCTTTATTTATTTAACTAATTGTCCTTTTATTGTTGGCAATTCCTCTCCCCCTCACCTTAATTTAAATTATACATAAGATTAATCTTCCGTAGAATGTATAAAATATTTTGAACTCATTCATTATGAACATAAAAAGCTAATGCATTTAATTTGAGATTTTTAAATGTTCTTCCCGAATTAGCCTTTAGAGTTTGTACATCGAAAATAAGTAGGGGATGCCGGTAATCCTTCTTAGCTTGGACTAATTAAGTTTAGTCTTTGTTATAATTATCTGATTGGCTTAGAAAATTTTATGCCCATTTATTCGAAGAATCGGGAATATCAAATATCCTTTGATGTGGGTGTGTAATGCAATATTGTTATACAAAGCCTATAAGCTCAAATTGCTTTTTTTTAATTATAAATTTGATGTAAATAGAATATTAAGTGAAATGCAAATCCCTATTTTAAATTATAAATGTTAATTACCAATGCTTCCTATTTTTTTACGTATGGGACATCTATCCCTATCAAGTGGAGTGTCTAACCCTGAAGTCCGGGATATATGGCCAAAATCATTTATTAAGTTTTTTGATAAAAACACTATTTTATATTGTATTTGTTTTAAAGTAATATTTTATATGATGTTCTGCATAAAATTTGGAGTAGATAGGTTGCATGTGCACTACAAAATGCATTGCTATAAAAAAGAAAAATGAAGGGGGGCTTAAGTAGGGCAACTATCCCGGACTTACCCTACTGGATGACTCAAAGTATATGTCTTCGTAATCAACCTTTAAACCCCAGATAATAGAAACAATCTTCCAATTAGAAAACTAAAGAAATGAAGTACAGCTTTCAGTAACGACTTCTGTTTATATGAGGATATGGAACTCCAATATTTTCGTTCAGTTAAAACGAAAAGATTCACTTTTAGTACAGGAAAATACTGAAATTTCGCAGTGGAATAAATTCAGTGGAGTAAAATATCTATAAAATGATTGTGTTTACAAACAGGGTTGAACAAACGCATATATATGCATTGTGGTCTACGAATGGTAATTGATTAAGAGGCACTTTCAGTTGTGTTATAATTTTTCAGCTGAATTAAATTTAAGTGCACTTTTTGATATGTATAAAAGTAAGATACATGGCTGCAGAAAAAAACTACGAATATATATTAGCATTTATGGCAGATAATTTATTAAATATTATTTTTTTTCAATTGTGTTTGAATTTATTTTTCGATTTACTCTTTTATTGAATGAAAACATTAAGTGTGATAGTGTTGGAAAATGTTTGCTTCATAAACTATTCGTGATATAAAATGTTTCTTTATGGTATTAATATTGATAACGGTCATGATTTTCATTTACGCATTTAACTCTACAATGAGATAATTTTGAACTTTTTTCGCTTATTTAGTTTGTTTTTTGTTTTTTGTTTTTCTATTTAATATATTATATTTTTTATTGGTCACGTTTTCTCTAAGAATCAAATGTAATAAAGACAGAACATGGATGATGAAAATTAAAGAAGAAATTATTTTTATTATATTTTTTCAAGAATTTACATAGATCAAATTAGACTAATATTGTTATTTATTGAAGCAATTTTTGCGATTTTTTAAAATGTGTTTCTCTTAAAAAATTTAAAAAATGGCAGGTTTCTTGTACTATTTGCCAGAACGTTTATTTTTATGTTTCTGAAATAAAAACGTAATTACGAAAAAAAAGTTTTTAAAATGATATATTATATAAACTAAGAAGTCACTTTGAAACTGAAATCATATTTAGAATATTTTACTTGTTCAAAGATACAAATTTTAAGTCTAAAAAGTTATGTTTTATCTCATGGTTATCTATACATATTGTACGGAAATTAACGAGTCTTTACGGTTTAATTTTTGGTTATATGTTATTGTTCTTTGTATCCATTATCCTATGAAATTAAATATTTGTCTGCGGCTGTAAGAAACATTGAGATTTCCTGTACCTAATTTGTTTTTGCCATTTAAACGGGTCATGATAAACTAAATAAGTAGAAAAACATCTTGTTTGTATATGCATGTTAAACGTATTGTTATACATGGAGCATGTGTCATTAACATGTGTCAGCGATATGGTGAAAAATGAGTAATGCATACGAAAATATATAAAATGTTATTTATCATTATACATATATATATGCGTGTGCGTGTGAATGCATATGTATGCATTTATGTATAAATAAATTTAAAAATTCAGCGGATACGGACACGCAAATTGAATGAAAACGGTTATATTTCTGAAATAGTTCTCGAATACGGCATCGAAACTGCCTGAAGATAATTTCTATTCCGTATTTTATTTATTCCCTTCAGAATAAACCAGGTTTATCCGATTTGAACAGCCTTATTGGGCGTCTTTTGCGCGCGGAAACTTTTGCAAGTAGATAAATAATTTAACTATATCATATTTTAAAGGGGTTTTTTTCAGCAATGTAATTGATATGTGTTACACTGAATTATTTTTTTTTAATAGTCATACAAAAGAATGTTAATAGTCTTACCTCGTTGCCTACCTCGTTGTCTCGCATAGCGCGACGCAAATAAGCGAACACAAATCGCATTCATTATATATATTCTATGTAAACATTCAAATACATGATTATAAAAAAATGCAAAATGCAATTATTCAAAATTCAAGAAACAAACGTATTCTATAAATTCAGATTTAAATATATATATATATATGTGTGTGTGTATGTGTGTGTGTGTGTGTGTGTGTGTAATTCCGAAATAGGGGTACATTGCATTTTCATGATATAACCTTTGCTAAAATCCGTGAATCATGTAAACTAAATGATATAAAATTGTAGGTAAAATACCCTTGTCAAAACATAAACAACCGCTTTATTTGCTAAAGTTATTCTTGAAAACAAGTACTTCTATTTGTTTCTATTGATTTATTTTGTTAATAATGAACTTTCCCTTAGTTTTAAAAACAAAATAATCGATTTAAAACTTTAACGAAAACAAGGAAAAAAATCTTTCTTTCCACCCTTTATCATCGATCTCGTTTAATTAATAAGCTTGAGGCAACGCCAAAACCACTTCCTTTTTTTTAAATGTTATCTGGAGAAATATATTGAACAAAAATACTTTTCCAAGAGTTAGAATTAATTTTAACAAACAATAATAACGTCATTAATAAATATTAAGTGTTGTAATCTTTGCAAGTTTTGGAGTAAACGTCACAGAAGCAATCCATTTATGATTTTTCTTCTTCTTTATTTTCTTTAAAAAAATAACGAAGTAGTTGTTTTTTAATTTAACTTTTATTCAAACATAGATAGTTTTCGCGTCACGTTTCTTTTTTAGAAATCTAGAGTCATTAATCACTATTAATGAGGGTTAAAGAAAACCAAATCTTTTTCAAGCAAAAAAAAAGAAAAAGAATGAAAAGAAATCCAAATAAAATTTTCTTTGAACTGTTTACTTTGACATAATGGCAAAACAATGATGAACAAAGTATTACAATTGTTTTAACTTCAATTTCAGATTTAAATTGACTGTAAACAGAGTATTTTATATAATTAGTTTATTGTTTTATATAAGTTTTAATGTATGCCCATACACAAGCTTTTGAAGGACGCTCCGATTTTTACTTTAGTTTTTTAGTTGGTAAGGAATCGTGGTGGCAGATATTCTGTCTAAATTTCATACCGATCCCAAAATTGGTATATTTATCTGTCTGCCAGCTTTTCGTCTTGGCTCTGACAATCGTAAAATTTAATCACTTCGAATTTTAAGTACGTTGTTAAGGTATACATTTGTTCAAGATGTATGTTTTTCAGGTATACTTTTCTATTTATAGGTAGTCTTCTTTTCATATACTGATTTTGAAGATACAAATCAAAAATTTTAATTTGTAATCAGCTACTGCAGTTAAAACTTGAGTGGTGCGGTCAGCAATGTTGTTTAAAGTAAAAGGGATAAAAAATAATAAAATATATTCGGCTGTGTGAAACAAAGATGGGCCAAGTACAACAACTGGAGCATAAAAACTGAATAATTGAACAAAACGGACAATTCTTTTTATTAATGTTTTGCAGAAATGAAAGCTAAAATTGTGGTAAGAAACAATACCCTAAAGTTTTACTATTTTTATCTAGAAGAGCGACGGTGTTTCCTGTGTTAACCACTGTTTCAGTCCGGGTAAAAGAAAGAGAAATATAATATCCTAAAAATTAGTTATCACGACAAAGGAGCTACGTGCATCCGCGTTCCTACATCCATAAACGACCACCAGAAAAATGGTGCTGCTTTCACATAGTCATAATAAAATCCTTAATTTTATAAAGGAGAAGTGTGCGTTTTCTTTTTTGCTTGTAATAGAGAAATATGCGTTTTCCCTGACAACACTTAATAAAATGCAAGAAATACATCTAAATAGCGAAGTCACTCAAATGTTATTTTCTATGGCTTGATAATAAAGCCTTTCCTTAAAAATAAACGGTCTAAATTTCAGAAAAGCAAGATACCCTAATGATAAAAAATAAATTTTAAACGGAACTCATATTTTGATTCGCAAAAATTAAATTTACAATGATTACATTAAAAAGAGGTCATCTTTTTTTTTTTTTTTTTGTCTAGCTAGTGCGGATTCTATTTTTATTATGGATTCTATTTTGTCCATAGAAAGTGATTTCCTATTCAGGAGATTATTTTTTTCCTCATTATTTTTGCTGCAATTGAAATGCCCGCATTGCATTAGATGTTTTAATTCCACGTACATCTAAAGGAATGTACGTGTTCTACGTCATTTCAACTCACTGATATCAAACATTTTAAATTTTATATACGGAAACAGCTCATTATCTGCTACAATAACTGTCAAACTAACGTTAGGTATCTTGAGTAATATACCGAATTCATTTGTATTGTTTAAAAAATTAAAGCTATAATCTAAAGATGTATCTTCATAAGATTATAAATTCAATATTACTGCTAGAGTATCCAAAACAAAGTTTCTTTATTGCAATTACATAAAAATAATCTACTGTAATAACAGTAAAATGAAAACGAATCGCAAGTTGTAATCAATTTCATAACAATAAAGTAAGACATTTCTTGCTAAAAGATGCTTTAATTTGTAATATTCGTGCTGTATATATGTATTCTCCGTGCATCTTGATCCACACCTGTTGTGGAGTTTTGGGGTTCTTTCTAAAACACAACTTACTTAAACTTAAAAAGCTCATTTATTACTCAATCTTCACTTGACAATTAAATATTTAAAAAAAAATAAGTATACCCTGATTAGCTCCACTGAAATCTGTTGCCATGGAAAAGGTAGCAAATTATATTAAACTAATCAAAATATCAAAACTTAAGAATCCGAATAGGTTAATACAACAATGATAATTTTGAACTCATCATTTTAAGACAATATTAAATGTAGTAAGGGGCAACAGATTTCTAAATCAAGTAGCATACTGGATTGCATAAAGAACACCCAACTCTACTCCAACCCGATCAAGCTCAAATATCCATACACATTAAATTAACAAAAGTGTAATCATCATATAATTTGGAAAAATGCAGACAACCTGAAATTCCTCCAATATGAGGACCAAAAGGGGAAAGAGTTAAATCCGTTAATAGAATAGGGATATGATGATGTACTAAAATTTTAGAACAACCATAGAGATTCTGAACAAGATCCGATCGGTTAACCAAGAATCGTATAGTGGTGTATAATGACTGGATACTTTTTTTTTTTTTTTTTTTTTTTTTTTTTTTACTTTTTAAAATAAAACAATTTTGGTGTATATTTTAGAAAAACAATGTTTCTGAAAGAGGAGAGTTAAAGCTTAATTTAACATTTTATGAAATTAAATTTAATATTACTGTTTCACTTATTAATCTATCCATCCTTAAATCAAGATCAAAAATACGATTGTATAACATTGAGTGAACTTCAATTTATGTTCATTAAAACAGTCAGTTATGAATTTAAACTTAAGAAATTTTAAAGTCCTAATTTAATAAAGTTGAATTTTCTCTCCCTTTTTTTTTTTTTTTAATTAATCACAGAAAGGTTAGGCCATTCTTATAGGTCTACTGTGAATATAAAAAATTAATTATTTAGAGATTTATACAAAGAAAAACATACCAACTTTGATAATAAACAAAAAAAAAAACACAATTTATTTGAACATTTAAAATAATGAAGCAACTAAGTTATCAAAAATAATCTTAATAAAACAATATAACAGCTGATCTTTTAAGTTGAAACCACTCACTGGTTACTTTTAAATTACACATCATATTTTTAAAATTACCATCATATTACCATTTAATGGTCGTTCAAACATACAAACATTATATATTAACCTACAGACTATTTCTGTTCATAATGTTTATTCTTATTGAAATTATCCAAAGATATTCATTTCACTTTTAAACTCTGGTATAGCAAACATATTTTTTTTTTTTTTTTTTTTTTTAAAGAGGTACAAATAAATAAAAAGAAAAACTATGCAAATAGTACTTACAACAGGTAGAGAGTTCTACAATTTTAGTCAATGGGCACTTAGGAGCATTTCCTCCTTTTTCAAAATCTGATGAAGCACTTAAGCTGGAGTATTCAGGCTGGGGAAAAATTCAGACGTGGTTTCAAGCTAACATTCATCAATCCTCTCATCTCACTGCATCACTTGCCATCAA
The DNA here is from genome assembly GCA_963931845.1 of Maratus michaelseni. Classification (NCBI taxonomy): domain Eukaryota; kingdom Metazoa; phylum Arthropoda; class Arachnida; order Araneae; family Salticidae; genus Maratus; species Maratus michaelseni. Next base: position 318,535,728 of record OZ007593.1, on the reverse strand, counting down.
CTACTAGGTCCATCATCTAGTCCGGAGGGGAAAATCGTTCTACGGTCCAGAACTTCACCGTCGGAGTCAGTAATTTCACCTTCCTGAAGCATGTGTTTTATTCGAAGATAGCCATCACCGTAACTCAGAACACTACGACTTCTAACGACCGGTTTAGTTCAATATCTATGATCACTTCTGATGGTTAAGAAGTCATAATCTTGGAGCGCCACTACGCCAAAAAAAAATAGGCTACACATATCTTCTTCTTAATTTCTCGTTAACAGTTATAGATCCGCAATTCGAAAATGCCCTTATAGCCTCTTTTCATCATAACATCATGATTTAGGATGGTTAATGTAGGGCCATCAATGCCCCACTCTCAAAAAAAAAATCTTCCAGAAACCTGTCCGCCTTCAACAACTTCGCGATCCAGCCCACAGGCCAATCTTCGAGCCCCGTAATAAGTCGAATTTTTTTTTTTTTTACGAGTCAAACGACAGGTCTCTTGGCCAAACAACAAGTGTCGTAAACATTCATTCTCTCGCGCTGCTTGAAAAACGGGACCGATCCACTCTGCCAGGGGTACGGGAATGGAAACAAAAGGAAAAATGGACTCATCGTGAAGACTGCAGCTTGCCGCTCCACTCTGCCGGCCGCTTCATGGGGGAAGGAAACCATGCATCACCCCCATGGCGTGTGCTGAAGGGGGGTCCTGTTAGCCTCTGTTTACATGGGCGCCAGCTATCCGCCTGATAGCAGAGCCAATTGAAGCCTGACGTAAACTTACAAAGCCTAATTGCGTGTATAGTACACTCATAAGATAACGTAATTCTTATACAGGGCGGTCGGTCATTCTTATATCAAAGTCAGACTAGATGACTCCAAATTTTCCACCTGTGCAGTCTACTGACAAAACATCCCTCCCTTGCTGTCTGCTTTTCGTATTTGAAAAACAGGAAGCTACGTTAGACTATAAACGTTGAAATTACTTTGCAAAAAGAAAAAGAAAGAAGAAAAAATAAAAACTGATTTTATTATAATTATTACAATTACTTTTATTTATTTAAATTTTTATTAGAAACAGAAAAAAAGAGTGCTTTTAAATAAATGTTGAGAAAGTGATTTAAATAATTAATGTAGATTAAAAAAAAAAAAAAATTGTTGAAACCAACCGTAACAAGATTGCTCCCCCCGGCTAATTAAAAAAAAATTTTTTTTGAGAAAACAAATTATTTTTTTGAAAGGTAACCTGGTACCACATGGCATGCTGGGACCTCAACACTGAAAAAACTGACCCACAAACACAGATCATACATCGATCCGGGACGGGATCCAGAGAGTTCACCGCTGAAATACCACCCTGACAATATATTCCGGATATATACAACTAGAGCTCGCACATCCGTAGAAACCATTACCTAAAATATTACCTGAAACATGACCATAAAAGAGTACTACCAGAGGAGGGACCACAAGGCTGATTTTACCACTAAAATGACCAAGATATTTTCTGCACCTGTAAAAGAACACATGTTCCACCTGATTGTGAAACCTCACTTCCCTACTACTGTCATTCCTACGCATAACTGCATCCTTCCTGAGACTTCTGGCAACAGAACTGTAAATAATACATAAATTGAATTTTGAAAAAAAAATTAGCCGAAAAAGAAGAGAAGCGCCCACTGATTAATTGTCACTATACTGCTTATATACATAACTTCAATAATTGGCATCACAGTATATTACAACACTATCTATTAATGTAAATAAGTACTAGTAATATCATAGTTACAACACTGTAAATGTCAATGAAATTTGTAAAACACATATTAATTCTATTATACAAAAATACACAAGAGCAACTGGTGACACACAAAAAAAAATATATACATATACATCTGTAAGACACAAATTATGGTATCACAGACCATGTTAGAGAATTACGCACACAATTGTAACAATTTTATATGAGAACACATGTTTGTTTTCGAACACAGTCTAATGATTCGGGATATTATGTAGATTTTACAAATGCACGTACAAGTAATGTGCATGGGAAAGTGTATCTCTGCCTCTGTGCTACTTATAGCAAAAAGCAGTTTCGGGCCTTTTGGGCACTACAGGGAAAACATTCCACAAAATAAAATAAAAAACAGGGGTGGTGACATATATCACCAGGAAGGAAAACACACATTCCACAAAAATAGGAAGTAGAATAAATAAAATAGTTAATTTTAGCACTTTTAGCCACACACAACAACATACAGGCATGTACATGAGACAGTATGTACTAGAAAAAGAAAAAGGGCCCACACTCCTTAAAGTTTAAGCTCAAATAAAACCACAAACTGTATAGTAAATAATAAATCTATCTAGTTAAAATGTAGAAATTAAAGTAAACACATACTTAAAAAGTTATATACAAAACACTGATGCATTAAAAAAAACTGAACTAAACAGATCTACTTCGGCAAAAGGGCATACAAAACACAACATCCTAAAAAAATTTTAAAATAACAAAAATTACATTCGTTTCTTTTTTTTTTTCTTTTTTTTTTTTTTTTTGCAAAAATATACCCAAAATCTACGAAAACGGGGTGCGGACGGGTATATACCACATAATCTACCATAAAACAGACAAAAACCTTAAGTATAGGCATAAAAAGGGTTAAAAATGCCTGCATGAGAGTATCAACACACAACCAAAACAAACCTTTAATACGCTAGAAAAACTAAGTTCCGTTTTAAAAATGTCAAAAAAAATAATTAAATATACATACACATTAACTAAACTATAAATAAATACAAATAAACAAGGTAAAATTGAATAAAAATGCTTGAATAACGAAAAAAGGTAGTTAGTATTTATAACTCGGACGGTCTCTTCTATCCCGTAGCGAATAGTCGGTTCTAGAAATCGATATTGAACGACTACTTCTATTCGATTTAGCAGCTGGACGAATCGATGAACGGGACCTGCGCGAATCGCTGTGCTCAGCAGTTGAACTGCTTTCTGCAGTGGCTGAATTTTTACCTACGCGCATTTCACTGCCTTCTGCCGTTGCTAAATTTTTATTTACGCACATCTCGTTATTCTCTGCCGCTGCAATCTCCGGAGAAATGGGAGGTGGGGGAGAGGGATTTATGATTTCAGTCGCGTCGCTGTCTGTTTCCTCCACTTCCGGCGCTACCGGAGTTTCGTTATTGTTGACGTTCACTACTGCTGGTGCGCGGTTACTATCATATGGTGCCCAGGGAATGAATCGGTTACGCTTACACCTGCGTACAGGAGGAGAATCGCGCGGTTGGTGTGGTGAATCGATGGTCACGTTTTCAGTCGATCCCAGGCCAATTGTTTGTTTTGGTTTACTGGACCAGATGGGGAGTCTGTCTTTGAAAGAAGACAACCTGTCATCATGGACAACCTGACAATTTTTGGGATTAGCAACTAGCGCTATTTTAAAATTAACCTCATTTAGCTTCTCAATTATAGTAAAAGGACCATTATTTTGCTTGCTTAATTTTTTTGTATTACCAGGGGCGACTGTGGGTGTAAATAACCACACAAGATCTCCTATTTTAAAATTTTTATCAACAGCTGTCTTTTCACGGTATTTTTCCTGCTGCTCAGAAACTTTAATTAAATTACTATGTACTTCAGTGTATACTTTTTGAAGAGCTGGGATTAAGAGTTCGCAAAAAGAGGGTGCATCATTATAATTAAAAGAAGGTGGTTGAGAAAAGAGATTATATGGTAGATTCATATTTCTGCCATACATAACTGCAGCTGGGCTAAGTTTAGTTGAAGAGTGGACAGCTGAACGCATAGCTAGTAGTGCAAATTTGAGTTTAGTGTCCCAGTCAGATTGATTTTGGTTGACTATGTGACAAAGTGCATTTTTAAGAGTCGATTCTGTCTCTCCACTTGCGAGTTGCCAGCCGGGTGATAAGATGAGGTCTTAATATGATTAATACCAAACATTTTATATACGTGCTCTATCGCATCTGAAATTAGATTCTTCGCGTTGTCCGTCGTAATAAAACAGGGCGCACCGTAGCGTGATATGAAATCAGCTAAAGTGTCCGCAATGACATCTGAAGTGGTTGAACTAACCGCATATGCTTCTGGCCACTTAGTAAATGAATCTATATATGCGACAATATACTTATTTCCCGAAAAAGTTTGCGGTAAGGGTCCAATGAGATCCAAATGAACCTTGTTCATGGGAAACTGGGGGGTCGGCATACGTTGCAGAGGGGCGAGCTGGTTCGCTCTATAAGCTCTCTTCTGCTGGCAACTAATACATGACTCCACTAGATGCTTGACATCTGACGACATTCCTGGCCAATAGAAGTGCTCACGAATGCGATCAATGGTCTTTTGAAAGGCTTGATGACAAGCCGCTAGGGACTCATGTGTTAGTGCAAAAACTTGAGTAACCAATTCTTTTGGCACGACTAACTTTACAGATTTATTCAAAATAGCTGACTCCCTTGTATCCTCACAAACTAAAATGTCATCTCTAAAAAAAAATTTCATGTATTTAGGAGCAATTTCTACACCTTGGTCTAGTTTTCTTGCAATCTCGCAGCATTTCTTGTCTGATTTTTGTAATTCACCAATTTTTTCAAGTAGATTAGAATGAGGAATAAAAGTAACTTCCTTTTCGACTTGTATACAAAAATTACAATTAACAGTATCATTGGAGTTATCATTGTTGACATACCTCGAAAGGAAATCTGCGACACTGTTACACTTACCTTTAACAAACTTGATTGTAAAATTAAAGTCTGAGAGAGTGCAGATCCATTTAGCCATGCGATATGTAGGGTCGTGAATTTTTAACATAAATGTTAGAGGCGCATGGTCTGTATAGATGAAAAAATGGGTATTAGCAATGTAACATTTGAAGTGGGCAGTAGCCCAAACTAAAGCTAGTAATTCCCTTTCAGTGGTGGAGTAGCGGGTCTCAGCATCTTTCAATTTTCTGCTGGCAAAGGCAACAGGATGGAGCATGTTATTTTCATCTAATTGTGATAACACTGCGCCTAATGCTTCGCCACTGGCATCAGTATATAAATGGAATTATTTCTCAAAATCAGGGAGTGCAAGACATGGTTTTGAAATAAGAGCCATTTTAAGGTCTTCAAATTCTTTCTGTGCATCTTCATTCCACGAAAATTTTCCTGTCTCTTTCGTTAAGTTGATTAGATTTTTAGCTCTCTTAGTAAAATCTGGTATAAATCTCCTATAGAAAGATAGAGTTCCAATAAATGACCTAACAGCCTTTCGGGTAGTTGGAGGTTTAAAGTTTTCTATTACGGCAATATTTTTATTGATAGGTGATACTTGGCCACTACAAATCTCAAAACCTAGATATTGTATTTTATTCGAAAGGAAAGTGCATTTACTGGGCTTAAGTTTAAGTTTATGCAGTCTTAACCTTTCAAAGACCATGCTAAGCTTCTCAAAATGAGAATTAACATCACTGGAGGCAATTACAATGTCGTCGATATAAACAAGAATTCCAAGATTGCCTAAATCAACGAAAATAGCATTCATAAGTCTTTGGAAACTGTTACCTGAATTTGAGAGCCCAAAACAGTTACGGGTCCACTCAAAAAGTCCTTTGTGGGTGATTATAGCAGTTTTATGCCTATCCTCTGGGCGAATAATCTGTTGAAAAAACCCACTAGTTAAATCTAGCGTTGAAAAAAATTTAGCCCCACTTAAAGCATCAACAGAGTCGGTAATGTTAGGTATTGGGTAAGCATCTTTAACAAGATTTTTATTTAATCTTCTGTTGTCAACAGCAAGTCGATAGGAACCGTCTGATTTCCGAACCAGAATAACCGGAGAAGCAAATTCAGACATGGAAGGGGAAATTATGTCCGCCTGTAACAAAGTATTAAGTTGGTCTTCCATTTCTTGACGTAATTTGTAGGGGACTCTATAAGCTTTGCCTTTAACTGGTTTATTTGAAGTTAAGTTAATTTCATGCGGGATTGTATCACAGCCGGGTAAATCTAAGACCGATGCTGCAAATACATCTTTGTTTTTGTCTAGAAAATTTTGCATTTTAAGTTTTAATGGGGGTTCTAAATGATCTAAATTAATTTCAGAGCTCCAAGTGAGATCAGCGTGATCAAAGTCACCAATTGGAGGGGCCAAATTTATATTATAGGTTAATTTATTATCAGTTACGGGTATATTTGACTGGTCTACACATTTTTGAATTTTGGCAACAAAGGTTCCTTTATTTAAATGAATACTATTGTCTGAAAAATTTGCAAATGAGATATATAGGCCATGTTCTTTAGTGCAAATGGCTCTGGAGGTAAGGAGACCTTGATTTAAATTTTTCGCCAAAGGTTCTAACATAACAATATCATTTTCCTTAATTAAATTTTCCTTATAACTTTTAACCTGGGCTAACATTTTTGACTGCGGGGGAATTGAAATTTTGCTACATAACACAGCGAAACTTATATTTTTATTTTTATTGGTTTTATCACTACTGCTATCTTCATTGCTCTCCTCCTCGACTTCAGGTACCTTATCCTCTATACTTACCAAATCTTCACTTTCATCAATATTACAAATTTCAGTAGTCTCTTCAGCTAAATTACCCTGAGTTACCTGACTCGCTGCTGAAAGAATGTTGTCGACACTTTGAATACTTGAAAAATTTTCAGTGTTATTACCCTCAGAGCTACCGCCTGATGTTGTTTGCATGCAAAAGTTCTGCGCAACACTTTCAACTTCCTTATCTGACTCAGTTTGAATGACTATCTCAACATCTTTTCCCATATTACTCAACTGCGGGTCCTGAACTACCATATTTTCACTACTATGATTCCCATTTTCAATATTAACTGAGTCATGAACTTTCTCACATGCACAATTTTCAGGAGGGCTATTGGCATTACTACTTTTTGAATTCTCCCCTACTTTGTTGACACATTTTATATTTACAGAATTATTTTTAACACAATCATTATTTATACAATTATTATTAGAATTTACACTATATACAGAGTTAGAAATATTTACAGAATTAGTAGCAAGACAAGTATTACACCCTGAAGTATTACTTGGGGTTTCTACGCTTTGTTTACATTGGCCTGAAACTGGCACTTTAAGAGCGACAGCATTTGTATCACAATTTATACTTGCCCGGTACTCTTTCAAAAATGGCATTCCCAAAATCATATTAAATTCCTCTGCTAATTTACCTTCCACTACATAGAATTCAGCTTGACATTGAACATTATCAAAAACAAATTTTAAAAATACTTTCTTATTTAGGTGAACTTTCTCACCGGTGACAGTCATAATGGGGATATTGCAATTCTCCATTTCAAAATTCTCTAAACAGTTACAATCAGTACCACTCAGGAGATTAATTGCAGAACCCGTGTCACATAATGCATTTAGGCATACTTTATTTATGTAAATTCTTGCAGTTGGTAATGTATATGATTGGGGCTGAAACATACTATACACAGTTGGGGGGTCCAGGGGCCTGTTGGGGATCGACTTGACCACATCTGATCCGGCCACTAATAGTTTAAAGCCTCACTTTCATTGTTAGCTACTGGGGTGTTATTTACCGCCTGCTCTTCATTTCTGTTCGCAGCTGTGCTCCTATTGTTTTGGTAATAACCACCTCTTCTTCCCCTATATCCGCCTCGCTGATTGTGGTTCCCTCTAGGATTTTCACCTCTGTTTCTATAATTTTGCCCACGGCTCCTGAAATTTTGACCACCTCCCCTTCTAAAATTATAGTCGACAAAATTTAGTGGACAATCTCTGGCATAGTGGCCTTGTACGGAGCACCTATAGCAGGTTACGGGTCTTACCTCTTGGTTTTTCTCCTGTACATCCCTAGCCCTAAGATCAACTAAACTGTCTATCTTAGCTGCTAAAACATCAATTTGAGATTTTAGTTGGTCTATCTCCTTCTTTTGTGAGCTATCTTGCTGAAAAACTGCAGCACAGGGTAGGTTTTGGGTCAAATTAGGGTTGAGAATTTCCTCGCGGTGGTTGTAGAAAGGGTTAATGCTCCTATAAGCCTTTTCCTCAAGAAGCGCAATTTTGAGGACCTCTTCTGGGGATTGTGGATTTCTCGCAATTACCCCCTTTCGCACTTCTGGTGTAAGATTGCTCAACAGCATGGAGTGTAGTAGAGCCGTTCGGCTTTTATCGACTACTTCACCCTGGATACCTTCAATTACAAGGGCTCTTAATGACATATCATATGCCTTGTCATAAAACTCCTGAACACTCATATTGGGTGGCTGTTTAAAATTTAAAAAATGACTGAGGGCAACATCTGGTGTGGCCTGTGAAGTATAACTCTCTTTTAAGATTTTTAATAGCTCATCAGATGTTTTTGCTTTGTGAATTTTTATTCGCCTAGAAGCAGCTCCTGATAATCTAGCTAACAAAACGAATTTTTTCTCCTCCTCATTCCAGTCGAATAATTTGGCAAAACTCTCAAATTTCTCAGAAAAATCTGAGAAGCAGACTGAGCTGGCCTCTCCATTGAATGGGGGAATGTTTGACAAATTATCCACTAAAGCATTTTTTCGCTGAATAGTGGCAATTGCTTCCGAGTGCTTATCAGCCATAGTTAGAGTTAAAAAATGACAAACAAACCAAAAAGAAAATGAAAAAAGGGGGGGGGACAACTTAAAAATGAGAAAAAGAGAGGGGAAAGGAAAACCTTATAAATACATAAAACTTAAGTACAGGACTATGCTTTTTGTAAATAAGAAAAGGTTATGCTCACAAGGCATAATTTTGACTGGGAATTGTAGCTTACTAGCACAGAGAGAGAGCCTAGACCTCTTTTTACACTTGAACATATAAATAAAATTTTAATTGCAAAAACACCCAGTTGCTCTTTGATACATAAATACATACAAGTAAAAAAAAATCAATAACCCAGAGACCGAATTGTTACGGCTCCATTTGTTGTGGAGTTTTGGGGTTCTTTCTAAAACACAACTTACTTAAACTTAAAAAGCTCATTTATTACTCAATCTTCACTTGACAATTAAATATTTAAAAAAAAATAAGTATACCCTGATTAGCTCCACTGAAATCTGTTGCCATGGAAAAGGTAGCAAATTATATTAAACTAATCAAAATATCAAAACTTAAGAATCCGAATAGGTTAATACAACAATGATAATTTTGAACTCATCATTTTAAGACAATATTAAATGTAGTAAGGGGCAACAGATTTCTAAATCAAGTAGCATACTGGATTGCATAAAGAACACCCAACTCCACTCCAACCCGATCAAGCTCAAATCTCCATACACATTAAATTAACAAAAGTGTAATCATCATATAATTTGGAAAAATGCAGACAACCTGAAATTCCTCCAATATGAGGACCAAAAGGGGAAAGAGTTAAATCCGTTAATAGAATAGGGATATGATGATGTACTAAAATTTTGGAACAACCATAGAGATTCTGAACAAGATCCGATCGGTTAACCAAGAATCGTATAGTGGTGTATAATGACTGGATATTTTTTTTTTTTTTTTTTTTTTTTTTTTTACTTTTTTTTTTTTTACTTTTTAAAATAAAACAATTTTGGTGTATATTTTAGAAAAACAATGTTTCTGAAAGAGGAGAGTTAAAGCTTAATTTAACATTTTATGAAATTAAATTTAATATTACTGTTTCACTTATTAATCTATCCATCCTTAAATCAAGATCAAAAATACGATTGTATAACATTGAGTGAACTTCAATTTATGTTCATTAAAACAGTCAGTTATGAATTTAAACTTAAGAAATTTTAAAGTCCTAATTTAATAAATTTGAATTTTCTCTCCCTTTTTTTTTTTTTTTTTAATTAATCACAGAAAGGTTAGGCCATTCTTATAGGTCTACTGTGAATATAAAAAATTAATTATTTAGAGATTTATACAAAGAAAAACATACCAACTTTGATAATAAACAAAAAAAAAAAACACAATTTATTTGAACATTTAAAATAATGAAGCAACTAAGTTATCAAAAATAATCTTAATAAAACAATATAACAGCTGATCTTTTAAGTTGAAACCACTCACTGGTTACTTTTAAATTACACATCATATTTTTAAAATTACCATCATATTACCATTTAATGGTCGTTCAAACATACAAACATTATATATTAACCTACAGACTATTTCTGTTCATAATGTTTATTCTTATTGAAATTATCCAAAGATATTCATTTCACTTTTAAACTCTGGTATAGCAAACATATTTTTTTTTTTTTTTTTAAAGAGGTACAAATAAATAAAAAGAAAAACTATGCAAATAGTACTTACAACAGGTAGAGAGTTCTACAATTTTAGTCAATGGGCACTTAGGAGCATTTCCTCCTTTTTCAAAATCTGATGAAGCACTTAAGCTGGAGTATTCAGGCTGGGGAAAAATTCAGACGTGGTTTCAAGCTAACATTCATCAATCCTCTCATCTCACTGCATCACTTGCCATCAACTACTAGGTCCATCATCTAGTCCGGAGGGGAAAATCGTTCTACGGTCCAGAACTTCACCGTCGGAGTCAGTAATTTCACCTTCCTGAAGCATGTGTTTTATTCGAAGATAGCCATCACCGTAACTCAGAACACTACGACTTCTAACGACCGGTTTAGTTCAATATCTATGATCACTTCTGATGGTTAAGAAGTCATAATCTTGGAGCGCCACTACGCCAAAAAAAAATAGGCTACACATATCTTCTTCTTAATTTCTCGTTAACAGTTATAGATCCGCAATTCGAAAATGCCCTTATAGCCTCTTTTCATCATAACATCATGATTTAGGATGGTTAATGTAGGGCCATCAATGCCCCACTCTCAAAAAAAAAATCTTCCAGAAACCTGTCCGCCTTCAACAACTTCGCGATCCAGCCCACAGGCCAATCTTCGAGCCCCGTAATAAGTCGAATTTTTTTTTTTTTACGAGTCAAACGACAGGTCTCTTGGCCAAACAACAAGTGTCGTAAACATTCATTCTCTCGCGCTGCTTGAAAAACGGGACCGATCCACTCTGCCAGGGGTACGGGAATGGAAACAAAAGGAAAAATGGACTCATCGTGAAGACTGCAGCTTGCCGCTCCACTCTGCCGGCCGCTTCATGGGGGAAGGAAACCATGCATCACCCCCATGGCGTGTGCTGAAGGGGGGTCCTGTTAGCCTCTGTTTACATGGGCGCCAGCTATCCGCCTGATAGCAGAGCCAATTGAAGCCTGACGTAAACTTACAAAGCCTAATTGCGTGTATAGTACACTCATAAGATAACGTAATTCTTATACAGGGCGGTCGGTCATTCTTATATCAAAGTCAGACTAGATGACTCCAAATTTTCCACCTGTGCAGTCTACTGACAAAACATCCCTCCCTTGCTGTCTGCTTTTCGTATTTGAAAAACAGGAAGCTACGTTAGACTATAAACGTTGAAATTACTTTGCAAAAAGAAAAAGAAAGAAGAAAAAATAAAAACTGATTTTATTATAATTATTACAATTACTTTTATTTATTTAAATTTTTATTAGAAACAGAAAAAAAGAGTGCTTTTAAATAAATGTTGAGAAAGTGATTTAAATAATTAATGTAGATTAAAAAAAAAAAAAAAATTGTTGAAACCAACCGTAACAAGATTGCTCCCCCCGGCTAATTAAAAAAAATTTTTTTTTGAGAAAACAAATTATTTTTTTGAAAGGTAACCTGGTACCACATGGCATGCTGGGACCTCAACACTGAAAAAACTGACCCACAAACACAGATCATACATCGATCCGGGACGGGATCCAGAGAGTTCACCGCTGAAATACCACCCTGACAATATATTCCGGATATATACAACTAGAGCTCGCACATCCGTAGAAACCATTACCTAAAATATTACCTGAAACATGACCATAAAAGAGTACTACCAGAGGAGGGACCACAAGGCTGATTTTACCACTAAAATGACCAAGATATTTTCTGCACCTGTAAAAGAACACATGTTCCACCTGATTGTGAAACCTCACTTCCCTACTACTGTCATTCCTACGCATAACTGCATCCTTCCTGAGACTTCTGGCAACAGAACTGTAAATAATACATAAATTGAATTTTGAAAAAAAAATTAGCCGAAAAAGAAGAGAAGTGCCCACTGATTAATTGTCACTATACTGCTTATATACATAACTTCAATAATTGGCATCACAGTATATTACAACACTATCTATTAATGTAAATAAGTACTAGTAATATCATAGTTACAACACTGTAAATGTCAATGAAATTTGTAAAACACATATTAATTCTATTATACAAAAATACACAAGAGCAACTGGTGACACACAAAAAAAAATATATACATATACATCTGTAAGACACAAATTATGGTATCACAGACCATGTTAGAGAATTACGCACACAATTGTAACAATTTTATATGAGAACACATGTTTGTTTTCGAACACAGTCTAATGATTCGGGATATTATGTAGATTTTACAAATGCACGTACAAGTAATGTGCATGGGAAAGTGTATCTCTGCCTCTGTGCTACTTATAGCAAAAAGCAGTTTCGGGCCTTTTGGGCACTACAGGGAAAACATTCCACAAAATAAAATAAAAAACAGGGGTGGTGACATATATCACCAGGAAGGAAAACACACATTCCACAAAAATAGGAAGTAGAATAAATAAAATAGTTAATTTTAGCACTTTTAGCCACACACAACAACATACAGGCATGTACATGAGACAGTATGTACTAGAAAAAGAAAAAGGGCCCACACTCCTTAAAGTTTAAGCTCAAATAAAACCACAAACTGTATAGTAAATAATAAATCTATCTAGTTAAAATGTAGAAATTAAAGTAAACACATACTTAAAAAGTTATATACAAAACACTGATGCATTAAAAAAAACTGAACTAAACAGATCTACTTCGGCAAAAGGGCATACAAAACACAACATCCTAAAAAAATTTTAAAATAACAAAAATTACATTCGTTTCTTTTCTTTTTTTCTTTTTTTTTTTTTTTTTTGCAAAAATATACCCAAAATCTACGAAAACGGGGTGCGGACGGGTATATACCACATAATCTACCATAAAACAGACAAAAACCTTAAGTATAGGCATAAAAAGGGTTAAAAATGCCTGCATGAGAGTATCAACACACAACCAAAACAAACCTTTAATACGCTAGAAAAACTAAGTTCCGTTTTAAAAATGTCAAAAAAAATAATTAAATATACATACACATTAACTAAACTATAAATAAATACAAATAAACAAGGTAAAATTGAATAAAAATGCTTGAATAACGAAAAAAGGTAGTTAGTATTTATAACTCGGACGGTCTCTTCTATCCCGTAGCGAATAGTCGGTTCTAGAAATCGATATTGAACGACTACTTCTATTCGATTTAGCAGCTGGACGAATCGATGAACGGGACCTGCGCGAATCGCTGTGCTCAGCAGTTGAACTGCTTTCTGCAGTGGCTGAATTTTTACCTACGCGCATTTCACTGCCTTCTGCCGTTGCTAAATTTTTATTTACGCACATCTCGTTATTCTCTGCCGCTGCAATCTCCGGAGAAATGGGAGGTGGGGGAGAGGGATTTATGATTTCAGTCGCGTCGCTGTCTGTTTCCTCCACTTCCGGCGCTACCGGAGTTTCGTTATTGTTGACGTTCACTACTGCTGGTGCGCGGTTACTATCATATGGTGCCCAGGGAATGAATCGGTTACGCTTACACCTGCGTACAGGAGGAGAATCGCGCGGTTGGTGTGGTGAATCGATGGTCACGTTTTCAGTCGATCCCAGGCCAATTGTTTGTTTTGGTTTACTGGACCAGATGGGGAGTCTGTCTTTGAAAGAAGACAACCTGTCATCATGGACAACCTGACAATTTTTGGGATTAGCAACTAGCGCTATTTTAAAATTAACCTCATTTAGCTTCTCAATTATAGTAAAAGGACCATTATTTTGCTTGCTTAATTTTTTTGTATTACCAGGGGCGACTGTGGGTGTAAATAACCACACAAGATCTCCTATTTTAAAATTTTTATCAACAGCTGTCTTTTCACGGTATTTTTCCTGCTGCTCAGAAACTTTAATTAAATTACTATGTACTTCAGTGTATACTTTTTGAAGAGCTGGGATTAAGAGTTCGCAAAAAGAGGGTGCATCATTATAATTAAAAGAAGGTGGTTGAGAAAAGAGATTATATGGTAGATTCATATTTCTGCCATACATAACTGCAGCTGGGCTAAGTTTAGTTGAAGAGTGGACAGCTGAACGCATAGCTAGTAGTGCAAATTTGAGTTTAGTGTCCCAGTCAGATTGATTTTGGTTGACTATGTGACAAAGTGCATTTTTAAGAGTCGATTCTGTCTCTCCACTTGCGAGTTGCCAGCCGGGTGATAAGATGAGGTCTTAATATGATTAATACCAAACATTTTATATACGTGCTCTATCGCATCTGAAATTAGATTCTTCGCGTTGTCCGTCGTAATAAAACAGGGCGCACCGTAGCGTGATATGAAATCAGCTAAAGTGTCCGCAATGACATCTGAAGTGGTTGAACTAACCGCATATGCTTCTGGCCACTTAGTAAATGAATCTATATATGCGACAATATACTTATTTCCCGAAAAAGTTTGCGGTAAGGGTCCAATGAGATCCAAATGAACCTTGTTCATGGGAAACTGGGTGGTCGGCATACGTTGCAGAGGGGCGAGCTGGTTCGCTCTATAAGCTCTCTTCTGCTGGCAACTAATACATGACTCCACTAGATGCTTGACATCTGACGACATTCCTGGCCAATAGAAGTGCTCACGAATGCGATCAATGGTCTTTTGAAAGGCTTGATGACAAGCCGCTAGGGACTCATGTGTTAGTGCAAAAACTTGAGTAACCAATTCTTTTGGCACGACTAACTTTACAGATTTATTCAAAATAGCTGACTCCCTTGTATCCTCACAAACTAAAATGTCATCTCTAAAAAAAAATTTCATGTATTTAGGAGCAATTTCTACACCTTGGTCTAGTTTTCTTGCAATCTCGCAGCATTTCTTGTCTGATTTTTGTAATTCACCAATTTTTTCAAGTAGATTAGAATGAGGAATAAAAGTAACTTCCTTTTCGACTTGTATACAAAAATTACAATTAACAGTATCATTGGAGTTATCATTGTTGACATACCTCGAAAGGAAATCTGCGACACTGTTACACTTACCTTTAACAAACTTGATTGTAAAATTAAAGTCTGAGAGAGTGCAGATCCATTTAGCCATGCGATATGTAGGGTCGTGAATTTTTAACATAAATGTTAGAGGCGCATGGTCTGTATAGATGAAAAAATGGGTATTAGCAATGTAACATTTGAAGTGGGCAGTAGCCCAAACTAAAGCTAGTAATTCCCTTTCAGTGGTGGAGTAGCGGGTCTCAGCATCTTTCAATTTTCTGCTGGCAAAGGCAACAGGATGGAGCATGTTATTTTCATCTAATTGTGATAACACTGCGCCTAATGCTTCGCCACTGGCATCAGTATATAAATGGAATTCTTTCTCAAAATCAGGGAGTGCAAGACATGGTTTTGAAATAAGAGCCATTTTAAGGTCTTCAAATTCTTTCTGTGCATCTTCATTCCACGAAAATTTTCCTGTCTCTTTCGTTAAGTTGATTAGATTTTTAGCTCTCTTAGTAAAATCTGGTATAAATCTCCTATAGAAAGATAGAGTTCCAATAAATGACCTAACAGCCTTTCGGGTAGTTGGAGGTTTAAAGTTTTCTATTACGGCAATATTTTTATTGATAGGTGATACTTGGCCACTACAAATCTCAAAACCTAGATATTGTATTTTATTCGAAAGGAAAGTGCATTTACTGGGCTTAAGTTTAAGTTTATGCAGTCTTAACCTTTCAAAGACCATGCTAAGCTTCTCAAAATGAGAATTAACATCACTGGAGGCAATTACAATGTCGTCGATATAAACAAGAATTCCAAGATTGCCTAAATCAACGAAAATAGCATTCATAAGTCTTTGGAAACTGTTACCTGAATTTGAGAGCCCAAAACAGTTACGGGTCCACTCAAAAAGTCCTTTGTGGGTGATTATAGCAGTTTTATGCCTATCCTCTGGGCGAATAATCTGTTGAAAAAACCCACTAGTTAAATCTAGCGTTGAAAAAAATTTAGCCCCACTTAAAGCATCAACAGAGTCGGTAATGTTAGGTATTGGGTAAGCATCTTTAACAAGATTTTTATTTAATCTTCTGTAGTCAACAGCAAGTCGATAGGAACCGTCTGATTTCCGAACCAGAATAACCGGAGAAGCAAATTCAGACATGGAAGGGGAAATTATGTCCGCCTGTAACAAAGTATTAAGTTGGTCTTCCATTTCTTGACGTAATTTGTAGGGGACTCTATAAGCTTTGCCTTTAACTGGTTTATTTGAAGTTAAGTTAATTTCATGCGGGATTGTATCACAGCCGGGTAAATCTAAGACCGATGCTGCAAATACATCTTTGTTTTTGTCTAGAAAATTTTGCATTTTAAGTTTTAATGGGGGTTCTAAATGATCTAAATTAATTTCAGAGCTCCAAGTGAGATCAGCGTGATCAAAGTCACCAATTGGAGGGGCCAAATTTATATTATAGGTTAATTTATTATCAGTTACGGGTATATTTGACTGGTCTACACATTTTTGAATTTTGGCAACAAAGGTTCCTTTATTTAAATGAATACTATTGTCTGAAAAATTTGCAAATGAGATATATAGGCCATGTTCTTTAGTGCAAATGGCTCTGGAGGTAAGGAGACCTTGATTTAAATTTTTCGCCAAAGGTTCTAACATAACAATATCATTTTCCTTAATTAAATTTTCCTTATAACTTTTAACCTGGGCTAACATTTTTGACTGCGGGGGAATTGAAATTTTGCTACATAACACAGCGAAACTTATATTTTTATTTTTATTGGTTTTATCACTACTGCTATCTTCATTGCTCTCCTCCTCGACTTCAGGTACCTTATCCTCTATACTTACCAAATCTTCACTTTCATCAATATTACAAATTTCAGTAGTCTCTTCAGCTAAATTACCCTGAGTTACCTGACTCGCTGCTGAAAGAATGTTGTCGACACTTTGAATACTTGAAAAATTTTCAGTGTTATTACCCTCAGAGCTACCGCCTGATGTTGTTTGCATGCAAAAGTTCTGCGCAACACTTTCAACTTCCTTATCTGACTCAGTTTGAATGACTATCTCAACATCTTTTCCCATATTACTCAACTGCGGGTCCTGAACTACCATATTTTCACTACTATGATTCCCATTTTCAATATTAACTGAGTCATGAACTTTCTCACATGCACAATTTTCAGGAGGGCTATTGGCATTACTACTTTTTGAATTCTCCCCTACTTTGTTGACACATTTTATATTTACAGAATTATTTTTAACACAATCATTATTTATACAATTATTATTAGAATTTACACTATATACAGAGTTAGAAATATTTACAGAATTAGTAGCAAGACAAGTATTACACCCTGAAGTATTACTTGGGGTTTCTACGCTTTGTTTACATTGGCCTGAAACTGGCACTTTAAGAGCGACAGCATTTGTATCACAATTTATACTTGCCCGGTACTCTTTCAAAAATGGCATTCCCAAAATCATATTAAATTCCTCTGCTAATTTACCTTCCACTACATAGAATTCAGCTTGACATTGAACATTATCAAAAACAAATTTTAAAAATACTTTCTTATTTAGGTGAACTTTCTCACCGGTGACAGTCATAATGGGGATATTGCAATTCTCCATTTCAAAATTCTCTAAACAGTTACAATCAGTACCACTCAGGAGATTAATTGCAGAACCCGTGTCACATAATGCATTTAGGCATACTTTATTTATGTAAATTCTTGCAGTTGGTAATGTATATGATTGGGGCTGAAACATACTATACACAGTTGGGGGGTCCAGGGGCCTGTTGGGGATCGACTTGACCACATCTGATCCGGCCACTAATAGTTTAAAGCCTCACTTTCATTGTTAGCTACTGGGGTGTTATTTACCGCCTGCTCTTCATTTCTGTTCGCAGCTGTGCTCCTATTGTTTTGGTAATAACCACCTCTTCTTCCCCTATATCCGCCTCGCTGATTGTGGTTCCCTCTAGGATTTTCACCTCTGTTTCTATAATTTTGCCCACGGCTCCTGAAATTTTGACCACCTCCCCTTCTAAAATTATAGTCGACAAAATTTAGTGGACAATCTCTGGCATAGTGGCCTTGTACGGAGCACCTATAGCAGGTTACGGGTCTTACCTCTTGGTTTTTCTCCTGTACATCCCTAGCCCTAAGATCAACTAAACTGTCTATCTTAGCTGCTAAAACATCAATTTGAGATTTTAGTTGGTCTATCTCCTTCTTTTGTGAGCTATCTTGCTGAAAAACTGCAGCACAGGGTAGGTTTTGGGTCAAATTAGGGTTGAGAATTTCCTCGCGGTGGTTGTAGAAAGGGTTAATGCTCCTATAAGCCTTTTCCTCAAGAAGCGCAATTTTGAGGACCTCTTCTGGGGATTGTGGATTTCTCGCAATTACCCCCTTTCGCACTTCTGGTGTAAGATTGCTCAACAGCATGGAGTGTAGTAGAGCCGTTCGGCTTTTATCGACTACTTCACCCTGGATACCTTCAATTACAAGGGCTCTTAATGACATATCATATGCCTTGTCATAAAACTCCTGAACACTCATATTGGGTGGCTGTTTAAAATTTAAAAAATGACTGAGGGCAACATCTGGTGTGGCCTGTGAAGTATAACTCTCTTTTAAGATTTTTAATAGCTCATCAGATGTTTTTGCTTTGTGAATTTTTATTCGCCTAGAAGCAGCTCCTGATAATCTAGCTAACAAAACGAATTTTTTCTCCTCCTCATTCCAGTCGAATAATTTGGCAAAACTCTCAAATTTCTCAGAAAAATCTGAGAAGCAGACTGAGCTGGCCTCTCCATTGAATGGGGGAATGTTTGACAAATTATCCACTAAAGCATTTTTTCGCTGAATAGTGGCAATTGCTTCCGAGTGCTTATCAGCCATAGTTAGAGTTAAAAAATGACAAACAAACCAAAAAGAAAATGAAAAAAGGGGGGGGGGACAACTTAAAAATGAGAAAAAGAGAGGGGAAAGGAAAACCTTATAAATACATAAAACTTAAGTACAGGACTATGCTTTTTGTAAATAAGAAAAGGTTATGCTCACAAGGCATAATTTTGACTGGGAATTGTAGCTTACTAGCACAGAGAGAGAGCCTAGACCTCTTTTTACACTTGAACATATAAATAAAATTTTAATTGCAAAAACACCCAGTTGCTCTTTGATACATAAATACATACAAGTAAAAAAAAATCAATAACCCAGAGACCGAATTGTTACGGCTCCATTTGTTGTGGAGTTTTGGGGTTCTTTCTAAAACACAACTTACTTAAACTTAAAAAGCTCATTTATTACTCAATCTTCACTTGACAATTAAATATTTAAAAAAAAATAAGTATACCCTGATTAGCTCCACTGAAATCTGTTGCCATGGAAAAGGTAGCAAATTATATTAAACTAATCAAAATATCAAAACTTAAGAATCCGAATAGGTTAATACAACAATGATAATTTTGAACTCATCATTTTAAGACAATATTAAATGTAGTAAGGGGCAACAGATTTCTAAATCAAGTAGCATACTGGATTGCATAAAGAACACCCAACTCCACTCCAACCCGATCAAGCTCAAATCTCCATACACATTAAATTAACAAAAGTGTAATCATCATATAATTTGGAAAAATGCAGACAACCTGAAATTCCTCCAATATGAGGACCAAAAGGGGAAAGAGTTAAATCCGTTAATAGAATAGGGATATGATGATGTACTAAAATTTTAGAACAACCATAGAGATTCTGAACAAGATCCGATCGGTTAACCAAGAATCGTATAGTGGTGTATAATGACTGGATATTTTTTTTTTTTTTTTTTTTTTTTTTTTACTTTTTTTTTTTTTTACTTTTTAAAATAAAACAATTTTGGTGTATATTTTAGAAAAACAATGTTTCTGAAAGAGGAGAGTTAAAGCTTAATTTAACATTTTATGAAATTAAATTTAATATTACTGTTTCACTTATTAATCTATCCATCCTTAAATCAAGATCAAAAATACGATTGTATAACATTGAGTGAACTTCAATTTATGTTCATTAAAACAGTCAGTTATGAATTTAAACTTAAGAAATTTTAAAGTCCTAATTTAATAAATTTGAATTTTCTCTCCCTTTTTTTTTTTTTTTTAATTAATCACAGAAAGGTTAGGCCATTCTTATAGGTCTACTGTGAATATAAAAAATTAATTATTTAGAGATTTATACAAAGAAAAACATACCAACTTTGATAATAAACAAAAAAAAAAAACACAATTTATTTGAACATTTAAAATAATGAAGCAACTAAGTTATCAAAAATAATCTTAATAAAACAATATAACAGCTGATCTTTTAAGTTGAAACCACTCACTGGTTACTT
Organism: Maratus michaelseni; assembly: GCA_963931845.1. Lineage (NCBI taxonomy): Eukaryota > Metazoa > Arthropoda > Arachnida > Araneae > Salticidae > Maratus > Maratus michaelseni. The sequence continues at coordinate 318,515,143 of OZ007593.1, read as the reverse complement.
TTAAATTACACATCATATTTTTAAAATTACCATCATATTACCATTTAATGGTCGTTCAAACATACAAACATTATATATTAACCTACAGACTATTTCTGTTCATAATGTTTATTCTTATTGAAATTATCCAAAGATATTCATTTCACTTTTAAACTCTGGTATAGCAAACATATTTTTTTTTTTTTTTTTTAAAGAGGTACAAATAAATAAAAAGAAAAACTATGCAAATAGTACTTACAACAGGTAGAGAGTTCTACAATTTTAGTCAATGGGCACTTAGGAGCATTTCCTCCTTTTTCAAAATCTGATGAAGCACTTAAGCTGGAGTATTCAGGCTGGGGAAAAATTCAGACGTGGTTTCAAGCTAACATTCATCAATCCTCTCATCTCACTGCATCACTTGCCATCAACTACTAGGTCCATCATCTAGTCCGGAGGGGAAAATCGTTCTACGGTCCAGAACTTCACCGTCGGAGTCAGTAATTTCACCTTCCTGAAGCATGTGTTTTATTCGAAGATAGCCATCACCGTAACTCAGAACACTACGACTTCTAACGACCGGTTTAGTTCAATATCTATGATCACTTCTGATGGTTAAGAAGTCATAATCTTGGAGCGCCACTACGCCAAAAAAAAATAGGCTACACATATCTTCTTCTTAATTTCTCGTTAACAGTTATAGATCCGCAATTCGAAAATGCCCTTATAGCCTCTTTTCATCATAACATCATGATTTAGGATGGTTAATGTAGGGCCATCAATGCCCCACTCTCAAAAAAAAAATCTTCCAGAAACCTGTCCGCCTTCAACAACTTCGCGATCCAGCCCACAGGCCAATCTTCGAGCCCCGTAATAAGTCGAATTTTTTTTTTTTTTACGAGTCAAACGACAGGTCTCTTGGCCAAACAACAAGTGTCGTAAACATTCATTCTCTCGCGCTGCTTGAAAAACGGGACCGATCCACTCTGCCAGGGGTACGGGAATGGAAACAAAAGGAAAAATGGACTCATCGTGAAGACTGCAGCTTGCCGCTCCACTTTGCCGGCCGCTTCATGGGGGAAGGAAACCATGCATCACCCCCATGGCGTGTGCTGAAGGGGGGTCCTGTTAGCCTCTGTTTACATGGGCGCCAGCTATCCGCCTGATAGCAGAGCCAATTGAAGCCTGACGTAAACTTACAAAGCCTAATTGCGTGTATAGTACACTCATAAGATAACGTAATTCTTATACAGGGCGGTCGGTCATTCTTATATCAAAGTCAGACTAGATGACTCCAAATTTTCCACCTGTGCAGTCTACTGACAAAACATCCCTCCCTTGCTGTCTGCTTTTCGTATTTGAAAAACAGGAAGCTACGTTAGACTATAAACGTTGAAATTACTTTGCAAAAAGAAAAAGAAAGAAGAAAAAATAAAAACTGATTTTATTATAATTATTACAATTACTTTTATTTATTTAAATTTTTATTAGAAACAGAAAAAAAGAGTGCTTTTAAATAAATGTTGAGAAAGTGATTTAAATAATTAATGTAGATTAAAAAAAAAAAATTTGTTGAAACCAACCGTAACACACCGAAGTATCCGAATTGTGTGAAATATGTGACAAGTCACTTTCAATCATATTTCACAGTTAAACTGTAGTTACCACAGTAGTTAACTGTAGTTATCACAGTTTTTATATCAATATTATTACTTTTTGGTTTAAATCAAGCATTTAAACAAACTCAAAAAGGAAATCCTGAAATATTTATAGTTTTGTAGTTTTGTATTTGGAAATTGTAACTTGCATCAACCAAGGAAATAATCCGATGAATACTTTTGTGCAACTTTTAAACTCCACATTAATTCTGATTAAAAAAATTTCAGTATTATAAATTTATTATTTGTCATTAATTCCGAAAACAATTGCATGAGAAGGTACTTAATTTGTAACTGTATTATATTATTTTTTTCCTTTAGTTATTTTAAAAACTTGCAAACCTTAAAAGAATAACAAAATCTTGCAATCCATTTTTTTCCAAAATGTTACAAAATACAAAATTATAAAGAAAAAATAATAATTCCCTATTTAATAACATAAACTAAAACCGCGAATTTACATTAGCATTCCAAAATATTTACAACAGTATTCTCACTAAAAATATTTCCTTATTAACTTTTTTCATGTATAAAGTATATACGTATTATTTTTTATTTTATCAATCAATTCGTAACTAAAAAACACTCTTCCTACTACAAATACTTTATTTTCAAATTCTTTGAATACTACGGATGTTAGAGCACTGTTATTAAATTTTTATATAAAAAAGGAGTAAAGGGAAAAATGATTTTTGATCAAATATATATTCTTCCTGTATTCTCTGGACAATTTCTCAGTAACTCCTCTATAGAACATTTACTAACGAGATCTTCAGTGCCATCTGGTGCCAATAAGAATAGACTGTCGACAGCAGGTGCGCTTGACGCTATTAACTCTATTCCCTGGATCATTCTTATGTTTATAGATACATATATTCAACTTCGAAGAGTTATAACGAAAATTTAGGATCGTCAAAAGTATTTTATCGACAGGTAGGGAAATGGATAACAAACGGATAGATTAGATACATGCCCATACTAAAAACTGTTGAAAATACTGTTTTGAAAATACTAATAATTTATAGAACTTCGACAATCGATTTTTAAATACAATGAACGATAGTTACAGTTCTTGAAGTTATCATTTTTCATATCTATAATAGGAACATTAACGATTAAAGGATTTCTATGAAGAATAAGAGAATTTTTCCGAAAAGGCAGAAATCAATTTGATTAAACAAATGTATCCATTCAAAAAATATTATGAAGAATGCATTCTTTTCAAGACATATTTATATTTGAAAAAGCTCTTTGGGCAATTTACTTAGGTGTGTGTGTTTTTCTTTCAGTTTATAATGCAGTTATAATGCAGCTTTTCTTCAATATGAAAAAACTTTCTATAATTTTATACATTTTTATGTACATTTTTAGATATAGATGAGCATATATGAAGATGCGTATAAATGGTTTTCCGATACATATATTTGTTTGTAATTTTGTAGTGGTTTATCATTATTCAATTATACTGGCTATACATTTAAGGATCTGCGTTGATTGAGCATGTGTAGAATTTCGCAAAAGCTATTTTAATTGCAGCTAAAAAACATAAAAGAAAATAAATTAAATTGCCGTATTGACAAATTCTATTCGTGAGACATATTTTATAAAGTTTATTATAAGCATTTAAATTTTCCCTTAAAATAAAATGTTGCCGACAAAATTTTCTTACATATTATTCTAATATATTAAAGTAAAATGATTGTTACACACCAATAATAAAAAAGAATAATGCATTCCTTGGAACTTAACTCGAAGTTATAGGAAGAAGAGAATAAAAATTAACAGTTCGACAACAACCTTTACTAGGTATTCAAATACGAAATTGGACCCATAGATATAGTTAAATTCTAATGTAAAATTTTGTGCAATTCTACTCAATGGAAAATGAGATACTGCTGTAATGTTCATCACAAAAATAAATTTCAGTGCCCACTGGGTGAAACGCGTCTGGACCAGGATAAGAATCATTTGTAAATTTACAACTCATATGATTTATTTACAAATTAGAATAATTGTGTTAAAATTAATCTAGTGTAATTACGTATCCAGCGTTTACTGGAGTTCCATTACCTACGATTTATTCTGTTGAGTTGATTCAGATATCAGACCAGATTCTATGATCAATAAGGTTAGCAGCGTGAATTAGTTCCTCCAGATTCGTTCGGGATAGCTCAGTTGGCAGAGCATAATCAGCTTCAGCCAAGAGATCCCTGATTCTAATCTTGGCCAGGACTTTTTTCACCCAGTTGGATAATTACAACTCATATGATTTATTAGAATTATGATCAATTAGAATAATTGTGTTACAATTAATCTTGTGTGATTATTTCATGGTATTCCAAAATGTATTCCAATTAGGAAAAACATAGCAAAATTGAAAATCCCCCTTCACCAAATCCGCCAATAAACGGAAATGTACTCGAGATCTTTTATTGAGCCCTGTAAAGGATCTATAGAATTTATATACACTAAGTAAAATGCAAAAAACGAGTTAAATTTAAAAACGCGTACCACAACGGAACACGCACGTCCAGCAATTATTAGTGATAGACAGTAATGTAATCGATTTTTTGTGTGTCCCTGTAAATGATAGACAAATGATAGTCACAGTCCGTTCTACAGTAAGCATCATGTATTACATCTCGGTGAAATATATAAATTTCAATATGTTTGAAAGTGTGTAAAATTATTAAGGCACACCGCAAACGATGTCGATGTTTCCTCGAAGACCGCAATGTAACGGGATTCGTTTGAGTGTCCCTGTAAATGTTCTATAAAAGCTACACAATTCATTTTCAATTCCTAACAAGGCATAGTAATCCTCAATAACATATATCAAATGCATGGTATTTCTAGTATATTTAAGGGAGTTGGAGCAAGGATAGACGACAAACAGATAAGCCAAATTCATAAACAATTTTCAACTCTGTTGGAAAATGTTAAAAAGAAATTTCTGAATTTGAACATTCACCATTCCCTTAATGTGACATGATAATCCTGATAGAAATTAAAACACAGTTATCTAAACATGTTATTAAATTGAGCTACATATTTCAATCAAATGTTATTTAAAAATAAATCTTTTCCCCATTCGATGTTGAAAAAATGTACAATATGTGACATATAGAATTGATATACCAGGGAGAAAAAAAAAAGCAACAGATAGCGCACGTTGTTTTCAGCAACGTTATGAAATCAGCACATTGTATTACATTTTTAGATTTTTTTTAAATATTACATTGACAACACATATATGAAAAAGTTGAAAAAGTCCGTTGTAAAAGAAATAGGAATTTTTCCCTATTCTTAGAAAATCTTTAACGATTTTTAAAACAGCGCTTCGAGATATTATTGGTTTCGCTGTCTCATATATTTGTGAAAATACTGTAACTGCAGGTTTACGTCTTTTTTAATATAGTCGAAAAGTAAATTTTAATTTAATACTCTGCACACTCTTTATATTAAAATAGAGATTATACGAGGGGCAGTCGGAAAATAAGTTTCTCCTGGCGACTGTGGACAGAGGTGTGTATGAAAGACAAAAAATGTAATGAGACATTAAAGATAATACATAACTTTATTTTTCCACATAAGTACCAAGTACATTGAGACATTTGTCATACTGCTTTATAAGCTTCAAAAAGACCTCCAGGAAAAAAAATCAGGACTTTGCATACGGACGAAGCGTTGAACGGCTATGGGCGAAAGACGACACAGCAGGTGAACTCGAACGTGCAAGACACTGATACACCATTGGGTAGAGGTCGACCGTGATCAAGCAGATGACGCTGTTGCAGTGCCTGCGCAGATGGCGCTGTGATCGTGGTCGACCTCTACCCATTGGTGTATCGGTGTCTTGCACGTTCGAGTTCACCTGCTGTGTCGTCTTTCGCCCATAGCCGTTCAACGCTTCGTCCGTTTGCAAAGCCCTGATTTTTTCCTGGAGGGCTTTTTGAAGCTTATAAAGCGGTATGACAAATGTCTCAATGCACTTGGTACTTATGTGGAAAAATAGAGTTATGTTTTATCTTTAATGTCTCATTACATTTTTTGTCTTTCATACACACCTCTGTCCACAGTCGCCAGGGAAAACTTATTTTCCGACTGCCCCTCATATAACCGCATAAAGCATTTTTTTACCCACAATTGAAAAACTGGAAAAGGCGAGATAGCCTAGTTTTATCGCTGCATACCTCTCGTACAATCACAAAACTCTATGAAAATTACTTTCGTACGCAGACGCGAACAGCTGCACCCTTTCTCGGCAGAATCGTACTTACTTACATAAACATTGAGACTTAAATTTATAACTGCATATAGACAAAAACACATACAAAATTTTATTAGGTTATTACTTTTTTTTTCCTCCAGATGATGCGTAGCACCAAAATTAGATATATTTGTAAATATTTTTCATCTAAAGTAAATTTATTATCACAGACAAACTCTTATTTTTATTAATATTTGTAACGATCATGTTACTTTTTTTTACGCATTTGACACAACAATGCGTTATTTTGGTGCCTTTTCTCTCAATGTTTTCTACATTTTTTTTATTTTTTTTTTATCTGATATATATATTTTTTTTCAATGATATATATATTTGTATCTAAATATGATGAGGATACATACTGGTTAATGGAAACATATAAAATATGTCACTGGATATTGTAAATAGATATGGAGAGACACTGGATAATTATAATTTTCTTTTAAAATTTTACACAGAACAAATAATCGAAATATTGTTATTTCTCAATGCAGATTTTGCATGCATTCTGTGATAAAGTTAATTTTTCAAACAATAAATAGACTACAGGGAAGGTGATGGTAGGCTAGTTGAACCATTTCCTGGAAAATTTATTTTAAAGTTGAAAAAAAAATACTAAATGAAAGGTAAAAAAAAAAAGCATTGTATAAAAACTCGAAACGTCACTTGTAAATCAAAAACCTTCGTAAAAATCTTTTAATTTCCCGATTGTTTGTCTGTTTTCCATTTCACTAATTCTGGTTGGTTAAATTGTATGTAAATTAAGAAATAATTTCATTTTTTTTTCATAAGTCTTATTTTTGAAATTAAATTCTTTTTTTCGGCTATAATAAACACTACGACTTCATATTTTTAACTTGTCTTTGCTTTGGAATGGATAAAAGACAAACTAAATGAGAATCGAAAAGTCAACTTCGTAAACATTCTTATATAGATGTCAGTTTTATAAGAGACACAAGTTAATTTCCCATTTCCATGTGAAACATTTCACATGTTCATGACAAATATCATGTCATATTATTTCATATTTGACATGTCGTGATTCACATGCTATGTCATGTTACGCCATGATTAACATGTGATGTTACATGTTATATTTCACATGTTGATGTCAAATGTCATGTCATGGTTCACATGTTCACATATATTAATATATGGGACACGTTAATTTCCCATATTTTTCTAATTTAAAAGTAGGGATAGTTTACATTGTTCTAATATAGCTTCTGATAAATTCAATGGGTCATCTACATAATAAAAATTGAAGATAAATTACACAATATCAAAAATATCAAAATTTTATAAAAAGCTACAATGTTCTAAATGTTTTCGTCAAAAGTGATTTTATGATTTGTTTCTATTGCTTTCTTTGTCTAAAAATGCACTTTCATTATTTTTTATGAACGAAACAAATATATTTTTTATTTTTTTTTTTTTTTAAAGAAGAAAAAAACGCATTACTTTATTTGTGATCATCGATTCTGTTTAATTTATAAGCTTGAGGCAACGCGAAAAATATTTCCTTAGAAATATCTTCTGTAGGTAAATATATCAAATAAAGAAGATATTTTTCAACAGTTGGAATTAATTTTAAGTAACAATAATCACGTCATTAATAATTATTAAGTGATGTCATCTTTATATGTTTTCGAGTGAACGTAACAGAAGCAATCGATTTAAGAATGTATTTCTACTTTATATTCTTTAAAGTAACAGAGTAGCAGTTTTTAATTTTCCCTTTTATTCACACATAAATAGTTTTATCGTCACTTTTTCTTTTTTTTCTAAATCCAGAGTCATAAATCACTATTATGATGGTTAATGAAAACCAAATACTTTCCATTACAACTTTGTTTAAAGAATTAGTCTTAAAGTTTCGTAAAAATTGACCAATCAAGTTGAAATTTAAATATATTGGTAAAATACGCCCAGTCAATAGTTGTGGGTGTGATACTTCTACAAATAAATTATTGTTGTCCGTAAAATAATTTAAAGCCCAAGTTTGATATTATATAGATTTCTTGTACGCGTAGTGTTTATTTATCTTAACACATATTATAAAGTTTTTATATATTTATCACATTTAAAAAAATAGTTTTTATAAGATGCGTGTGTGACAGAAAAATAGACATGCATTTTCAACTTTGGAATGCATATTTCCAAATACCTGCGAATTAAGAAACCAGAATGACATCGAATAAATATGTCATTAAACAAATAGTATAATAGATTGAAAGAACTGTTTTGCATAGGATATAACTTTTAAAATGGTAGAAAATAATATAATGCAATACATTAATTATATATATACGTTAATTAAATATACATTAATTAAATAAATGTTATTTCCTGATTTCAGTTTATGATGTTTGGAGATGCAATTTGCTTAATTATACCTTATTTTCTTTTCCATGAAACATTAGTGTTTTTGGCTGAATATATACATTCTTGAAGACATTTTTAAAGGTAATCTAGCTTTATGTCCTGACCAAACGAGCTTTACTTCTTTAGCACAGAAACATTTTCCTTGTTTCGTTGACGATGATCATGATGATATAGACCCTACCACAAAATCATCCAGTACTGGACAAGTAACACCAGCCTTTCATCCCTCTTCCAATTTCACCAGATTGTTTCTAGTTTTTTTTTTATTATTATTCATTTAAAGATGCCATTAATACATTAAACACTTCTACTTTAATTGACATGATATAGTGCTTGCATTGAATGTTTGAAACACGCATTAATTTATTCCAGCATTCATCAAACATTTAACAATAGAATCTTGCATTTCGCTTTAAGAAATGCTCTCTTGTTAAATTATCTCTTGTGAAATTATCTCTTGTTTTAGCAATGCTTTAACACATTTAGTGAACTCAAAAGCGTTTGGGACAACTGTCAGCCTTCTATGAACAGCATCAGAGACAATTTTTACAATGTGCACATACTTCATCTTCAGCCTCTTTTCTATGTAGCTTGAAGAAGAAAAGGCCATGTAGTTTGCACCCCCTGTTCCTTTTGGTAATATATTTATGATGAAACATTGTAACTATTTTTAAACTCAGCAGCACATTCAACATAAAATATATGAAATCATGATATTAATGTATAGCCCGACTGCATGTCTCCCATTGTTCAAAATTTCCAAAATAACTACGGAAGGCTGATGCTTATTTGCAATGAAGCGACTGCTAAAAACATGTGAAAGTGACCAGTGGACTGCTTCGTCCACTTTAATCCCAAATGAGTAATTATCTGTTAAATCAATTTGCAAGATTATCAACCAATCAACAAGATTATATTTCATTCCCTAGAAATGCTTATTTTATACCTTTGATGCAGCAATGTTTTATTTACATATTACATATTGTTGCATGTGTCACCTGTTATTTATTCAATGTCACTCTCGAGGCAATTTAAATTCATAATAATTGTGCCGTCGAGAAAACATTGTAACTCTTAAAATATTTTAGATAACGGTTCGAGTTTTTTTCTAAATGTCTTTAAGTACGTAATTTTCTATTTACATCTCCAGTTGTTGACATTACTATTGTATAGCTAATGGTACAAGTTGTACGACTATGCATGTAATTAATTATTAATCCCTGGATAATCTGCGGTCAAACAAAAGGGCACAAATTTAAATGTTGTGATTACGGCTGCAGAAACTGTAAATGCTGCAGTTTCAGAAACCGCGACCACTCACTTTTTTCCAATATTTCATGAGTTATATTATTTTGCAATGCTTATAGAACTTTGTATCTTATATGTCGCACGCGCAACTTAAAATAACAACATTTTAAAGATATAGAAAACATTTTTTGGTACCGGTTAATACATCATACAAAACTATTTTTAAATCACAAGTAATCAAAGTGCATTGCAAATAAGCACCAGCCCTCTGTATTTATTTCACACATTTTAAATTATCCACACATTCTCTGGAGGGAAAAAGTAAATATACCTTTTCTATTGGAAGTGTCAGAAAACTAAATAGGCTTACATTTGCTAATGAAATGCAGTAAAATATCGTCCATGAGTGGCATTCTCATTGTTACTAGTCGCAGAATGTCTATTTAGAAGTGTAATTTCATAGCATTAAATATGTAGCTGGAATAAAATAAGGAATTCCATAGACTTTAGAGAAATATTTTACCGTGTACATGACATAAATTTCTAGTAAATATATGGAATCTATATATATATTTGTCTTACGTGGCGCGGAAATAGGGCTGAATTTCTACCTTATCGTTGGCAACAATCGTAGTTTCCAGAGCTCAGACCAATGAACAGACAATATTGTGTTAGCCCCGCCTCCAATATGGCGGAAAGTGTCAGAGCAGTGAAACTGAAGCTAGCAATTATTAAAAATAAAATAATATGAACGTAATCCAAAGCGTCTGAGATGATTCCTCATTTTAATTATGAGAAATTTCAAATGAATTCATTTTTTTCAAATGAATTCATTTAGAATTTATTTACGAATTTCACTCACACAAAAATCGGAGATAATAAAATATAAACTTTCTAGAATGCCCTGCTGCCATCTGTTGCCGTTTTATTGAAGTAAAAATCATTTCTTTTGCAGAAATCTATAATCAATTAGAATAATAAAATGTTGAACGAAATTTAAACAATCATTGATGATAAACTATCTTCCTACCAGTGTTTTTTTTAATGAATTTAAGCCGTGCTGTACAATATTATAGGTGCTAATTATGTTTCCAAGATCCTCTTTTCATAGCATTTAAATTATTTATATGTCCATTAGTAGCATCAACTAAATGCATTTTTAGTTGTATTTTCAACGGAGTTTTCAATTACTTTTTTACATTAAAAAATTGTCAATTTCATATGTTCAAATGATTTATTGTAGCACTTATTCCGGCTAGAATTACTAGAAACATAAAATGAGGCGAGCGAACAAAGCGAGCTGTGACCGCGTAGCGGTCTCAATGTGAATTGCCTTGCAATTCACCGGGGGTTGGCAAGAGATCACCGGGGGTATAGCGAGTAGGGGGCTGAGCCCCCTAGTTTTATAAAATCATTTATAAGGACTAAATTTTAATAAAAATATATTATATGAAATTTATTAAAAACATTTTTCTTAAAAATATTAAAAGTTTCATTTTAACGAATAGCATAATTGATATTTTAACATAATTCATTCAGATAGTTTTTTGATGAATTAAAATTTTCCGTAAGGTGATCACTTTCGAAAGGATTGGATGAATATAGATACACAGTCCTTCTTTACGCTTCAAAAATTGTCGACAAATCGTGTATAGTTTTGTTTCCCGGATAACATTTAAAAATGTTATATTCTGATCGTCTACTACACCAACCTGCAAAGATTCTGGCAACAATTTGGTTTAAATTAAATGTGAATAAAAAAAAAAAAAAAATTCTGATAATGAATAATTGGCTGTGTTAAACAAATGGGGTTTTAAAACGCAAATATAGCATAATAATTGTAAAAAACGATCCATTTTTCACAGGAATTTTTTTTCCCAAGTAGAACCAATACTTCGGTTAAGAATGAATGCCATGAAGATTGTTTTTATTAAAGTTACATTTTTTTTAATGGATTAGACGGGTAGGATAGCGCAAAGTTTCTACAAAGACATGCTGTGCCATATTTTTAAATTCCTACTATTAGCTCACACTCTCTCTATATATATCTTGTTGGAATTTTCAATCGTTAATAAGATATTTTCTATTCATCCATTCAAGTTCAAATATTTTTTTTAAACTTGTACTGGATGACAATTGATGTTAATAGAGTTTTTTCAAATATTAATTCATTAATTAAATTTAATTAATTAATTTTAATTTTAAATTTCATTTCTGTTCAAAAGTATAGACTCACTCCATATTTATAGTCTCACCTTCACACGTAAAAATATAATGGGGCTGTTCACGGACGAAGATCAAGCGGCTCGAGGGCGAAGGAGACTATAAATGTGGAGTGAGTCTATACTTTTGAACATAAATGAAGTATAAAACTAAAATTTAATAATAAAATTTAATTAATTAATTAATATTTGAAAAAACTGTATTATCGCTAACTGTAACATCGCTATGGCACTTTATTGTGAAGTTTGGTAATTTTTGAAATTCAATATTTGAAAAACGGCATAATCATTAGATTTTAAATTTATATCAAGAGAAATATAATTTTTTTTACCTTTCTAACGCAGTTTGTCTAACAATTTTGTGAGAAATACTTTTCGAGCTATTAATTTTTGGTATTTTAGCTATTTATTTTTTATTTAATTTTTAATGCATTTCAAAAATTTCTCTTATGTAAGATATTTACCAGGATATAAATTTAGGAATAAATACCGTCAGTGGCGAAGCGTGTAGATCGCTGAAAAAAAATTTCTATTTGGCCTAAGTAGGAATTGACTTTAAAAAAAAAGTTTTTATGTTACTTGTTTATTTACAAATTGACAGTACATTCAGTTATAAATACGCAAATAGTAAAGTTATTATCAAATATTAGCAACTATTATTCTTATACGTTTATCCAGTAACATACTCGAAAAGGCTAATTCCTTTGAACTATTATCCAGTTTATTTCTGTTAAGCTGTCTATCTAGTAAGCTGTTTTAAGTTATCAAATATTAGCAACTATTATTCTTATACGTTTATCCAGTAACATACTCGAAAAGGCTAATTCCTTTGAACTATTATCCAGTTTATTTCTGTTAAGCTGTCTATCTAGTAAGCTGTTTTAAGTTATTATCAAATATTAGCAACTATTATTCTTACACGTTTATACAGTAACATACTCGAAAAGGCTAATTCCTTTGAACTATTATCCAGTTTATTTCGCTGTTTTAAATAAAATAGAAAAAGAAAATAATTTCATACGATATAATAAATAAAATCTACATATTTTAAAAGAAATTAGTGGAACCCATAATGCACATAATGTACACTCATATGGATAAGCTTTTTTTTCTTTGCTGTATAATGCCTAAAGTTGAATTCATTTTTATTATATACTCAAATTAAATATATATTTTTAAAATCCTGAAACTATTTTAATATGTCGCCCATTTTTATACATTATTATTTTTAAATTACATTGTTTTTTGTTACATAATGCGGAAAAATATTTTACTTAAAGACAATCTAAAATAACAAACGTAAACAATTTCAACTTAAAATTTCTATCTTTTAATATGTTTTTTTTAACAGAAATATACATTTTTGGCGGGACAGACAGCATTGCTAAGTGAAATAGAAATAGTATTTTAAATTTAAACTTTAAATATCTAAAAATGTATATGGTATGATGACCTTTAAATTCAAGTTTAACTTTCATTTCTCATTTCATGTCAAAGATGGCGATATTATTATTTTGAACTTTGACTATAAAAATTCTAACAATTGCCTTCTACTTTAAAGAAACACATTGGGACATCATCACATCTTTATATATATATATATATAAAAGGGCACAAATGAAGCTTTTATAATCATTCTGTAACAAACATTATGCGTTTTTATAATTGAAGCTTTTATAATCATTCTGTAACAAACATTATGCGTTTTTATAATTGAAGCTTTTATAATCATTCTGTAACAAACATTATGCGTTTTTATAATTGAAGCTTTTATATTTGAAGCTTTTATAATCATTCTGTAACAAACATTATGCGCTTTTATATTTGAAGCTTTTATAATCATTCTTTAACAAACATTATGCGTTTTTAATTTTACATTAAATTAAATTGGATTCTGATTTATAAATTCAGTAAGCATTCTTCCGAAGTCTATAGCAGAAATATTAACATTTCCTGAAACATAATTTTAACGATATTGACGATATTTACAATTTCGGTAATAGACACTATAATTTTATGTATAATTTATAAGATGAAAAAATTGACTTTGTAATATGAAAATATATTTTCAAAAATATATCTTTAAAAGATTATTATTCATTACAAAAACTTGCAATTCAAGCTTTCTTTAATACATTTAAATATAGAAACTGTTTATCTTTAATTAACATCAATGAGCCATGGCATAATGAAATTCATAGCAATAAAGGAAAATATTACCAAAAGATTGTTTATTTTTTAGTTTAGTTTTAATGCATTTTCTCTATATATATTTTTATGCAATTTTTAACAAACATGTAATTTAAGTTAAAAGTCTGCGTCAAACACTTAGAAAATATATTTCTGCTATAGTATTTAATACTAACTTTTTTTTTTTAATATTTGTCAATGTTAATAAAATTATAAGTTTATATAGGAAAACTTAAACAAAAAATAAAAACACATTTTAGAATTTTGAACAAAAAATAATAATTATTCTTCAAGTAACATAAACTAAATAAGAGAATTATTATTGTCAGTCTAAAATATTGAGTTTAGTATTCGTTCCTGAAACATTTCCTTATTACTTTTTTTCAAGCACAAAATATATTTTTCGACGATCGATTCAAAACTAAAAAAAACTCGTCTTTCAACAAATATTTTCATTTCAAATTCTTTGAATACTACGTATGTTAGAATACTGTTATTAAATTTTTGTATTAAAAAAATGAGTTCAGGTACAAAATGTTTTTTCGATCAAAAATATATTCTTCTTATATTCTCTAGACAATTTATCAGTAACTTTTCTACAGAACATTCACTAACGAGATCTTCACTGCCATCTGGTGCAGATAGGAATAGCCTGTCGACCTTTTGCAGCAGGTGCGCTTGACGCTGTTAACGATTCTCCTTGGATCATTGTTACATTGTTTTTTTTTTCGATTTTCACTTTGAAATGTTATACGGAAAATTTAGGATCGTCAAAACTTATTTTATCGGCAGGTAGTGAAATGGATAACAAACGGATAGATTAGAGAGTTGGTCATACTAAAGACGATATTTTGAAAAGACTCTTAATTTATGGATCTTTAACAATTGATTTTTATATACAATGAACGATAGTGACAGTTCTTGTTGTAATCATTTTTCATACACAATGCAGTGCTTAAAATTTAAAGGTTTTCTGTCGTTTATAAAGTAAATTATCACTATCTGCAAAAGAAGAGATATAATTTTGATTAAACAGGTGTATCCATTAAATGGGTTTTAAAGATAATTTATTGATTTCAGGACACATACATATTTGGAGCAGTTCATTTAGCCTTTTACTAGTATTATTTTTAGTTTTCGGGTTTTTTAATTTAGAGTTTCTCTATTACGATTTAGAAATATTCCTTAATTCGATACATTTTTCTGTGTTTTTTGATCAGAGCTCCCAGCGTTGCTAATTTTTCTATAACTTTCACTAACACTATTTCATTAAAAAACTCTTCGTTGTAGATTCCACTAACATTTACAATAGAAATCTTAAATAAATATTATCATTTTGAAATAGTGATAGCAACGGTAGAAAATTTTAGGAACGCTGCATGCAATGATTTTGATGCCCATAGAGTTCTGATTGAACATAGTTGAAGATATGAATGAACATTCGATAAGTAATTTTACAATGGGAAATTTTTTTGCACTCAATAAACTTCATTATAGCTCTTTATAGTATAAAGAAAATGTATTAGTTAAACCTTCTGCTATTAACACAAACAGATGCATTCCATAACTGTTTGTTTGTGTTACTAAATAGTTTTCAGTGCATAGACCTTCTAATAAACTAGTTATCTTTCCTCTGAGTTTCAGTGTCTTTGAAAAATTTGCTTTCATCTAGTTTAAATGTTTGATGATTTAGGAGTGTTAGATTATATTAGATTTAAAAAGAAAATATTTAATGTTATTTACCATATACTTAAAGACATACTTATTTAGTTGATATTTTGAAGAAACCATTTTAATCCCAAGAAAAAAAAAATAAAATAAGAAAATTACCTTATTGACAAATTTAATTTACGTGAAAGACTTTTTAAGATTATTAAATACTGTACCATTTTTATTGAAAAGACACATTTCGACGCCTGGTATGTAAATAAGAAAAGACGATGAAACATACTTTTAACATTTTCAATTGTTTTGAAAATTATTTAAATTATTTCTTTATTATTCTTTTTTTCTCTTCATATAATTTTTTATATAATCTCGTGTGCTCTTTTGATGATATGTTTCAATTAGAAATGTGTTTGAAATTCAAAAATTATATTTTACAATAAAACTTAAAAAAAAAAAAAAACATATGATCTAATGGCAAGATTAGTTTGATATATTTTAAATAAAGCATATATTTTATTCAAAAATAAAATTATTCTTTTGCGATTAGTTTGCATTAAAAACATATTATTGAACCGAAACTTTATAGCTATATATTCAAATTGCGTAAATGTATTTATCAGAATTATTACAATTTTAATAGCAATACTATTTCGAAAATTGAAAATAATTTCTATATTGCCTTTGTAAAATAATATTCTTCTAAATGTTATTAAAACATGAAAAAAAATGTAGAATTTTGCAGATTGTGAAGTTTTATTTGCTTTGTGTAAATAAATAAATCATTTTTAACCTGAAACAATTTATATTAATAATGCATTTGTTGCACCTTTCTCGCTGGATTTAAGAAGTGACCTACCAATTTTCTTTTGAAATTGTACTGACAAATAAATTGAATGCGTATTGCAAAAGAATTGATTCATAATAAATGAAAATTTCACAGTTTCTGGATTTATTTTATTTTATTTTTGCACATTCTTTTCTCCTCCGTCTTTGAATGAAATTCAAATGGCAACCTTTAAAAATATATATGAGTGTGTGTGCTACAAACCGAACGGCCAAAATGAAAACTTTCCACGGCAATCGTAATCAATTTGAAGTCCCTTTTTCGTTTCAATTCATCGTCGAACTTTCTATCCGTCTTCCAATCTCCAATCTATAAAAGACAATATTAAAATATTTATACATGCATATATATTACGATAGTATATATATGTTACGTACAATAATACACACACACATAATATTAAATTATATAGGACACCATATTAAATATTTATTATTGCAAGTAAAGTATAATTATTTTATAAAAAAAAAACAAAAAAAAAAAAAAAACATGTAATTATATTCCCTATAAGATTGAATTGTATCTTAAAAAATTCATAATCGGTAACAAAAATTTGGTGCGCCCAAAAAGACAGAATCTAAAAAGCGTCACTATGGACACCAATTATAAAAAAAAAAAAAAAACCTTAGTTTTTGGACAAATTCGTATTTCGATGAGAATATGTACAATTATTTCCAATTTAGGCATGTTTATGGCAGTATACTTTTGTCGCTAAATTTTTGTTGTCAAATATCGTCAGATCTGCGACGATTTCGCGTAGGACAGCACTGGTATGTTTGTTTGTATGAATATATGTCGATATATAAGAATTACTGTGCATAAAAAAATTGCTCCATTTTTGCACGGGCTGAAATTGTGAAAGATACTCCGTTTTTGCTAAAATTGTATTTTAATGGGGATTTCGCCAAATTAGCCAACTAACGTAATTTGAACATGTTTATGGTAATTTGCACCTCATTTTTTGATATTTCGTGAAGTGTCTCCAACAATGATGACAGTTTCTGCCAAGATGGAATTCATGTGTTTCCATTTTTATAGGAATGTGATCTTCATAGTGAAAGCCATAAAAAATGTACTTGTAGCACGAATATCGCCGGCGCTAGGCAGAGTAAGAAGCAAAGTGATAACAACAAATAAAGGAGAGAGAAGCAACAGAAAGAAAAACATTTTATGGTTCAGTGCTATCCACCATTTGCCGCATGCAAAGTGTCATCCTGTGTGAAGTGGAAAATTTGTGAAACACGATAAAATGTTTTTTTTTTTTTGCTTCACTGTAACCGTAACTTTTAGAATGTAAGTGTTGTTTTTCATATGATTCTTTAGTGCATACCTCAAAATATTTTAAACCATAATTTCATTAGAACGGTAGGATAGGTATGGGCTCATATTTCGGGATAGTTTTTTTTATAATCACCCTGTATATTACTCGTAAAATCAAAATTAACTTCATTTATAAAATTAAGTTTGGAATTCCTACAAGATGTTTTCTATTTTTAAAGAGGGTGTTTTTATATTCCACAGCAGGTGTCTTTTAACAAAGAAAATGAATTTTTGAAAAGATATTTTTAAGCTTTACATATTAATTTTTTTTTTATAAAAAACAATGTTTCAAAACCAATGTTTCATAAAATCCAAAAGCAGCCAGAAAAACGTTATATATATATAATATACATTTTTTATTGTATTTCTTTTGAAAAGATGCTTATGTAAAATGCAGCAATAAAAGGATTGTCGCCGTACTCACAGAGAATTTTAAACATACATATGATGTCGCGAAAGAATTTCATATGAAAATAAAAAGAAAGAAATAAAAACAAAGTAAATGGAAAAGTATTTCAAGTGTAGAGAAAATAAAATTTGTTGAGGTGTTCTTGGAAAGCAAGAATAAAAATTCTCTATATGTTTTTAACGTATTTTAAAAAATATACTTAGGTCCATTTAATGTTAAGATAATTCATAATTGTTTCACAATTTCGAAAATAACACTAAGATAAAACTTTGTTCAAAATTACAAAAATAAGTGTAAATGGATTACAGGTTTAAAATAATGTACTTAAAAATAATATAAAATAACAAAAACGTAAAAAAAATTTATCTTAAAAATATTTCAGTTTTACGAATCATTTTTTAAACAGAAAATAGATTGCTAGCGGGACAGAGAGCGTAGCAAAGTAAAATAAAAATATCATATTAAATTTAAGCGTTTAACGTATTTTAAAATACATGCTTAGTTCCATTTAATGTTATGAAAATACATAATTGATTCATAATTTCAAAACTAACATAAAATATTTGTCTGAAATTATAAATATAAGTGTAAATACATTAGGTGTTTGTCTGCTAGTTATGTCTATTGCGCGTAAAAGTTTACATATATGGTTCCGGATAGACGAAGATAAGCCCCAATAAAACTCTTTCTCTGATTTTTCATTTAATGATAATCAGTCTACATATTAATTATAAAATCGTACGCTAATTAACAAACTTTGATTGTCTTCAGCTCGCAAGGCACAGAATCAGTTCAATGCACATTCGTTGAAACGTGGAATTTCAAGCTGAAAGAAAAAAAAATTGTTTTTTCTATTTCTTAAAATTACGATTGCATAGGGCCCAACGGACTTTTTAAAAATAAACATAATTACGGATACACGGAACTTTCGTGAATTTGACGGTACATTTCATTAAAAAATATTAATATTTACTATGTCAAATCAAATATTTGTGAAAGACTTTTTTTCATATTTTTTCTTAGGTACTTTTTTTACAGTTAAAAGACGGTATATGTGGTTAAGACAATACCTTTTAATTAAAAAATATTATTTTTTACTATTTTTAAAAAATATTTTTCAAATGTTTCCATTTTTTCATATATTTTCTCCTTCTATCAATAGGTCGATCGATTGAAACTAAGGTAGAGGTAATTTCAATTACTTTCACTTGCAGCTGTTGGCTTTTTATTTCAGTGACTCTGGGGAATTATAAGTAATGTAATATTGGTTTGCGTCCGCGCGTTTTCAAAATAAAATATCTCGAAAACTAATCTACATAATTGAATGTTTTCATAGAATATTTTTTAAAAGACATAAAAATAGTGAAATAGGCTACATAAAGCTCCATCCACGATTACTAAAAGATGAAAAACTATTAAAATTGTCGGAGCAAAATCTCCGGCTTCCCGTGAAAAATTACACTTTTGTGAACACGATAGCGGCCAAAATATTTGCCGCATTAACCCCAAAATTGGACTGGAAGTCGATAGTGCCAAAATCTCGCCGGGGATTGAAAATCAGAAATATTCGTCAATTCTAACGCCCGAAAACGTCTGCCCTAAATTTTTCGATTTTCCCATAGAGATAACATTGCGATTGTTTGAATTAAAAAAAAAATAATAAAAATAATTTATATTGTTGCCATTTTTTTTTTAATTCCTGCTATTAGATGACACTCTCTCTCTCTACATATATCTTGTTGGAATTTTCATTCGTTAATAAATTATTTTCTATTCATCCTATCAAGTTCAAATAAATTTTTTTAGACTTGTCCTGGATGACAAGTGATGTTAATACAGTTTTTTTTTATAATATTAATTCATTAATTAAATTAAATTAATTAATTTTAATTTTATATTTCATTTCTGTTCAAAAGTATTGACTCACTCCATATTTATAGTCTCACCTTCACACGTAAAAAGATAATGGGGCTGGCTGTTCACGGACGAAGATCAGGCGGCTCGCGGGTGAAGGAGACTATAAATGTGGAGTGAGTCTATACTTTTGAACAGAAATGAAGTATGAAACTAAAATTAAATAATAAAATTTAGTTAATGAATTAATATTTGAAAAAAAAAAACTGTATTATCGTTAACTGTAACATCGCTATGGCACTTTATTGTGAAGTTTGGTAATTTTCGAAATTCAATATTTGAAAAACGGCATAATTATTAGACTTTAAATTTATATCAAGAAAAATACAATTTTTTTAACTTTCTAACGCAGTTTGTCTAACAATTTTGTGATAAATACTTTTCGAGCTATTAATTTTTGGTATTTTAGCTATTTATTTTTTATTTAATTTTTAATACATTTCAAAAATTTCTCTTATGTAAGATATTTAGCAGGATATAAATTTAGGAATAAATACCGTCAGTGGCGAAGCGTGTAGATCGCTGAAAAAAATTTCTATTTGACCTAAGTAGGAATTGACTTAAAAAAAAATGTTTTTATACTACTTGTTTATCATGAAAAACTTATTTAAATAACAATATACGAGGAAACAACCAAAGCTCTTAATCTCGGTCTCATATATTTTACTTTTCTGAAATAAGGACCCCATAGATTTTTATCTTAAAACAAGTGCAATGAAGTTTAAATCGTATTAAGTACATGAACTTAGTTTTTTTTAATCGAACTCAGCAATTGGTGTTAATTAAACTTTTTGTTTCCATTTCAAAATTTTTTTTGGTACTTTTCGGTTAGCCAGGCGCCAGTGATATATATATATACACACACATATACACTTATCTACATCTACGTATACATATATATATATATATATATATATATATATGTGTGTGTGTGTGTGTGTGTGTGTGTATATATATATATATGTATTTTTATATGTACATATATCACTGGCGCCCGGCTAACCGAAAAGTACTTTTTTTTTTCATTCAACCTTATTGTATAAAAGAAGTATGAGAGTAAATCTGTTTATTTTTATATAGTCCAGCCAATCCAGGATAAAAAAATATATATATTAAGAAACATTTTATATATGAACGGATTATATGTTTTATTATATAGAATTTGCAAGAATGCCAGTTAAGAGAAAGCAATCAGCTGAAATGAAAAGAATTGCCGAGTAACGATATAATGACAACTCAAATGAATGAAGCAATCAGGTTTGATAGAGTAGCTACATTGAACAAATGATGATAGCTTAAATACATCCAGTGGTTAATCTTTACCGTATACGAGGCTCACAGTATGAATACAGCGGAAATGTAATCAGCTTTGAACAAAATTTCGAGAGTTTTATTTCATGCCTGCCTGCTAATCTTTCCGATATGCCTTCAACTGTGTTAGTGACAAGATATACTTTATCAGGATGTGCAGAGTTTTCTGTTCGCTCACAACCTCATCTAGAAGTATTCAGATGGTTTAAAGCTCACAATCCTTATTATTCAAATATCATAATTGATGAATGCTACACTACCTGAGAATGGTGACGTATCTCAAATGTTACCAAAATCAGCCGATATTACTGAGGATATTGATATTTTGAACGATCTGTTAATCTGACAAGGACGTCCTCGCAAATGTTATACACCGCTGTCGAGTTCGCTTTTCAGACATTTCCAGTGAAGATCGTGAAAAAGATTTCGCTCACCTCTTAAATCAAGTCCAAATTCACACAAGGTACTCAGTTACCTTTAACCCTTTCCGGCACAGACAAATTCTGTTCGTAAAATGATAAATTACTGACTGACACCGGAATTTACAAACGACTTTTTTAGAAAATAAGAACTCCTAATTTTTAGTTTTCATTGTATAAACAAAATTTTATTAAAATATTCCTGGTGCCGTATGCAAGTTTGGAATTAAAATTAGGTGTGCCCATAGTGGGACCACTGTGCCGGAAAGGGTTAACAGTTTCATACTCTGTCACCATACACAAATCCCAGGGTTTAACTTTGTCAAAAATTGCTGTGGACATTAGTCAAAAGAAGTTATCACTTGGAGCAAGTTATGTCGCGTTTAGTAGAGTTCGTTGTTTAGAGGATGTTCTCATTGAAGTGCCTTTCGCAAAGGATAGGCTAGACCAAATTAGAAGAATGGGGGCACTTGCTGACAGATTAGCATTTGAGCAGTATCTGAGGAAACTGTCGACCGAATAAACACTTGAAGATTCAACAGCTGTTATTGTAAATTTTCTTTTATACTATTAAAAAGTAAATATAAAAATAAAATATATATATTATGTATTTTTAATCTTATCTTTTATGTTTATCCCACTCAATGCTCCGACATTTCGGCCTGGCGGATTCTAGTTATATAAATCGCGTATAAAAATTGTCCAATATTAACAACTGCAGAAATAATTGAGCGATTTCGATGGTTTTCTATCATTTAAAAAATAAATAAATATACATACATAAAGAATGCGATAGGTTGCAAAAAAGCCCCTTGATCTACATTCCTGAAGTCAGCAGGTTCGTTTAGAAAGATTATCCTGCAAAAACACAATCATAAAACTTCCAGGATCGATAGGAAAATACGGCATGTACCATTCGATTATACGCTGCTGAAGGCATTGAGGATCCTGACACCAGGTTCTTTTATAAATATTTTCGTCTAAACATCAAAAATCGCAATAGAGCGGATGGAATTCGTCCATAAGTACACTGGCAATCACATCGGTGCTTTTCACTCAAAGTTCGTTTGGGAAAACTGACCAACGAAGCAACGTAATATCGGGCAACGCCGAGCATGTCTTTCAGTATTTAAAAAATAACATTTAGATCTTCTTCATGTAACTTTTGCTGGATCTTGATAAAATAGAGAAAATTATGTTCTTCCAGACGAAATGAAATGTATTAAATAAGTATCCGTTTTAACTACACAATTTGTACTTCTCAGGAACTATATATCTATATTCATAAAAGAAAGTTTCTCTCTCTCTCTCTCTCTCTCTCTCTCTCTCTCTCTCTCTCTCTCTCTCTCTCTCTCTCTCTCTCTCTCTGTGTGTGTGTGTGTGTGTGTTTGTCTGCGATGTATAGCAAAACCTAGCCCATGTAGAAGTCTGAAAATTTAGAAGTGGATAGTCCAAGGTTTGACCTGGTGCACCTAAGTCTCAGAAATTTAATATTTTGATAATTTCCCAAGATATTAATTAGAATCTCATTAACCATCTCTTCCAAAATGTCGTCTTTTTATAAAAATGGGGCAAAAGAAATGTGAAACCGCAAACTTAGGTGTGTGTTGGGAGAGGAAGAAAGATTTTAGGTTTACTGAAAAAAGGATGGGATACCAGAATGACTTCTAATTACGCCTTTCTGCAGCATGTCGAAATAACAGAAACAATTAGGTCTTTCACGATTTGCAGATCTAAATAAACAAAATATTGCAAATTCAAAAAATAAAATTTAAAAGAGTTGCATCCACAACTTTCAGAAATATAAATTAGATTTTTTTAATTTCTCGAGCGATTTAATCTTGCAATGAACAACACGTTTTTGATAAAAATTTGAGCCGCCACAGGTGTCTGGATAATGAATCCGCAAAGTGCGGGACTCAAATTAACAGTTCTAATTGATCTACGATTTTAAAATTAACACCGTTTGAATCCTCTCTGTTTCCACATTACAAGTTTGTAAAAATTAAGATTATCCGATTCTTATAACTGAAGATATTTATTATTTCGCATTAATTTGATTGCAGAAAAAAATAATATTTTAACATGTTTTTATTTTTTTTTACGAGCAAGCCGATAGCAGACAAGATGTCTGTTATCTTTTCAATAAAGAAAGTTACTAAAGAAGTAATAAAAACTTGGAATGGTGTTATTAGAGACTGTATAAAATTATTAAAAAACTTGATTTTTTTTTATTGGAAAATTATATATCCTTACTTAAAACAGGCTGAAAATTAAAATTTTCAAAAAATCAAAATAATCCCCCAATAAGTTTTTATTTTATAAAAATTTTGATTTTTATGACTACGAAATAAAAGCTTATTTGACAATGGGAGTGATAATTAAAGAAACGTTTGACTCCGGGTTTTCTTGAACAAATTATTTGTTATGCTTGCGGGTATTAGGAGGAAAGATGTTAACGCCTTTTTATATAGTATTGCAATTATTGTACTTCATTAAACGCCCCCTGGCGGCGACTTTTTCATTAATTGAAAACTCGTATTAATAATAAATAATGTGTTGCTCTGATTTAGACAAAATAAATTCCATTTAAGAAATTTAACATTTTTAGCCTTACCCGTAGCGTTTTGTAAACGTTATATCTAGAGAATACCGAAAATTTCAAGTAACGATTTTCGTAAAAATTAAATTTATGTTCCTAATAAAAGTACACAACTCGTATTCTCTTGATGCATACCAACAATCAAAGTAAGTGATTTGTCGTTGTGCACTTGACCAAGTAATCCCTGGCGGGAAATCCTACATTTTTTTCTCTACCTGTGCATTTTTACCTCGGGTTCTATGGGCCCTTATCACAACGATGCTTGGATAATTCGACTTGGTTTTCGATCGCGTTACAGATTTTAGTTCCACTTTCCACCGACAGAAGACGCATTATTTTATAGAGTTGTATGGGCCCGATTTCAACGGAATTGGTTCTTCAACACCCTTGATATCAACTCCCCTGGCAGTGGAAGGTGGAACTAAAATACTTTGAAGAGTGCAGAACGCATGTGCAGAACGCCTGCTATACGGTACCGGAGGCTATGGAGACACCTGTCGGAATTTCCTTCGGAAGGTGGTTCGTTTGGAACAGAGTACGTCCCCTGGTCGCGGAAGGTCGAACAAAAGATTTTGCAACGCGTACGCAGCACGCCTATTATACGGTACCGCAGGCAGTGGGAACACGTGTCGGAGCACTGACCCCTGAATACTAGGACTGCGTGCTGATAAAAATGGCGGCTGTCGCAGGCGGATTTTTTTTTTCAACGTTTGAACGGTCCCTCGAATTTCAACACCAATAATTTCTAAAAGTTTTCTTCGCCTTGCTTTTCAAAGATCAAATATGTCAAAGAAAACTTTTAGATATTATTAGGGTTGGAGTTCGAGGGACCGTACAAACTGTGAAAAAAAAATCCGCCTGCGACAGAAGCCATTTTTGACAGCGCGCAGGCCTAGTATCCAGGGGTTTGTAGTTCGTTTACATCAGAATGCGCCACATGTCGGCGGAAATTAGAAATAAAATATATTCCGTCACGTGCATTAATATTAAATAAATAATTTCATACAAAATCGAGTTAAAGATATAAAATCATACAAACTTTAGGTTTGTTTAACTTTATTATCAAGGGCTCTCGCAACGTCGGGCGGGTCAGCTAGTATATATATATATATATTAAATGATTTTTTAATTTTTTAGTTGAATAAACTTTTTGATAAATGAAACCTATGGAAAATGCAGATATAAACGGACTTTTTTCTTACTCATGACGAATTGTAAAACCTACATGTACTTAGAATATCCACTGAAAATTATTTATTGGAAACTAAAAAGAAGGAATTAAAATAAAAATTGAAAAAGTATCATAAGTGTAGAAAAATATAAACTTCTTTTAAAGTATTTTTGAGAAGGTATAAAATGTATCTTTATATGTTTACTACATATTTTTAAATTCATACTCAAATTCATTTAATGTTAGCAAATGCATTTCCCAAGAGAGGGAAAATTAATTTATACTTTCTAAAAAGACAAAAAAACCTAATAAGCCCACTAGTCTACTATCCATCCCCATTAATTTCAGGATGGCGACAACTTTAGTCATAAACGTAGTGCGTACCGACATTACATTATAAATGGGTGGAATGTAATATTTCATTTTCCTATTTTCAGACCATATTTTGCTCTAAAATGTATCTATACTATTACATAGACAGAACTCCTGACTCACTGACTCATCATCGCACAGCTGAAACGATTACTGTCAGGATCCCGAAATTTAGAGAGTAGATTTCTGTTATGACCTAGACATACACATGCAACAAGAAAGTATTTGTGAAAATTTTCATCAACCAATTTATCATTTAGAAACTCATTACTGTTAAGAATAATTTTTATCCAAAAATAAACGCACCAATTCCCGCATTTAGCCATCATATACATATCTCAT
Organism: Maratus michaelseni; assembly: GCA_963931845.1. NCBI lineage: Eukaryota > Metazoa > Arthropoda > Arachnida > Araneae > Salticidae > Maratus > Maratus michaelseni. The sequence goes on along the minus strand of OZ007593.1, from coordinate 318,488,819 downwards.
AGTCCCTTGATTTTCTGGTAAAAGATAGAATCTTTTCGGTTCCATTTACATTTTTGCCGCCTATCATCATATAATTAATTTAAATTATTCTATTCAAACATCATAGACAACCAATTTTCTAAAATTAGATTTCACCGCACATATCGCAAATTAAACGTATACTAGGACTTCCCTCAAAGGGATTAGTCTGAGTGATATTGCTGAGAACATAGGGTTAACAATTACAATATAAAGAAAAAGAGCAAATTAAATGATAGAATTACAAAATATCATACATAAATTCATATACACTGTTAAAAAAATAGAAAAGAAGTATCGTTCATCAGATGTGTTGTCATAATTTTTTTTAACATGTGGCAAAGGATCTCATTTTCTTAAGTGCGTATTGCGCAAAACTTGAAAAAAAAACGCCGGATCTTTTAAAAAGCCAAGCTTTTTAAAGTTACGTAATTGGATTTGCAGCCAATAGATTATTCTATCAAGCGTGGCTTAACGCAAATTTAATTTCATTTTTGCACCTTTTTTTGCGTGTGAATTTAAAATTTTTCTTCCTTGATTATATATCTATTATTTGTATAACTGTTTATAAAAAATCTTACACTTAAAACCACATTGATAGCATGTTTTGCTACAAACCAGATTGCAAAACTATAGTCTAAATTACTATTAAAGTATAGAAAAAATCTTTCGATGACTTCTGTAAAATAACTTTTACATTAAATCTCCATATCGGCAAAATTGAAAATTATATATATTACAAAGTTAAGCTTAACAGATACTTCTTGATTATTCTATAGGAGGCTCTGCCCCCTGCGCCTTTAATGCGCCTTTACAGCGCCAATCCGCAGACGTTTCTTTTGCCTGTCTGTCTGTCTCTCCACAATCTGTCTGTTTCCCTATCCGTTTTTCTGCCCGTCTCTCTAACTGATTGTCTATCTCTCTACACGTCTCGCTACCTGTCTCTATATTTCTCTACCGGTCTCGCTACCCGTCTCTATATTCCTCTACAAGTCTCGCTACCCGCCAATCTATTTCTCTAACCGTCTGTCTATCCGTCTAACTACTTGAATGTCTAGCCGTGTCTGTATCCACTTCGCTAACCATTTGTCTATCTGTCTCTCTACCCGTCTGGCTATACGCCTCTCTACCCATCTTCTTACCCATCTCCGTACCCATCTACTGTCTCTCTACTCGTCTGTATACCCGTCTCACTATCCGTCTGTTTTTGTACCCGACTCTTCACCCGTCTCGCTATCAATCTCATTACCCGTCAGTCAACTCGTCTCTGTACTCATCTCTCTACGCGTCTCTTTATCTACCACGCTACGCATCTCACAACCTTTCTCGCTACTTTCCAGTCTACCGGTGTCTCTACCCGTCTCGAGACCCATCTCGCTACCCCTCTGTCAACCCTCTTTTTACCTTTCTCTCTAGCCGTCTGTTTATTCGTTTCGCTACCCGTCAGCCTACCTATGTCGCTACTCGTCTCTCTACCCATCTCACTACCCGTCTGTCTACCCGTTTGTTTACTCGTCTTTCTACCTCTCGCCACCTCTTCCCAATATTTAAACAGTTCATTTATTATACAGAAGCCGTTTATCAGTTATTAAATGCAAACAGAAGTAATTTATCTAATAAGTGTAATCAGATGCATTTTTTTAAAATACATACATAAACCTGAATAATAATTCATCAGTTTTGTGTTAATAGTTGTTTATATCATTTGACAGTAAATCTCAACTTCTTAAACCTGAATTGTCTCAAGCTTTTTAAAAAAACCACAAGGTCTGTATAAATGCAAAGTACCCTGAGGGCTATATTAGCTACATGTTATTAAGTTTCGTTATCGCGTTTGCAGCCAATTGCTTATGTCAGAAAGCGTGGCTTAACGCCATTTTAAATTCATTACTGTAACTTTCTTTTCTTTTCTTTTCTTTTTTTTTGTTGGGGGGGGGGGGGGGTAGGGGGGAAGGGTTTCAACTATATACATTTAAATTAAAACTTTTGCCTCCATGCCATTGGTGTTGTTTGTATTATTAACTAATACCTTGTAGACCGAGCTTCATTTGAAACAAATGTAAAAGACTTCTACAGTTTTTTTTTGTAGGAGAAACTTTCGTAATTGGGCCCAAAGCCAATCGGAGTATTTAATATCATTATTGTAACTCTTATAGAGTTAAAACAATATTGTTGCTAGCTTTACTCTTGTTTGAGACCAACCTTGCATGTGTATCTGAATGGGAAAAAGTTTCGTATCCTATGTCGGTTGGCGAAAAAAATTTTAAATGGTGCCAAAAGGTAGTTTTAGCAACTTACAAAATTTTTCAAGAGAGCGGTAAAACATGTTTTTCAAATATTTACAAACATACGTTTATTAAAGCATGTTTTTGCGTCATCTTAAAAATTTAAGCAGGATGCTAAAATGAAATTTTATAGCCATATTCGATATTTTAATAAATAATGAAAACACATAAACAAAATTATATAATAAACCTAAGAGGCATTTTTGTGATAAATAATTGTTATTGTCAGGGGGTTAAATTGTAAGCAATTAATAAACGGCTAGTAAATAATAAATACCATTTAAAATCTAAGGTACTTTTCGGTTAGCCGAGCGCCAGTGAAATGTATATATCTATATATACATATATATATGTGTATACATACACACATATATGTATGTGTGTATATATATATATGTATATATACATACATGCATATATAAATGTGTGTAAGTATAAATATATGTATATATATGTATACATAGATATATAAATTTCACTGGCGCCCGGCTAACCGAAAAGTAACAAATCTAAAAATGGAGAAGTGGTCCGTATAAAAATTAAGCGCTTGATATATGTAAATCTTTTTTTATTTTTTAATATTTCCGAATGCACAGATAAAAAGGTAAAAATCTCTTTTCCAAATGCCAAATAGAAAATATACAAAATAGAAAAATATCTGCTAAAAAATATATTTACATAATACTACATCTGCAAAAAAATAAGATTTAGAAAAAGTAAGCCAAATCCTTCAGATCCCAACAATCACATCGAAAAACTTATCACCAAAAAAGAACTCGCCAAATCTTACGGCACAGGAGATGAATTTTCCCCTCTGAATGCAGAATATTAGTTTTTTTCTTGTACGATGGGTGATTATAACTGTTTCATTTCACATACTACATACCGTTTGATATATTGGTACTTTTATGTTATCCTGGCGCAGTTGATAAATCGCCAAATATTATTCCTATAACATTTTCATATTGAATTCATTTCATTTAAATATAAACCTTTCACTCATTTAATTTAAAATACATGCCTTTCATTAATCCCATTTAAAATGCTAAAAAGAGAGAAAAAAAAAAGAAATAATGCCATAAATCGAAACCTTTTATTTAAACACCAAAGAATTTTTTTTATTATTTACACATGAGAAATAAAAAAAGCTGCTATTGCTGAGATTTGTGCCAAATCTCTAATACCAAGTCTACTAAGTTATTGCGGGGTTTTTCTTTCAAAGAGAAAAAAATCCAGATTAATTTTCGATTTCTACTCAATTGAAATATATTTTATTGTGCTGAATATTAGTGCGTGCATATTTTTTTTGCTCCTTGTACTCCATGAACTTTTCAATTCCGATTGTCTACGAAAATCTCGCGCCGGTGAAAATGACGTACCACAAAATTTCGTGACGTATGTACTTTAATTGTGCTTTTTTATCTATTTTTTTAATATAATTTCCAAACGGTTTAGCAATTATTCTTGGTAATAAATAGACGTCGTTGTCACCTTTATAGGTAACTGCTGTAAAAATTTGAACGAAATCTGTTAAATATTTTTTGAGTTATGCTTGACGAAAGGTTTTAATACCCATCGTAGCTATATACGGGGCAAAGTAATACTGCGCTGTGTATGAGTCTTCGTTGCACTCAGACAATAAGTATATAGGTTGTCCATAAATTATTGTTGGGGTAACCTTACCTCATAACGTTTGATTTAAGAACATGTCGAAATAGATTATTACATATTCGTAAAGTGCAACACAAAAAGATTTTTTAATAACACAAACAAAGTTACATATACAAGAGATTGCAACTCAAAACGTTATTAATCAATTAACTATTCTAATAAAATAATCATTATATTAAAATTTTATCAAATGTATCCAACATTTAATGAATTATGAGCACAAAGTTAAATAGTTTCCACATGATAGTTTCCACCATCTTTTATTTGATAAATGTAATAACATTTTAATATTATTTATTATTTTATTATAATCATTTTTTGATTACCTAAAAACGTTTTGAGTTGTAACTTTATGATATGTAACTTTGTTTATGTTAACTACAATACGCGCATTGTTTTCTCTTGTGCACTCGCCATTTTGAATTCTCGCGTCTCAGCCTTCCCCTATGCGACGCCGCGCCGCTAGGATTGTCGCATAAATTAACGGAGAAAAATTCTCAGCATTTTTGTGCTATTAAAAAACATTTTGAATTGTACTTTGCGAATATGTGATAATAATTTTCATCATAATATTAAAGCATACGTTATAACTAGTATTAAAAAATGCTCTGAAGAGCAACAAAAAAGGTTAATATGTTTAAGTATGAAAAAGGGTTGGACAAGTGCTTCTAATTGAGCATGAGAAAGGAAAGGGGTTCCTTCTTGGCTGCAGCTCACTGTCAATGCCAACTTTTGAAAAAAACATATTCGCGCTTTTTCATATAAAAGAAATTTGCGGTACCGTAGTAAAACCTTCCATCGTGTTTTACAACTGCACTGTTCTACTGTTGTACTGCGCGTGCGTCTGCAATGCAACTTTGTACAGTGCACTGTGTACCATTATTGCTCTACAGACTATACTACACTGTACACTCCCATTATACTTTTGAGCCTCAGTGCACGTCCGCACTGCTCTTTTGTACTTCCGTATTAAAGGTATGTGCGTCTAATGTTCGTTTATAACGAACATTAGACGCACATGCATTGCTGTACTTCATATTGCATTGTGGAGCCACAGCCACTTGCATATAATTTCAACAATCAATGAATGTATTATACTGTCATGCATGCATATGTGGCATGGTTCTTGTTCAGAGTGCTCTAACACTCTGCACTGCAATACAAATCAATTTTCTGCGCAGTTCTACACTAGGGGCATGCTTGATGCATGAGTGTGATACGCTGCATGAACTACGGTTTTTGGTACTATGTCGCCTTACATTCATGTTTAATCAAGCTGCGTCTTTACACTATACATTTTTATCGTAACCGTGAGTGATTTCATTTATACGGAAAAAGCGCGAATATGATTTTTTCAAAAGTTGGCATTGACAGTGAGCTGCAGCCAAGAAGGAACCCCTTTCCTTTCTCATGCTCAATTAGAAGCACTTGTCCAACCCTTTTTCATACTTAAACATATTAACCTTTTTTGTTGCTCTTCAGAGCATTTTTTAATACTAGTCATTTAAATTTTTTGATAAAAACTGAAAATTTTTTAATATCTTGAAAAGAAAAAAATTGCTGCTGTCAAAATTTTATTGTTACATAGTTTTTACAACGCACGCCAAATCGTTGATTGTTCATCGCCAAAGTAGCATTTTTTCATGTCTACCTGCTCTCTCAAATGTCACGGGACCGTCCACATCAATAATTAAATTATGGTTTTCTATAGCTATCACCTCATAAAAAAACTGGTTTCTATCATTGTCTCGGTCGTATCCATGGACTGTTTCTGCTGCACTGAAGTCGCCTGCTATACGCTGAGTTGTTCTTTCAGTGGTATCTTTCCTTACTACTCTTCTTAGTCTTCTTAAACTCGCTGAATGGGGCCGAATATTAGGTTCTGATAATTATAGTAACGAACAGTTCAGTGATGATGCTATAAAAATTGAGTTTTGATTTTGCATCGTTTTTTGGTGTATGAGACTGTTATTTAAGAGAGCTATATGCCGCAATATATATATATATATATATATATATATATATATATATATATATATATATAACACAATGTTAATTGTTAGCTCTCTGTATTCCAATTCGCATCAAAAGTTGTATGTACATACAAACACCACCAAACAATTGTTTTAATTTGTTCAAAGGCAGTTCCTGAAATCAAAATTGCGCATTTACGGGTGCTAGCTGCAATAAATCCCCTAACAAAATAATGTTTTTGCCACCAAAACTGTAATCTCGCTTGTTTTTACAACATTCGCCATATCGTAAGCTGATCATCGCCAAAGTAGCATTCGAAACCATACTGCACTCATCGATAATTACTAAATCCAATGATTTCCATTGTTGCTTAAATAATTTCAAATTGTCAGAATTAAGCTTAAATTATTCTGCTTCATTCGTATGTTGGACAGGCAATTTGAAAAACGTGTGAATTGTACTTCTTCCAATGCTGAAGGCAGCAATTCCCGCTGGTGCTAGTACTGCAGCAGCATCATTATTGTGATTACACATTAAGCGAATTTTCTGACTGAGTAATTAAATTAGAAAGCTTTTTCCTGTACCAGCAACTCTGCTTATAATCAGATTTATGGGTGGAACAGACGGGTCTTTCTTTTGTTCTTCTATGTGCTTTATAATGATTCAAATATTTTCCATTGGTCGGCATTCATTTTTTTGTTAAATTTATCTTCATTAATAACAATTTCTTGGTGAGTTTCAATGTTCTCAAAATGTGCAGCTATCATATCAATGTATTCATTTGGTTCTTCGATATTTTCAGGCTGGTCGTGCAAATCACTTTATGTTGCAACTTTTAGGCGAAGTCGATTGCAGCTTGTAGTCGTTGTTTTGTTTCGTGACATTCTTCCATCTCTGGAAAAATTTTCACATTGTGCTCAAAGCTTTCCTGGTAGAGTTTAAATTCTCCCAATCGATCTTTTTCGTTTCGCCAAGGCTTAAACAACATCAGCAATGAATTATAGTGAAACTCAATTCCAGCGTCCATTTTCGTGTTATGGTAGAGCGTTTTCAAAACAACTGGTTTCAAATGCTTTCTGAACCAACTGAGGTTCTTTTTTAATTCGTAATATTCTACAGACTTTGGTTTATTTCTTTCGTATTAGTACGTAGTGGCCAATTCGTATAAACACATGTTTTCCAATTTGTCATGTCGATTCGGGTAATAATCATGAATCATATTCCGACAGTAAATTTCAATAGATCGTTCATCCCCTTTTGCCAATAAAACCAAATCATGGTGACTTTCAGCTTTCTTCATTGGTCTTTTTTCATGCTAGTATTTAAGTATTACAGAGCATCCCATGAATAGAAACATTTATGGCCAAAAATTTTGTGTACGGCTTCGTAATTTCCAGTTTCTGGACTAAGCAAGTTTTATCTGGCAAAAGCGCGTAATCTGGCACCAAGACTTTTGTTTTCGTCAATGGCCTTCCAAATCTCTTCACTACGACTTTTTTTCCGGTTTGGTTATATAATGCGTAATATAACGATTAACACCAAACTAGGTTCTCCAGCAAACTGGATGACAATATTGGCAGCTCACATGAACAAAATCGAGGGATTATAATCATTGATCCATTTTTTTTTCTGATCGTTTCAAATCATATAACTTTGTAACATGGTTTCCACATTTTCGCGATAAAATGCAGTCTTTAACAGAATTTAAAGTTCAATGTTTCGCCAAAGCATACTTGAAAATTACGTGTTATAATATGCAGCCTGATTATGGCACATTATTCATGACCTGGCAGGCATACTGGCGGCAATAGAAAACAATGTAGTTGATGTAAGTATTATCTACCCAGATTGCTGGAGAACATATAAAACAGATGAACTGCGAGATGTTGGATATGATCATTTCACATTAAATCACAAATAGAATTTTAATGACCCTAACGAATGTCATACGAAAATTGTTGAGAGATTATTGGGCATTGCAAACTGGTGCAATAAAAGTCATCGGGGAACTGTTCGTCATCATTTACAGTCTTATCTCATAGAGTTCATATGGCGACGTCTTCATTCAAAAAATGAAATGTTTACTGCGATGCTAAAACACATTTGTAATTTCATGCAAGCAGTTTTTATAAGAATTTTATTTTATTACTTTATTGGGGAAGAGTTCCATATCCTGCGCTGGTTGGCGTGATTGGCGAAAAAACACAAAATGTTGCCAAAAGGCAAAAGGGGTGTGACGTCACGTATATAAAGTACATTCCAGTAGTTAAAATGCAACCACAAAGGCTGAAGGTTGCAAAACTCACATCAAACATTTATCACCAATAAAAGCCCACTAAATTTAACGGCGCAGAACTTTCCCTTTTATTGTATAACAATTATATGTTTTCTTTTTTTAATTATATATATATGTATTTTAATAAAATAGTGCTTAAAAGTTTGTAATTTTCAAACGTTATATTTTTTAAATGCTCACTTTCGTTTCAAGATTGTTTTTTTTTTTCAAATGTTTTGATTCACGGGAATTTTATTTTGCGCCAATCATTACGCTTGGCGACAATGGTTTTTGCATAACGGAAAAGTGCCGAAAAAATGATTTATATTCAATACATAACAAATCACAATGTTTGGCACGGTTTGCATGACAACACGGTTTGTAGACAATAACTGTTCGGTCAGGGGTGAAATAATTGGTGCATTAGCAAACATTTTGGCATTGTGTTGGTATAACGGAAAAGTACCAAAATGAAATATACAGCACAAGCTGTACAGGAATAACGACTTAATATCGACGACATTGAAAATTGTTTGCCACATATTTTACGTGAATTAGATGAAATTATGAGACACAATTCTTTTACACAAGGATATAAAATGCTTAGTGAGTTTGAACGTGAATATCAGGAGCATGTTAGGTGATACAATTTTCCAATATATATATTTCTCATTGTCGATTAATAGTATATGATAATATTTATCAATTATTTCAAATATAATGTGAAAACCACGATTTCTACCCACCGTCCTATAGCGGGCATTTACGCTAGTAAGAAAATAAAAACAAATAAGCATGTTTGACACGTGATTTATTTAATTTGAATGAATTCTGTTGCATACATAATAATAATATTTATTTAAATTTTCGTGCGAACGCGCGCGTTTGCTATGATTAAGAACGAAAAGAAAAACCAATGTTCAACCGGAGCTTTACAACATAAATTCGATTTCCTCAGCGACCCTCAATCATACAAAGATAAAAAAAAACTATTCTAAGTTTTACCAAGAGGAAAAAAATAAAATGAAAACAAAGTTAATCCTTCCAGGTAAACGTTAGCTAGATTTTGTTGAACTTTGGGTCTTCATTTTTTCGTTCGAAGTTAAATAAAAAACTACAGTAAGCTACAGTAATTTTTTCAATCGTATCATTTTATTCGTCTCGTCGAGTTCTATCTTTTAAAAAAATCACTGTCGTATGTCAACTGGTTCGCCAGATATTTCAGAAAAACGTTTGCATTTTCTATTTCTTAAACATATTATAGCAAACGCTACCGCGTTTACTATGATATGGTAAGAAAGTCTTCGAGAATAATTAAAAGCCACCTCGTATAGCACTGCACACATTTTCTAGTATCACGTGAATTATTGTGGCATACAAAGTCACTTCCTACAGATCAGTGTATTGTTATCAATATCTTGTAAAATATGGGTAATGTCTAGGAAATATTAAACTTAATTTAAAAAATATGTAATTACGATTTTAAAACTCTCACTTTTTTTGAATGCTTAAAATAGTTATTTTGAAGTGGTCATAAACAGAATTCTTTAAACCTGAATAGAATAGTCTGACTGCAGATGTTCGCACATTCAAACAATAAATTCTTTAATCATCATAAAGACTCGATGAGAGTGATAATTATATGAGGATATGATGAGTGTGATAACACTAATGAATGAAACGGTTCCTCTCTAAATGAAACTTATATTTTTATTTTTTACACAATTTAGAAAAAGTGTACGAGTCCCATTTTCCGATGAATTTTCAGACTCATTTAGACTAAATATGTCACTTAAAAATTGCAGAAATAAAAAATGAAATAGAATGAAATTCTAATGAAAAATAATCTTTAACTTTCTAATTTTATTCACCGAAAATAATTGTTATATTTGTTTCCACTGATATATTTCATTAAAAATATATTTTCCTTCAGTTTTAGAAAAAAAATTAAACTTTTTTAAAAACAAGAAGAAAGAAAACTTTTTTTTTGCTCTTTATCATCGATCCTGTTTAATTAATAAGCTTGGGACAACGCCAAAAGCATTTCCGTAAAAAAAAATAATAATAATAAATAAAAACCAATATTATCTAAAGAAGTATATGAAAAAAAAAAAACTTTTGAAAGAGTTAGAATTTATTTTAACTAATAATAACAACGCCATTAATAAATATTAAGTGTTGTAATCTTGAAAGTTTTGGAGTAAATGTCTCTTAAGCAATTTATGAATTTCCTTTTCCGTTATTTTCTTAAAAATTGAAGTTGCAGTTTTTTTTCTGTTTTATTCAAACATAGGCAGTTTCCTCGCCACTTTTTTTTTCTAAATCTAGAGTCATTAATCACTATTAATAAGGATTAAAAAAACAAATCGTTTTCATTTATATATATATATATATATATATATATATATATATATATATATATATATATATATATAAAGTTAAAAAATAAAATCAGAATAGAATTTCCACAGAAAGGTTTATTTTCACGCACCTGCAAAACGAGACTAAACAGCGCTTTGTAACTTTTTTTTATTTAAAACTTCTAAAATTTTAAACTTTTAAAACAGTTTTCTTTACTACAATATTTGAAATAATACGATTGCCATACTTATATTATTCATTAGTTTTGTTATCATATTTTTTTAATTTACGTTTTGTCACTTACAGTAACATTTTTTATTGTGATTCATTCAGTGTTTACGGACGTATTTCGATTACATATCTGTTATATTTGGGTTTCATTTATTTACTTATTTAGTGATAAACAGCTAATTTTGTTAGGGAATATTAGGTGGAAGCAAACAATGAACTATTTATATTGTTTTAAGTGCAAGCTTCTGAATCTTTCATAATCGATCTGCACGCGATAAAGATAGATATTTTTTAATAATGCTTGAAAATTATATTAAAGATATAAACAATCCGTATGTTGAAATAAATTTTTCAAACAGATTGCATTTTAAGGTATATATTTTTTCCCTATCCGATGGTGTAAAAATTAAAATTATGTGGTGTTTAGAAGTCATCACATTTGCGAAAAAGGGGAAATCTCTCAAGAATTCGCTTGGAAATGCTCGAATCGTCGGTATAACGTCAACGTTACTAACGGACAAATTGTTTGCCTTATAATATCGATTTTTCAAATTAAAAAACGGGGATATGTAGTTCTTGAAAATGTATTCATTGATTAAGCAGGTCACTTAGATCAGATGTCTGATTTAAAAATTGAAAGTACATTACGGATTTTACACAAATGATAAATCATCTTTAACTTTCTAATATGTTTCTCCCGACGTATCTCTTCTACTTTTACCATTTTCAAGCTATGTTGAAAAGTGTTTATGAATTTGGTCTGTCTGTCTGCCGTCTGTTCGTAATCTAACTCTCGTAATTACACTCGAATTGTCATGTAATTTATATATGTTACTGGGGTTTACAACCGCATGTTTGTTTTTGAAAATGGGGGGAGTAGATTTCATAGTTCGTTACATCGACATTGTTCGTTTCGTGGAAACATAAAAAATAATGTTACATTATGGTGTATGAGGAAAAAACCTTTTCAGTGTATTTAAATAATGTCACATTATTAAAACCAAAAAAAAAGGACAGTTGCGAATAGTATTCGAACCTGAGATATCCGTAACGTTATGTTCCGTAAAGCTTAGTAAGTACGTATAGTTTCTTTACAAATATACAAAAATAAGAACTGCCTATTTATATGTAGATGCTAGTACCGAATTTAGTGAAATGTTTTATAAGCATCTACTACATATTTTTAATAACTGTAAAATTGTATTTATTGCACTGTGTTGTTTAACTTAACTTGGTTTATATATGCAAAGATGGAGTTTTGTTAGTTTGTATTTAACTCACTTCCTGATAGGCTAGAATTATAAACATGTACACAGGCGTGTTTCGGTGACAATAAAACATTTTAATATTTTTAGGACTTTATTATAAATTAATAAATTATTTTAAAGATATTTTTCAATAAACCATCCACAGGTGATAAATCACGAAACATTTTTAGTGTTACAAAAACAGTGGAGTTATTTTTGCACGAATCCATGCTCACCAAAATATGCAATATGGATGTGAAACGGAATCAACTGAAAATTTCTAACACTAAAAAAAATTGAAAATATAAATTTAAAAAAAAAAGATTGTAATATTTCTAATATTTGTAATATTTTTTTAATGCGTTTTCGTAATTTGGTAGTTTGAAATAATTTAAATTATGATTATACGTTTAGAAAACAAACTAGAAATCCTAACTAGATAGTTTAAAAAATGTATTTTATTAATTACCCATCATACGTAGTATAGGGTAAATCTTGTAATCACTTTAATAATCGAAAAAAATTGACTGATTTACACTTTTCAAACACTGGAGATTCGGAAAAACATATTTTTAGAAGAAAAAAAAAATTACCGTCTGTCTGTCTGTGTGTATCTGTTTGTCTATAAACGCTCTATCTACAAATTGAGAAAGAGACTTGAAATTTCGCATGTACTTACAATGTAATAATGAGACGAAACCTATTGAATTTCAGTAACTTCGATTATCTGGAACTATTTTTTTCGGACACTCGAAATATTCGTTCTGATAAATGGTATATAAAAATTTTCGAAATTGTTTATTTTAAGGAGGGAATATAAAAAACAATAAAAACATAAATTTTGCATAAAGAATGAAGTCGTTCGGATAATTAGTTGCCGAAATATTTGTAATCATATTTACTGCACTCTTTGATTTTTGATGACCGTGTATTTCATTCAGATGTCAATTCAAAGATATATTTTAATTGGAAATGAGACACTTAATCCGACGCAGAAAACTGTTAATTAATATAATTATCATTTTTGGAGTTATAAGGATGTTTCTTTTACGCAATTCAGTGATAGAGCATTTAAATTTTATGACGTCATCAAGCCACGATTTTATTCGAGTTGCAGTGCATTTTATAAATTGTTTACAGATGTTTTATTTTCATATTTTATTTTATGCATATACATGATGGGTAAGTATTACGGTGGCTTCCAAAGATTAGTTTCCTTTCCTGTTGGAATAACTTAAAAATAGTAACACAGCAAAAAATTGTAATTTTCTGTAATAAATTCGCTTGTTCACGCTTTCTACCAACAAAAATCAAAGTGAGGAATTTTCCATAATTGGGACAGACAGACATTCAGACGAGTTTATCACGTAATAAATCTACATAGAATCATAATGAATGATTTTAATATTGATTCCGGTACGATATGTGTCAAATTTCAAGATTCTAGGATTTGTATAAAAAAAAAAAAAAAAACTCTTGCTTTGTAACTTTTTATTGCATTGAATTCCAAGATCGAATGTGTTTCAAAATAATGAGGCAATGGACACTATAATTTGATATTTATTTGAACTTGATACTTTTAGTCGTTTCCGAAAAAAAACGTCTTGGCAGACAGATGGACAAAATGTGATCCGTAAGGGTTCTCCTTCTTAGGTGCGTTCGTAATTATATAATATTTCTACGTAATTATATCGTCTATAGAATATGGTTAACGTACCATTTAACATTCATTTACAAAGAGAGAAAAAAAATCGGTAAGAGTATCTCTATGAGAGATAATTAACTAAACTTTTGCATACTAACTGGTGCGTAAAAATGTTATACATAATATACAAGACAATACGAAAACAACGTTAGCAAGACCGTGTTTTAATTGTGTTTTGTATTTTTCAGCTCAACTTTATTTAGTAAAGTAATATATGTTTGTAATAAATAATTCAATTCGTATATGCAATCTATGAAAAGTATTGGATAGATTGCCGTTTATAGATGGTAATTTTTGGAATTGAGTTTAAGTTTTGTTATTCATATTTTGCCTGGATTAAATCTTAATATACGAAATGTGTACAAATAGATAGATAATATACATGGTTAATCAAAAGAGTACATTTTCGTCTATTGGTGAAAATTACTGTAAGTGAATTTTCAGTTATGTTATGTATTTTATAATTGAACAAACTTTTAGCACACTATAAGGCACAAACAAAAGTCCATAGATCATATACAGGACTGGAAAAAATAATTCGAGAATTTTGTCGACCATGGACGCTGATTTTTGTAATCTAGTTTTCAAATGCGTTATGCGTCTTCTAATTTGTTTACTTATATATATTCATTCACCTTACGGTGAAATTCTGGTACGGTATTCTGGAAGTGTGGGAAAGTGTTTCATAATTTATTCTTCACATGTGATTTTTCTTTCTTGGTTTCTGTTGATTTCTTTCAATCAAACTGCCCTTTATTTTAGTATTACAAACAAAATAATTGATTGTAAACTTCTTCGAAAAGAAGACAAAATTTATGTGTTACTCTTTATAATCAATTCTGTTTAATTAATATGCTTGAGGCAATGCCAAAACCATCTCAGTTGAAAAAAAGAAGTTTGCCAGACAAGTATACAAAGTAAAAAACTTTTCAAGAGTTGAAATTAATTTTATCTAACAGTATAAACGTCATTAATAAATATTAAGTGTTGAAATCTCTGAAAGTTTTGGAGTAAATGTCACAGGAGTAATTCATTTATGAATTTTCGTCTTCTTTATGTTCTTGCAAAAAACGAAATGGAAGTTTTTCATTTTCACATTTATTCAATCGTAGGTAGTTTCCACGTCAATTTTCCGGTTTTCTGTGTCTAGAACCATTAATCAGTGTTAATGAGGGCTAAAGAAAACCAAAACAATTTCATCTTAGAGAAGTTTTTTTTTAAAAGAAATGTATCAAATAAAAGATTCGTTGAAGTGTTCATTTTGACTAATGGGAAGAGGAAGCTTAAAAATATTCTAAAAACTATTTCGAAATATAATATAAATTTTTTAGAAAGCATTCTGTATTTAAAATATTATGATTATATATGCTTATTTTTTATACTTTTTATTTTCAATATAAGGTTTAATTCAATAATATAAATAGGCATATGTTTTTAATTAAAGCATTTTATATACAGCTGCTTTCATGCAGTTAAATATTTAAAAATGCATATCATTTCAAACCATGATGCAATTTTTTAGTAATATGTTAATTTAAATAAAAGAAAGAGAAAAATCAGTGAACGTTTAAAAAATTACTAATCTATATACGTATATAAATAGATAAGGGGCTGTATACAGCCCTTTAGTTTAAACTTTATATATGTATACATAGATAACGTTATCATGTTCAGAGGCTACTTCACTCAGAAGAAAACACCCGCTCGTAATGTTAATCCTATGGAGGAAATATTTTAAGATATCTCTTTCGCATTTCAATATTTTAGTTTTTTTTTTTTTTTTTTTTTTTTTTTTTTTGCATTGGATAGCTGAGGTCAATCTCTATACACGCTCCTTTGTACTTTTTCGATTTTGATTACAAGTTTTTTTTTTTTTTTAATTAAGATACTTTCACTTTCAGAACCGGTTTTGAAAGTAAAAGTATCCTCAATAAAAAAACTGCAACAAAAATTGAAAAAGTACAAAGGAGCGTGCATCGAAATTCACCTCAGCTATCCAATGCAAAAAAATAAAAAATAAATAAAAAAATAAATAAATAAAAATATTGAAATGCGAACAAGATATCTTAAAATATTTCCTCCATAGGATTAACATTAGCGAGCGGGTGTTTTCGTCTGAGTGAAGTAGCCTCTTAAGGGGGCGAAAAGGGGCCTGCCACTTGATATTGCAAAATATCTTTATGGGGAAGGAGTTTTGTCTTTTGATATCTTGTTTGATCCAGCCAAAATTTTCTTTTCTTTTCTTTTCTTTTTTTTTTTCTTTATATCAAAATAGTCTGTGTATCTGTTTTTTGTGAAAATACAAAATTATCTTTTAATTAAACTGTAATTGTTGCTTAAAGTGATAAAAAACATAACACAAAAGGTTTTAAAATACCTGTCAACATAGATTACATATGTTGCCTTAGCTCAGGTGCTGACATCTTCAGATCAAAATGATAAATAAAATATTCTCGCAAAGTTATTGAAAATGATAAACATAAATCACGAGATCACACGTCCAATGTAAGTAGGTGCTTAAATTGGTCAAACTGGAAATTATTGGACATGTGTTCTAGTGATTTATGTTTATCATTTTCAAAAACTTTGCGAGAATATTTTATTTATCCTTTTGATCTAAAGATGTCGACGTGTGAGCGAAGGAAACATATGTCATCTATGTTAAAAGGTATTTTTAATCATTTTGTGTTATTTTTTTGATCACTTTAAGTAACAATTGCACTTTAATTTAAAGTTAACAAGTGATTTTATTATATTATTAGTACAAAGATATAGTTAAAACCATTAAATGATTATAAAAAAGTTTCATTCCAAAATATGAACTAACCCAACTTTAAGCATTCTTATTGTTCTGCCACATTCGCATATAATCCGCTGTTGCTGTTGGAGAAACCAGATGCGAAGAATGTTTGAAATGATACTTTTTGTGTTTTCTAGTAAAGAATGGTGTGGCATTTACAAAGCACTTTAAAATATTTATCTTTGAAAGATCATTCATTAATTTATGGAGACATTATTGGTGCACCTAAGATAAGTCCTATGCGCAATGCTGCACGTAGATTAAATGAATTGATGGTTAGCCTAACCTCCTCAGACACCAGCTTTTATATATATATTTATATATATATATATATATATATATATATATATATATATTACTTTAGTTATGAATTTATATTAACAAAGATAACTAAAAAAGATTGAAAAAAAATATATATATATAATTTATTATTTGTACATTAAATTTGATTTATCCTATACGATACATGGGGACTCAATGAGTACATATTTTGACAGTTTGGTAGGAAATAAGGTACTTACTTATTATCCGTGCCAGGAGATTGATCGCCAAAAATGGTTGCCAAGTACCAATCTTGTTTATCGTTGCCAATCATGTTTTCAAACGCAGTAATTTAACATTATCAAATAACATTGTTAAAAATGGTAATTAGTATAAAATAAATAAAATGTATTATATGTTTATTAAATTTATAACATTGTTAAAAATAGTAAATAACATTATTTTAGTAAAATTAATAAATGGTAAATAGCATAGTAAATAAGAAATAATAATATTATAGATTATTCCCAGGCATGTACCATGTAGCAAGAAAAAAATATATAAGTGTTACTATAATTAGTAATATTGACTCCATGCTTGGCGCAGTTGGCTTAAAACTGGCACAGATAATACGTAAGTACCAGAAATATTTATGCATTTAATGTTTTTTTTTTATTAAATAGACTATACAAATGATATCTTAACATACAGAAAATTTATTTACATTTTATTTTTAATTATGTTTATTGTTTTGTTGTATGTATTATTGTTTTGTTTACATTTTTGTTAATAATTAAAGTAAGAATTTGTTACAATAATATCTGATATTTTAAATTAATAATATCTATTTTTCATGATATTTTATAATAATATCTAATTTTCTTTTATAATAATATCTGAATCTTCTAATAACGCAACAATTTCTGCTTCTGAAAGACCTACATTTTTAAAATAATAATGTTATATCGTATTACAGATGTAAAAACATCATTCAAATCATTCCTGTTACTTATTATCCTTAATTTGTGCTCTTTACAGTAAATATTCATGCCAAATTCCAATTATTTATTCTCAATGTATATTTTAAACAAGATAAAAAATTAACATTACGTTTTAGAGTCAGTTCCCATGTATCCTATTGCATACATCAAATATAAAGCTACTTCATTCTATTAAAATTACGCATTATTTAAAAAAAATGTTGTACTAGAATAAACTTTATTCATTTATTTTTAATTTATTTCAGAAATTAAGGTTTCAAGAGTAAATATTTTTTAACTTACAATGCTTACCTTTTTTTCGACGTAAATTGCTACCATTTTTGCTGTAAGCCATTTTTACATAACACATATACCACCAAAAACGCACTATAAGGAACTAATTGCTATTTTTCTTTAGTGTTGCCATCTGTTAGACTCCATTCACACTAATTGCTTTTTTTTTACATTATTTTTTTAAGTGAAAAAAATTGTAGAGATATGTATCCTATAGGATACATGGGGGTCTGAGGAGTATAAGTAATGATGAACAAAAATGGATAAAATGAAGTAACTTAATCACAATATTCGATAGAAAGTACTAACTCACACATAAGATATTCTGTGAGACATATTTTTCATATTACTGTCGAATGTACAGAGGCTGCTCGCACATTTTTTAGACAAATTTGATAAATGATTTTAAAAAATGGAATTATTTTAGAGGAAAACTTTCTTTCAACAATTTATTATTTCTAATTCATATTATTGTCTGATGCTTTCAAATTTATTCTTCTATCAAGATGGCGCATTCAAACAAGCTGTGAATCAGAGGATACTTTATTTTGTTTTCCGAAAATAAATATTCTTATTCGGAAGTTTATAATGATTGTAAAGAATTTCTAAGTGCAAAATAAACATCAGTATTAATTGGAAAGAGCTATCCCAAAAATCAGTACTTATTCTTAGTAAAAAGACTCAAAATGAAAAAAAAAAAAACATTAAAAAAGATCCCATTTCAAGGCTGAAAACGAAGTTTCAAGTAAGAATTTATGACTGTCGCAAATTTATCTTACAATGGGGAAAAAAATAAGAATATTGGACAAAAATGTTACAACTAATTCATTATATTATTAAGAGAATGTGTTACATCCGATATTTACAAAAAAGAAAATGCTATTTTCTTTATTTCAACGACTTTTAAAGGGTGAAACTGCATCAAAGCAAAGCTACCGCTCATACTTCAAAAACTACTGCTGTATTCGTTGAAAACATTAAAAACTCACACAGGTATTGCATTTATACCTTTCAACATATTCCTTAGAACTCACCTGACGTTTCTCTTATGGTTTATTGCGCATTTGGTCTGCTGAAAAGAGCTCTTTCAAAGCGCAAAACCACCACGATTGATCGAATCTGGAAAGTTTTTATCGAGGCATGGGAAGCAATAACCCTGTAAATTTTACAAAAAACCTTCTACCATCGAAAGCATTACGCAGAATTAGAATCAAGAAACAAGATTATCATATAGATTATTTCAGAAAGCAATATTCATATTTTAAACGTTAAAAAAAAACAACGCCGAAATCGTCTAAAAAATGTGCGAAGACCCTCTGTATTATGTAACAAAAAAGTATTATTAAACAGTTTTAAATAGTAACTATATCTTTCAGGTGTTATTTCATCTAAAATTATTTGATATATAATAAGGATATTTTATTGGCGAATTCTCTTCATTTGAATCCCTAAAATATGCGAATGTTAAATATATAACTGTATTTGTTTATCACTGCGAACATAAGGTAAAGCCAGGAGAGATGACGCAGTCGGAGAGATTGCGCACATAGAGGTTCGGAGGGATGGAGTAGAGTGAGCGCGCAGCGACTCCAGGTAGTTGTACAACAACAGTAGTGGAGTGTCTACTTGAAAGTGCACGTTGATTGCTTTGAGCGTTTAAGATAAAGTATTGCTATTTTGTTTTGTTTTCCCAAAGTAAGTGCTTGAATTTTCATAGCTCTTCATCAGAATTTCTATACAATGTCAATAGTACAAAATATTTTTAACTTAAACGATTTCTCATAAGCTACTAATCTAGACTAACAATGTGAACATCAACGGTTCGTTTTAGAAGATGTCATGTTTAAATAAAGGGCCACGCAATCTCTCCTACCGAGAGTTTGCGCATCTGCTACTTAGGAGAGATGGCACAGTGTTCCTATTAGTTTCCATGCTAGGAGAGATTACGCAGCTTATTGGTAAATTTGCATAAAAAAATGAAAAATGGAAAATGGACTAATTTTAAGTTAAACGTGTTATCAAGTAACATAATTTTATTTTGTAATCATATCTGGACTTGCTTTTTCATATTCTTTAATTTTTTCTTTACTTTAATTAAAAATTTTTAATCGTTTTTTAAATTATTTCCTTTTTCTGATTCTTTAATCATTAGGTTGAAATATTCACTCCTAATACAATAATATTTGTTCACAAAAACCTTACAGCAATGTCATTTAAGTGTAATTATTATTGTTAACAATTTAATCGTAGTTATTATTAGTAACAATCTCTCCTACCAACGTGCGCAATCACATCAACCCTGTAAGGACAGATTGCGCAAAATAACTTTCTTGGTTTTATTACAACTGTTCTATTAAATTGTAACATAACAACAAAATAGCAATGGAAATGCATAAAAAACAAATGAAGTAAAAATTATTCATGAATAGTTTAGCAAAAAATTAATATTTAGATTTTTTATTGCTATTCTTTTGAATTGTGCGCAGACTATCCTAGCTTTATCTTATAAAAATAAAAACATTAAAAAAAATTTAGATAGCGATAACGATATCATTAAAGTGGGGGGAGGGGGTGTTCAATGAATGCTAACATATGTTATCGTAAGGGAGGGACCGTGTTCAAAATTACAAAGAAGTTTATAACGTTATATATGTACAGTCCCTAAGGTACGTGGCAGCGAAAAAGCAGTTATTTCTCTTTTGTTAATAGCAAAGAGTGGTTTGTTTTCCCTAATTTGTGAATATTAAGGAGAGTATTTGAGGTATCAATTTAAAATTCACAACACGTATGTAAGAAAAGTTTCTGCATCCGAAAAATCAATTTTTGGAGAAATCGGCAGGTAATTTTTCTTATTTTTTGCAAAAACAAAAGTCCCAGACGTCTGAAAAATAAAGAAAACAAAGTGCGAAGTCAAGTAAAAAAACGTGCCGAATTTTGTTTCTGTTTCAAAAGATACCGATATTTGTTAACGTTAAAGGTCAATCATTAAATTTGTGTGTGAGTGTTGGTCGTAATTTGAAAAAAAATGAGTAAACGTTAAAGGTATGTAGATATGGCGCCTCCTGCTGGTGGAAGGCGGAACTAATTTATTTTCGCAGTGCGTGCAAAGCACCCGTCCTATTCGGTGTCGTAGGCATCGGGGAGCCTTGCCGGAGGTTCATTTAGATTGGAATTCGCCCCCTGGCGGTGAAAGATAGAACTAAATTATTTTGCGGTGGATTCGCAGCACACCTGCTATACGGTGCCGCAGGTTCGTTGGAAAGAGGTTTGTTTAGAACAGAATGAGCTCCCTGGTGTTGGAAGATGGAACTAAAAGATGTTTTAATCATTCGAGGTTTGTTTGGACAAATCGATCAGCGAAGAGTACGTTGCTTGCTAGTTAAAAATAAAATCTGAAATATCTTAATTTTCTTTTCTGGCACAGTTTCCAAAAATGGTTACCTGCTAGTTAATGGCTTATACCAATTATATATTTCTTTCGAACGGTATTATGGAATAATAATAAACTTTCAACAGAAAGCATACTTAAAAAAAACCCTGAATATCAATTGATAAAATTGCAACATTTATATATTTACATTACAAAAATGGATAATTTTAGGTAAAGAAGTAAATTTCATTTGCAGAGATAAAATATAAAAATTTGTAATTTGCTGATTTTCTTAAAAACAGAACAGGGATTCAATGTTATTTAAGCAATATAACTACTTAAAGATACCTATTTAATGATCACACCTGAAAAGAATATTACATGTTCTTTTCTCATCATTTCCTATTTCATATAGTGCTGGTTTAATGTATTCCTTTTTAACTTATAATTTCAATTGTGAAAAATTTATAATCCAGTTAAATGCAAGCTTTGATGATTCCAAAAGACACGACCTCTTTTTACAGAAAGGATCGCGTCAACATTTTCACGCTCTTGCGTCAACAAAAATTAAGTTAATTTAATTTTGTGTTATCTCAGATTAAAAAATTAAAGTTTTTGTAATCCCTCCTCCGAAGTATGTACCAGAAACTTTACAAATTCTTGAACAATAAATGTTTTTATATAATGGATAAAACCCAAATTGACATACAGACAAAATAACCCTAAATATTTTGAAAGAGACTTTAAAAATTATATAATAAAATTATATGATTTATTTTAGAGTATAATAAAAAATCCTTAAAAAAAAATAATGTTTTATAATTCATTGGTAGAGCTTCGATCACAAACATTATTGAAATTTCTTAAGAAATGTACGTCTTCAATAATTATAATAATTAAATGGTTCACATGTTATAATTGATCACACAACAATAATGTGAAAAAGGTATGTTTAAAAGATGACTTAATTGTACGTTTATGTATATGTACGAGGCACGGTCAGTAAGTTATCACCCTCACTACGATTGCGGCTTCTCCATATTCATTGCATATACTCACTCCTAAGGAAAGTAAAATATTCTTGACCGACCTACGGTCAATAAGTATTCTTCTATATGTCAAACAACTGTGAAAACTTTTTGGTATTTTTTAGTATCTTTGTTTAAATCGTTACTTTAAAATTTCTAATTTGAAATAATATCTTTAATTCTATCTTTTTAATTTTATAATAACAACTCAGCTAATCTCACATGCAATCATGTTAATTTTTCAAATCTCACGATCACCATTATGTAATATTTAATATGTTTAAAATGTATTTTTAATTGTAAAATTTCTTATCGAGTTTGATAAAAAAAGAGGTATATTGTTTTTATGCATAGTATATAAGTTGTTTTCCCTTTTCCACTGTTTAACTTTTTAAAATTATTATTATTAGCTGTTTATTCTGTATAAGCGGGAGAAAACTTCAGACAGATTATAAAATTTAATATTTAAAATGATAATTTATTTTCTATTAGCTTAAAATAAAATGAGTATTTTTATCATCACTTCAAAATATTTGCTAGAATATTCCCTACAGAAAGTTTTATTTCATTTTATTTTACTTTATTTTTATTTCATGTATTAAATAGCTTTCACTGACTCTCCAATCATTTATAAATAAAAAAGTCTCTCCCCTCAATAAATAATTTCCTTTCACATTCTTTAAATTATTATTATTTGTTAATATTATCATCTGTTATTATATTTTTATATAAAATTGAGTTAATGTAGAAAATACTTTTTCTATTAAAGAAATATTTCTCCTATATTTTCTAGACAATTTCTCTCTCATAGAACATTCGCTAACGAATTCTTTAGTGCCATCTGACGCAGATAAAAATAGCCTGTCGACTCCTTGCAGCAGGTGTATTAGACGATGTTAACGATGCTCTCTCGATCATTGTTACATTTTTTTTAAGATCGTCGCTTTGAAGAGTTATAATAATAATTTAGGATCGTCAAAACGTATTTTATCGGCAGGTTGTGAAATGGATAACAAACGGATCGATTAAAGACTTGACCAAACGAAATACGAGTTTTATAAAAGCTACTAATTTATGGAACTTCGGCAATTGATTTTTAAATACAATGAACGAAACTGGCAGATCTTGTAGTTATCATAATTCATATCTATAATAGAGATATTAAAGATTAATTAATTCTGTGGTGTTTAAAGTAAAAAATCGTTATCAAAAAGAGGGGGAAAATTGATTAAAAACATTTATTCATCGAATGATAATTAATATGAATTTATTGGTTTCAGGATACTAACATATATAGTGCAGGTATTTTGAACATTTACTTATATTTTTTATGCAGTTGTATATAGAATTTCTATTTTGGATTTTAAAATCTTTAAATAGGTATATATTTGTTTAGATTTTGAAATCTAGTATTAAATATTATATTCTATCGAAATAAGTAGAATACGATTGTTTCTGTTACGCTGTTTTTGCATGAATTCATTAGTAAATTTGTTTTTATATACATAAAAAAAAAACAAAAAAAAACAATTGCAGTGACATCAGGGTAGTTATAGCATTTATAAGAAAATTTATTTTCTATTTTGTTAAATAAATCAGAGATACCAGAAAGAAAAGATTAAAAAAGTCCTTCCGGCCTGTACCGGGAGGAAAAGGTAGCTTTCCTATATCTTCGTTTTAAAATTTGAACTAATGTTACACGAACACAGCAAGTTAAAATGCAAAGAAAATGTTTACAAAAGATTCGTTAATACTGAATTTGAATAAGAAATTCGCCAAATTACTGAGCTATAGCCAAGTTGGCTTCATTTATGAAGACTTATTTTGGTCGCCAAATGTCACCAAGTTTGGCGAGAATTTGGCGCTAACGGATATGAATATATAGTTTTATGCGTATGATTGGGAAAATTATTACAACAATGAAATTTTTTGTAATGTGCTGTCTTGTTTCAAAATGTCAGCCACCCTAGAATTTCAAACTGCTCTATCTCAGCCATTTTTTAAGATAGAGGTAAACCAAAAAATGCTCTGAAATCCTCGTATCAAGGCCTAACACTTAATTAAAAAATAAATTTGAATTTTTAATTTATATATATATATATTTTAGTTTTAAATTTTTAAATGGTCGCCATCTTGAAACAAAATGGCGGACCAAGCTGGCCAACGAACTCGGTCGAGACATTTGTGAACTTAATACACACAATTAGTTTCATAAAAATTTATTTATAAATACGAGCGTTATCGTATGACATAGGTCATATATATATATATATATAAATCAACATTTGAACGGAGGGTGGTTTTGGGGTCTGGGGGTCATGCGGCAGCATTCTCCCCTCATCGGAACGGAAGACTTTCTCGTAATGCGCCGACGAAGTGATAATTTCGCATTCTGCCCCTACCGTCTCGGAATTCGTTCCCGTATTTCGGGGCTGTTATGTGGTAATTTCTCCGACTGCTTTAGGCAGCCGGAAAGCGTTCCCTTTATCGTTTTAAGATGGCGCGCGTATATATGCAGCGCTCCGTTATATATGAGGATAGTTATCCGTTAGTATATGAGGATACAGGGCAAAAAGACAGCGTTTTAGAATAGGTACATTTTCTAATGAATACAGTTTACACGAAATTTTTAAACATAAATTATTTTTCAGTTAAAATTTATTTTAATACTATTTTGAATTGTAAATAATAAAGTATTATAGACCCGTTAGGAAAAGAAAAAAATACGCCCTAATCCAATCGTACTAATAATTAGTTAAAAGTTCACTAGAGTGAAAAGATTTTTATTTGCTTACGAAATTATTTTTGCTTGTTACAAGAAAACAGTTTTACACTACCGATAGAATTTATATACTAATGAAATTTACCGGAATATTTTTGCACTGTCTTGTATATGTATGAAATATAGTGTGAGTCATAATACATACATAAAGATTGAAACATATTTTCTATTGAAAACTAATAAGGGAGAGCATTACTACTTATTTCGTTTTGTTTCCAAAATGTAATTAACACATTTCGATAAAAAGATAATTCGCAAAATAAATAAATAAATACATAAATAAATAAAAATAACTTAATGAAAGATTTTGCCTACATTAAATATTTATTCAACACTAAAAAATTGTTTAGTTTAAATCATATTTCACAAACAACATTAAAAATGTATATAGTTTAATTAATATATTTCGCTAACAGCATTAAAATTTTCCAAAATCTCATAGCATAATTAGCATAATCAGAGGTCTGTCCAGACTTAACTCCCTGGGTCCTGTCCTTGTAAATTATGAACAGCTTTTTACATTTGTGAAAAATCTAGTCATAATTTTGTGAATTTGAAAGGATCGTCATATTCTGGTTCTTGTTTATACATTTTTAAGAAGATATGTGTATGTAAAATATACAGTTTCTTTATGTAAAAGTGACAGTTAGATTTTACTTTTAAATAATTAAATTTGTAAAAGTTTTTTAAGACAAAGAATTTTGTGAAGGGTTCTTTTTTAAGACAAATAATTTTTTTAATGGCCCTGTTTTGAGATGAAAATTTTTGTCAAGGGACCAGTTTTGAAAGGAAAAATATTGTGAAGGGTTCTTTAAAGGGACCCAATTTCTTCTTAAACAGATCCCTAATAATTTACTAATTAACATAATAAAAAAGGTGGGAGTGGGCGATATTTTAGTGCAACTGGTCCCTGTGTAAGAGATTAAAAACATATTAATCTATAATTAAAAGCCTCAACATTATTAATCACCCACTACGGGAAAAAAAAAAAAAAACTCGCTTTGCGAACGTTTTTGCTACAAGTCATAAGATAATGTAATATATGTTTAAATAACTCTGTATATCTATAAAATTTAGATAAACACCTCATAAAAATCTTATTTAGTTTGAAATATACTTGCTGCATTCATAATTATGCGGAATGTAATTCAAATTGTGGAAAGGAAATACAATTTGCAATATACATAATTCAAGTTTTAAAATGAAATCTAAAAGGTATATTACACGAGATTAAAAAAAAAAAAAAAATCCCTGACGGCTCGACCTACAGGCACAGGTAGATTTCGAAGATGCAGACCGTGGGGCGCCTGTTTGTTGGGAATTACGGAAGAAATGACCTTTTTGCCATGATACGGCAGATGGGAACCGCCCACTTCGAAACCTAACTTGTTTGCAGGCAGAGCCGGCAGGGATTTTTTTGTTTTTAATTTTTTTGTGCTATAAGGGTTGGTTTAATAAAAAATTTGTCAATATAAAAGTTGTAGATAATATTAAGAGGATTAATAATACATTTAAACGGATTTGATATCTTGTGAATTGACGGAGTTATGATTTTTTTTCTTCTACCCCCCCCTTCCCTTCTCCACCCCTTGGGGCCATTTTTAATGATATCTAAAATCTGTCATGCATAAATTTTCGGCCCTTTTCCTAGAAGTAATAATAACTTTACACGGATTCGATACGTATCATAATTAAGTAATTATGGGTTTTTTTCTGTTTTTACAACCCCCCCCCATTTCCTCCCCCCCCCCCTTGGTTCGATTTTGCCCATTAACGAACTTAAACGAGATTTTATACCCCTTGTTTTTATGTATCTGTTTGGAAGAGATTTATGCAGAATTTTTCCAGTTATTGTGTCCATAAAAAAGTGACATAGATAGATAGATAGGTAGATAAAGTTTTGAACTGGGAGTGTTTTTGGGTTCTGGGAGTCATGATCGGCGTAGATCTGCAAAAATTTTTCAAAAATTCCAACTTAGGTGAGAATGTAATAGGTAGTATTTCTTACGAAATCTACCTAAAAGGAGCGTGTGGGCGGAGGGAAGGTGTCATATGACTACGAATATTTAATTTATATAGAAAATATTTATTTAATTTTAAGTCTAATGAAAAAGGCATAAGAACAATTCATATTCATTGAAAAGTAGAAAAAAAAAGGGGGGTGGGGAGAGGGAAATGTCACATGACTACGAAGATTTAATTTCAAATTCAAGTTACAATAAAAAAAAATGCGTTACAACAATTCAGATTAACTGAACAGTAAAAAAAATAAATGTATAATTTACATTATTTATAAATTAGCAATAAAATCTTTGCTGTATGGTCATAAGAAAATGTAGTATATATTTAAACAACAATGTATATTTACAGAATTTAGATAAATACCTCATATTTTTTTTTATTAAATTTGGTGTATTCTCCTTTATTTCATCAAAATATTTAAATTCTAACCTAAAATCCATATCCCATCTAATCTACCTAGTCTCAGCATTAATTAATATTTTAAAATTATTTCTTAATTAATATTTATAAATAATATTTATCATTGACTTCTAAATTCCCGCAAACCTAACTTCGGAAAAAAAAAAAAAAAAAAAAAAAAAAAAAAAAAAAAAAATCAATCATTTGAAAAAAAATTTCAAAAAAGTCTCCATTTAAATAGGTATAAAACACACGTTCACATCTCGCGTAAATAAACAAACCACGCGTGACCTTGGAAATGATTGGTGGAAACTGCTAAGCTCGAAGCAGGGAGATTGAACGTCGGTCGAAAAATCCGATCGCAGGGCAGAATTGCAAACTGTCAAATCTCGTTATGAATTACGGGATCGGTTGGTTCCGAGTCGGTAAAATATATCAAAATTTTCCGGAACTGCTTTCCTCCGAACGGCTGCAATAGGTAGCTTTATACTTTTTTGTATTGAAAGCTACCTAATAACATTTCTTAATAACTAAGAATGTCACATTCAGATTGAGAATTTAGGTTTTAAATATTTTATACTATCGACATAAGTAGAATAAGATTATTTCTGTTGCGCTGCTTTTGCATGAATTATTTGGTAAATTTGTTTTTTACAAAAAACAAAACGACACTGTTAGCAGAATAGTCACAGTGTTTGTTAGAAAATGTATTTTATATTTTGTTAAATAAATCAGACATACCAAAAAGAAAAGATAAAAATAACATTTCATAACAATTAAGAGCGTTATTTTCAGATTGAGATTTTTTTCAGAATCACTTCTTTTCTAAATGTAAAGCATTTTACGTCTTTCCATTCCTTGTATACCAATTTAATGACTAAATTGCCAATAAGATTAATTTTTATGTTCATTAGTTCTTGCTCTCATAACAAACTAATCCAGAATATCTTGAAGAAGACTTTAAAAATTATATGATAAAATTATATATTATATCTTATAATATGATGAAAATTCTTAGAAAAATATATTTTTTTTATAATCCATTGCTTGAGCTTCGATCAAAAATATTTCTTTTAATTTCATAAGAAATGTATTATTAATTGTAAATATAATGTAATTTAATATTTTTATAGCGTCTCAATTGTACTACATGACTTAATTTTCTGTCATAAATTTTAATCTGCCGGGAGGATATATTTAAAAAGTACTTTGTTTAAGGTTTAATTAGATACGAATTTTTTTTCGGAGCTCGATGCTGTGTTAGACTGCCGCAGAATTCGCGGAGCGCGGCGTTTCGCGTGATTTTCTTTTGCTAAGCCAGATAGAAAGGGGGAAAAATCAGAAAATTGAAACAGGACAAATTTAAAAGGGATATTTATTAAATTAAAACCACCGAATTGCGGGAAGGGTTGGGTTCGGGACTCTGAAGCTATCGAGAGATCCTTGCGACGTCGAGCTCTATGTTCGTATATTCTGTAATAATCATATTAAGTAAAGGATTCACATGTAATAATTAATAATGTAAGAAATATATGTTTAAAACATGTTTTAATTTGTACTTCTATGTATCTGTACGAGGCACGGTAAGTACGTTTCTACTTTCACTATGAAGGCAGCTTATCCATACTCACGCCATATACTCACTTCTAAGAAGGAAAAAAAATATATTGACCAAAATATTATTGTAGTCTCATCTATATCAAGCAACTGTTAAATGTTTTTGGTAATTTTTTCAGTAATTTCGTTTAAATTGCGATTTCAAAAATTCTAATTTGGAATAATGCCTTTAATTGTATATTTTAAATTATTTAATAAACAATCACTATAAATTTCATATACAATCGTGTCTAATTTTGAAATCTCGTGGTCACCCTATATAATATGTTTCAAAAGTATTATTAATTTTAAAATTACTTATCAAGAAAATTCTTTGTAGGTATAGTATGTAATTCGAAATTGTTTTTTCATTTACTATTGTTTAATGTTTTATTATTATTATTAGTTATTTAGTTAGTTTAGGCGGAAGGAAAGTTAGACAGATTATAAAACTAAAACCCTGAAATATATATATTTTTTTTGCAATAGCTTTAACTAAAATGAATATTTTTATTATCACTCCAAAATATTTGCTATAAAACTCCCCACGGGGATGTTTCTTTCTTTTTTTATTTTATTTATTTATTTTTCATTTAGCTTTTGCTGACTCTCCAATAGATACACAAACAAAAAAGTCAATCCTTCAACAAATATTTTCCTTTCAAATTCTTAGAAATTATTTTATCTGTTTTTACTATTATCTGTTATTTAATTTTTATATTAAAAATAAGTTAATGTAAAAATGTATTTTTCCATCAAAGAAATATTCATTCTATATTTTCTAGACAATTTCTCGCTTATAGAAAACATTCGCTAACGAATCCTTTGCGGCCGTCTGGCGCAGATAGAAATAGCCTGTCGAATCGCTGTAGCAGGTGCATTAGACAATGTTAAAAATGCTCTCTGGATCATTGTTACATTTTTTGCAGATCTTCGCTTTGAAGAGTTATAACGATAATTTAGGATCGTAAAAACGTGTTTTATCGGGAGGCTGTGAAATGGATAACAAACGGATCGATTAAAGACTTGACCAAACGAAATACGATATTTTGAAAAAGTTAATAATTTACGAAACTTCGGCATTTGATTTTAAATACAATGACCGATAGTCGCAGCTCTTGTAGTTATCATTTCTCATATCTATAATAGGGGATTAAGGATTAAAGGATTTCTGTCGGGTTTAAAGAAAATAATTATCGGAAAAAAGAAAAACTATTCTATTAAATAGATTTATTCACCGAATTGGTATTAAAAATAATTTATTGGCTTTGGGATAAATACATATATAATGCAGATATTTTGAACATTTAGTTATATTTTTTATGCGGTTCATATGTGGAATTTCTATTTTATATCAAAAACTTTCTTTAAATCGGTCTATATTTTTGTAGGTTTTGAAATATAGATTTAAGTATTTTATAGTATCAAAATAAGTGGAATAGGATTATTTCTGTTACGCTGTTATTTCATAAATTGTTAGTAAACTTCTTTTCCAAAAAGAATGATGGTGACAGCAGGCTAGTTATTCTATTTCCTAGAAAATTTATTTTATTTTTTCGTAAATAAATCAGAAGTTCCAAACAGAAACGCGGCATACAGATTGAAAATTTATTTCGAATATCTTAATTTCCAAATGTAAAACTTCTCCTTCCTTGGGTACCTAATTAATGAGGAAATTGACTGTAAAGTGAGGAATATTTTGGTTTCTTTATGAATTCTGGCTCTCGATAGCTTGTATTCAGTGAAATTAAACTCTGCCGTCGGCTGTAATAAACACTAAAATATCTTCTTTTTTTTTTTGCCAAATGGGAACAAGTGAATGAACAAGTCTCAAAATGCCATCTATGTAGTACTTTATTATTTTAGCCAGATGTATTATTACAAAGATCTGGTGACAAGTGAGTAATGCATATTAAAATAAATAAATTATAATTAAAACATTTATATATGTAAAAATTTAAGTTTATACTTTTAAAGCTTCTTTTTTTTTAAAGTAAGTCTCCACACAAATATGCGGACAAGCGAACACATAATCAGTCCCTTACACAGGTGTTTGTCCAGAATTTTCACACAGGGTCATGTTTATGTGAACTTGTGAAGTTTTTTATATTTGTAAAATAATCTTGTCAAAATTTTGTGATTTTAAAATTATCATTACATACTTCTTTATCTATTAGGTATCAATACAAAAAAGTATAAAGCTACCTATTGCAGCCGTTCGGAGGGAAGCAGTTCCGGAAAATTTCGATATATTTTCCCCGATCATGACCCCCAGAACCCAAAACCACCCTCCGTCAAAATGTTGATTATATATATATATATATATATATATATATATATATATATATATATATATATATATATATATATATATATATATATCTGACCTATGTCATACGATAACGCTCGTATTTATAAATCAATTTTGATGAAACTAATTGTGTGTATTAAGCTAACCAATGTCTCAACCGAGTTCGTTGGCCAGCTTGGTCCGCCATTTTGTTTCAAGATGGCGACCATTTAAAAATTTAAAACTAAAATAAATATACAAAAAAAATAATAATTCAAATTTATTTTTTAATTACGTGTTAGGCCTTGATACAAGGATTATAGAGCATTTTTTGGTTTACCTCTATCTCAAAAAATGGCTGAGACAGAGCAGTTTGAAATTCTAGGGTGGCTGACATTTTGAAACAAAACAGCACATTAACGCGATTAATCGCAAATCATTTTCTTTCAATGTTGTAATAATTTTCCCAATCATACGCATAAAACTATATAATCATATCCGTTAGCGCCAAAATTGGCGACATTGGCGCCATAATTGGCGACATTTGGCGAAATATCGCCAAATTTGGCGACCAAAATAAGTCTTCATAAATGAAGCCAATTTGGCTATTGCTCAATAATTTGGCGAATTTCTTATTCAAATTCAGTATTAACGAATCTTTTGTAAACGTTTCTTTGCATTTTAACTTGCTGTTTTCGTGTAACATTAGCTATAATTTTAAAACGAAGATATAGGAAAGCTACCTTTTCCTCCCGCTTTGGAAGGACTTTTTTTAACTTGATCTTAGGTAATAGATTGTTTTCCATCTGTTTTATAATATGTCAGATTTTAGTATTAAATGATTTAACTTGAAAACGTCTATTTTTTTAAGACAACGAAACTTATGAAAGCTCCTATTTTAACGTGAAACATTTAGCGAAAGGTTCTCTTTTAAGATGAAATGTGAAAGGTCACGTTTTAATATAAAACAAATGTGAAGGATCCTGTTTTATGATGACAAAAAGTTGTGAAAAGTCTATAAAAGGACCAAAAACTTCCCTTAAAAGAGCTCTGTTACATTATTTAAAATATAGACAAACATATCGAGACCTGGATGCACACTGTTAAAAAAATTTCTGTGAAATTACGGAGAATCTACTGTTAATCTGTTATCTTAAATCGTATGTAAAATTACAGAGATTAGAAAACAGAGAATCCGTTAAATAACAGATAAATTATTCGGGAAATTTACAGACTCTACTGTAAATTTTATCTGTTATTTTTTTAAAATTATTATTTATATATAAAAAAAATGATTGACAGAAAACGCCGATTCTACGCCAGATATGGATGCTGTTATAATTACTTGATGTCATTCTAATCGCTTTAACGCAGGATTTTACAAGAATTGTTTCGACCACAGCTCTGATCCGAACCCATATCATTTGGGTGGCGGACATGGATTATAACCAGTATACCATTTGGGCTGTTGCAGTTTTGCGCCAAGTATGTCTTTTATGATTTAGTCTTTAAAAAAATATTGTACTTGAAAGGAATTTTTTTCTTTTTTTTTCTTATTTAAAAAAAAAAAAAATAAAGGATTTTTTTTTTTTTTTTTTTTTTTTTTTTTTTTTTTTTTTTTTGTAATATTTATGTATTTAGAAGGTTGATATATATTTTTATAACGCATATGTCATTAATATTCTACGATTCCTAATAATAATATATTATAATTTTTTATAAATATTAACACAAATTATAAAATGGACTAAAATAATATTTGAAAATTACCTTACCTAAATTTTAAATCCAGATTGAAATAAAAATTTATTCTTTAAATAACCACACTCTGTTTCTATCTTTTGATCAAAGTGATATTCGGTAAAAATCCCCGCTAACTCCGCACAGATGAATTTCCCCTTTCTAAAATATTCTAATTTTTAATAAAACAAATTTTAAACCAAATTATTTTCTTTAATATTTTTAATAAAATTGTAAAAGAATTTTAAAAATGTGTATTTTGAATTACGGGTTATAACAAACATAAAAACATCTTTAAATAAAGACACGGAAATTCCTACAGGGAATCTAATATAAGAAAAGGGAAATGTCTGTAAAATGATTACCGAGAAACTCGATCAAATGCATTTAAAGTAAATTTACAGAGAGTCTCGTTTTTTTTTTGTCTGTGATTTTACAGATATTTTTAACAGTGTATTCGTGTTTGCAGAAAATCTTCTCGACCTTCTCACAATTTATTGCCTGTATGTTGTTACACTTTTGTGAATATAACCAAATCAAAACTTAGAAGCAATTTTTAAAAAAATGACTTTTAATATTTTCATTTATTTAAATTTAGAAGATTAAACTTCTTTTTTTTTTTTTTTTTTTTTTTTTTTTTGTAATATTTATGTATTTAGAAGGTTGATATATAATTTTATAACGCATATGTCATTAACATTCTACGATTCCTAATAATAAGATATTATATTTTTTTATAAATATTAACACAAATTATAAAACGGACTAAAATAATATTTGAAAATTATCTTACCTAAATTTTAAATCCAGAGTGTGTATTTTGAATTACGGGTTATAACAAACATAAAAACATCTTTAAATAAAGACACGGAAATCCCTACAGGGAATCTAATATAAGAAAAAAAAATGTCTGTAAAATGATTACCGAGAAACTCGATCAAATGCATTTAACGGAGAACTAGTGTAAATTTACAGAGGGTCTCGGTTTTTTGTC
The DNA here is from genome assembly GCA_963931845.1 of Maratus michaelseni. Lineage (NCBI taxonomy): Eukaryota > Metazoa > Arthropoda > Arachnida > Araneae > Salticidae > Maratus > Maratus michaelseni. Next base: position 318,454,496 of record OZ007593.1, on the reverse strand, counting down.
TGTGATTTTACAGAAATTTTTAACAGTGCATTGTACGTTGGAAAAAATTAAAAAAATACTTTGTTAAAAGCAGTAAACGTAAAATACACTGTCATACCTTTCTTTTTTGAGAAATAATTCCATTCAGAAATATGGGTTTATTGCATTTCCGTAATATAGACATTAAAAAAAGATAAGTCATCATCTATACATGATGTACAATTTAAAAATAAGACGTACATTATAAAAGTTTAAAAAGTTAAAAAAAAAAAAAATTATTTTTTAAACATAGCCTTTGAAAGTAATTTTTACATTTATTAATATTCATTCCTTTCACTAAAAATGCACCTTTCTGTAATTTTTGAAACAAAATAATTGATTTTAATCCTTTTGGAAAAAAGTAAAAATACTTTCTTTTTAATGATTGTCATTTATCCTGCTTAATTAATAAGCTTGAGGCCACGCCAAAAACATTTCCTTTTTAAAAAGTAATGTTATCTATAAAAGTATACCAAATAAAAATAAAGTTAGAATTAATTTTGAATAACAATAATAACGTCATTAATAAATATTAAGTGTTGTAATATTTAAAAGTTATAGAGTAATCGTCCCAGGAACAATTGAATTACAAATTTCCCGTTTTTTTTTTTTTTTTTTTTTTTTTTTTTGTCATTAAAATAACGAAGTAGCAGTTTTTTATTCTTACATTTATTCAAACATAGATAGACTTTTCGTTAATTTTCTTTTTTACAAATCTAAGGACATTAATCACTATTAATGAGGGATAAAGAAACGAAATCTTTTTCAATAAAAAAACTAATAAAAAAAACAGAAATCTCATATAGAAATTATTTGAAGTGATTATTTTGAAAGAACTGTACATCTGTCGTGAATAAAGTAATGAAAAATTTTATAACGTAAAATTCCATTTATACTTAATTAAAAAAAAAATAATTTTTACTTAATTATTTTGTATATTATTTAATGCATGTCCAAGAATAATTTGTAAACGTGCCCACTGTTTTGTTATTATAGTTTTTTTCAGTGTAAAGGGGATCGCATTAGTGCTGGATTCGTATAACTTTCAAAATCCATAAAAATGGCATCTTTGCAGTTCTCTATAATTTTGTTATTTTAACTTTGAAAAGTTTAATTTTTTTGAAAAATTAGACTATCGCTTTAAAACTTGAAAAATGTGTTCAGGTTTACAGTATTACTTTACATTTAAAGATATTTTTATGTAACAGTTATATTTAATAAACACAAATCAAAACTTTTAATAGATGATTTCTACTGAGAATGAAACTTCAGTGATGCCAAACCACTAACGTTAAAATATGCTAAATACAGCGGAATAATTAAATAAGGAAAGACAAAAAAATTGTATGCATTAATGATTTTGCACAACTATAAGAGCTAGAAAATTAGTGTTTCTATTTTTTAATTATACGTCATTTAGATTTACGAATATGATTCAATAGAATATAACTAAAAAAAAAAAAAAAAAAAAAAAAAAAAAAAACCTTTTTAAAATAAGGAATAGAAGTTTTTGCTGTTTAGAAAAGCTCGATATTTAAAATAGTGAGTTTGTATAAAAATCTTACTCATAAATTTTGTTTAATTTTTTGCAAACTTCGAGTGTATTTAGTAATGTAAATACGTAAATGATATTTTGCCAAATCGGAAACAATGTTATTCACGTACTGTTATCTATTTACATATTCGAAAATGGATGCAAAATTTCAGTTATTTTATTTAGTTATTTCTAACAAAAATCTAAAAAAATTATGAGAATTTTATTAAAAAATAATAAATATTAATCTATATTTTATCAAAAACTGTAAATTACTATTACATAACTGTAAATCAAAAACTGTAAATTACTATTAAAAACTATTTTAAATGTTTTTTTTTTCATATATTTAAATTTTAACAATATATTTAGTTACATATTATGAAAAGGACAATCAAAATACCAAACAAATCAATTTCTGTTTAAAATTTTTGTAAAAATATTTAAGCTCAGTCGGGTAACTGAAATATTTGAGAACAGGTGCTACAGAAGAGTCTCACAGTAACCTATCGAACTAAGTTAACAGTAAACTTGGCGAAGTCAGAGAAAGAAAGAATTTCATCTATTCCGGCCTTTGCTAGCGTTACATGGTTAACTTTGTAACGTTTGATAATAGTGTTTTCACAAAAGTTTGCGAAATGAACTTTTGCCATGCGTTATTTTTCTCTTCTATGCACAGGCGTTGAAGGTAAGTGGAAATAGTATCACGAAATTTTCATTTGTTGACCATCACATTTATTTTAATTTGTTTCTGTACAATGTATGATTTTTTTGTTTGTCCACAGTTCTTTGTTTACAATTACTCCATAAATTTCCTTTGTTTGGTGGTGTAATTGGAAACATGTTGATATAGTAAAGTTTTGTATTTCTGAAGATAAAATTGCGTGTATTTTTATAGTTTTAAGCTTCTGCTACGATTTATATTTTTGATACTTCATTTTTACTTTGACGTGGGATAATATATTATGTGACCACAGGTACTCACTTGTGGACTTACAATATGCTGTTTTCTCATCTTATGAATCAAAACGTGACATTCAAACAAGCTCTTGCGTTTCAAAAGGCATGAAAATATTGAAGCTTATGTTGTGAGAATCATATATTATTTCTACCCCTTCCCTTTTATGTAAATAGATCAAACTTTTACCGTTTTATTATGTCAGGTTGCATAATATTTAACTCAGAATGCGTATTCCCTCTTAGTTAAATCACTAATGCATTTTTCTCAATCGGAACACCCACTTTTTTTAAAATACAAATATTCATAGACACACAGCTTTATTAAATCGAGATTGCAAAGACTTTTTAATAAAACATTATTTTAACTGCGCAATATTCCTCCATTGAAATCTCCTTTGCGTTAGGCAAAACCCAAAACAAGCAATGCAACGAATATTTCTCCTTATATGGTCTCAATAAATTGTATCTATTATCCGTCGTTCTAAAAATAGCGTAATGGCAGCTGTAAAATGCAATTCTGCCCGTCCCAAAAATTTCCTGAAATCATTGTGTGACCCGGGCCATTAAAAAAGGTCTTTGGCGGACATAATTTAAAAATATTTAGAAGATCTATGCCAAAAAATGGTACTGTATCTCAAAAATTTCCATTGAAGTTATGTTCTCTCCAAAAGAATTATCCCGGCAATCTGGTAACCCGATTGGCGACCTCTGTAACCATTCAATTTCAGTTCCACTAGATGTGAGTACTTGACTTTCGCCCTTGCTGGCTTTCCTGTAAAAACCGCTGAAGGTCGGTATCTGTTTACGGCCCAATCTTCTGCCGCACGGCCGAAATCTCTCTTTGCAATTTTTTTTAATATTTTAACTTCCATCGAAATCTAGAGATTTTATTCCTTCTAACATCTCGAATCTGGGATAAATCATAACACTACAATCAATTAAATCATGATAACAAAGCTTAAAAAGCAAAAGCTAATAAATAACTAAAAAGGAAAAGGAGAGAATTTGCTTTTCAGCACAATAAACGTGAAAATTCTCCAAAGAATAATCATAACTACAAGGACAGATATAATAAATGAGAATGAACATGAACGGGTATAAGTAATTAACGTACGAATTCATCATTACACAATACCTGTAGCAAAGCACAGACGTAGTCGGTAGAAGAAGATAGGAAAAAATTTGTTTATATCAAGACTCCAAGAATACCTGGCAAGAAAAGTAAGTTTGAAGATGAACAGTATCACATTAAAAAAAAAGATGAACAAAGTTTACTAATATACAGAAGTGAGTCGGCGGACGATTATAAAGAATTGGATATTGAAAACAACATGGAAGAGATTGCGTGCCAGAGTTCTGAAGAAATTACCTATCTGGAATTCTCATTTGATGATTTGACAGCTAATACGTTAAATCAAACGTAAAATCAATTTACGTTAAATCAAAGTCTGCTATGCTTGACAATAATAAGTTTTCGATATCGAAAACAACAATTGAAAGCTATCCTTCTTAATCTGATGGAGGACAACGAATGCGGGCAACTTATTTATTTGCTTTTGGGTAGTGTAAATGTAAAGAAATAGTTTTATAAACTTCACTACTGTAAAGTTTGAACCCAAAATACGTTTGGAATTTTATATATTTTAGAATTTGGTTGCAGTGTTGTTTTGCTGCTTATTAGTTTTTCAATAAAACAATTTCATTGAATTCAATTACGCGCATTTTAACTCGGTAAATGTTTAAAAAAGTTGCGATTTAGGTAATGAGAAACACCACTAAGGGGTAATTGTGAATATATCAAATTATATTGCGAATATGGCCAATTATATTGTAAGTATTTCCAATTATATTGTGAATATTCCCAATTACATTGTGAATATGCCAAATTATATTGTGAATATGGCCATTTATATTGTGAATAGCACAATTATATTGTGAATATGCCCAATAATAATATGAAACAAGATACCAAAGATGCTGGACCGAGTGCTTATACAAACTAAAATTACTCCAGTCTTACTTGTTCTTCTCGCCAAAAACTACGAGTATGTTTCAATTAATTAGGTTTTGTGCCAGATGGGGGGGGGGGGGGGGAAGCAGCTGTATGACATTTTTTGTCAAATTATTCCAATTGACCCTATTCCCTTTATCACAAAAATATTATTATCACGGAAAGCTAGGTAGTATAAGATCATAACAATTTAAAACGATAAATATAGAAAATCTGTATTCAATGACAACGTCGAAACACATATTAAAAACTCTTAATTCATTTTATGTTACGTTTTGTAAAGTATTATTTTTAATTTTAAATTTTAAATATTTACCTTTTAAAATACATTTTAAATAAAGAAACAATAACATCATATTTTTTTCATATAAATGAACATTTATAAACATTTTAATGATCATGCTTCAACAAAGACATTTTTGTATTCCGCATTGTGTTACATCAGATTATAAATCATAATTTTTGTAAGCTGTGATCCGATTTCGATATAAGACATATTAAACTTTTCTCGACACTAAGTATAAATATAAGCAATTCTCTTATAACCTTCTCTTTTAAGTCCCTTAATAAAAAAATTTATTTTAGTACATATTCATGGTTTTCTTTTATTTGTTTTATTGGTAAACATGCCATTGTATGGTTGTAAAAAATATTAATGAGATAAATAAATTTTGAACGATTGCACGGTCTAAAATGTAGCAATAAATTCTGTACTGTCTCTTGTCCCTGATGCTGATTTTTAAGCTTAGAGCTGTCTTAGATCTTGTGTTGGAGTTTGTTTTATTGGTAAACATGCCATTGTATGGTTGTAAAAAATTATTAATGAGATAAATAAATGTTGAACGATTGTGGGGTCTAAAATGTAGCAATAAATTCTGTACCGTCTCTTGTCCCTGATGCTGATTTTTAAGTTTGGAACTGCCTTGGAGCTTGTGCTGGAGTTTGTTTTATTGGTAAACATGCCATTGTATGATTGTAAAAAATTATTAATGAGATAAATAAATGTTGAACGATTGTGGGGTCTAAAATGTAGCAATACATTCTGTACCGTCTCTTGTCCCTGATGCTGATTTTTAAATTTGGAACTGTCTTGGAGCTTGTGCTGGAGTTTGTTTTGTATGGTTGTAAAAAATTATTAATGAGATAAATAAATGTTGAACGATTATGGTGTCTAAAATGTATCAAAAAATTCTTAACCGTCTCTTGTCCCTGATGCTGATTTTTAAGTTTGGAGCTGTCTGGATAAAATGATTTCAAGAAAAGTAGTTTTTCTTAATTTTCTAACGAAGCTTCAACGATTGTTTTATAAAAATATGTGACAAAATTTAGGCTGCACACATTTTTACAATAATTATTTTTTTAACTATGTCCCGGAACTTCAGATTCCTAACCGTACATCTTTCTAAAATTATGCATAAAATCACTCCAGATGCAGCCATAGAGTTTTTGTCAACTTTTTTCTCATACAGAACTATGCTAGAGAAAAAAAATGACTGTAGCTCTTTGACTGGAAATTTTCTTCAAAAGTTAAATCAGCATTTAAATATAAATTTCAAGCATTGTGGCTTTATTGGTGGTCATATCGTCCCCAAGATTTATTCCTGAACTTTTAGAGGTAAAAGAGACATGCGCCACAGGCGTCCCGGTGCGGGACGCACCGCACACAAACGACCACCGTTCCCGAGTCCTGAGAGACTTTTACTGCGCCATTAGCTTTGTCTCGCTACGGCGCTACGGCCGGCCAGAGAGCCTCACCTCATAGCGGACCCTCCAACCTAGTACCCACGGTTCGATGACATAGGTCGCTAGGACAGTAATCCCACTCTGGGGAAACTCCCCACAGGACGAACCCGTGGCAAACTGACGAAGGCTACCCGCCGACCCCGTCGCCGAAACCCCACTTGGGGAAACGGTTCCCAAGTCGTCGTGCTGCCGCGACAACTTTTGCTTTCCCACAGAAGTCGAATGTTGACATGCTATGTAAGCAAGCAACTAAACTTTTAGAGGTAAATTCAATTTATTTTGCTGTTTCATTCCATGTAACTAACTCTTGTTAAATATAAAAGAATATTGTTTCTACCACTGAGACTTAACATGGCTTGCCTAAAAATATTTGGTATGGATGGGAATATTTGGATGGGGAGGGTTTTACAGGAATAGCACATTATTAAACATTAATGCTGAACAGGAACATATTTAATTGTAGCAACAAATGCAGAAAAGTTTAAAACTGTAAGTTTAAATATGCTATTTTTGTAAGATAAATTCCGCAAGTTTTTTTTATCCATGAAAGTTAAAATCATGGGAGAATGACTCACATATATTTCACTCTAAATCATTGTTTCTAAAACTTTTAAGTATTTAGACCCTATGAGCATTCAGAAAAAAGTAATTTGCCCCATACTACAGCTTTATATGAAATCTTAGAAACGGATGCTTTCAAAACAATTATCGTATTTATTTTTTATTTCTTACCTGTACAAAAAGCATTTTCTTCAATAGTAGCATCAAAAATTAATTAGTTGAAAATAACTTACTTTTGTATGTTTCAAATGAAATCCACATGTAGGAAAACTCTAAAGCGATGAATAAATGCAGCCGCGCATTAACACATGTTTAAATTTACTTATAATAATAAATTGGCATCAATACCAATTATGCAGTATTTGATTATTATTATTTGATAATTAGATATTTTTGTACATAAACATTTTATTTTTTCTGATTGACTACTAACCCTCGTTATATGTTCACGACAAACAGTTTGCGAAACGATGTTCTAAATATTTAATTGCAATTACTTGCTACAGTTCTTATCGTCCCTATGATATTCTTACCGTTAATTTCGTTATATTTCTGTTTGAAACCATAAAATACTTTAAAAAATATTTTTAATATGTTTGTAACATTATTTACATATATTTTTTTTATTATTGGAACTGGTAGGTATATACAAAAATTAGCATGTCTGCCGCCATTGTTTTACAGGTAAATAATAATAAAATAATTTAGCCATAAAATAATATAAACTTCTATATTTCAGCCTTTGAGACATTTTTATACTAACATTTTGTACTAAAAGTACTGCATTCTTATTATTTCTTATTTAAATATTTTATGGGGGCTATGCAAAATCATTATAAGTGAAAGTTAAGGTGAAAACAGAAAGTTTAAGAAATAATGTAGAGTAAGACTAATCGGCGTGCTTAAAAAAAAGCGTAGCACCCATCCAATTCAGGACACGGCCCGTCATTTCTATTTGAAACCTGATTGTCGTGATCGGCACGGAAGCAATCCCAACCATGGGTACGACAGTGGACGGAACAGGATCAGTTCCCAAAAGGAAGTCCGTGACATCCTCGACCCCGGGTTTTCCTGGAAGTTCATAGGAAATACCAGGGCCCAGGGACTAAAAAGGGGCTCCCTCCTGAGTTTTCCTATATCCCGGTTGAAATATATGGTAAGGAAAATTAGACACAGAAGTTCAACTTTGTTCCTCATTTAAATAAAATCTTATTAACAATATGCTGACCATATTTTCTTTGTAATCATTAAGAAATTCTTCCGTAAGTTTAAAATGTTATTTTAAGTGTAATTTTACAGGTTTCTAATTCCTGAATGTTAAAATTATGGGAGAATGTCTCATATACAGAAGATAAAATGCTGAAGTACAAATTTACTAATCGGAAAACTAAACTTAAGATCCTTGAATAGAATGTTACCAATAAAAGCTACAACACGAAACTATACCTTCGGAAAATTGATGGAATTATAGTTTTTATTAAAATTCCCAATAAAAACTCCCTACTATGCAGTTTTAATAAAAATACAAAGGTATCATATGTTATTATCCATCTCAAAAAATAAAGTGAGAAATATATCGTTCAATAAAGCTTTCTTTTAGGTTTCTTTAGCTTTCTGTACATTTTGTGCAGTCTTTCAATATTCTTTTGCATTTTATAGATTTTTCATGTTAATAGAAAAAGAAGATTATGCAGACTCTATTAATGAAAAATATAAACATATTTTAAAATTATAAATACAATAATAACACTGTTTTACAAATTAAAATTTTTTTTATATACTTTTGATGAAACACCTATTTTCTTATTATACTACCTCTTACTAATAAAAGGCGATATTTGAAAAAAATCTATCACGTCACATTTTTTTAAATTTTTACATTTTTCAATATTCACATTTTTATTTCTATAATATCGCTATCACGTCTCATTCAACCTAACCGCATTGTTAACTTGAATTCTTTATTTTTTTCTTGTGTTTTAATGAACTAAAGTGGTTTTGTTGTTGATAATATGTCTAATAGAGTGTGTACATTAAATTCTGATCATATTTGTTACGTTTTTGGATAAGTTATGTTTGCAAAAAAGGAGGACCGATATCGGAATGTCTTAAAACGGCATATTTGCATTATTTGGATTCTCAGTGAGAAGTATTTTGGATTCTCTCAAGATGAAAAGAGGATCCCACATGTTTTTTTGTGAAAGCTGTAGGCTTACTCTTATATGCTGGGCTTTGGGAGAGTAAAAAAGTATCTTCGATTTGGATCGCCAATGCTGTGGAGAGAAAATAACTGTTATTTTGTTTGACAAAAACTGCAGGTTTTAATAAAAAAAAATAAACATAAAATTCAATATCCTGACATTCCATCAGTCTCAAAACCAATATCACATTCGGAAACTCTGCCACATCCCATATGTCCAGGTATGTCAAGTGCGAGTTGCCAAGATAGTGACGATCTGTTTATGAGGGATGAAAATTATGACGAATTCGTAATCGAAGATGATAAAATGCCAATTTAATAAACCAAAATGAGTTGAACGACCTTGTGCGAGACTTGAAACTATCTCGATATAAGGTAGAGATTCCTGCCTCTCGTTTACAACAGTGGAACTTATTCACACCAAGTACCAAAGTAACTTATTACCGAAATCGAGGTCACATTTTCAGCAGTTATTTCACCAAAAAGTATGATTTTTGTTTTTGCCATGATATACCTGGGCTTTTTAATGCGATGAATCAAAATTATGATCCATATGAATCTATTTATCGATTCATCTAAATATAGCTTGAAAGATGTATTACTTCATAACGGTAATATAAAACCATCTTTACCAATTGACCATGCCATAAAAAGTAAAGAAACCTACCAAACAATGTATCTTTTAATGAAAATGATACAATAGGAACAGCACAACTGGATAATATGTGGCAGTTTAAAAGGAGTTAGTATGTTACTGGGCTTACAAGGCGGGTATACCAAATATTCATGCTTTTTGTGCCTGTGGGATAGTCGAGCTAAAGAACATCATTACATAAAAAAATATTGGTCTGTCTAAAATGAATTTATTCCAGGAAAAATGAATGTGAAATATACGTCTTTAGTGGATCCGCGAAATATAATTTTGCCACCATTACACATTAAATTGGACCTAATAAATAATTTCGTCAAAGCCATGGGTAAAAACAGTGCTGCTTTTAAATATTTACACAAAAATTTTCCAAGTATTTCAGACGCAAAATTAAAAGAGGGAATTTTTATCCCTCCACAGATACGTAAACTGATGCAAGATAAGGACTTTGAAAAACTTTTATCTACTAATAAAATTTTTTTTAAATGCTTGGGATTCCTTTAAAACGGTCGTCCATGGATTCTTAAGAAATCATAAAGATGAAAATTGTAAAAAAAAAAATGCTCTTTTATTAAAAAACTATCATGCAAAGGGTGTGAACATGTCTTTGAAGATACATTTTCTTCATTCACACCTGGATTTTTTCACTGAAAGCGGGCGCCGTGCCGTGGGTGACGAGCGGGACGAGCGTTTTCACCAAAACCTTAAACTTTTTGAAGACAGACACAAAGATTTTTGGGACGAAAGTAAGTTACGGGACTACTGCTGGTCTATTTTATGAGAAACAGATCAAGAAAATTATAAAAATAAGAGTAAAATCAATAATTTCCATTTTTTTCTTTTTATATTTTATGTTATTATATTTTTAAAGTATTTAATATTTTTTTTTTTTAAACTAGACGTGACAGTTTTTTTACAATAATTTTCTCGTACTCAGTGCACTAGAATCTATGAAAAAATACACATTTCGATGAAAGTATATAAACCGTGTAAACCAGTGTAATTTATTTTCATGTAACACAAATTCAAAATGCCATTTTTATTAGTATTCAAAAATATGTACTATATTTTTCTCTACCGAAATATTTCCTTATCTGTTTGTTTTAGTGTACAAAGTAGATTTCTTTAACTATCCTATAATTTCCTAACTAAAAAAAAAAGTCAATTTCTTCTACAAATATTTTGCTTTCAAATCCTTTGAATTCTACGCATGCTAGTCTACTTTTATTAAATTTTTATTTAAAAAATGAGATTTTTCAACAAAATAATATTTCTGCTATATTCTCTAGTCAATTTCTCAGTAACCCCTCTATATAACATTCGTTAGCAAGTTCTTCAGTGCCATCTGGTGCCAATAGGAATAGCCTGTCGACGCTTAGAAGCAGGTGCACGTGACGCTGTTAACAATGCTTCCTGAGTTCTTGCTGTATTTTTTTTTTTTTACATCTGCTTTTCGAACAGTTATAACGAAAATTAAGGATAATCAAAACGTATTTTATCGACAGATAGTGAAATATGTAACAAACGGATTTTTTTTTTTTCCGAAAAGGAGGAAATTAGTTGGAGTAAACAGGTGTATTCATTGAAGAGATAATAAAAATAATTTATTTTTGAACACATACATATTTATAGCCACACTTTTTGGTATCTAGTTGTAGTTTCTTTACTTTTATGGAGTTTTAATATAATATTTCACTATCATTATTAAAAACAGTCTTTATTTCGTTAGGGTTTTTTTTTCTTTGGATATTTCGAAACGTACAGTGGCCGAACAAATTTAAACATTCATTTTTCTCATGCTAAAAGTTTTTGTGTTGAGTAATTTTGTAGTATGAGTTTAAAACCTTAAAAAAATTAAATCAAAAGAAAATACAAGAAATAATTCAATTTTAACCAATTTCAACCCTTTTTACGCATCTGAAGAAAGTAAACGTAAAACAAAAATTAAGTGTAAAAGATAAATTGTTCTTATCAATTTACATATGGTCTTCTTTAATTTACATTGCAATACCTCTTTTAATCTTCTAAGCATGAATTTCCTCATATTTTCTTTTGTTATGGCAAGCGATATTTAAGCCATTCTTCAATTAATATTTATTTTAACTCTCTTTCATTTGAAGTGGTTATGTGACAATTTTTTTTTCTGGAGATATGTCGCAAATATCCTATGGGGTATGATGGCTGTCGTGAACTATTCAAAGGTATAATATAATATAACGTATAATAATATAACATATAATAATATAATGTATAATAATATAACGTATAATAATATAACGTATAATATTATAACGTATAAGGCGTTCAATATTTTAGGCATTTCTCCATTATTCTTAATGTATTCTTAGGATCGTTGTCATATTAGAAGACTCAGTTTCTTGGGACGAGCAGCGTCTATAAAAGCTTGCGATATCATTTTTTCTCAATAAGGTTAAATAATTTATAGTATTCAATTTTGATTGAATGAAAACTAGATTTCAGACAATTGTTGCTGCTTTACATCCCTAGATCAAATTTGAGTCAAAATGGTCTGAATTACGCAGTGGTCACCGTATTCTTCATTTTTTTATCGATAAAATTTTCTCAAACTCTTTGAACCAAATTTTTAAAATTTGCTTGCAGAATTAAAGATGATGTTTTTCCAAAAAAATAAAACTTAATTTTAAACTTTTCTGGCGATTCACGGACGTTTCGTTATTAGCTTTAAGTAATTGTGGTTTTCTTATGATGCACCACTTCAGATAAGCCATGTTTGTGAAGATCTATCCTTCTGTACTTGTATTCACTGTCTTTCCGGATGTGTTTTCTGATACTTTGAGAAGTATTGACAGTAATTGAAGCCTGGATTTGATTTAAACTTAATTATCTTTGCTATAATTTCCATATTAGTTAACTGTTTCGTTCTTTGTGCCCACTGACAATCTTTAAACTACTTATATAATGTATTTTTCAATGATTTTTCCAATGTATGTGGACCTTTTTATTGGAATTTATCCTATTTTGAGTAATAAGTTTCCTTTTCAACATTTTCCGAAAAGTTATAATTTTTATGTAATTGGGTTTGTCTGTAAGTCTGTCTTCTCTCTGTTGTCTGTCCGTATGTCTGCCTACCTGTTAGCGTTGTCTGCCTGTCCGTGCTCTAATTCGCTTAAATATACTCGGAATGCCATGCAATTTATATAGGTTATTGAAGTTTACTGTCGCATGTTTGGTAATGAAAATGAAGTGCGTAGCGGTTATAGTTCGTTTACAGGAACACTCAAAAGTATTCTGTTACATTATGATCGATGAGGAAAAACGTTTGTAGTGTATTTTAATGATGTTACACTATTTCAAATATATTGAAATTGATATATATCACTGAGGTGCACTACAGCTGCAAACTATAGAATATGTTGTGCATAGAATTCGAGACACACAAAAGTATACCGTTACACTACTGTACATGAACAATGATTGCTGGAAGAGCGTTTTGTGTTGTGGTACGCGTCTTTAAATTTAACAATTTTTTTACATATTATTTGGTGTGTATAAATTCTATAAATCATATATAGGGCTGCACAAAAGATCTCGAGTAAATTTCTGTTTATTGATTGAAATGGCTGAAGTTGAATTTTCTACTGCGCTACTGCGTTTCCTAACTGAACTAATGTTTAGCTTACTATGTAGTATATATACAAATCTATAGATCTTATACGAGGCTGCACAAAATAATTTGGATATTTTTTCTGACTATCGCTGGTACTTACTGAAATTGGGCTTTCAAATGTGTTATATGTTTCCAAATTGTCTACTTAGACTTCATATTTCACCTTATTAAACTGTGAAATTTTGCTAGAGTAAATGTGTTGGGAAATGTTTTATTTAATGAAAAGTGTTCTGAAAGCATGATTTTCCGTTCTTGTTGTGAAATTTAGTGCTGTTTTTCACATTTTGCGCAGTTTTTTACTAACTGCTGGCTAAATGTCTTATACTTTACTCGAAAGTTGTTAAAAGTAATACAAGAACAACGAATCGTCTAAGCAGATTATTATATTAAAACTTAACTTACTTTTGATTTCTGTAAGAAAAAAATGGTGAAGATCAAGTAAAAAGTAATTTTAAGGGAAAAGTTATTCGTGTTTATCATTTTTTTACCCATAAAAATCTATGTATTTTTATGTAAAGAATTGTTTCTTATTGTATTTTATTTTTCTTGAGTATTTATAACGGCGGAGACTATTATTGAATAACCAATTAATTATGTATTGTTACTTCATATTATTAGTCAAAAATGTATTTACAATGAAACATTTAATATTTGAAAAATGGGTGTCCATTTGTTTATTTTATTTATATATTTTACGCTTACTGTATAAATCTGAGTGGAGTTTAATGAAAATGCGTAACAATGCGTCACTCGATTAATATAATTTTTTATGTAATTTTGTAATGGTTAAGCATTCTACTTCCAGTCATATCGATATTATTTACATTTATAGCTATTTATTATTAAAAATGGCTTTATTAATTAAAACCTAAATGTTTTAGTAAAATACAGCATATTCAAGGAATCTTAGTCAGTAATGTTTACTTCTAATCCAACAATTTTTATTTGTATGCATAGTTAATCTCTGAAAAGGGTAATTTTTAATTCAAAAACAGGCTCATGTATTATTTTTGTAAAGGAGCTTTAGGTGAATTTCGTGGAGCATATGTTAAAGATGCATGGTTTAAAAATTGAAAGTGTATTTCTAAGTTTATAAAAATTGCAAATCCCTATACCATTCTAAAATAATTCCTGGAGTCTTCTGTTTGTTTCTATTGATTTATTTCATTAAAATGTACTTTCTGCATTTTTAGAAACAAAATAAGTATTTTATACATTTTAGAAAACAAGAAAAAAACTTTCTTCTTATTGTTTATAAATTCTGTTAGATTAATAATCTTAATACAACACCAAACCAATTTTTTAACAACAATATAATCTAAAAATTATATCAAATAAAAAATACATAGTCCAAGAGTTAGAAATAACTTTAACTAACAATAATAATGTCATTAATAAATACAATAAAACTTAAAAAAACGAACATAATGGGAACGCCGAATTTGTCCATTCTTCGAAAGTGTACGCTCTTCAGATGTTAAAAATATGCAACTAATATTTGCGTTGGGGTTTGAAAATGTTTTCGGTAAATAGCGGTGTCAGCAATTCGGGAGTGTCTATTATGGATATTTTGTTTTTTCAGTGTTGTAATGGTTGAAAACTTTCGCGTAAACGTCACAAAAGAAAACCAATTACAAATTTCCGTTCACGTTATTTTCATAAAAATAACTAAAAATGACGAAGTAGCAGTTTTTTATTTTAACTTTTATTCAAATAACGATAGATTTCTCTCCACTTTTCCCTTTTTTTTTTGTAGAGTCATTAATCACTGTTAATGAATGTTAAAGAAAACCAAATCCTTTTCACTGAAAAAAGGTAATAAAAAAAAGAGATCCAAAACAGAAATTTCGTTCAAGGGTTTATTTTAACGAAACGATAAATCGATTGTGAAGAAAGTATCGCAAGTTTTTAAACTTAAATTTTAAATTTTAACCAATTTCCAACAAAGGGAATTCTATATCAATCTTTTGTAAATTTCTAGTGAACGTTCACACTTTTTTTTTTTTTTCCTTGGAAACGGTTCGTTTCAGTAGTCGTTCCGTGTAAGCTTTATCAGGAAAAAAAAATACTTTTTCATTCCTTATAGTTATTACTTTTTTATACGTACATTATTTGTTCGATGATTTTGTAAGCTCCAACTTTCGTACAATGTGGTCAATCGCCATTAAATATTAATTTATTTTATATATACATTATTGCTTTACGTATTAAAAATAATCTTCATAATGTGAATAATTTTGTCTTATAGAGATCTATTAATAATTTTAATATATTATCGTATATTTCCCATACAATGACGACAATAATGTTGTTTAAATTGAATACAATAAATAATATATACAAATATAATTGATTGGTATACGGAGAGACAAATCCAGTCGTGCGCGATAAAAGGCGTGCGCACCGAACACAAGTCCCTCAGGACTTGTGTTCGGTGGTTGCTACGCGCCGGGCGGCGCAGCTTTCTTTTATATCAATAAAGGAAACAAAAAAAATACTCAAATGTGTCAAACCATTCTGGTGGTGGCTGTCTCAAACCGTTCTGCCAAATGAGGTGTTATAGATAAACTAGCAGAACCACCCGGCAGTACCCAAGTTAAACATAGAGGCCTTTCAGGTAACGCAAGTAAATATACAATAATATGGCTATCATAATGACGGAGCTCTGTGCTTTCGCTCCTATAAATCATTTAAAAACAATCAGAAAAATATTATGCTACTCTGTCGCAATCATAGCGAAATCCTTCAGCTTTATAAAAGATAATTCAGGTTTTGTCTGGTACGTGTAACAGTAAAATATACAATTTCATGGCAATGTAGAAAAAAATGCAATATATTCAACCAAATGGCGTAGCATTTAGAGAAATAATATTTTGTATTGAAGTATTTTTAACAGAATCTTACATTTTCATTCATAAAAAAGCAAATCTACAATGATTGCATGAAAAATACATAATTTTAAGACTCTTTCATTAGTGATGTCAGTCATCAGAATTTGTTTGAAAAGAGAAAGAAAAGACTCTAAAAAGAAAAGACTCTAAAAAAGGTTGCTATGTTTCATTTCCTATTTAATATAAATCGTAGAAAAGATTACCATTGCATATAAAATATTAAATCTCTTAGTTATAAGGTATTGCTATATGACATAGCTGTAGTATACAAAGAGAATATAAAGCACAACACAGAAAATAAAAAAATTGAGTAATTTTGACGTGATACTGACGTCTTATATACGTAATTATGACGTCTCATAGAAAGTGACAGCATATTTATTTTTTTTTATTATTATTTTCCTAAATTCCCTTCATGCATTGAAATGCTTGTATCATATTGTTTAGACTACAAAATACATTTAAATGAAGACACTATGCTATTTTAAGCAAATATAGTAAAATTGTTAAATTTTATATATGAAAAACGCGCATTATCTGCTTTGAAAGACGTCAATTTCAAATGCGAAAATATATCGAGTGGGTCCAAATTTTTATGGACTTATAGCTAGTGCATTCATCCAACGCTGGACATGACAGTGTTTTACCCGATTCTGGACGTTGCGACAGATCACAACTCAATAAGCTGAGAGCAGGTTGTGTCCCCAAGCTAGGCCCGACACATCATCGATCCTAAGATGCGTGTGGCTGCCTGCTGAACCACACCTTGGAAACTAGCGTGGATCAAAGGGAATTGAGCCGGGACTGATTATTTTTTATAAAGACTACCTCTGCAATCTAGGCCAGTGGACAAAATAACACATTAGTAAAAATAAATGAAAGATAGCATAAAAAGTAAGAAATTTGTACCCCGCTTCCTGCGTACACACGGGTAACTAGGCCGAAGGCTTCAGTGCTACGGAGTAGGGAATGATAGCATATATATATTCTTCCGTCCAGATTGGGTGGTACCGTCTATTCTCCGTTCGTTCATCCACCCTATAAAAAACCACCGACTTTCGCTATTACAACAAATGGCGACTCCCTGCTACTCCCTACTTGTCACCTTCAGAGGGGAAACAATATGGTGCACACGATGGTGCCACGGAGATGGAATGACGTAGTCATGAGACTGCACGTGGAGATCCATGGACACCTGCACTCCAGGGCTTAAGGAGTGATACTTAATCATCTCATTAAAAATGGTTCGTGCCGCTACGGCGTCCTCGGATGAGCGCTTGCTCATCACCCTGAGTCGCAGCCAGGTTGTTTCGAGACCACTCACAGTGGCTTGTGACCTTCACTTATAAAATAATACATGTGTTACATATATTTATTTTTTACTTTTTGTACTTTTTTGGGCTGTAGAAAAAATTGCATTAGAACATTAGAAAAATATTTGTATAATAAACAACTTCGGCAGATAGTTTCATAAAAGAGGATACGAATGGTCTGAGAATTTTTAGATGAAGGCAATTTTTTTTTCCTTTTCCGAAAATGTATGTATATAAAGTTTCATGCACATTTGTCAAAAAGTCTAAATTTGTATTAAGGAGCATAAAGTCTCACACTATAAGCTTTATTTTCTTTAATTCTGATCAACTGTTATAATGATCGGTAATAAAAATTATGAAAAATATAAGTTTTAAAACGTATGTAATTGTTATTCACGTCACGTGTTTGTGTAACATAACTGTAAATTGTTCATACGTATAAATTGTCAAATATATAATGACTTTGTTTTATGGTTTTACAGCAGGTCTGTATATGTTCATCATGCTATTACATTGAAGCATCGAATATTAAGTAAAAATGTTTCAATAGAGCTTCCAATAACGGCTCGTTTTCATTATTTTCCCTACGACTATTTCAAAACAAAAAAATCTTCCTCGAAAATTACTAGAAATCTACCAATATGATTTTTTGTTTTGAAATACTGCTGAGAAATAAAAAGTAGTTGCCAATGGCAGTCCTGTTTCAAGTTTTCTTAAAAAATAACTTACGTAGTTTTTTTTAATAGATTTATTTAATTTCACAAAAAATAAAATTATAAAATTTAATTATATAATTTTTAAATTTAAAGTTGCATCCAAAATCCTGCAATCTGTAGAATCACATTTAAACTCTGCAATATTTTTTAATAACATTATTAATGTAATATTCTATACTAATTTCGATTAAAAATTTGTTCGAGTTTATAAATAAACAAAATCTGAAAATACTGCAGTCAATATTAATGTAAAAGTTTAAAATATTATAGAATTATAAACAAAAAAATAACAATTCCAGTTCAAAAAATCTAAACTAAATTTTTTTTTATTTTATTAGTAGTCCAAAATATTTAATATGGGATTTTCTCCCGAAACTTCGAAACATTTCCTTATTACTTTTTTCATGCATAAAATAGATTTCTTTTACTCTCCGATCTATTCATAACTAAAAAAGTCTCTTCCTATTACAAATATTTTCCTTTCAAATTCTTTGAATATTACATATGTTAGGATACTGGTATTCAGTTTTTATATAAAAGAAAAATATGTTAAAGTAAAAAATGTCTATTTAAGGTATTTCATCACATCCTATATATGTAGGCAATTTCTTAGTAAATCTTCCAATTAATTTTTAATTAAGCATAACACATTTATTTCCATAGATGCAGTTACACAGTCTTTGTAATGATCTTGTAGAAGCACACAAAAATATAATTAATTAATTTTGTATAGCGGGTTGTAAAAAAATAAATAAAATAAAATATATAATTTTTTGAAAGTTAATAACAATTATAATTTTATTATTAACATTATATTGTTACCTTATTTTGAACAAAATTATTTTGAACATTTTTTGCAGTCTACTTTGCCTTCATATCTCAACAGATATGATATTAAAACACGTTTCAAAATCTTTAGAACACCATATAATTTTATTATATGCTTTTTTTTAATCTGTTGAATTTCTGAGAAACACTTTAATTTCCGACTGAATAATATAAATTAGGAGATGCTCTTATTTATAAAATTTATTTATGGGATATAGTTGATTATACTTTTTAATTTTTATTTTAAATGAGTAGGTGGCCCTGCAGCCTACAAAATACGCTCGCCAATTCCCGTTCAGAGTTTTCGATCTCTAAATCTCTCTAATTTTCTCTGTTTTAAAAAGTCCTTTCGGCCTGTACCGGGAGGAAAAGGTAGCTTTCCTATATCTTCGTTTTAAAATTTTAGCTAATGTTACACGAAAACAGCAAGTTAAAATGCAAAGAAAACGTTTACAAAATATTCGTTAATACTGAATTTGAATAGGAAATTCGCCAAATTATTCAGCAATAGCCAAATTGGCTTCATTTATGAAGACTTATTTCGGTCACCAAATTTGGCGATATTTCGCCAAATGTCGCCAAGTTTGGCGAGAATTTGGCGTTAACGGATGTGAATATATAGTTTTATGCTTATGATTGGGAAAATTATTACAACAATGAAAATTTTTGCAATGTGCTGTCTTGTTTCAAAATGTCAGCCTCCCTAGAATTTCAAACTCCTCTAACTCAGCCATTTTTTAATATAGAGGTAAACCAAAAAATGCTCTGGAATCCTCGTATCAAGGCCTAACACATAATTAAAAAATAAATTTGAATTTGTAACTGTGTTGTATATTTATTTTAGTTTTAAATTATTAAGTGGCCGCCATCTTGAAACAAATGGCGGACCAAGTTGGCCAACGCACTCGGTCGAGACATTGGTGAGCTTAATACACACAATTAGTTTCATCAAAATTGATTTATAAATGCGAGCGTTATCGTATGACATAGGTCAGATATATATATATATATATATATATATATACGAGGTATATCCACAAAGTAAGTTCCGTTTGGTTATATAAAAAAAAACATGTACAGATACAAAAAAAATATTTATTGTACAAAAATCTACAACTGTGAAACTACTTTTCTACATAGCTTCCGAAATTTTGTAGGCACTTGTCGTAGCGTGGTTGCCGCCTGTGTTTTCAACCATGTGGTTACATGTTCTTTCAGCTCGTCATCAGCAAGACCACTAATTGTAAACTTACGGTTTTGCTTTACCTTCTCTTCAATAACCTTCTCAGTAACCATAGACGGGCGTCCACTTCGTTCTTCATTATGCACTTGATCACGTCCTTCATTAAACTGTCTGACACATCTTCTAACCATTGAATCACTCATAGCATTTTGTCTGTAAACCTCTCAGATTTGCCGATAAATTTTACTTGGATTAACTTCCTTTGCATTGAGAAAACGAATCACAGATCTGATTTCACAAGCGGCGGCATTTTCAATTAAGGCTGACATTCTAAAGAAGCACTGCAAATAACACGTTGGCAGCAGCGATCTGAAAATGGCGTACATTTCTTCTCCTTCAGTCAGAGTAACTGCCGCGCATGCTCGAAACTGCGATCGCAGCGCTGCTGCGGATAGAAATAGAAACGGAACTTACTTTGTGGATATACCTCGTATATGGATTCATCTATATATATATATATATATATATATATATATATAAATCAACATTTGAACGGAGGGTGGTTTTGGGGTCTGTGGGTCATGATCGGTGAAAATATATCGAAATTTTCCGGAACTGCTTTCCTCCGAACGGCTGCAATAGGTAGCATTATACTGTTTTGTATTGAAAGCTACTTAAAAGATAAAAATAATGCTGAAAATTGAGAAACTCCATAGCTATTTGAAAAATAAATATTATTTTATGAAATGGACTCAGTAAACGAAATAAGCGAAAAAAGATCTTTTAATTTAATAAAATATCATTGTTAGCTTCTGTTCTTCTAACATATTTGAGAAAAATCTGGTGAAAAGGAATTACGACTCTAAAAGTTACTTTGTGTAAGAATAATAAAATATTTAATTTTCCTGTATTCATTTTGATCTTTCATTTTAAATATGAGGACATTTTCACCAACGCAATGATTTAATGTTTATGATTTATGCACGTGATCTGCTAAATACTGCGTGACTTTCACATATAATATCAATGCATTAAATTCTAATGAATCATTGACGAATTCTTTTTCATTCACGAATTCTTAATCAGTTTCTTAAAAGTTAAGTTAAAGTAAAATAAATGTTTCAAATAATCATAAAAATCAAAATTAGATTTTTTAAACGTCTGATGTTAACTATGACTTCAATAACTGTCCGATGTGTACTGTTACCAATATATCATTATCAAATTGTTTGTCATGTATAATTATAAATTACTCCAACGCTTAATAAAACACAATTCGCTTAAACACGAGATTAAAACACGAGAAAAATTTTTAATTGAAATTAATGAACAAAAAATCTAGATTTTGTGTGAGATAAATTTATGAGTATTCGAGCACGAAAATGTGTTAGAGGTACGAGACAACTTTTCATACAGCTCTCTTCTTCTTGTGCTGATACAAGAACTGATTGGGGTATCAATATCCTCCACGTGAACGTTGTATCCACACAGATAAGTAGTAAACAAATGAAATCTGAGTAAATATGTTTTGAAACTTTTGTGTCAGTTTAAAAGGGTTTTAATTTAGTATTTCTCAAGACGTGGTCCCAAGATAGTCTATTGCATATCAATGGAAAATATATCTTGATTCAACATCAATTGGCAGTTTGCATATAATTTGTTTACTGATAATCAGCACTGCCATTATTTTTTTAGTTTATTTTTTCAATATATCTAAAGATATCTTTCGTATTGGCGAATTTAGTTGGCCAGTCAACTCTTTCTTTGCAAAGAATTATCCATGAGTTCACAAAAATAAAATAAAGCAAATGTGGATTCCTCTAGAAGGGTATTTATAAAAATGTGAAGAATTTTTATCGTATTCAAGCAATGTAATTTTATTTAAAATTATCTCTTTGACATTATTCTTCTTATACATATATATATATATATATTTCGTATATATATATATTTTTTCATTTTCTTTTTAGTTCCTCCTCGATGGCGGGTGGAGCCTGTCCATGCTTCAGCAGTAGTTGGGGAATCCATCCTTTTTGACTGTCAAGCAGAGGGTTATCCACAACCCCTGATACGTTGGAAAAAGTCCTCAGGTTTGTATATCTACGAACAGATATCTAATTAGTTTTAGTTATAAATAAAATAACTTGAGTTTTCTAAAATACACTGCTCAAAACAATTAAAGGATATTTGAAGTTTTATATAAAATAAAGATATAAACGAATTTTTTTTGCCGAAAATAGAAGAAGAGAATCACAAATGCAAATTTTTCTGGTTTTCAAACTGTGGAGTATGCAAATTTTGAGTTCGACGTCAAAAACGTCGCTTCAGCGGCAGCGAATGAAATTTGACTTTCAACTGGATAAAAGAGAATGAAGACAAGGATGATCGGCATTCAGTGATTGCTTTGTTTCGATGAGTACGATGTCTCAGCGAAGTCATTTGACAGATTCAGAAGCTTGGAGAATTGTTGGTAGGTTAGAAGGGGGCCAAACTCAAGCCGAAGTAGCGCAAGCCATTGGAGTGTCACAAAGTGTCATTTCCAGGATCTGGAACCGTTTTTTGGAGAGTGGATGTACAGGCCGAAGACCAAGGCAAGGTCGTAGACGGGCAACAACGCCCAATGAAGATCGGTATTTAGCGTTAACAGCTCGGAGACACTGAAACATGAACGCTACTCTTCTCCAACAACACCTTCGCTCGGCTACAGGCACGACGATTTCAACTCAGACTGTCCGAAACCGGCTCCATGCTGTAGGTCTGTATGCTCGCCGACCGATGCTATGTGTTAGATTAACATCAAGGCATCGTCGCGACCGCAGGGAGTGGGCAACCGAGCATGTCCACTGGAGGAGAATTGAATGGAGCAATATTCTGTTTTCTGACGCATCCGGATAATAGGCTTATTTTCAACTGGTGGGATCTCCATTGACGGGCGCACTGACCTCTACATCATTCGAGATGGAGCTCTGACTGGTCGCCGATATAGGGATGAGATCCTCAGACCTATTGTAGTCCCTTACGCTGCAGCAATCGGAGATAACTTCATTTTAATGGACGATAACTGCAGGCCACATCGTGCAAACCTGGTGGAGGATTTCCTTTTCGAGGAAGGAATCGTTCGAATGGAATGGCCAGCGTGTTCTCCAGACATGAATCCAATCCAGCACGTTTGGGACGCTCTAGGAAGACGAGTTTCTGGCCGCCAACAACCCCCACAAACTCTCCAAGAACTGGAAAGAGCTCTTCTGGAAGAGTGGGGCAGAATACCCCAACTCGTCATTAATAGCCTAATTGAGTCCATGCCTCAAAGGTGTTCAACGTTGCTGGCCGCCCGTGGAAACCATACCCCCTACTGAAAATGATTTTCTTTGAAGAAAACACCTTTTCTTATTATTTTTTTCTCATATGCACAAATTGTGTTTTTTTCCTTTTGTACACAAATGCGCAATAAAATGTATTTTTTTCTGCCAAACATGTGTAATTTATTTTCACATAACCTACTATGTCTGTCGACCATGTATCAATCAGCTAAAAAGTTTCCCAGATACAAAATCCACCTAAAACTGCAATATCCTTTAATTGTTTTGAGCAGTGTATTATCTTAAATGAATGCGAGAATTTTTATTGCTCAATGAGCGTTACTACAGAACAATGACCACATCGGTCAGTCCAATCCTATGTATTACACGCATAATCAATACAGACCTGCTATATGATATATTTTACTTTACGAAATCTGACTTAATTTTTTTTGCAGTTGAATGCAAGAGTAGTCCGGATACCTTCTTGGCAGTCATTCGTAGTAATTTTATACGACACAGAACATTGCTTTGGATATTATGGATGTCGGTCTGTATCTACGACTTTGCCGAGGGCACAAAATATAAAACATAACTATTGTTGAACTCGTGACTTAAAAAATATTTTTTAAAAAACGTTTTTTTTTTTTCTATACAGTTTCATTTTAACAATTAGTTCAAGGTAAAATATATATTTGATGAAAAACTAAAATCTAGAAAATATGTCTTTCAATTTATGCCAATGGCAAAAATGATTAATTTTAGAATTTTACATAGCTCTGAAAACGTCTCTTTTGAATAGTTTATCTTCAATTTGTATTTCTAGTATTTTTGAAATCCCTTTGTCATTAACAAAAACTACGAATTTAATAAAATGTTAGGAAATTATATTTTACTTACATTGCATCAAAGACATTGTCGAGAGTAATATTCTCTTAAATGTAGATAATCAACAGAAATAATTATGCAAGACATAATTCTGAATTTTGTTAATTAATCATAATTCTGCATTTATTTTCTTGTACTCTGATTTAGAAATTAGATAAGAAGACATATTTTAAGATTAATTGCTGTTTAATAATAGTATCATTATAAAAATGTGATAAACTTAGACGAAAGCCAAAAATAAAATATGTAGAATGGAAGAATTACTAAAACAAAGCATGAATGGATAGAAAAATTAAGGACAATATTTATACTCTTTCTATTATTCAGTACTTCAATCACAATGAAGTATAAACAAAGAATTTCGGAGAAGAATTGAAATGCATATCTAATGTGCAAACTGTCGTATAAGAAATGACAGCAACTTAAAACTGTCTACCGAAAAAGTTCTTAAATGAAAGAAGCGATAAGAGACATTTTTCACTCTTCGAGAAAATATATTAAGAGTTCATGATACATACAATTTTATCAAATTTTTCCAGGTATCATAGCTAAATTCAAATGAAGAGTTTTGTTGGTTTGGTTGATTGAATGAGAATCATAAATAATAAATATACATTTATCTTGCTTGTTTGTAATAACAAAAATAAAAATAGAGAAAAAAAGTTTAAAAGATTAAGATGATAATGCTTAAAGATTAATTAAATTTATTCTCCGAAAATATCTAATAATTCATACTGGGGTTTCTGAAATGTAATAACTATATTCTTTATGGTATAATATAGAATATTAGTTAGAAATATTTTTAACTTTAGTTCAACAGTCTTGAAATAATTTTTTAAAGGTATTAAATTATATATATATATATATATATATATATTCTTGTCATACGTTTTTCCAAAGTTATTGATATTTTATTCCTTTTATTGAGGATTCTTTAAATAATTCATTAAAAAACTGATTATAGTTGGAGGTGGTGTAAATTAGTATCATTTAACGTTTCATTTTTTTAACTGTGCTCAATCAGATTGAAAATATAAAATCAGGCACTAAATTCCTCAATATACTTCTCTATAATACATTTTTATAATACAATTTATTTTAAATAAAATAATAATACCCATTTAAATTGCATGTTGCAAGCTTTCTCTTGGTACAACATGGTGTTGTACCTAGAGTTGGAAGAAAAAACGTTTTTTTCGAAAAGAAGTTTTATTCTCAGGTTTATTGCAAAAGACATGGCTTATTCCCAGAAAATCCAGTTTATTACCTCAAATGCCTGTTCATTCCCCGAAAATGTAGTTTATTAACTTAAAAACATGTTCATTCCTAGGTTTTAACAGAGTTTTTTTTTTCTCTAGTTTTTTCAAATCTAGTTGTACTTTCATACAGTAAACGTGTGTTCTGTATAGATAAAACACATTTTTCATTTTAAGTAAAGAACACAATGTAATAACAAAATTGAAAAAATATTCATATAGCAATTAAATATAGCAAAAGTACTGATTATTTAGTGTTATATGATGTAAAATCGACTTGGGAAGCCAGATTCTGATCTGTCGGTTTGATCGTCCTGTCGAAATTGTTTGCGGTATTTTACAAGGAGCATCTGATAAGAAAAAAACCTATGAATAGTTTATTCTGTGAGTTTTATAAAGAGAGTAAACGTATGTTCTGCATTAGATAAAACACATTTTTATTTTAAGTAAAGTACACAGTATAATAACATAATTGAAAAAATATATATATCTAGCAATTAAATATAGCAAAAGTACTGATTAGTTAGAGTTATATGATGTAAAATCGATTTGGAAAGCCAGATTCTTATCTATGGGTTTGATTGTCCTGTCGAAATTGTTTGTGGTACTTTACAAGGAGCATCTGATAAGAAAAAATCCTATGAATAGTTTATTCTGTGCGTTTTATAAAGAGAGTAAACGTATATTCTGCATTAGATAAAGCACATTTTTAATTTTAAGTAAAGTACACAACGTAATAACAAAATTGAAAAAATATATATATAGCAATTAAATATAGCAAAAGTACTGATTAGTTAGTTTTATATGATGTAAAATCGACTTGTAAAGCCAGCTTCTAATCTGTCTGTTTGATCTTCCTGTCGAAATTGGTTGTGGTGTTTTACATGTAACATCTGATAAGAGAAAATCCTATGAATAGTTTATCTTGTGCGGTACATGCATCAACTCTGCTTATTTAGTTAAATGAATTGTTCTGTCATTTACAAATAAGCTTAAAATTTCACATCTTCCAAGTACAATTTAAATAACTGTATAAATGTCTACTACATTAAAAATAGCTTACTATTTCATCTCTTCTAATTACACTTTCATTAACTGTGTAAATGTCTATTACTTTAAAACCTTTAACATTTTTAGGTGGAGTGAAATCACTTTCAAATGTATTTTATAAATTAACAAGAACGAAAAATCATGCGTCAAGCATAGATTATGTAACACTTTCCAACGCTTCCAAAATAATTTTACAAATCATACCGTTTAATAAGCTAAAAGAAAACATCTAAGTAATCCGAATACTTTTATTCCGCCCTGTATAGTATCTATAGATTTGTATATATACTACATAGGATGCTAAAATTTATTTCAGTTTGGAAACGCGTAGCACAGTTTAAAATTCTCCGTCTGGAGTTAAATAATACCGAAATGTGTTCGCGAACTTTTGTGTTACCCTGTATAGGATCTATAGAATTTATACATACCACGTAATAGACAAAAAGCGAGTTAAAATTAAAATCGCGTTCAGTAACTTAAAACGCACACGCACGTCCAGGAATTATTGTTAACATACAGTAGATAATTCTTTTGTGTGTCCCTGTAAATGAACGATGACTGCTATACACACACTATTCTGTAGTAAGCCTCTTGTAATGCACCTTATATAAATTCCAATGTGTTTAAAGTAGGGAAACATTATTTAAATAAACCGCAGACGATTTTTCTCCATAGACGTAATGTAACGGAATTCTTTTGACTGTCTCTGTAAAGTAACTATCAGTGCTATGCACACCTTATTCCATATTAAGCTTCTTCTAATGCACCTTAGTGATATATATAAATTTCAATGCGTTTAAAATAGTGAAACATTATTTAAATAAACCGCAAATGATTTTTCCCCATAGACCGCAATGTAATGGAATGCTTTTGAGTGTCCCTGTAAAAAAAGTATAAGTGCTACACACTTCCGTTGAAATAGGGAACATGCTATAGATAACGACTATAACATATAAAAATTGCAGAGCAATCCGAGCATATTTACGGGAGTTAGAGCACGGACAGACGGCAGACGGCAGACGGCCAGACGGCAGACGGCCATACGGCCAGACGGCAGACGGCCATACGGCCAGACCAACCGAAGTCATAAACACTTTTCAACTAGGTTGGAAAGTGTTAAAAAAAGTGCAAATAATTAATGGAAAATACTATCATATAATTAAATAACAGTATTAGAATTAATTCACATTTATGTTTTGTAATATATATTAAACCAAGGTACAACACACCACATGATTTGAATTAAAACAATATGGTGATAAATCTAGATGAAGGATTATTATTTTATTATGACCTAAACATTGCGAAACCTTTTCTTCTATAGTGGAGGATAGAACGTAGTTAAAAAAATACGAACACAATGGCAGAAAAGGAAAATATAAAAAAATAAATATTTATACAGCGAAAAAAAAATATTGTTTTATATCATCATCAAGTCAAGACTTTTTTTTATGGCATGTGTTTCCTTTCTGACTCTGTTGTTGAGTGATTTAACCAAAAATAAGAATATATCGTACCTACTACTTATAGGGTTTTAGAAATTGAGAATATACCAAGGTACAAACTTCCCCTACATGTCCATTTTGACATAATTAACAAAGAGAATATTTGACTTGTGTTTTTTTTAAGCAAGAAATAGGACTATAATGAAAGTGAAAAACATTTAAACTAAACATGCATCGCAAAATAAAAATATAACAACATTTATACACTTAAATTATTTCATATTGTTTTCTGAAAATGTCTAAATATACTCGTGATAATTGGATAAATCCACACTATATTTTGTTGGGTGATAGGTACTGCACCATCAATAATAGAAATAAATAGATTTGTGCATTTTTTTATCTGTCATGAAAAACTAATCGGATGTGTCAATCCCAAAACTTTCTTCTATTTCACACAGGTTTCGCATACACTAAAAAGAATCAGCACCAATTTATATCAAGGTCTAACTGAAACTCAAGTTTTATTAAATTCCGTGCAATATTTCTTGAGATATGACTACGGCCAAAATCGTGTAAATCCTGCAAAATGCTGCATAGCAGCGGCACCTGCTGGGCGATTTTTACCAAAAACTAATCAGCACCAAATTATATCAGAGACTAACTGAATATAAAGTTTTATTAAATTCCGAGCATTAGTTCTTGATATAGAGCCATTATTAAAATCGCGAAAAATGCTGTATAGCAGCGCGATTCTGGGCGATTTTTACCAAAAACTAATCCGCACCAATTTATATCAGAGACTTACTGAATATAAAGTTTTATTCAATTTCGACCATTATTTCTTGAGATAGAGCTATTGCGGAAATCGTGAAAAATGCTGCATAGCAGCGCCACCTGCAGGGCGATTTTTACCAATATTAAATTCCGAGCATTAGTTCTTGAGATAGAGCGCCCACAAAATTTTTGTCACATACAAACTGATAGACAGACAGAGTCACGGACTCACAGACAGACATTTTCTAAAATTAGTCAAATCGTGTTCAGGACATTCTAAAACGTATAAATCCGTCGAAAACCGGAAGTCGAAAATTTTCATGAATCCAATACTTTCTTCTTTTAAAGATAGAAGAAAGTAAAAATATATAAAACAACGTATTAAATGTAAAATATAAAAATTAATAAAATTATACAAACAAGTAAATTATATCCGTACACTGTAAACGCACAAAGATGACACTACGGCTTTTAAATATAATAAAATAATGGTTTCATATTACAATGTATTTTATTTATATTATTAAGGCATATTTTGTATAATAAATCCCTGATTAGCAATAATGTGGTGAGACTTTTATTGAAGGAACATTATACATAATCCAGAGAAAAATGAAATGAAAGAACCACTTAAGAAGAGATCTATTATTATTCACTTCTATTATTCACGATCTCAATCATAATAAAGTGCAAGTAAAGTGTTTCGTTGAAGGTTTGGAGGTCGTATCTGACGTGGGTCCTGTGAGTTAAGGAATGCCATAATCTCCATACAAGATGTGTAGCTTTCGGAAGTAAACGAAGTGATAAGAAAAAATGTTTCGCCTCAAATAAATACATTGAGTTTGCGATACATAAAATTTAGTCAAAAGTTTTCTGATAAACACATAATAAATTAATAAATTCAAATGGTATTATGTTGGTTGATTTAATGCTTATCGTTATTATTAATAATTCATAGATTTGTTATTTTCATTTGTCACAACTAAAATAAAAACAGCGTATTATAGAAAATATTCAAATATTTTAATGATAATGCCTAAAAGAAAATACTTAAATTTGTTCTCCATTATGCAGAAAAATCCATACTATGACTTTTAAAATCGGATTGTAGTACTAAAAGTTGTTGGTTAAAATTATTCAAACTCATCAATCGTGGCGAAAAAAGTTTAGTGGATTAAATAAAAATAAAATAACAAGATTAATCATGTATTTCAAAATTTATTTATAGTTTAAGTTTTTTATTCTGAAACAGTTATTATATATTTCAAGAACTCAAATTGAATACACTTTCCTTTGGACTCAATTAAGTAATTAATATTTTTAAATATTTTTTCAAGCAAACAATATGGAATGAATGTACCCTGTAATAAAAACGTGTAATGTAAGATTAAAGAAAAACAACATTTATACACTTTCACTATCTACGAACTTAAAAATAATGCAGTCCAAGTAAAAATTTTTGGGGATCATACTTGATGCACGAACTTTCAGTTTAAGAAGGACATCAACTTCATACAGTCTGTGAAACAGAGTTTGGAAGTGATAGGAATAATAAGATCCATATATATATATATATATATATATATATATATATATATATATATTAGGGGGGGGAGTGGGTTCTTGAAAAATGTATTAAGAGTGCAATATATATATATATATATATATTTCTCCAATTTTACACGTATGTTTATAAACAAGTGGGTAAGTGTGATCGAAGATCGTTCAAAGGGTTTCGTTTAATATTCCTTTCAAAACACTTTATCCTTTCTTTAATAAATTCAAACAAATTTCATTTAGCAGAAAAAAAGTCTTGTTTTTTATAAAGTAAAAATTTACCGGTCTATTTTTTCTTTTTTTCGAATATCTAAACCACTCCGATAGCGGTCTAAGCCCGCTATTATATTCTCTCACTGTAATATCTGTCATGCGGACTAAATGCGATATTTAAAAAAAAATAATTTCAAAATTAAACATGTTGTACACCTTCAAAACATTAAAATATGCGAATATTTCCATAATCGGATTTTTATCATGATTTAATATGCTTATCAAACTCATATATTTACTATTCTCTATTACTCATATTGATACAAGCTTTGTTTTATTCTGAAACATTTGAAAAATCCGTTAAACCTTCGATATGACGTCAGATTTTCTTTTTAATCCTCTAATGACGTGATATTAATCTGTTTTATGCACATGCACTTACTCATACTCCTTGTATTATTGAGAAATCTTTCCGTTTTATGTTTTATTACCACTATGACGTCAATAAATTTTATTTCATATTAATATATTTTTTCAATTGGTGAAACTTTTTATTTCATTTTTCACGTTGAAATCGTCTGATAGAAAAATAATTATTGTAGAAAGATTTTCATCGTTGATTTTTATTTTTTGGCATCGGCTATAATGAAAAATGTTTAAATTTAATAGGAAAAGGCTGTTAGAATTTTGGTTTTTTATCTCTATTTATTAAAATAATACGAATTTTTCAAATTTTAATATTTTCAGCTCTTCACAGCTGACGTTCTGATTTATACACAAAGTTTCAACTCTGTAAGCTACATAGTTTTCGAGAATGACTCTGTGACAGACAGACAACGGAGCGGGAGCAATAGGGTTTCGTGAGATGAACGAAACCCTAAAAATGGATAAATGTAAAATGAATTTTGTTGGATGATATAAAGGGCATCATCAGTAATAAAAATTCTACATTTATCCAAATTTTTATTTGTAGTAATTAAAAATACATCACACACTACTGAAATTTTTATAAATATTATTATTATTATTAAATATATATATTCCGCACAAGAAAATTAAATTTGCGCAGAGTAAATGACCAAAACTCACACTATGGTTTTAAAATATAATAACATAATGAATAGAAACTTAGATTTACTTTTCCAAATTTTATGTATGTTATATTCTAAATTTTTATATAATTTATGTATACTTGCTTTCTTTTTATCCGAATTGAAAAGCACAATCGAAAAAGTTTTTTTAAGAGTTATTGCTATTTAATAATATATTGTGATTCTTTCATTATGTAGTCGTGATAAATAATCTTCTGAAATATGAAATGAAAGAAACACTTAAGAAAAACATGTATGGATACATAAAAAGAAATATATATATATATATATATATATATATTTCCATTTCTCAGGGTACCAATCATAACGAAGTCCAAACAAAAAAATTTATTGGAGGTTTGAAGGTCAAACAATATGTAAAAGCTTTGGAATAAAGAATAGCAGAAATTCCATGCTGTCTGTGTAAATTTTGGAATTAAAAGAAGGCGTAAGAGACACTCATTCGCCTTCAATAAAGTATATTATGAGTCAAAATTATATATAATTTTCTCAAACATTTCTTGATATACCTCTTACAAATGGATAAATCCAAATTGACATACCCGTGTTGCTGTACAGTCTACCATCATTAATAATAAGTGATCTAGATTCACACAACTTTTATATATGTCGTAATTGAAACGAAGTAATATCTACCCTATATATATAAAATCCTAATGAAACGAATTTGTGAAACGATTTTATGAAACGAATTTATGAAACGATTTTATGAAACGACTGATTAAACGACTGATTATGTTTCAGGGCTATTTTTAATAAAATATTAAACGCTTGATGATGAAATTAATACCAATTGTCCATAAAAATCCGCGGATGTCAAAACTGGTAACAGAATTTTGAAATTGGAATTAGTTTTCGAGATATTAATTTTTTTCTAATTTTAATGACATTTCTGTAATGATGGCAACTAATTACTCAGTTTTTTTGTGACAAAAAAGGGAAAAACATTGAAAAGGATCCCGATAGGGATTATTAGTTTATTTTTATTCGTCATTTTCAAATTGAAATTGAATTTATCTTTTATTTCAATCGATAATGAAGACAAGATTGTGATTAAATTATGTTTTTCAGGGAAATTTGAAAAAAAAAAAAACACATTTCTATTGTCAGGATTCAATCGTCTGTCAGCATTTAATTTCATTTATAAACTGAAAATATTTTGAATAAATTCGTCCAAATGACGTCATTTATGTAAACGCAAAAGAAAGGGGGGAAAAGGAATTAATAGTAATTATTATTTATTGATATCATTTTGTTATTTTTTTGTAAAATTTAATTAAACGAATTTATAAAATCACTAATTTGGATATTTGAAACGAATGTATAAAATAATAATTGCCCAACTGAAAGGAAGAAGAATAAAATATCCTGCTTGGTTTTTTCCGCCAAGCTTTTTAAAAAAGCGTTAAGACCCCTATAATAGAAAAGCACCAAAAGTTCATTGGGTTTGTTTTCATAACTTTTGGCAACAAATCTATGTATATTAACGAATCTATTCCTTTTTGAAGCTCGAATTACACCAAACCTAAAAGCAAAGGATCCTATACTGGAAAAGTACCCGAATTTCTTATGGACAATATTGAAGTGACATAACATGGTGTAAAATTATCGCGGATAGCAAATTTGTTTAAATATCTCATCAATTGATGCCGAATAAATGCAGGCATGCATGTACAAAATATTTAATTAATTTTGTATGATAAATAATTATTAGAAAATTTGTATGTACATTTTAATTAAAATAAATAATTTACATATTTAAAATAACATGAAAATATGCATGATGGTGCACTAAAATAGAGAGAAAATTAAAACCTGTTACTGAAAATGTCTATAATATGGTACTTTTCAATACCGTGGTTCTTAATGTTATTCACAAGCAGATGGAATTTTTCTCATCCTTAAACGCAAAGGAAGAATAGAATACAGATCGTTGTTATAAAAGTCAGAGAGGTAGCCGCAATTTAAACCTAACCATTTTATACAAGCTGGTTTTCAAGTTGTAATTGATTTTACTTATCAATCCTGAAAACAGTCGTCAGTTGTCCAACAGCTGTGTATGAGGCCATGATAATCAAAAAATGCCCCATTAAAACGTTAAAAGCATGGCAACCCAATTACAGATTTACCAGTATTTTTAAAATAAAGCACGCTGTCATGTTTTTAGAGGCCTCGAAGTCTGAGCGGGGGTTGGCCCCCTAGTATTAAATATAAAATTGTAAAGATTAATAAAAAATAAAAATAAATAAATTATAAAGATTAATAAAAAATAAAATAAAATTTATAAAGATTCATAACACATAAACTAAATTTGTATACCGTAAATGCACAAAACTGATAATATGACTTTTAGATGCAAATATTAAACCAAAATATTATCTTACTTTTACAAACTATATATCTGCTATATATATATTAATTCATATAACTTTTTTTTTTTTTGCTGCAGTTTGAAAAATAGGTTTAAAAGGCACATAAGATTAATTGATATTTAATAATAATACTGAATTATTCATTTCGAAAAAAGTGATAAATACTCAAAAGAAATATTTAATGATAGAATAACTTTAGAAAACCGTGCATGAAAAGATAAAAGAAAACAATATCTATACGCTTCCATTATTCAGGACCTCAATCATAACGAAGTCCAAACAAAGAGTTTTGTTGAAGGTTTGAAGGTCGCACCTGACGTATAATCTTTGGGTTAAAGAATGACAGCAACTCCTTACAGTCTATGTTGCGCTCGGAAGAAATGATAAGAAACTTTCTTTCGCCTTCAAGAAAATATATTAAGAGTTTGCGATACATATAATTTTCTCAGAACCTTCCTGATATATTCGTAATAAATGGAAAAATTCAAATGGGTTTTTGCTTGTTAGGATAATACATATCATCAATAACAAGAATATATATATATATACAATAATCAGTTTCCTGACCATCTTAATTAAATATAAAATAACATATTACATGAAATTTATAAAAAATTAAGAAAATAATCTATGTTATAAATTTACACTATGTAAGTGCACAAAACTCATACTGTAGGTTTAAACTGCACAATATTAAACCGGTGTATGTATAGGCTTAATTTTTCAAACTGTATAGCTTCACAGTTTGTACTTTTTTGTATTATGTGTATATTTTTATTTTCAATTACTCCAGTTTAGAAACTAGATAATAAGGCAGGCATGAAGATTACTTGTTTTTTAGTATCAGTAATGTAAGACTTTCATTATAAAAATGTGATAAAGCCAGTTGAAAGTAAGATTTATTATGAAATAACCACTTAAATAAAACATGTACAAAAAGGTTAAAAAAATAAAGCAATATCAATACATTTTTATTGTTCAACCTCAATCATAATAATATCTAAACAAACAGTTTTTGTAAAGGTTTTAATGTCATATCTAAAACATAAACTAACAGCAATTTCATACATT
Source organism: Maratus michaelseni (assembly GCA_963931845.1). Taxonomy (NCBI): domain Eukaryota; kingdom Metazoa; phylum Arthropoda; class Arachnida; order Araneae; family Salticidae; genus Maratus; species Maratus michaelseni. Next base: position 318,419,200 of record OZ007593.1, on the reverse strand, counting down.
CAACTGACAAAAGTTCGAAAGTAAAAGAAGCGATAAAAATGTATTTTCCCTTCATAAAATAGGTTAAGAGTTTTTTAAGTATATAATTTTCTCAAGAATTTCCAGATATACTCGTAATAAATGGATAAGTATAAATGATCATTGTTTTTGAATCTATATAATTATTATCATCAAAATCAAATTTCATAAATGTATCTTTATTTTATTTGCCGTAATCAGAAATAAAATAATATATTACTAGAAGTTGAGGAAAATTAAATTTATTTTAATAATAAAAAAATTAAACAAAAAAAATTGTATTAATAAAAATAGATATATTTGTTTATGTGTTTTTGTCTGTTTATTGTCAAATCTACCGGGCATAGAGGTCTGGAAATTTGGATAAGGTTAGACGAAGATATGTCCAAATGAACCTGAGACTCGGAGTTTTCGATTTTGTGATAATTAGCCGAGATTTTAATTAACAAGAAAGAACAATCATGCAGCAAGCATAGATTATGAAACACTTTCCAACACTTCTAGATTACTGTAATGGAACTTCACTGTTTAAAAAGGTGAAAGAAGATATCTAACTAAATAACATAGACAACGCATCATTACGTCTGAAATAGTGCAACACAATTAAAACACACGGCAAATAATTTTTCGCGACAGACCATAATGTAACGGCATCCTTTTGATTGACTCTGTAAATGAACTATAAATATTCCATTCCATTATCAATAGGTAACATGCCAATGTAAACTTCAATAACTTATATCAATTACATGACGATCCGGGTATATTTACGAGAGTGAGAGCACGGAGAGACTCCAGAAAGAAAAACATAAGTCATTCACCGCATTTCCCGAACTATTTTGGAAAATGTTAAAATAAGTACTTTAGTTAGGCTGTACTTTCGTGGTATTCAGGGCTTCTTTCTTATATGTATATAAGGAAAATTCTGTAAATGTGCAAAAAATAATGTACGGGTGCTCAAATAGGATAGATATATTACTTTTGGAGGACATTTTTTACTTCAAAATATGTTAATTTTTCATCATCAAGTGTGAATGAAAATTTCGGTTTAGGAAATTCTAATAAAAATAATAACACAATCCTGCAATAGTTGTGTTTTTTAACTTTTGATAACTGATTCTTTAGCGGTGAATCCGAAAATGATCTTCATTTTTACCATTACGTCAGGAGTTTTCGTAAATAGTAAATTTCAAAATTGTTAAAAAGTCGAAGAATAGCGAAAATCTAATACTATATATTAGATGTAAAAGTTTTTTTTTTTTCGTAAAAATTCATTCAATTGTTTGGCTTATACTGGGGATTCTCATAGCTAAACAATTAAGATTTCTGATGAGGGAGGGAGGGGGTTCATTGACGCTTTAGATATATCTAGTTTTCCCCTTTAGAAACGATTGGAGATTTAGCTTTAATAACCTTTTCGAAAATGGAAAAATATATAGTATAAGCGAAAAATTGAATACATTATTATGAAAAAAAGTTTTACTTATATCTTATAGTATCAAATTTTCGTAATATTTCGACTTTTAAAATTTAAAAATTTGCGATTTGTGAAAACTCTTGACGTGATGGTAAAAAATGAAGGTCATTTTTGGATTTAGTGCTAAAAATACAAAAAAAAAAAAAACATTTATCAAAAACTAAAAAAACTTGACACAACCCATATATGATTAATTGATACATTTTAGAAGAATAAGTTGTTATATTATTTAAGACTTGATTAGAGTCTAGGTTTCTGAAAATATAACCAAGATATTCATCATTTAATTTGTATTATTATTATCTATACTAATAAAATAAAGTTTTGCTCTGTGTGTGTGTCTCTGTATCTGTCTGTTGGCGATGGCTAAAAAAATCTAGCCCACCTAGAAGCCTAAAAATTTATATTTAAGCAGTCCAAACCCTCTCCTGGTACACCCGAGCCTCAGAATTTTATTATTTTGAAAATTGGAATTGTTATTAATTAAAAACTGATCAAAGATCACAAATAAAAAATCACTCTTCCGAAATCCGCACACGCATGCTCAGAAGCCCTTTATCCGTTCCTCCTTGAATAGAAAAAACAAAGCACGAGTCAACCCGCTTCTTTTTAAATGTTTCTAAATTCGCCATGGGCGAACGGCTGGAAATACGGAAAAAACGTCTACATATTCTCAAAGAACATATTTTTACGTCTCGAACAATTTGGTTGGTTCGAAAAAATGTCACATTTAGCACTTTCAAAAAAAAAAAAAAAAAAAAAAAAAAAAAAAAAAAAAATCCAATAGCATCGAATTTATGTTTTTTTTTTTTAATTATTTTCTCCCGTTTTCCGAGTCTTGCATCCACAAAACTACAAAAGATACGTAAAAACGAAGATCACGAAATTAAAGAGCTGACTTTCCTTTTCAAAGACACCTTCGGTTTTAAAAAATACGAAAGTTAACACTTCGAAAAAGTATATTTTCTGTATGCCGTTTCGCGAATTTTACGATTTCGGCGATTTTTAAAAATTCGCATCGGCGGTTCAGAACAAGGTACGGAAAACTAAAAATACCAGACAATATCTCAATTTATTCCCCTTTTGACATCTGTACTTGTTTTTGAAAAATTAGAATATTAGAATATCGAAAAAAATTCGCGCGCAATACTCAATTTGCGAATCACGATTTGCTGCGATATATAAAATCTGACATCGGCTCTCTAAAAAAACAAAAACACACCTAAAGTCATCTACGTTCTATTTGGTTCAGGTAGAAATCTTTAGTTTAAAAAAAAAAAACAATCACGTTAACCTTTTCGAAAAGGTTTTTTACCGTAAGTCAATTTTGCATTTATAACGATTTCTCCTATCTTTAAAAATTTGAATCGGCATTTATAAACAAGATACGAAAAACAAAAAAAAAACCGCGCCTAATCTACATCCCTTTGCTTTTTAAAATCTGGTATCCGAAATTTGACTGGTATTGAAAAATAGTAATTTTAACCCTTCAAAATAAAATCATTTCCAAAATTCACTCACGCGATTTTCGTTTTTCGGACCAGGTTTAAAAATCGGCTTCGTCTCGGGAAATGTGAATACGAATAAACAGTAAACTCCAGATCATAGAAAAGTTCGTTTTCTTCAAAACGCACCGTTGGATTAAAAAAAAAAATCTACATTAAATCTCTCGAAGCCGATCGTTTACGTAACCCACTTTCGCGATTCCCGCTTTTTTAGCAATGTTTACCTGTGGTTAAATTTCAATTCTACTAAGAAATTTGGTTGGTTCTAGTGTTCTGAAAAGTCCTCTTTCAGAATAGATTGCGACCTCTGGCAGTGGAAGGTGGAACTACAGGAATATTTCTGGTTTTATGGACCCGATTATGACAAAGTTTGGCTCTAGATTAGTTTTAACGCAATTATTCAAAATTGGTAAAGAAATCATACGAGTTGGAATTTTCCAACTGGACGAAAAATGTCCGTGCCAGGATTCGAACCTGGGATCTCTTGGCTGAAGCTGCCACGCTCTACCAACTGAGCTATCCCGGTCGAATCTGGAGGGCATAATTCATCCAGTTAAGTTTGGCTCATTCGACTTAATATCTATAGCCTTAAATATTTTAGTTGCACTTTCAACCACCAGGGTGCGCTTTCGACCTGGGGTTCTATGAGCCCGATTACCACGGAGTTTGCTTCATTCGACTTGATTTCGATAGCCTTACAGATTTCAGTCATATTCGTAAACAACAGATTGTTATTATCTTGGGCCCGGACAACGCCGGGCGGGTTAGCTAGTTTTTAAGTAAATCAATTTACATAAATGCTAATTTAAAATTCAAAATTATTATTTTTTAACCTAAACTAATTATTTAACGAAACTTAAACCAGTATTGTAATGAAGCAATATCGTCATATTCTGTGAAATGAACAAAGAAAATCAAAAGCAATTAATGAACAATTCGAATATTTATTGCAATATTTTTCAAGTTAAAACAAAAATGTTAAAAAACTTTTGAAGCTTGCATATATGTTTAATAAACTGTTTTTTTTTTTCAATTAAAGGGCAGTAATTTACGTATTACTTACCCATCATACGTTGTATAGGGTAAGTCTTGTAATCGTTTTGAAAATCGAAAATTTTTTTTGACGGATTTACACGTTTCAGACACTAAAGATTCCGAAAAACATATTTTTAGAAAAAAAAAAATTGCCGTCCGTCTGTGTGTCTGTAAACGCTCTATCTCTCGAAAAAATTGAGATAGAGACTTGCAATTTGGTAGGTACTTAGTATGTAATAATGGGAAGAAGCCTATTTCATTTCGATAACCTCGATTAACCGGAACTATTTTTTTCGGACTCTCGAAATATTCGTTCTGATAAAAGGTATATAAAAATTTTCAAAATTGTTTATTTTAAGAAATGAATATAAAATACAATGAACAAACATAAATTTTGCATAAAGCATAAAGTCGATCGGATAATGAGTTGCCGAGATATTTGGAATCCTATTTTCCACTCTCTTCGAATTTTCATGACCCTGTATTTCATCCAAATTTCACTTCAAAGATATATTTTAATCGGAAATGAGACGCTTAAGGAGATACAATAAACCGCTAGTTAATAGGATTATTATTTTTGGAGTTATAAGGATGTTTCTTTCAAGCAATTCAGTAATCGAGCCTTTAAAGTTTATGACGTCATCAAGCCACGATTTTATTTGAATTGCAATGCATTTTATAAGTAGTTTACACATTTTTATTTTAATATTTTGCATTATGCATATCCATGATGGGTAAGTATTACGGTGGCCCCCAACGACTAGTTTTAGTTTAGTAGTAATTTAGTAAAGAAACTAATAATTCGAAAAATTTAAAACAAAAATTTTGTGTGGATATCTTAAACTAATAAAATTACGATATTATAAAAACGAATACAAGGACATATATAATATTAAGATGAAAATATTGTAAGGAATGTACAAAGAAAACTTGAACTTGAAATTTTTTTCACGATTCGACGGCTATTTTTCTATAGAAAAAAGTACTATCAGCTAAATATCATTTAGGATTAACACACATTAAAGTAATTATTTATCTATTTCATCATGGGTAAATATAGTTAAAAAGCTACTTATGAAACAAATACATTTACCATTTTTCAAAAACGTACTTTCAATATTTTATCTTACTTTTGTCGATATTGTTTCGAAAAACGTTTAAGTTAAAAAAAAAAAAAAATCTATAAATTAAAACTACTAATAAAAGATATAAACTAAACTGTGCTCAATATTTTAGTGCCAATTTTAAAATGCTATGTACCTACATTCTGAAATAAAGATGACAAAGATAAGTTTAATAAAATGTACTAATATCACACTAGCTATTTTCAAAGTTTTTACTTTTATCTATATTTTGAAAAATATGCTTTAACAAAGTTATATTCATGAAGTGTACATCAATTTTAATAATTTTATACTTTAATTGCAAAAGTCTATTATCTAGTTTTTTTTATTATTATTATTTTATTGTTATAAATATAATAGCAATATCTAAACATTTTTACATCATTGCAAATATTTAACTTATTTTTCTCTATATGGTATTAAAAACTTTCTTCCAAAGAATAAATATATATATATATATATATAACCACTAAAAAAATTATAAACTGAAATGTATCCAGTTCCAAATTGTAATATTCTTTTGCAACTAAAACGCAATGTCTCAAATAAGCATTTTAAGGATAACTTTAACAGACATGAATTAAGAAAATTCAATGTTTTTTTTTTTTTAATATATATAGCTTTAATATTTATTTAAAAAAGTAATTTATAAATCAAAATTATATACTCGTGAATTGAACGGATGTTGTAATTTTATCTTTTCTGTTTAATTGTAAACGTTTAATATTTCACTCTTAAACCTTATTCCTTTCAGCTGGCGATACCTCTACCACTCGTAATTTCAAGTCCATTATCAGCAATTATCACATTCAGACTCTTGAAAATGGATCCTTGAGTATAAAAGATTTGACAGAAGAAGACCGCGGATACTATCTTTGTGAAGCTGCAAATGGCGTCGGTGCTGACTTGAGTACGGTTGTTAAGTTGTCCGTCCATGGTAAGTGAGTAATAACTGAACTAATGTGAAAAGTTCTCATTCAGTAACAATGTCTATCTGTTGCATTCTTTCAGATAAAAAGTACTTCGCTTATAATGGACAGTATATAATTTAATGTGATAAGAATGTTAGCCTCTTACAGTATTATTAAGTTAAGTATCTTTTTTTCAAAGGGTTGAAAAATAAGGAAGATATTTTTAGTGATGACATTTTTTATTTTATCTAATCATTAGTTTATAATAGTAAATGTAGTAATTCAAGAAACATAAATTAAGCAAAATTATGAGAAACATTTTAAAATATGTTTTTAACTTAATTTAAGATTTATGATGTTATATGAATGCTATCAAATATCGTAAAAAGCGGTGCTATATTTGTTGTGCAGCTTTACCCTTTCAGCATCATTTAAATGAACGTTGGGAACTTTTTAGCGATATTTTAATCAATTAAACACCAAAATTATTTTTTGTATATCTTAGAAACAATAACAATATATAAGTTTTACCTTTGTAATGCTACAAGTTTCGAGTTTAGGAAAATACTATTATATATATTTTAGATTGGTATGCAAACTACGATTATGTCTGACACTCTAATGGATTTCGCGTTATTAAGAAAAATTTACCCAAGCCTTGAACCACCCAAGACCGATTCTATGGCGACGGATTTAATGTAAGAAGGACAATACTTCAATAGGTCGATTTATGGCATACAATTAAATTAGATGTTTTTAAAGTCATAAAATAGGCCAAATATTTTGCGATGTTGAAACTAAGGATTCCCCAGTAATGATGTCACATGACCAAATATGGGATTTTTAGGGATCCAATAAAAGGTCTTGGCAATAGAATATTAAGGATTGATTCAAGATCAATGAAATCTTTTTATTTTAATTATGCACGCTCATTAATTTTTAGTATCATTCTGATTCTTGTTCAATTCTAACGGTTTACTTCGCAGCACTTCCGAAGTATTGAAGTGATTTAAGATGCTTTGTATTTTATGTGATTTTAAAAAGCGAGCAGCATGTGCTCTCGAAGTTGTTAATTTCAACTACTACTTACAGTTATTAAGTTTGAGCATTAAATATTCAATAAAAATATTATATTTTAACTGAGTGCCACATAGAAGATAATTTGAGCAATATTCATCTTAACAGGCCATTTCATCTCCTTTCTGATGATGACAAGGAATTATTCCAACATTATTTTTTTATGTCTCTATTGTATTTAACGTATTACAGTAGGGAGAAGATGCATTTTATGAAACTCAATTTGTTTTATTAATTTATTAATTAAGTCCTTGTGATGATCAATTTTCTAATTGATCTAAGAATGTTGATTATGATAATGTGCAATTTAAGATTGCATAACAAACTAATTGTGAGCAGCGTTCAAGCTAAATTAGATTATGAAAGTGTTACGGTATTTCCTTTTGTTTTTCTTTAATTTTGTAAAAATATAGTTTATAATGTAAGTAAATTTTATAATTTTAAATATTTTGGTTTTACTTTAATCGCCATGACTAAATGTGTGTATTACTTCTAGGATTAGTTTATTTCTTTTTGAAGTATGTTAACTTAGCTATCTTCCGCAAATTATATATTAAAAATATATTTTATAAATATTTTCCTAATTTTAATTTTAATCTTACTCGGAAGGCTTAGAAAAACAGGGCTTTCGAAATTACACAGCGCAAACTTTAATTTTAGTTATTCTAAATTAAGTATGTTATTTTATAACGTAAACGCTAATGTTTTCTTCATGATCGCGTTTCCTCTTTACCAAAGCGTTTATTAATTTTCTATAATATCTCAATCATGGTTATGCATAGACAACTTGCAAATTCCTCCAAGAAACTAAAAACTACTAGCGACATAATTGCTAACAACCCAGTGTGATTTCCCGCTTGTGCAAATTGTATGTAACTGAACTCAGCTCTCTACAAATAATTTACAAAATATACAAAATGTTCAATTCTGATTGCTGCATTTTACAGTTATTAGTTATCCAAATAATGTTTTATTCGATTACCTTTCGTTGTACTAAGAAAATATTCAAAAATACTTTGTGTTTTCTATTGTTATTCTTTATTTAATTAACTTTTCTAACTAATGCAGTTATATTTAATTACTGCATATGATTATTAATCTGGATTCCATATTTATCTTTACAAAAGTAAATTTCATACCTGTGTTATACCTTAAAAATTATAATAAAATGGTTCAAACGTCTAAATTTTACTTCGAAAATAAATTTAACCAGAATGAAATAAAAAGTCTCCTAAGCACATACTTAAAAATTATCAAGTACTTTTCAATTTGAGACTTTGTCTATAATAGCTTCTTTTTTAGGAAGTAAGTACAAAATTCGTGTAACAGTACTTAATTGTTTTAGATAAATACGTGTTCTGAAGTTAAGCTTTTTTTTGTGACCACGACAACTGTTCTTGTTAAATATCAAAAATCTGAATAAGTAGCTGAATTTAAAAGCTGCTTGATTTATCCTTTAATTGTTTTCTTTAACCACATAAAGTTGTAGACAAAATATAAGATTGATGGACAGGATATAGCTATAAGGAATACTCACGGACAAATGTTTAAAAAAAATGTGTAAAATTTTGATTAAATTAAAGAAAACATTAAATTTATACTTTTTTTTTTCTCATTTATCCTCTTCTTTACATTTATATGGTATATCTGAACCCAAAACTCTGCATATGTGTATTGTTTATGTTTCAAAGAAAAATCAACATTTTACAAAATATACACTCATTTATTAATTTTGAAGAATTACTTTTTTAAGCTCTCCCATTTTGTAGCTTTTTCATTAATCCGCCTGTAAGAAATTATTTTTTTATCCCTAGCACGTATAAAAACTACAACTCTGCGTCATTTAATTTAACCATATGTCACTTAAAAAAACATATTTGTCATTCTTAAGCCGTAATCAAAAAATAAAAGTACTAAAAACTTTTTTTTTTCTATTTTCTTTCCAACACTGCCTTTTTAACTGACATAAGATTTTTTTAAAACACTATATATAAAGAATTGAAGAGAAGATACATATACTTTCAAAGTGAGTTTTCAAAAAAAGAATAAAACTGAAAAGAATTACTGTTTTTCTTCTACCGTTTAGTCGAAGGTTTTTTTTTTTTTTTTTTTTTTTTTTTTTGTGTGTGTGTGTTTCGTTTGTAAATTACTCGGGTGTTTTTGTTTGTTTGTTTTGGGTGATCTTTGTAGAATTAATTGTCAAAAACATTTTATTTTTTATTTTTTAAAGTGCTCTGTTACTTTTTATTTTGTTAAGTAAAATACAAATGTTATCTGCATTTGTAAAAGTAAAGGATATTTTAGCGATATTATTAAACTAGTCAATTAAGTTTCGGATTATAAATAAATTCAAATTAGGTGTATCAAGGTGTATTCTATATAAAAATTTCTAGTGAGATTTATGGGGAACAACTTATCGGTATATGAAAATATATTTCCATTGAGAACTGAATTAATTAACAAAAAATAATCAAACAAATGGACACCCCAATAATATTAGGAACATTAAATATAATGTAGAAATCTGAGAGTAAATGTCTTCATTTTGACTATCGACATAATCTTAAGAAATATAATTTTTTTTCTAGTATGTATGTAAAATTCAATCAAACCGCACTCAAAATTTATTATTATTTAACTTTTAAATTTTCTTTTTATGTATATATATATTTTTCGGCTTAAATTATTTGGAAGAAAAAAAAGATATATAAAAAAAAGGAAAGTACTCAAACTGATTTATTTCCAAATTTTAAAAAAAATTTAGTATAATTCTCATGTTTCAACAGTTTCTAAAATAAGATTATATCACCATTAGAAATAAATTAAATGCAACGAAAATAAAGTAATTTTTTTTTTCATTACTCTACAAATGAATTCAACAAATATTAGCTTTTTGTGTGTGTGTGCGTATAAGTACGAGAGTTGCAAATAATGTTTGGGCAACGCAGCTTATTACGCAAATTTCCTTTCAATTTACATCAAATTTGAATAGCATTCTTTCAATGATTTCATGAGAAAGTCCTGGTACTTTTCTGAAATGATTGAGAACTGTTAGATGCCGTTATGAAGTAATATCTATGGAAGATAGTGACACGACTAAAAGTCCCATACTACGATAGAAAGCGTGTACAATGGAGAAAATCTAGAAATGTAAGGAATTACTAATCACAAGACTCATGCCAGAAAAGTACGGAAGCTTTTCGGAACCGGTAATGTCGCCATATTGACACTGATTACGACTTTTGTTACAAGGCAAGGATGCTATCTGTAGTGAAAGATTTAATTGATCAGGTTTCAAGTAAGCTGTTATAACATTCCCTTTACTTTTTGTCACTTTTGCATTCAATTTACATCAAATTTGAATAGCATTCTTTCAATGATTTCATGAGAAAGTCCTGGCACTTTTCTGAAATGATTGAGAACTGTTAGATGCCGTTATGAAGTAATATCTATGGAAGATAGTGACACGACTAAAAGTCCCATACTACGATAGAAAGCGTGTACAATGGAGAAAATCTAGAAATGTAACTAATTACTAATCACAAGACTCATGCCAGAAAAATACGGAAGCTTTTCGGAACCGGTAATGTCGTCATATTGACACTGATTACGACTTTTGTTACAAGGCAAGGATGCTATCTGTAGTGAAAGATTTAATTGATCAGGTTTCAAGTCAGATGTTATAACATTCACTTTACTTTTTGTCACATTTAAAAAAAACAGGCTTTTGAGTTAGAAGAACTATATTTCAGATTTAGAAGACTACCATATGCACTCTGCAGATCACCTAAACATTATCTCACTGTGACCATATCGTATTTGTGCATATTTCGACTTTTTATGCTTCGTTGCAACTACATTTTTACGACCTCTGCATGAAGTTAATTGAAAATTTATGTGTTGCGGGATTACCATTGTAAAACCTACAGCAAAAGATAACATTAATATTTCAAAATTACAGTGTAAAGTAAAACTATTCCATTTGATTAATAAAATTTTTGAGCATCTAAATCGAAGTCATTTACATAAATTTTAATAAATGTTATTCACATAAGTTGTAAGAAATTCTACAAACTACTCTTCAAACTACTTCTGTCCTTCTACATGAACTAATTTAAATATTAATTTAAATGGGAGAAAATTATCTTTGATATTTAATTGAAATGTTATTCGTATAACGCCAAATCCATTGTTATCGTTCTAAAGTTTGTGTTTGCAGTAAAAAAAATATTAATGTCTTTGAAAATATCAAAATTAATTTATATGCAAGTATATTCTTGATTCTTAACTTTTCCTATTTCATTTGGTAAAAATTAATATAAAGATACTTTTAAATAAAAATCTAAAAACAAATTGGGGCATACTCTCAAAAGAACAGCATATTTACATTGAAGTGCTAGAAACAAATGAGATAGAGACCCTGTTACTATACTTAAATTTTTAAATTACTAAACAATTTATTGAGATTCAAGAGCATATCGCGTGAATAAAAATCAATTTAAAAACATTACATTATTCTATGTTGCAGGAGACAATCAAAAAGGTTAATTCCCTAATATATTAATTTATTTCTTATCAAAATTTTTCCGTTCGGAATGAATTAAATTTTCTACAATAAAAGGAATAAAATACAATCAATCAACATTTATTTTAATCACTTTTGACTGTAACAAACCTCTCTCGGAAGAAAAATATAAAAGATTCATTGAAAAAGAAAGTCTTCTCTATCCTTAATGCTAATGGTGTAATCATTTGGATTACAATTCCATCAAACAGTCATTAGGAAAAATTTTCAGTCTTAGCACTCCTTTTCTATCAGATATTACCTAACAATAGAAATTCGCAGTATAATTAAAATTGGGCGGGGAAAGAAATGGATAAGAAAAAAGATCTGACATGAATGCTGTTATGTTTTTACTGTGCCTGAGATACGTTGAATAATGTGCATTCGGCAAATTTGTTTTTTCTTCATTATGGGCCTTTAACAGCCACATTAAAGTGATTTATTTAAATAATTCAGGGAAACTTATAAACGTTGATGATTTCTGTCCTACTAATTTAGTTATGTTATAAAAAATAAATTAGCATAATTCGTAAGTAATTAGTTTTTTATTATACGATTTAAAACAAGTTATTTTCTAAATGTCATGTTTTAAATTGCAATAATATTTACATACATAACTAAACGTAATTAGCTTTAAATGCATATTTATGCGCTTTTTAAAATGTAATTAATTTGTAACTGATGTATAGTACGATGTACATAACTTTTCTAGTTCAAACAAGTCAAAATATAGTGTGTGGAAATTGGTTTTAAGGTGTATTTTCTTGAGAAATGAATCATATTTAATTCTATCAATTATATTCGATTTCGATCGCATGATATTAGAAGACAAAATTCAACTTTCATTATTATTTACTTATGTTTTAATTTCGATACTACGATACTCTATTTTTGCGAAATATCTTGTAAAATGGTATATCACATATGCTTTTTAATTTCTCAAGCTAAAGATGAAATAAATAACTTAATTTTGAAGTAACAATTGCATTCAAAATACAAACTTGTCATCACCGTGGCTGTTCAAATGCTAAACAAAATATTTTGCCATATTATTCTCCCTTACTTCCAAACACCGTCTGCATAATTTGACACCGTTTTACAACTATTCTGAAGATACGCAATAGCATAGTTTAATATTAAAAACATAACAACTCTCATGATCAATCTCACAAAATCTAGATTTTGTTGTGCATCCTCTGTTTAAATTTAAACTAGAGTAAGAAGTGAGAATAATGTGATTTTACTTGTTTTCATAACATGATATGATTTATACATAAACCGGCTTTGTAAATCTTATATTTTATGAAGAATATCTTTTGATGAATTCCTTTCTCAAAGTATGTTGTATTTCCATTAAAAACGAGAACTTTTTAAGAAATAAAATAAAACTGAATTTAATTAATTTTTTTTTTACCTTTGAAAGTGTATTGTTTTCTTGATAACCACTTTATTGAAATTATCCTAACAGTTCAGTACGTTCCGAATTACACGCGACCCGACCTCAAAAATTCTATTTCAAGTCAATTTGGAATTCTACACGAAACCAACCCGAAATTAAAATAATGAATATTTTATTGCGATAATAGAAAATTATTTTTATTTTTATTTCTAATATCAACTTTATCTGTATCAGAAAATTGAACAAGTATATGTACTCATTTGTATTATAACGTATATTTTTTACAGCAAGTTGCGACCACTGGATACGTCGTCTGACTAACCCCATTCATTTTAAATCTCATTGTTGCCAATAACATTCATTTGGACGCTCAGTAGACGATGATATACAAACATTTTGACATATTCCAGTTCAACACATCATACATATATATAAATTATGCCAAGATACTTTTAAAAATGTAAAATAGCACTGTGTACCTCAATATCTTTCTCAAAATTGACTACGATTAATGATTTTTTTTTTTAAAGTTAAAGTTAAAAAAAAAAAAAATGAATATATACAGACAAACGTATCATTGTTAGATCCTAATGAAATTTAATCTGGATCAACTGAAGAATGAAAACTTCTCAACACACAAATGAAAATCGGAGCATGTGCTCAGGAATTATGGGTGGATTTATAGAAAACAAAGTGTACAAACTAGTTGTATAAACTCCCTTTTTGCACGTCTATTAAAAAAGAAAAGACCGATGATAATTCGGGTATATTGTCGGTTTTTGTTAGATTTGTTACACATACTCTTTTCAAAACTGTAAAAAAAAAATTAACACTCATTTTGTGTATTTAATCAACTGTTATTATTAGAATTTGTTAATAAAAATAAATATTTCTAATACTTGATGCATTTACTTCGCGTTGGATATAAAGAAATAACTTTTTTTTTCAAAAATTTATTTTAATTTATGTTTTAAGGATCCTGGTATTCTTCGATTAACAAAATAAACCTAATAAATGTTCTAAAATAACAAATTAAGATTTCTAACATATAACTTTATATAAATACCAGGAAATCGAAAAATAAAAGGAAATCAAAAAATAAAATAATAAAAAATATATTTACTAGGAATGCCAAAGTGTGACAACGGGATACCACTATTTTTTAATAATGATCCTCGACTTTTTCTATTGCGCATCAGAAATCTTCTTTATGACTATAAATATTCCTGACCAAAAATCTCTAATTTCATTTTTAAAACAATTTACAGTCATTATTGTACAGTTTTATAGTAATTTGAAATTTCTTATATCTAAACTATTTCTAAATAAAGACATCACATGGATCGATGATTTCAAAAACTACATAAGACCAATATTTAACATTTTTCAGGAATCAACAAAAACTGTGCTGGTAGCCACCAATGCTGGATATTTTAAGAACTTTTATGTGCTCACTATATTTCATAAAGATTTAAATATATCTGTCGGTTAATAGTTATTCATTTTATAAGAATTAAAAAAAAAAAACCTAAAATTAAAAAATTATTCAAATTTACGTTGCTTCTACACAGAATGTTAATTTACTGAAATATAAATGATACAAAAGAAGATATTAATCATATTTTTAAGTACTTTACAAAACATATATAAATATTTTACGTCCGCATCTTAACGTCTAAATATTCGGGAAAATTCACGCAGCAAAACTTCAAGTGAAGTGTATTGTGAACACCATATATTTTGTAATTTCTGGAGAAATTAATTAATATTTTATAAATTTCATTTTAAATCAAATGAACTACCCTGTTAACGTATGCAGACAATATTAAAGAAACAGCATAAACATGTGTAACAATATTTTTGACCAATGCATATTTATAAAAATCATATTTAAATTTGTCCGATTGTGTACAAAATACACCAGTGATAGTAAATAAATGTTTAAGATTGACATTAAGTGCATAGGTTTCAGATGTTGCGCATTTTTAATAACACTATTTCCTATGAGTAATTTTCACCTTACTCAATCGCAGAATTCTACGATAAAATAATGCGAAGATTACTATTCAAAACAGTGGTACACAAAATCTGTATTTCTAAACACATATTCAAATTCACCATCAAGTTTTCACATTTCCTCACATTTTCTTTTTACTGTTCTGTTTTTGACCACTGGAATGTATCTCGCTATTGTCCTTGACTAATGTTATTTTTCAATAAAAGACAATTTTTAGCGATTGAATAATTCTGTGAAATTTTGTCTACACACGTGAGCCTAAGTTCAAGTCTATGTTTGCAAAAAATGCATTTTAAAAAAAATGGACTTAAGTAGTTTTTGAGTTTGCCGATTCAATTGTAATTACTTTTTTTCACAGTTATTCGTTTTCGTTGAAAGAACATTTAACTAACCAGATTCATTCGTTTTCATTGAAAGAACATTTAACTACCCAAATTCATTTGGAAAAGTTCATTAAATATTCATTAAAATAAATCTCCCAGTTTTTAATACCTTCTTCTAAACCACGAACTTATATAATACTGTAAAGACCCAATATAATTAAAACGTACAAAATTATATGGGACCTACATACACATAAAAGTATTCTCTAGATAACGCAAATGACGTTATCTTTTCTCGATTCTACAAGAGATATCTCTAGTAATTACTTTTCAGGAAATTTGAACTGTTGGAACGAAAAGAAAATCTCATTTTCAAGGGACATATAAATACAAGGGTTGATAATTTCAGCTTAGTGAGTAAGAAATAATTTTTCTAATGCGTTTAGTAAAAACTGTGAGATTAAATGCTAAATGAGTATGATTTTATTTTACTTTTTTAAGTACTACTTCTAATAAAAAAGAAGATATATTCTAATATAATAGTTTGATTTTATTGTTGGCTTGGTTTTAATATAACGTTGTTTTCTATAAATTAATCAATTATTATAATAAAATACATTGTAACATTCATAGTACTAATGTCAGCTTAGTTTAAGATATAATTTTAGGTAGCTTCCAATACAAAGATTAAAAAACTACCTATTGCAGTTGTCCGGAGGAAAGTAACTCCGGAAACTTTTGGTATATTTTCACCATCATGATCCCCAGGAAACGTCAAGACGTTCAAATGTTGATATATATATATGTATATATCAAATATTTATGTGAAACATTAATCAATAATCATCAATTTCACCATTTTATACATCGTTTTTATTTACATATCATTTTTATTTAATACGTCAATTACTCATTTTCTCTAATACAATTGAATTTATTTATTAACATAATTTTAATTATTATTTAATTATCATTTATCTGTATTTAGTCAGTATTTGCTTTAAAACTTCAACCATTAATAGTTGTAAATAGTTTTTATTATAGAATAGTATTTATTTACTATTAATTCAATAGATGGCAGAACCTCACTGATTCATTTGAATACATGATAGAGTTCAATTTTAAATTTTCTATTGAGGGCGCTGGTTATATACATTGGGGAATTTGCTTGGCTATGCTCTACGTTGTTGATCCTTGGTCCATGGTCCATCATCATTTAATAAATATTTTTGGCAACATGTACTGGTGGAGTTGTTTTTTGTGCATGTATAACGAGTCCGTTTCTTGTGATACACATACGATTCCAACGCTCTTTAGGGTTTTCGCATGCGCTGAGCAATTTGCGACGAAAAAAAAATGGGCGTTGTCACTGGAAAATTTCGAATATCTGTACCTATAACCGTAACCGTGAGCACCATTTTGTTGCCGTTCACAGAATACCGAGCTCATACCTCTGAATAACTATATCTGAAATCTCACCTTGATCGGTTGAACGGACCGGCCGCTAGAGCTCCATAAATCGGGAAAGTTTTTTTATTACCACCCTGTATATATATATATATATATATATATATATATATATATATATATATATATATATATATATATATATATATATATAGCAGATTTAGATATATGACTGGTAGCCTTATACTGATAAGCTTAACAAAGTTAAATTGTTTGCGAAAAGTGATGAAATGTCTCCTTTGATAGCAGGTGTTAAAACTCATTTCTGATAGTAATCCGAGATGATACTGACATATGTTTCTACTTTCCTTATGTTAAGTTTTCCGTTATAACAGAATTCAGCAATTGCAATAAAAGTTTTAGGAACAATTTCCTTGTTTTCTCTAAACCATCATTGTAAGTCTTTTTTGGTAATAAATCGATCTCTTTCCTTTGCAATCGGATACATGTATCCAATCCTCATCAATTGTAACTACATATTTGCATTTTTCACATGCCAAATAATTTCCATGCAACAATCTGTACGTAGTCGTAGTAAACATCATGTTCTTTTTGTTTTATTATTATTGTTGTTGTTGTTTTGATTAGTTTTAAATCAGATTTTATAATTTGGTTTACAGTTACTTTAGAGTTGTTTAAAAATTTTTCGATACGTCTTTGGAAGGCTAGATTTTTTTTTAAACATGAGATGCAACTTTATATGTAGTAAGCGGTGAATACATCGTTGGTGGGTCTCCATTTTTTTACTATTCCCCATGCGTAAACTTTGACATTTCTTTCTTTTTTATTAATTATTTCACTTATTTCACGTGTAGAAATATTAAAACCATGTTTTAAAAAAATTAAACAATCGAATAAGAGTATTTTTCTCCGCAAAGTTCAAATACATATTTTTAGATCCATTGTTTATTTTCCAGCGATATTTTCAAGCAAATGATATTTTTAATGAAACATACGATAAATACTTCTATTCAGAAATGATGACACATAGGGTTTTTTGCTTCATTTAAATTTAAACCATACGGAAATTCAAAATCGTTACAAAATTGTGTGAACACCCTTTGTACTTGTAACTTTTGGCACTTAACTTTATTTTTCATGTTTATTTTATCACTAGGTTGAATCATCCTATTTTTCATTACAGTGTGTAATAATGTATTTTAAGCAACTAAGAAATATAATACTTAAATCCGATTTTATAATTTGAGGCTTTGAGTTGTAAAAGATAACTGTCCTTGAGTAGTTTAAATTCAACAAATAAAATAGCCCCTTTTAAATTAAAAAATATAAATTACGAAGTGATTGGGCTTCAGTGATATTTTTTATTACAAAGACTTCATACGGAGAAGTTCCTCTAGCATTAGAATACATAAAAGTATCAAAGTATTAAGAACAGTCTTAAGTAAAATAGAACTAGGGTTAAATAAAATCAATTTATTTGCTTCTTCATATCTGTATTGTTTTAAAGTTATAAAGTAACTCCAATTTCTGACATAAAGCCGGTACTTTTAAAATACATGATTATTTTGAGATTTTTCTCTTATATTTTTACGAAAACAAGAAAGCTGAGATTTAAAACATAACTGATATAGAATGAAGTGGAATCAAAATGTTTACCTTTTTAGTTCAACGTATTTTTTATATACTTATTATTTGTTCCTTGCTTTCAAAAAAAGAGATTATTTCAAATATGTTTCCTTTAACAAGAGTGTAATTCCAAGTTAAAATATTGTAAGAATAAAAGAAAGACGAGTATATAAGTAGATTAACTTCTTAACATTTGAAAATAAATAAAAAGCCTTATTAAAAATAAAAACCTATATTTCTCCATAATAAAGTTATTCATTTTTTTTAATCTTCTTTTTTTAAAGGAAGAAATGTTTACATAAATTATAAAATCATTCGTTATTTTTTTCTTTTTTTTACGTTTTAAGAAAATTTGTTCAAGACAATAATATCGAGAAAGAATCGTTTTGAAAATAAATATAATTATGATTTTCTTTCCATGTCAGATTTTTCACAATGGAATAACGATGTTCGTATTAATTATTTTAACAATAGTATTATTCAATTAATTCTTTATTTTCAGCTCAGAATTCGTCACAAATATTGATAATTTGATTTTGAATGGCAATAATTCATTTTTATACACAAGCACGTTTTGTATACTTCTTTCGTGTAGGAATTATTGTTTCTTTTATACACTCAATTCGGATAATATATAACGTATCTCTGTCTGTCGCGAGGGAGTGCAGGCTCCAGCGGTTCAAGCTTTTTCCAGTTTCTTTTTTTTTTTTTTTTTTTTTTTTTAGCTTTCTTGCCTGCCCTTTGTCGCACTTAGGCTTGTCCTGGCAGTGCCGGCCTTTGGCCTAGTTTGTATTTTCTTTATTTTTTTTGTTGTTGTTTGGGCCATTTGCGCGTGCGCTGGCGGTCTCGGCGTCGTGCCTTCCCTTCCGCCGGTAGCTGGAACCACCCACAACGAATCCCCGCGTGCCGGTGAACATCCTGGGGGAGGTGCTAACGCTCTACGGCCTGGATTTGCTGGGCCGAGGGGCCTCCCTTAGGCATTCAATATATAACGTATCTGGAACAGTAAATAAATGGAGTCCCTTAACTCATAGTCCAAACTGTATGGGATGACAGAACACGCCTAGATGAGCTCAAAGCACTACACAATGCATGGTCGAAACTCAAGCAGGGAAGCGCTAGATGGCGAAATTTTTGATTGGGGAAAGAATATCCTTTTCCTACACAATATCTAACAAATAATTGCTTATTTTATTTATGTGTTACTAACTAAGAAGCTGATATAGATGAAAATTAGAAGACGAAAAAACTAGTCGTTGGGGGCCACCGTAATACTTACCCATCATGGACATGCATCATGTAAAATACTAAAATAAAAAATGTGTAAACTACTTATAAAATGCATTGCAATTCGAATAAAATCGTGGCTTGATGACGTCATAAACTTTGAAGGTTCGATTATTGAATTTCTTAAAAGAACCATCCTTTTATAACTCTAAAAACAATAATTCTATTAACTAGCGGTTTATTGCATCTGAATAAGCGTCGCATTTCCAATTAAAATATATCTTTGATTTGAAATTTGGATGAAATGCAGGGTCATGAAAAATCGAAGAGTGTGGGAAATAGGATTACAAATATCTCGGCAACTCATTATCCGATCAACTTCATGCTTTATGCAAAATTTATGTTTTTTTATTGTCTTTTATATTTATTCCTTAAAATAAACAATTTCGAAAAATTTTATATACCTTTCATCAGAACGAATATTTCGAGAGTCCGAAAAAAACGATTCCGGATAATCGGGGTTACTGAAATTCAAAAGGCTTCTTCCAATTATTACACACTAAATACATACCAAATTTCAAGTCTCTATCTCATTTTTTTCGGGAGATAGAGCGTTTACAAACACACAGACGGACGGCAATTTTTTTTCTTCTAAAAATATGTTTTTCGGAATCTCCAGTGTCTGAAACGTGTAAATCCGACAAAAAAAAAATGTTTCGATTTTCAAAACGATTACAGGACTTACCCTACACTACGTATGATGGGTAAGTAAAAGGATTGAAAACTAGCTCAAGAGTGTGGGCTGTATCTTGGGTTGGACTAAATTTCCTTCAGATAAGTTGAGGTTGAATCGCAACTAATGGGCAAAACTTTCACTGGTGATATAATACATCTATGCAAGTTTTTTTTCGACTTACAATGCGTGGGCGTTTAGGAAGAGGCGAACTTCTTTAAACTGTCATCAAACACACAAAGCGCTGATTTTTTATACACATCGACATCCGTACCGTGGATTTAAAAAAGAATGGCTGCTTTTATCAATCAGGAAAAGTCGTACATGCATTTCATGCATGGTGATGTGGTTGTGAATGCTCTAGAAGTTCTAATTGTGTAGTAAACAGGTTTCTCTCCACAATCAGAAATGCTCGGAAGGAAGAGCTTCACTGCTTTATTTGCGACCATGCATTGTATGATTTTTTGAGCTTGTCACAATAACTATTATTGTGTATAACTATAAATTGCGTTACAATAACTATTATCTCTTAGAATATGAGTTTCTATAAGCTTACATGTTATCTATCTTTTTCTCTTCATCTATCTTTTTTTTTTTAAATCAAAGAAAAAAATATAATTGTGATTTATTTGTTATCTTTTGCAACGTAACACTGAAAAATGTATAATTTTATTGTTACTGAAGTGAAAGATTTTCAAATATATTGTTTTATAATTTTATGAAACTTCTATTTTTCCTGTGATATGTGTGTGTGTGGTGTGTTTGTGTGTATGTGTGTTTAATTTTATAAAATAAATTGTGTAATGTTTATAAGAGTAAAATGCTGCTTTAAAAAACACTTTGTAATGTCAAATCAATCTTACAAAAATACGCCATAAGGAAGCAAAAATATATCAGCGCAATATTGTACAGAACTTTACCTTAAAGTCAGTATTTTTATATTTTTTAAATTATTTGTTATATATATATATATATATATATATATATATATATATATATATATATATATATTTCTTACATGTCTGCTTCACATCAAATACTATTTTGTAGAAGGTACGCTTTTTCAATCCTTAGATTTTTTCACTTTAAATCTATATTTTTAACTTCAAAGAAAAATTCAATACAGATAAAAAATATGAAATGCGGTGGCATAAAGAGATGACCCCGATAAAAGATTTATTTCTTATCTGTTGCTCTTGACATTGAAAAATTTATAGTTTTAGAGTTACTGAAGTGAAACATGCATTACGTCCCACTGAATTACTTTTTAATCTGATGAATATGATTTTTTTAAATGATTTACACTTTTAACATATTTTTTCGATTTCTTTACTTTTAAAGGTATTTTCTTTTCATTAAAAATAATAATAATAAAAAAAAATTTAAAAATTTAAAAAAAAAGATGAAATAATTTTAGCAAGGATATTGTCTCTCAAGAAGTTACTTTTTTAAATTTCTTATGTTTACCATTATTTTAAGGAAATTGAATGTAAAAAATCACACAATAAAGATAACATAAAAAATAGGAATTAATTTGCTTTTGGAGAAAGAAGAGAGAGAAGTAAATAAAAATTAAAAAAAATAGCATGTTTTAGCAAAAAGTGTCAATTTCTATATATCCAACATGAAATATATATATATATATATATATATATATGAATAAATATATGTATTATTGCCGCTAGAAGCGCCGTCTATGAAAAATGTTTTAAAACTGTTGAGTTGGGTTCGAGACGCTGATCAGAGAGGTTGTGTAAATCTCGGCTTTCGACCATTTTTATTTAGTGTTGTGGAGTAGTAAAAATATTACAGTCCGCTAGTGAGTTTTTTGTGATTGTGTGTGTTTTTGTAGTGATAAATAATTACTGAGTTATCGGCGAATCCATAGTATTGGTCCGTCGCGCAAGATCAAAAAAGTCCGTCCGTCAAAAAAGTATTTATTTGTGTATTTGTTTGCTTTACTACAAAAGCCTTGCATTTTAAAATAATAAATGATTTGACAAGTGAAGCGTTCTTAGCAGCACTTAAATGCTTTATAGCAAGGCGGGGCAAACCTTCTGATATATATAGTGATAATGGTCAAAATTTTGTTGGTGCCAATAAAAAATAAAGATCTGAGGATTGCAGAGAGAAGATTATTTAAATTAATTTCTTAATCCTAATTAAAATCTTTGTTTCAAAAATCTTTGGTTTAACTGTCTTATGAATCATAAAGTGATTGATTGTAAATCTAAATTCTCTTGTAAGATTTGCCAGAAAAGGGACCATGTGACTCTACATTTCCCGCGTGAACAAAAAAAAAAAAAGTTGAAATTCCAGAGATAATTTCACAGGAAATGAGTCCTATAAACAAAGGCTGTAATAAATCTAATTTGGATGCTTCGGCTCCAGTATTCCAGCCTTTCCAAGCTAATAACAAAAGCAATTTATTTTCAACGCTATGTAATTTGTCTAACGAGTTAAAAGCTGTGTTACTTAGCACATTTGTTTGTTTAATAAAAGATGAATATGGTAATTTTCATGAAGCAGGTGGTATACTAGATGTCGGTGCGAACTCTAATTTTATGAGTAAAAGGTTAGTAGATAAACTAAATTTGAAAAGAGAAAACACTAATATTTCTATTTCAGGAATAAATAATTTGTCCCTTTTAATGTTAGATCTAGAGCTAACACAACTGTTTTGAATACAGATAACGATTTTTACTTCAAATTAGATTTTTTAGTCGTTCCGAAAATTACGGAATTTACGCCCTCTAGACCGCTTGAGACTTGTATTCCATCGTTAAATAACATCAAATTACCCGATGAAAAGTTTAATGTGCCAGGCTCTATTGATTTGCTTTTGGGTGCAGAAAAGGAAGATTATCAGCGGATTGCTTCTGAATTAGACACAGACATATCAGATTCCAAATTAAACTATTTGCTATATTTTCAACCAGTTTATTATCTGCTTTATATTTCGAACATTCCTTTATTAAATTTATTAAATCATCAATAGTTAATGTGTTTTACCATTAGTGTTTACATTTCAATAAAAAAATTTAAAAAATCAAATTTCATGACATAATTTTAAAGTGTATTTGAAAGTTGTAATTATAAAGTGAAATCTTGAAGGAGTATCAAAATAACAGTTATTCTTCTACTCCGATAAAACAAATGTCTGTAAACAATTTTTAATATAATTATAACCATTACTAAGGAATTTCAAACGTGAAAGAATGTGTAAATTATACATTTCTAATAACCAGGTCATCAAGTACATTTAAGTGATTTAAGTTAATCATAATCATTGATAAAAAAATAAGATATATAATAAAGGAAATTTTTTGAAAGAACAAAAATGCATTTTCCTTCGATTACAAATTCAGGCAAATAGCAAATTTTTCAAATATTTATTTTAAAGTAAATCACTGACCCAAATATTTTCGTTACCTAGATATTAGATAATATTAGGATTAGATAATAGGAAAACTGCGTAAAATTAAAAAATAAAAAAGCAAATGTGAGTATGTACTTAAGGATTTTTTTTTTAGGAAACACACATTATGTTATCTACAATTGATTCCGTAACTGATACCCACGTAATTACTATTCGTCAATTGACATTAAAAAAAATGATGAAATGAATTCCAAATCATGATAACGTAATGATGACTACGAGATGATGATTGCGCAATGAAAATTGCGTAGTGATTATCTTATCTTCAACGGTATGTGGATACTGCGAATAATACTTTTTAATACCTAACTTTTTAATACTTTTTATACCTTTAAGAGTTATTAGTTAAAATTTAACTATTATAAATTAAGACACTGAAAGTATCAAAGCGCTTTTGTGGAATTATTTTATAAATTAATATTAAAAGAGATGCTCGACATTTCCCAGTATTTTCATTTTTTTTAATTACTACTCGGTTATTGATTCAATTATTAATTTATATTGTATTGTTTTTGCGCATTTTTAAAATAGATTATTTTCATAGTACATTTTTTACGTACACATTGAATAGGGGTTAAAAATGCAATCTTATCGTTCTGTGTTTCACGTATTCTCTTAAAATACTAATAAAAATATAATTTTAACACTTTAGACACTTTTTAGACACTGTAAAAGTTCAGAAGGATATTAAGTAAATGCACCATTTGCCAAAATACATTATATTAATAATATCATAAAATATTTTTTTATCCGCGAAATATTTTAGGAAATATTTTGCATTTTCTCTTGCCCTTTATATTCTTACAATCGCGTATTCTTCGAAAATTGAATACATTCCATCAAAAATAACTTTATTATCGGGGATATTTTCTGAAAGTTCTAACAAAATATATTTAAAGAAACAAAATAAAACAATTTCACTTAGTTTAATTACTTTAGCTAAATTAATTACAAACATTTGTAAGACACGTATTTTAAATTACATTAATTTATTTTAGTGACTTGTATCCGCGATTGCATTTTATTTTATTTTTAGTTAGTAAGCATTATATCCTAAATTAAATATTTACTTTTAAAGTTAATTATTACTGATTTCCATGAGCAGTGATACTTGTAAATTGTAACACATGACGTAAAATTCCAAAGAAAAATCAATTTTGGTTAATTATTTTTTATTATGTTAGTGAATATTTAGAAAAGGTGAAATGCAATCACTTAAACAACTCATAAGGAATTTGTAAAAAAACGTAAAAAAAAAATAAAACCATGCGCTTTGCTGCAATTGTTTAAATTATTTTTTAATATCATTATAAAAAATACTATTTTCGAACGATATAATCTTTAGATATTTATCTTAATTTTAAAATACGGTTCACAGTACCAGTCTAAAATCCAATCAAAAGTAAGGGGAACACATAAACTTCTCAAAAATGTGAAAGCAGATCTTCTTCTGCTAGAAAAGAAAGGATATCGCTTCTTCTCTATCGTAAAAAGATTGTCAACCTCCTCTTTCTCTTTATATACATACACACACATACACATATATATATATATATATATAAATCAAAAGTCAACACACAATTTCGATTTTAGACGTTTTGTCGAATATCTAAAGAAATGCTTGACAAATTCTTCTGGAATTTCCGGAATATAAATAAAAAGTTTTGCCTCATATTTTGAAGAAAATATTTGATCACAAAGGCAAAAAAAAATAAATAATAATAATAAATAAATAAATAAAATAATAATAATTGCGTAACATATTAAAATAAAATGTTTCAAATGCTCTGTAATAACATGATTATGTGGGTCTTGTACAATATTTGTGTTCATTTGTGTAAGAATAGCCCATATATTCATGGAGATTTAAAAGTTTCATTTAAAAAGAAATAATAAGAAGAAATTTCTGCATGTTTTATTTTAGTTTGTTTATAGCATGCATGGTTTTCAATCATATTAAAGCCACTTTCAGGAAAATTGACAATGGACAGTAGAAATAACAATCTGCAACTAGAAAATAACTATATTAAATATTAGATGAAATGTAAGCCTTTGTATTAAGTACTTGCTTAATTCGCATGCGCTACGATAGCAAAAGTGTTTTTATGTAATTTAGTAAAAAATGATTAGGGCAGCTGATATAAAAATATCAGTCGAATATCGTGAAAATTCACAAAGTTGTCGGCGACATACTGATCTGAAATTCAGTCGCTTTCTAAAACTAGCTGAATGATAAGTGGTTTCCCATAAATTATTATTTTTCTATTTTCAATTTCTTTTATGTTAATTTTTTATAGATTCTTTAAATCTTCTTAGATAAATCAGCCAAACGAGCGCATTAAAAAAAAATATATATCAAAATAAAAACATCTATTCTGCAAGTACGCATGAGCATACAGGGTGTTTCACAAAGAACCCCTAACTTTAATAATCAATAACCCGGAAACGGGGATAGAGAGAAACACGAAACCAGTGGTATGTTTATTAAAAAAATTGTAAGAATCTTATGCGTAAATCTCAAAATTTAGTTAAAAATAGTACCGATAGATGGTGCTGAGAGCGTTAAGAATCCTTCTAAAGAGAATTGAGAAGCATAGAAATACTAGTCGTTGAAGATTTCGTCATTGAAATCTGGCCGCTATTAGCGCATAGTGAAAATAATTCCGAAAGTGGTGTATATCGAGGCAGAACGTGTGTTTTTTGTGTTGAAGTACCCCCGATTAAATCAGAGTCCTACTGCCACTAGGACAAGTTTTCAAACGCGATTTCAAGTCGCAAAATACCCAGATGGGAAAACAATTCGTGAGCTTTTCAAAAAAATGCAATAGACAGGCAACGTGACCGATGCAAAATTATTTTCACTATACGAAAACAGCGGTGAGATTTCAATGGCGAAATCTTGGACGGCTAGTCTTTCTATGCTGCCGAACTCTCTTTAGAAGGATTCTTAACGCTCTCAGTGCCATCTATCGGTGCTATTTTTAACTAAATTTTGAGATTTACGGATAAGATTCTTACGCTTTTGTTAATAAACATACCACTGGTTTCGTGTTTCTATCTATCCCCGTTTCCTGGTTATTGATTTTTAAAGTTAGGGGTCCTTTGTGAAACACACTGTATGTTAAAAACTACCGTAATTTCCGACATATAATCCGCGGAACAAACAATTATGTTTCGACCCAGAAATTTTATTTTATAAAATATAACTTACTATATCGCTGTAAATATTTGACTTCATTTATGTTAATAATAAATTATTAAGAATAAATAAGAGAAAAATGCAATAAATGTAACTCAAAGGCTCATTTACTGAAATTTCCTATCGTATAGATTCGAAATAAAACCATTACTGTATAGTTAAATGGCGTTAATTTCAGAAGACCAAGATATCACTCGAGGTGATAAAATATGATCTTTAAATGGAAACATGCACATTCAATCATAAAAATGGATTCTACAACGGTTACGTGAAATGACGTCATTTTCTTTGTTTGTTTTTTTTTCCTATTGAGTACAGATCCCAATACGAATATGCATGAAATATTTTTCTTCATCGAAAGTGGCGTAATAACTAGGATTTAATATATTTCCCCCTTGAAATTGAAATAACTGTGTTGTAGTAGATGTTTTAATTCCAAACACATACAAATGAAAGTACTATGGCATTTTAATGTACATTTAGTAAATTATAATATTTTTACACGTAAATTGCATATTATTAGCTGAGTTGAACATCAACTTTGGATGTTCTGGCTATAGCTGGTGGATCTGAAATTTATTGGCTTACAAAAACAAAATACACGTGTTTAACATGTGCAGAAAGCCACGTGTTTAAATATTGTTATCGTATTTTTAATTATTCCTCTGTTTTTTTTTCTTTTGTGTGATAATAGAATAGTAATAAATGCATTTGAAAATTGAAAAAATTAAGAATTTCATAAGGAGAAATTATCTCATGGGTTTGAAAAAGGGGCAATTGGTGGTGTGAGAAATTTGTAAAGTAGCCAGGAATTTTCACTGTGTTGTAAAACATATGTATGTAAATGGTCGTGCAAATCGGTCAAAAACTGTAGATTTGTATAAATAACATACACACAAACTTTCAATATTCTATATAAAGATTATATGGATAACGTTATACTTAAAGCTTCAAAAAAAATTAATCCATTTAATTTAACGGTTAAGGTAGTGCACATCAGATGTCTGGTGAAGATGTACATAAAGCATTTTTACAGTAAACTCTCTAAATTTGTATAAATATCATTCGTTCCTTTTGAGATGCACATGGTGGTGTCAAATGATCATTATAATTTTTTTAAACAGTCTAAAAAAATAACATTATGTTTGCATAATGCCTGTATTATATTTAAATCTTATTTTTAGTTTTACCAATCTTCAGGCATTACTATGTATTTTGGAGAGCAGTAGTAGTGTAAATGTGTTTTTTAACGTACTATTATTGTTAAATAATATTATATTTCTGTTAAATAAATTTGACTATAATATTGTCAATAGAAAATGCTAATGTATATATTTTATTAACAATACAAAAAACTTATTTAACTGAAATATACTGTTAATTTACGGTAATAGTACTGTAAAAAAACACATTTAAACTACTACTTATCTCCAAAAATACATACTAATGCCTGAAGATTGGTAAAACTAAAAATAAGATTTAAAGATCATTATAATCTTAAAATTTAATAAAATCTATTTTTTATTTAAAAAATTTTATTTTACATTAAATGTAAATTTCTCAGAGAAGTCATTGAAAATTTCGTATGGAAACTTGAGACAGCTAATTTTAATTTAAACCTCTTAACAAACATAACTGCTGCGACTATATTAATAACGCAGCTTAATTTTTTTTTTTTACCGTTTTATACGAATACAAATAAAATTTTACTAAACCAACTGGAAATTTGAACAACTACTTTAAAATTAACAACTATCTAAACAAACTTTTTTTCTCTTTCTTTACAGAATAGAGAATAAATTTAAATATATTTACAAATGAAATATAAATTATAATGAAGCTGTGGTTTAAAAACAGAATTTTGAAAATAAAGAATATTGATTCAATTCAGCTTAATGTTTCATTTAAAATATCCTTCTGGGTTTTTATGCATCTGGTGTTCAATTTATTATAAAAAATAATGTTAAGAAAGTTATGCCAGTTAAAAAAAAAAAAAACAGCATGGCTTAATTTTGTTGCATGACTGTGGCTTAAGAATGACACATATGTTTTTTTTTTCTTTTTTTTTTTTTTTAAGTATCAGACAGTTAAATTAAATGATGAAGAATTGTATTTTTTATAGGTACTATGGATAAAAAATGTGTTTTAAGTAGATTAATAAAGAAACTTTAAATATTAGGAGATTGAAAAATAATTTGTCAAACTGAAGAGATGAATATTTATTCTGTAAAATATTTATTTTGTTTATTAGCTTTTATATACTAAATATATATTTTTTTTCCGGAGACATTTTACAACATGC
This sequence comes from Maratus michaelseni, assembly GCA_963931845.1. NCBI lineage: Eukaryota > Metazoa > Arthropoda > Arachnida > Araneae > Salticidae > Maratus > Maratus michaelseni. The sequence goes on along the minus strand of OZ007593.1, from coordinate 318,389,796 downwards.
CCGGAATAATGTTAATATAGGGGAAATATATAAGAATGAAAACACCTAAAAACACATATTTTTTCTGATAAATGCAAAGCATTATTAAATTATTTATTGTTAGTGTCCCTTAGATATGATAGATATACTCTTTTTTTTTTAATAAATAAAGAATAAAATAATATGGGTAATAACATAATGTTGATGATATTGTTGTTAATAAATTATTAACAAGTATATATGATAAAAAGAAATATTTTAATTTTTCCACCTTAAAATTGCTCAATGGGACAAATCTGCTTTTATAAATATTAATACGAATTGTATTTATAGGAACCATAGACTTTGCTGTAATCATAATGATAAACTAATAAATATTATAGATTTTTTTTTTTCACATGCCGCAATCTTTCCTAATTATCCTACTTTTTTTCCCTTACTTATTTCAAAAGTAATTAAATGTTTGATTTTTTTTATTTTGCAACATTTAATATTATCAGTCATTTATTTTTTTTTTCAGTTCTTGTCCCTTTTTACACACACACACACACACACACACATATATATATATATATATATATATATATATATATATATATATATGTGTGTATTATGAACATCATCATAATCAGCCGTTTTCAATCTACTGTGGGATCTAGTTCTCCCCTATATTTTTCTATTGTCTTATGTTTAGTACATAGGTCCTTCCATTAACTACAGCCACTTTCCTGATTTCGTTGCTCCAGCTGACGTGAGGTCATCTTCTTGGTCGTTTTACATCTCTGGGATATAACTGCGGAGTATCTATTCAATCTATTTTCTGTTTTCTTGCAATGTGCCTATCCCATTTCTATTTTAACCGTTTAATTCTCTTCATAATGTCAAAAAGTTTCGTCCAACTTTTTATCCACGTTATTCTTTTTGAGTCTGTTTTAGGTATGTCTACACTCTAAAATTGGAAGGAATGAAAAGTTTAATATTTAAAAGAGTGAAACGCATTTTCACTCTTTTTGGAGGAATTTCATAAAAATACACTCCTTAAAGAGTGAAATTTTCCACTCCACAGAATGGAGTGAAATATTTCACTCCGTTTACAAAAGTGAAATATTTCACTCCGTTAACGAGAGTGAATGCCTGGCATTATATAATTTTGCCCATATTTATTTATTGAGAGAAATAAAATTATCAATCTTTCTTAGTTTTTTTTGTTTTTTTATGTCAACATGCTTAAGTGGACATGGTACCTTTTACTTCCATGAAAATGGAACTATGGTGATTAAGAGTAAGTAATTTAAGTAAGAGTGAATATTATTCACAACTGTTTAGAGTGAATATTCACTTTCCAGAAGTAAGTATTCACTCTTTCAGAGAGTTAACTATTCCACATTTGCTTAGAATGAATAGTCACTCTTTTTTATTTAGAGTGTAGCATACAACTTTCCATACTTCGCTGTATCGTTTGTAATATTTGTACCATCCGTTTTGATAGCGTCCATGTTTCGACACCATAACTAGGTACATACAAAACACATTGGTTAAACACTTTTAAAGGAAAGAGGCATGTCACTCTACAGAATAATACTGTTCTTCCGAAAAACACTCTATTAATTTCTTATTCTTCTGATTTCATTCATAATGCTGTTGTTGGATGTGCTTCATGTCCAAGGTACACATAGCTCAGCACTTCCTTTTAATATCATTGTTGTTGTAGACGATCTTCTTTTTGTTGCAAATAATTTGAAAATCACATTTAAATTTTAAGAAATTATTTTTAATCCCACGTAAATGCTAGTTTCTGCCAAACCTTGTAACATAACTTCCATTTTTTCAGGGCAGTTACCGAAAATCAAAATATAGTCAGCAAACCGGAGAAGACTTAGGTGTTCCCCATTTATTCTAATCCCTTTGCTTTCAGAATCCAATTTCTTAAAAATATTTTCTAAGGCAGCATTTTAAAAAGCTTAGGTGAAATGGTGTCTCCTTGACTAACTTTTCTCCCAAGCTCAATCTTCTCTTTTCCTTTGCCCAAAAGGATGGTTTCTGTTGCTTCTGGTTGCTTCTGGTTCTGGTTCTTTGTAAATCTTCTTTTAAGTCATCATTGAAAGAAATTAAAATGTCTTCTATTGTTATTTAAATTTTTATTTTAATACTACTTAATTCTAAATTGTTTCCCATCTATGTTTATATTTCTAATATACAAACCAAATGGTGTTGTGCGTTTCTGAGGATTTTATTATTTATTGTAGAATATGTGGTTATGCAGTAGTGAAATACGAGATAAATCTTATATGAGTGCGTCATAGAAAATGTGCATTGTCTTACAAAACAAAAAGCTTTTACTATGATTTCGATTAAATAACGTACATTTTTATTATAGTTAAATCCCACCAGTGATAAAATAAGAGTGTAAAAACGTGAGGTTTTCCACAATCAAACTGGAATTTTAAATCGTCTTTTGACAAGTTTATTTTTAATATCGCATTCCATTTTGCTGTGTAAAAGTTTGTTGATGCTTTTAAAACAATTTTCATTTCCTTTTTTTTTCTCTATTTTTATTAGATTCACAGCCAGCATAATGAAGTTTTTATTTGAGATAAACAAGCAAAGAACTCACACTCTCTTTCCATAAAGTGTAACCGCTTTTGGAAAACAAACTGCTTTTATTACCCATTTATTAAAAAATACTTTCATGTTAAATGCCAACTAAGAAAAGTGCATGTTGGACAGATCTGTTTAACAATATAAGAAAAATTAAGTAGAGCTGCAAAGCATCTGAGCAATGGCAAACCAGATATTTAGAAAATAGTCTTAGAATTATTGTTTTCAAATCTAAGGAAATGAAGAACGAAAAAAAAAACACTTTGCTTGAATGAAAAGCTTAAAAACTCAAGAATCTACATCGTCTGAATGGTAAAACTATGAGATGTGCTACTTTAAAATGAACGGATCAGAAGTACTACAACAAGGAAAATATTTAGACAGTCGGACTTGGCCTGCAATATTTCCTTACGATCCAAGCTATTACATTAACAGAGAATATAATAGAAAATGGTTTTTAAGTATTAAAAAAATAGAATATACGTCAAAGGGGAAATCAATTATTTTAAACGCGAAAAATTAAATTGGAAGAAAGCCATTTTATACAATTGTTATTACTTGAATTACATAATGGTTTGTTCCCACTATACAACATATATCTGAAATATTTGAAAAATATATTATAAAATTCTACATTATAATACACATAATATGTAATGTGTATGCGTCTAGATATCATTTATATTATCTAAGGCATGGAAATTAACATAATATTAAAAACATACATATATAATTTACTTTCCTGAAAATAGATAAAATATAGATAAAACATATTTGTGAAATATGTTTCCGTTAAATTATCGTTTCTTTTAGTTTTAAAATATATATTTTTATAAATTTAAAGAAATAAAAATAAATATATTTCAATTGGAACGATTAAATTAATTATATGCGCAAATAAGGAAAGTTAAACCTCTCATATGAGAATTTAAACCCTATCATATATATTATTTCTCCTGTCAACATCCCTTTTTCTCAGAAAATACGAAACGTAGAACGACGAATGAGATACCATATGAAAGGATTTTGAACAGGCTTCTGACATAGCACAAATACATTTTCCTTAAACATGTTTTTTGATTAAAATTTGCTTATAATTAAAAATTAAATCGGCATTGATTTCATAAATGAAATTAAACTTTTTCCTGAAATTAATGTTGCCACTAAAATAAAATACCGCATTATATCGTGCTCAGCAATAATTATAAAAAAAAAAAAAAAAAAAAAAAAAGGAAAATAAAGATTGCTGCACGGGTTTATTTTATATTTATGATTAAAGAGCAAAATTTAAATTCAAATGCTCAATTTATTTTTCATTGTCCCATGTTTTTTTCCCGAAACAAATGATGTTATCTTCTAATGCAGTTAAAATACGATTGATATATTTTTTTTTGCCTTAGCTATCAGCGATCAGTTTTTATTGTAACTTTGATGGGATAAATGAGGAGATATTCTGGCGACTAATGTTGTTTGCAGATATTTTTAGTCCTTATTCTTTATATATATAAAATTAAACTTGCATTGAAAAAATATTAAAATGCAGTGCGAAATCTTCGCACGGGTCCACTGGTCATAAATATATTATGCTGGATGAATAAAAATATTAACAATAAAAGGGATCAAATACAATCCATCTATCAATCATCACTTTATTTTTTATCAATTTAGACAGTTAAAAAAACTTATCTCGAAACGAAAATAAAAAAGAGCCATTCAAAATGAAAGTATTCTTTATCCTTAATGCTAATGTCGTAATCATTTCGATTACAATTCCATCAAATAGTCATTAGGGAATATTTTTAGTCTTAGCACTCATTTTGCACAACGTGGTATAATTAAAATTGTGTAGGGAAACGAAAAAAATATCTAATTACAGAATAGTTTTATTTGTGCTCAGTCTCGGATACTTTAAATAACATGTTCCACGAATTTCTTTTTTTTTCTTCATTATCAGAATTTACCCACTATGTTACAGTGATTCATTAACATAATTTAAGAAACATATAAACGTTGATAGCCAATAATGTTTTACTGCTCTAATAAAATTTTAATTAGTATAATCTGCAAGTATTTGATCTTTATTCTACGCTAATAAAGCAAAAGTTTTTTTTTTTTTTTTTTTTTTTTTTTTTTTTTTTTTAATCGTGTTTTAAAGTCATGTCTGCATAGCTAAATATTAATGAATAAAATTATTTGTATGCTCGCGTGAAGAAAGTTTTTTTAATCGGATTTATTTTAGAATATAAAAAATTCGTTAGTTTAAAAAAAAATCTCTTATTTTTTTTTTTAATTGGAAAGGTTTATCTGTTATATGTGGCTTTGTGTATATGATATTCAGAATCTTGTCTATTGAAAATTATAAAAAGAGTTAAAATCGACGAAATTTTATCGGTTAATAAAAAACGGAACACTTTTGTAAGATTATTTATTGTTATTATTATTATTAGGCCACGCTTTCTTCTTTTATTGCTCTTCCTTCCTAATTTGTGCAAACGTAGTAACTGTCAGCGTACACGCCAGAGCTCTAGAAAGTCAAGATATTTTAAAGGGAATATTTTGGGAATATTAATATTCTGTAAATGTAACATCTTTTTATAATGTTTTCAGGATAAATTTTTATTACAAAAATCTTTTATTATTTAAATTTAATTAACTTTACACTAATATTACCAAAACAAAAAGAGATGTAGGATTACTTTACAACTACTACCGAAGGAATTTAATTAACGACATATGTGACTAATTCAATAGAGTTGCAGAGAGTTTATCGAAATGTGTAATTTTGAGGATTAATTTGAAATATTCAGAAGTGAACTTCGTCAGCTGAAATGTGCCTTTTGTGCTTCTTTATGCTTTTAAGACTAACATAAAATATACTCGCATGTTATTTAAACACTTAAAAATTGTTAAATTGTGAAAACATTTTCTTTTGTTTCCAATTTTATGAATCTGAATGCTTCTATCATAGTTTAGAGCAAGTTTGTGAAATGTTCTCAATTATATCTCTTTTTCAATTAAAATTTTTAAATCCATTTACAAAATAAAAAAACACAATATCTTTTCAAAAATTCTCCAAAATAGTTTTCGTATTTACACGTAACGGAAATCGGATGAACTTATAACTGCAACACATTTAAATACAAATAAATGACATTTTGTAATTTTAGTAATCCTGATATAGATTCTAAAAATATAAAAATTTTGTGAAACATGAAATCTGTTTATATATATAAAAAAATTAAGCTTTCTTCTAAATATTTCGTTTTGATTTCTCCATATTTTAATATATTGACTAATATGAATTTGAGAGCTCTTGAAGTAAAGAAAATAAAGGTCTTGCTTAAATATAATGTGAGAAGCAAAATATTTTGAAATTATTAAAAATTTTAACTACATTTAAAGAATAATCAAATTAATTTTTTTATTTCTATATATACTCAACATGTGTTATTTAATTATTTAGAGCAGTGGTTCCCAAACAAAGGTACGCGTACCCCTGGGGTACTTGGTGATCCATTTGGGCTATGCAAAAATTATATTAGTAATGAAAAAAACAAAAACAAAAAAAAAAACAAGTGGGCAAGTGTGGTCGAAGATCACTCAAAGGGTTTTGTTTTTAATATTCCTTTCAAAACACTTTATCCTTTCTTTAATAAATCCAAATAAATTTTATTTAGAAACCAAAAAAAAAAAAGTCATGTTTTTATAAAGTAAAAATTTACCGGTCTATTTTTCTCGTTTTTTCGAATATTTAAAACAGCCCGATAGCGAGCGAAGCCCGCTTTTATATTCTGTCATAATAATATATGTCATGTGGACTAACTGCTATATTAAAAAAAAAAACATAACTTCAAAATTAAACATGTTGTACACCTTCAAAATGTTAAAATATACGAATATTTCCATAATCGGGTTTTTATCATGATTCAATACGTTCCTCAAACTCGTATATTTACTATTCTCTATTACTCATATTGATACTCGCTTTGTACTATTCTGAAACATTTGAAAAATACATTAAACTTCCGATATGACGTCAGATTTTCTTTTTAATTCCCTCGTGACGTGATATTAATCTGTTTTGTGTACATACACATACTCCTTGTATTATTGAGAAACCTTTCCGTTTTATTACTACTATGACGTCAATCAATTTTATTTCATAAATATCTTTTTTCAATTGGTGAAACTTTTTATTTCATTTTTCACGTGGAAATCGTCTGATAGAAAATTAATTATTGTAGAAAGAATTTCATCGTGGATTTTTAATTTTTGGCATCTGCTATAACGAAAAATGTTTAAATTGAATAGGAAAAGGCAGTTACAATTTTGGTTTTTTATCTCTATTTATTAAAATAATACGAATTTTTTAAATTTTAATATTTTGAGCTCTTCATAGCTAGCATTCAGGTATATACACAAAGTTTGAACTCTGTAAGTTACATAGTTTTTGAGAATGGCTCTGTGACAGGCAGATAACGGAGCGGGAGTAATAGGGTTTCGGGAGATGAACGAAACCCTAAAAAAAGAAAAAAAAAAGAAAAGAAAAGAAAAAAAGAAACAGAAAAAATGAAAACATAAAAAAAAACTGTATACTTTTCAGTTACAAAGAGATAATTGTATGAAAATAAAATAGGATATTCGTCGAAAATGAAGGAAAATGCCTAAACATTGTAAATGGTTGATTATTTGTTGCCATTATCAAACCCCACTCTTAATAATATCTTGCGATTTGACTTCTATCTCTTCCGTTCGTTTACTGTTTTTTTCTTTCTATTAATTCTAGAAATAGCTAAGACAAAGAATGAATCGTATCGAGGCTTCTGTTTTTGAAGATTTCATTTACAATTTATTTCAAAGCAGATCATCACTTTAGTGTTCTATTGTTCAGCAATACTATAAACTCACTGACGTGTGTTAATGAGAGAAGCTTATTTTTTTCCTATTTCTGAGTGCTTAATTTGAAATCTTTAGCAAGTATTTAAGGTTTCGAATGACTTTATCCGATATATCGTGATATATCGTGTTGTGGTTCAAAATGGATAAGTGGTTTAAAACTGTATTTCTACAAAGCATCTAACATAACATCTAATTTTGCATCAAACATTAGTAGCGCATAAATGAGAAGTCTAAGCTAGGGGTACATGAGAGAAATAAGGTTGGAAACCTCTGATTTAGATCCAATTTTGATAAAATTATATTTTGAAAAAAAAACTTGTTTTAATACCCAGCCAAAAGTGCCTTCTTCGTTTTAGGTAGAGAAACAAATATTTCATTTAGAGACTTGCAAATAACTCTTTTTTAAATGTCGCTTTCAATTCTTCAGATGATCTAATAATACAGTTACATTAATTATCAGGACGGAACAAAAGTTATGAGCTTAAACAAACATTACCTTTATTTTAAGATTTTAACTACAAATATTCCGCACAAAACATTCCTAATCCAGTTTTTAAGCGTATATGCAATTATTAGTGTGATGTGTTATTTATCTCTACATTCTTATACAAAAGTGATAAATATTTCCAAATCAAACAGTCTGTTGTAATTACTTTTTCTCATTTATTTCCTTTTATTTAAAGGAAAATGACTTACGGAATGTAATAAAAATTCTGCATTTCATATTTAATGTTTTAATGAATTCATTCGGAAATAAGATCATTAAATATTTATTAAAATAAATATCGGACTTTTAAATATTTTTGTAACCACGAACTTGTATAATACAAAAATGATGTGAAATAAGGGAATTGTAATAAGGTACATACACATAATTAATTATTTAAGCAAAAAACATAAAGTTACTTTTTTGTCGAGTAATTAGCACTTTGGAAATTTGAACTTTGGAACGAAATGAAAATATAAATTTTAACATACACATAAATATTAGAGATAATAATTTCAGCTTAGTCAAATAAGAAAATAAATACTATAGTTCTAAGGCTAAAAAATGTTCATTTCTTTAATATTTTCTTAATTAATGTTCTAATAAGAATGAAGGTATTATCTATTACCTTATTTTTAGTGCTATGTTCAATTAATTATATTAATAATATTTTTCTTTCATAAATAAATTGGGGAATTATATGTTTCAGAAATTGATACCTTATTTTACGTAGTATAATTATATATATATATATATATATATAGGAGATTTAAGTAGAATGATAATAGAACTTGATATGTTTTTGAAATTCATAGATATTATAATTATACTCTCTTAAAACGAAAGAGCCAAAATAACTCAAGTTGAGCCGAAATCCACTCATCTCACGATTTGAAAGTCAGCTTCTCATGAAGAGTTGAAACAACTCGAGTGAACGAGTTGTTTTTAAGCAACTCATGATTGAGTTATCTCTATTTTACTCATACTTGAGTGAAATCAAATCAATGAAGGTTAAATCCAGTAGCACTTGAGTGATTTATAACTAACTCATACTTGAGGAGGGGAAGGAGAATTAAAATTCATGGTAAAATGTAATATTTCAGTGTAAAATAATAAATTTCATGAACAGGTAGATTATTATTTTAGAAAACAAAAAGTAATTTGCATATTGAATGTATACATATCTATGTTTACATATATGTATATATTCAACAATTAAGTGAAAAGTATCTTTTTTTTTTTTTTTTTTTTTTTTTTTTTTGTTGTTGTTGTTGTTGTTTCTGAGCTGCTTGAAATAAATACCCCCCCCCCCCTCCCGACCCAAAAAGAGAATTTTAAAGGGAATATTTGAAAACATAAGAATTTCTGCTGATTTAAATATTTTAATCTTTTTTTTATTTTGTTATAATGATTACGTTTTCTATGCAATATTATTCTATACATTGCATGATATTTTTCAGTTTATATCAATATTATCATTAAATGTTTTAATCCTAATACTATTTAGGAATATTCACACAGTGAATATACGGGAATGGAGATATTTACCTTATTTTTAACAACATATGATACAAAAAATATGGGATTTATACAGCTTCACAAATCAAGTATATTTATTTTAAAATATTAGAAAAACAGTATATATACTAATAAAGCTACTTTTTAAAAGTTTTTGTCAACATGAAATAGATATTCTAAAGCTTTTCTTATATATTTGAGATACATTTCAAATAATCTAACTCTCAGCAGCATGAAATGACTAAAACTTATGTATGCGCATTCGAAAAACAAGGCAGGTCAATAAAAATATCCAGGAAAAAAATTCTTCAGACTGAGAAAAAAATAAGAAATATAATTTGTTTACTTTAAAACAATATTTTTAAAGTCAGACAAGTCAATTTTCAATTTATAGTATTATGAAAGTTAGAGTTCTGAAACATCATTAAAAAATATATATATAAACAAACGCACAGTACCGCCGAGACATTTTCTTTAAAAGATTAAATTGCTACTAAGTGCTATTTATAAATCATATTTATTGAAACAACATTAAAAAAAAACTTAAAATGAGAGGCAAAGGATTTGTATAATTATATTTTAGAACATTTTTTAATATTTATCCTTCCAACTCAAAAGATCTCTAAATGTTCGTTCGTGTGTAAATAGTCCTAAATGTTAGGGTTAAGACATATTTGTTAAAAATATTGATATAAACTGAAAAATATCACGCCATATATAAAATAACAATAAATATAAAACAGAATCATTATAAAAAACATGATTAGAGTATTTAAAATAGCAGAAATTCTTACCTTTTACAAGTATTCCTTCTTTAAAATTGCCCGTTTGAACAGCGCGAATAATATTTCAACAGTCAAAAACGTGCTGCCAGTTGTCCGGAAGGCGAAATGCTTGTATACTCGATGACGCATGCCTGTCGTCTGCTCAGCGAATGGTCAGGTCAGCCGCATTGACATGTCCGCTCGCAAAAGAGTGCTTTTTTTATCGACTTGAGTTGCTTAGTATTCGTTCTTCAGGAGTGCATTAGAAAAATAAAAATTCAGATCAAGATGAGTGAAGCGTTTAAAAATCAACTCATTTACGATCCAATAAATTGCAGCTCTTTTCTGAGAAGCCAAATCCACTCTTTCGTTTTAAGAGAGTATATATATATATACTTATATACTTATATGTATACATGGTGTCCCACAAATGATAGGTGCAGTTGAATTTGAATAAAAAACGCAAAGCGATAGAAATGCACCTTTTGCTGCATTCAAATTGCGAAACGTAAATTTTCAAGAGAAATTCAAATTTAGTTACGAAGTTTGCCAACAGGTGGCTCTCATAAGTGGGAAAACTAAAAAAGTAGTATGAATATACTGCGAAGAAGTCTTCGCAAACTAGATAACGATAGTTTCAATATATCTACTATTTGCAGTAACAACATGACACAAGTCTGAGAACAAAATTCGCTGCAACAGCTACTCACATTACAGCGTGAATGGTCCCACTGCAGCAGAGCTATACCGTTCCAGTTCGTCAGTCGTTTGCGGATATTGACTGCATAATTTGTCTTTCAAGAATTTCCTCCCTCCAGACAAAAGTCACAGACCATCATGATCAATATCAATCATGCCGATTAATCATACAGAGGGCAATCCATGGTTCTTCCCGTAATCTTCGAATAGCTGAGAGCAATAACACGATCATCAAAATGTAAGTTGAGGAAATGAAAAACTTCAGCCATCTCGCATAACCCAAAAGCGGTCCTTCAAGGGATTTTGTACCGGCACAAATTCACACAGAATGCCCTTATACAGTGCTGCAGTAATCATTTGACGTAAAAAAAATGACCCAGTATCTAATTTGGAGGAATTGGTGGCTCAAACCTCGACTTTTGGAGGATTCTACTTGTTTTGGTACGGCAAGATTAAGAATGTTGGTATGGCAACATGGGGATTTTAATTTCCCCAAAAGAGCCAGTCCTGTTTATTGAGAAGGGGCTGAGGTGCAACACTTCGAATTAAAACCCGCGTCTGCTGTTGGATCACTTGCTTCGTTTCTGTAATTGCCCCCCGTGGGCGCCCGAGATCTCCATATGATCTTCATGAACGTTCCCAGTCCGTTGAGAGTTTTCAAACAGAACTTTTATTGCATGGCTTTTCAATCCTTTTGTTACATTAGACATAGACATGATCTGATAACTGCGTATTTTTTTCAACTTAATGTTGCCTAGGTGGTGAAATTCCAAGACAAGAACAATCCACTTTTCTAACGAATAAAAAAATTCTGCACATCATCTGGCAATTTAAGAACAGTAAATGCTAGCAGCAGGACGACGATGTACAGAATAGAGATCTGAAAGAGCATGTTTCTCTACAACTCTCGTAGACCTCCTGGTAGATTCTCTGTTGGTAAACTTAGTAACTAATTTTTAAATTATTTATGGCGGAAAAATTACTGGTTTTTCAAGTAGAAACGCTTTCCGATTTTCTTTATTTCATTTTTCAAATACACCCTTCATTATTGGACACCCTGTATATTTGTTAAATGTGATAGAATATTACTGTATTTACACGTATGTAATAAAAATTGACTTTCGTAAATTTTAAGATAGAAATTTAAAAAACAAAACGGACGGGCAATTTCTTGCTCACTGAAAAAAAGAAAAATGTTGAGAAAATATGTTATAACCACGAATGAAAATATACAATAGCCTCTTTCGAATTACGCATGATTCTGAAAAGTGTTCCTTATTATTATAAACAACTGTAACTGATATATTTTTGAGATTTAAACAGGCAATTGTAAAATCAAAGCTTCTTTTTCTGCCACTGATATTCGAAAACGTTTCCGATTAGTTTTATAGTGTATTAATCAGTTTTCTCTCACCGATCGGTTTCTGGGAAGCTGTCAATTCGCAATTTAACATATTTTCAGCAGCATAATTCAATTTAAACATGCAAGTGTTACAAAATATTCATATGTTATAATACGAGCAAATCTTGTGTGTGTATACAAATTTTATCTTAAAAAAGGCTCTAACGATTTTGATGAAATTTTTATCCTACCGTTTTGATTCATTAGAAGACCTTTGGGATAGATTACCCATTCGAGAAAATTTGATTAGTGGGTCATTTTGGGTCACTATGGATCAGGGTCAAGCTAATTACATGTAAAAAACGACTTAAACGATTTTGACTAAATTTTATATCCTACCGTTTTTGATCACGAGATCATTGGGCTAAGTTAAAATTCGAGAAAATTCTATAAGTGGATCAATTTGGAGTCACTGCGGGTCAAGCTAATATTATCTAAAATAACGGCTCTAACAATTTTGACCAAATTTTGAATACTATGGTTTTCAGGCACGAGAAGACCATTGGGCTGAGTCACATGTTCGAGAAAATTTGATTAGTGGATTAATTTTGTGCCACTACTCGTCAAGCTAATTTTATCTAAAAATGGGCCCTAACGATTCTGAGAAAATTTTTATAACTTATCATTTTCGGTCACGAGAAGACCACTGAGCTACACTGTTCAAAAATTGCAGCAAACTCTACAGTCCTGTGATCGTTTTTGTAGAAAACGGTTACATAACCGTAATTTAACTATATTCTGACCATAAAATGAGCAATAATATGGTCAGAATATAGTTAAATTACGGTTATGTAACCATTTTCTACAAAAACGGTCAAATGATTGGACAGTTTGCTACAATTTTTTAACAGTGTAGGTCACATGATAAAAAAAAATCAATTAACGTCATTTTGGGTCACTGCGGGTCAGGGTTAAGCTACTTTTATGTAAAAAACAACTGAATCGATTTTCACGGAATGTTCTATCTGACCATTTTGAATTATGAGAAGACCATTTGGTAAAGTTCGAGATAATTCGTTTAGTGGGTCATTTTTGGGTCACTACGGGTCTAAATAAATTAATCTAAAAATCGTTTTACCGATTTTGACTAAATTTTGTATCATATCGTTTTCAGGCACGAGAAGACCATTGGGCTTTGTGACTTGATCGAGAAAATTTGATAAATGTGTCATTTGTGTCACTATGGGTCAGGGTCAAGCAAATTGTTATGTAAAAAACGGCTGAAACAATTTTGACTTAATTTTTTATTCGAGCACGAGAAGACTATTGGGCTAGGTCACCTTTCCGAGAAAATTCGAATAGTGAGTCATTTTGGGTCACTATGGATCAGGATCAAGCTAATTTTATGGAAAAGAAGGCTCAAGCGATTTTGACTAAATTTTATATCCTACCATTTTCGAGCACAAAAAAAAAAAAACATTGGGCTAGGTCACATGATCGAGAAAATTCGATTAATAGTCCATTTTGGGTCACTATGGATCAGGGTCAAGTTAATTTTATTTAAAAACGGCTCAAGCGATTTTGACTTCGGGCACAAGAGGACCATTGCACTAGGTCGCATATTCATGAAAATTTGATTAGTGGGTCATTTTGGGGTAAATACGGATCAATGCATTTGAATGTGAATGCATGAAGGTTGAAACAGTTATTAAATTGTTGAACAGTTGGCAGTAAACAAAGGCGCAAGTTAGCGACATTGTAGTTAGGCACCCTGTATACATATATATATATATATATATATATATATATATATATATGGCGTTTTGACTAAGATGAGACACCACAAGATGCAATACTCCACGAGAAAATGGTAGTTGGTTAAAGATATACAAAGTTGCAGTCGACATCACCAATCACGGCGAAGAGGTGAGGCAATGAAAAGAGTCCACAAGAGTTTCTTCCATAAAAACCAGCCAATTTCCAGACAAATCTTTTATTTAGAATAAGAGCGATGCCGTAACAATTCCCACAGGTAGAAACTTATCGCCCTCAGGCTCCACGATGGATCACTACATTGTTTAAAAGATGTTAAAGAACAGTGTGAAAATTTACGAGACGACAACACCAGATACATATTTGTTTATACTTCCAAACACGTCAAAAATCCTCCTCTCCGAAGGATGCCCGCGAGTTTTGTTCACTGAGTGTAGACATGCAGAAAAACGACGCCACGTGAGCACAAACCAATGAGTGAGAGGCGACCTCCAGCCCAGCGAATGAGGCGAGAGGGAGAAGCTAAAACACGAAAGAGGTCGTCCCCTGGCCGCGCATCAATTTTGAAGTGAAAAAACCCCAGCGCGCGAAAATCAGAGCATGGAATAATAATAATAAAAAGAAAATGGCTTTTTAAAAAACATTCGAAATGAGAAAGCGTCTCGGAATTTTATAGATTGGGGAGCTGATAAAAGCTCGAATGAACTTAAAATTTTAGATTAAGATTTGGAATAAGATAGCTATTAATATACGGGTATTTACTTTTAAAAGGACATTAAATAGGAATAAATATTATTAAGAATTAATGAAATACTGACTATGTCAGAAGTTAGATGAATTTAAAGGGCTAATGCGAAATAAATGCGAAGGATTTGCGAAGGAAATAATTTTTTTATATAACATATATATGTGTAAAATATGCCATCATCTTCGCAGGTTGCGTTATGAAATATCGAATTATTTGTAGTACACTGGGAGAAAGAACACTAAGGTAAAGCCAGGAGAGATGACGCAGTCGGAGAGATTGCGCACATAGAGGTTTGGGGGGAAGGAGTAGAGTGAGCGTGCAGTGACTCCAGGTAGTTGTACAACAGCAGTAGAGCAGTGTCTACTTGAAAGTGCACGTTGATTGCTTTGAGCGTTTAAGATAAAGTATTGCTATTTTGTTTTGTTTTCCCAAAGTAAGTGCTTGAATTTTCATAGCTCTTCATCAGAATTTCTATACAATGTCAATAGCAAAAATATTTTAAACTTAAACGATTTCTCATAAGCTACTAATCTAGACTAACAATGTGAACATCAACGGTTCGTTTTAGAAGAGGTCATGTTTAAATAAAAGGCCGCGCAATCTTTCCTACTGAAATTGGAGAGTTTGCGCATTTGCTACTTAGGAAAGATGGCGCAGTATTCCCTTTCATTTCCATAGTAGAAGAGATTACGCAGCTTATTGGTAAATTTGCGTTAAAAAATGAAAAATGAAAATGGACTAATTTTAAGTTAAACGTGTTATTAAGTAACATTATTTTATTTTTTAATCTTATCTGGACTTGCTTTTTCTGATTCTTTAATTTTTTTTTCCTTTAATTAAAATTTTTTAATCGTTTTTAAAATTATTTCCTTTTTCTGATTCTTTAATTATTAGGTTGAAATATTAACTCTTAATACAATCATATTTGTTCACAAAAACTTTACAGCAATGTCGTTTAAGTGTAATTATTACTGTTAACAATTTAATTGTAGTTATTATAAGTAACAATCTCTCCTACCCATGTGCGCAATCACACCAACCCTATAAGGAGAGATTGCGCAAAATAACTTTCTTTGTTTTATTACAATTGTTCTATTAAATTGCAACATAACAACAAAATAGCAATGGAAATGCATAAAAAACAAATGAAGTAAAAGTTATTCATGAATAGTTTAACAAAAAATTAATATTTAGATTTTTTATTGCTATTCTTTTGAATTGTGCGCAGACTATCCTAGCTTTACCTTATAAATAACTTGGTTTGTTAGAGTAATTGACTTTGAACCTTGTTGATTTGCAGACACCTTTTATTTTCCAGTTCAGTAATACATCCTGAAAGTGGGAGTTCGACGAGGCCCCGAGAACTATATTATTTGGTTACTTAAATTTTTCGAAGGTCGATAGACCACTTCAAATGCTACAAAAAGTCTGTCTCTTTTATCTGAGGACGCGTTTTTATATTCGTAACTCTAAATTTTTCCTGCAGAGGACAGAATATTTAAAAAGGGGAGATAGTTACTTCTAATTGGATAAGGATTTTGAATGATGTTGTCTTATATGGCCTTATAGGACTTGGTGCCAATCGAATTGCACCACCAACAGTCATTCTTAAATTTGATGTCAAATTGTATTTATGATCTAAACGTAACAGTAAATGTCTTAGTAACATTTGAGATATTCTGAGTAACAATATGTCATTACTTTAATGATATTACTATTACATTTTTTGTAAATTAGATATCTTCATTGGGAGCATAAACATCTGGGGCAAAAACGAAACCTGTCACATATGCTGCCACCAAGTGATATGAGAAACAAATTAGATGTTGGATATTATAATTTACAACATTAAGCAAGAGATTACAGCGTTAGATTTATTTCACCAAAAATGTGGCTTGGCACTTTCTTGCCCCGACCTCTTGAAATGTCAGACAGAGAAAAGCTAATTAAAATATACGATCTAAATTTAATCTTCAATTTCTTATTTTGATATAAATTTTAATTTATAGCTTAAATATAATCAGTTTATTTGAATTTATGATCGGAATCTAATAGCTGTGATATTAAAAGAACGTTAATTGCAATTTACGGCTTTGAGTAATCATTTAATGTAAACATGTCAATCAATTCATATTTTAAGAAAATTAATTTCAAGAACATTAAATCAACATTAAGGATGTTTTGGGGGGGATTTTACTTTCTTAACATTTAATATATATATATATATATATATATATATATATATATATATATATATATATTTCAAGTTTTTTATTTCTCGTAATTCATGCATCAATACGGTGCTACAAAAGTCTTACCACCGTAGTAAATATTTTTTTACGATTTTTTTTTTATTTTTATGAAGAGTAATCAAATAACTGAAATTCCGGCATCATTAGAATATTAAAAAAAAAAAAAGAACTGTAACATATTTTTTAAAAAATCTGAAAATTTATAAATAAACACGAGCATAACGGTTCAGATGTTTGCATACCTGTATTCATACACGTAATCGCATTACTTTATAACGGAATTTCAAAAATAAAATTAATTATTTTATATGACTTCTTTCTTTTAAATCCTTTTTAACATTTATTCAAAATAAAGACAGATGGAATTTAAAACATAGATACGGTTCCCTGAAATGAGATCAATATATTGACCCTATTACTTTGACGAATCGTACACATTGTTATTCGCCGATTTTTCTTTATTTTCACAAAAGAAAATTATTTCAAATATGTTTTCTTTAATGAATGAGTACTTCCAAGTTACGAGTTTTCGAAAATAAGACAAATAAAAATATAATCATTTTCAGAGAAAAAAAATAAAACAACAAAACAATTAATAAATTTGTATTCAATTCTTTGAAATAATTTTCCTTAAATTAATAAAAGGATTTTATAAGTGAAGTAATATTTTCTTTCTTAATTAATTTAATTTTCTTTTTCTTAATATTAAAAGACTGTTTTAAAGATTAATGCTCTAGCGGAATACATTGTACAAATATATATATAGAAATTTTTCATTTAATTAATGTTATGACTATACATATATACATATTTTTGTTTATAATATTTAATCCCACTTTTCATCAAACATTGACGGATGATTTTTGGTCGGTAATTAATCATAGATTTATAAACCAGGTAGTTTTAAAGAAAAAAAAAATTCTTTAATATAGAAAATAACATTGTCTGTACGAATTGAATCGGATAACAAATAATGTAAGCTTTAAAAAGAGAATATGATGCAATTGGAGGTAATCCTTTAAACATATATTCGAGTTCAAAAAGTAGAAAAAAAACAATTATTTAATAATACTGCAAGATATATTTTTCGTTTAATATGAAAAAAAAAAAAAAATATATATATATATACAAGGTGTTTCACGAAGAACCCCTAACTTTGAAAATAAATAACTCGGAAACGGTGATAGATAGAAGCATGAAACCAGTGGTATGGTTATTAAAACAAAACAAACAAACAAAAAAAAAAACGTAAAAATCTGACATAAAAAACCTCTAAATTTAAATAACAAATTGCGCAGATAGGTGGCACTGCAGGTGGCATAGCCATAAGTGGGCCGTATCACACAAAATGTTCACCTTTCATACAACACACATGCCGCAAACGAGGAATGCAATTGTCAGTGACGCTCTGTTGCATGTCACCGGAAATCAACTCACAAACTTGACAAATAGCCTCCTTCAACTGATCGAGTGTTAGAGGATTGTTGAGATAAACAATGTCCTTCAGTGTCACCTCCGGAATTTCTTTCACTATACGCTGATAGCGATCAGGTTTCAACAGCGAAATCTTCGATGACTTATCGTTCTTGGTGTCTGTGCTTTCTTTATAGGGAATCGTAATGCTTCCTGCAACGTCATTTAAAGACGCTATTTTAGACTAAAATTTTAAGGTTTCTGTATCAGATTCTTACTGTTTTTTTTTTTTTTTTTTTTTTTTTTAATAAACATACCACTGGTTTCAAGCTTCTATCTATCACTGTTTCCATGTTATTTATTTTCAATGTTAGGGGTCCTTCGTGAAACACCCTGTATATATATTGTTGTTTACATTTTCTTTTTATGTTTGCATTTTACAATGAACGTAGAAAAACATGTTTATATTCATTGATTTAAAAAAAATATACCAACTACATAATCAATTATTAATTTTCACAAATTTCATTTCAAACGCTAAAAAATTTAGTTTCTTTATTAATCCACGACCTAACATATTTTTTATCTCTAGCATTTATAAAAACTGCAACTTTTAGTCGTTTAATTTAAAAACCACACACTTGAAAAACATATTTGTCATTTTTAACCAAAGTGAAAAAAAAAAAAAAAAAAAAAATTCCATTCTTTCCTTTGAATTATGCTCTTTTTTAAACTAACAGTAGAAACATTTTAAAACATTTTTTTTTAATAATAAATTGAAGAGAATATGATATGATTCAAGAATAATGTTAAAATAAAAGATAAAGTTGAACAGAATTATTATTCTTTATTTTATGTTTTTTTTTTTTTTTTTTACTGTAATCAAAGCTTCATTTGAGTCTACGTTTCGATTGTTAGATTTTAGAAATGGTAAAAAACATGATTTTAGTTTTTATTTTCTAGAAAGCTTCATTCACATTTTCGATAGGTTTCGTAAAAAATAATATTTCAATACTAAACATATTTTAAACTAAAGTATTTATTTAGTTAATCTTTTTTTGTTTGTTTGTTTTGATTCTTAAATTAAAGCTCTATTTTTAAAGCTCAGCAAGATAATATCTAGTGAGTTTTCATAGAAAAACTGCTTGTAATATTAAACGAGAATTGTAGAATCAAATCAAGGATTTTACAGACTACTTTAAGGAGATATTTCAAAAGTGAATATCAATTTCAGAATATAATTAATCGATAAATTCTAAGTAAATAAGTGCAGAAAAGCTAAAATAAAATTACAAGCATTTAATATGACTGACAAATTTGTTGATTTTTATATATTTGCAAACATTTGGCAGTGAAGAAAGCCTAATCAATCCAGTCTATAGAATATTTTTAAACGTATGTGGAACAATCACTAAACTAGCCTAATTTAAATTTTACTTTAAAAAAACATGCAAATTATTTAATACAAAAAGATATATTTAAATGTAATATATTATTAATGTAACGTTGTTAAAAAATAAAATCATAATACCTGACTCTGTAAATAAAGCCCAATGATTTTCTAAAACATGTAAAATAATCACCTTAATTCTGCACACTATTTTAAACGTTTGGTAAAATTAATTTAAAACAGTGTGAGGGGAGAAATATTTTAAATGAAAGTTACTGCCTTTGCATTTTTGTCAAATTACACAAAAATATAAAGATAATATTTCTCATACGTGATTATGAGAATATAAAAAAATATATTGCCGAGATAGCTAATGCATACATTTTATTACACTTATTATTAAATTGCATTAAATCTCCTAAAAAATCAAGTTAAAGCGATTGTAAAAAATAAACCAAATGTCTGGAAGTCGTCGAATTCTGTTACACAGGTAATGATTGTTGATCATAGAGATACGATATCGAAACTGGGCTTAGTGTCCAAAGCGTATAGAATGGAGGATTTGCGGTTAACTTAATACTTCATATCCTTTTTTTTTTCCTTTTTTCACTAAAGAGAGTTTTCTTGTGAAGTCTTGTAGTATCTGAAAGCTAAATTTACTTTGTATATTCAGTTATTAACGTTCTTTTTTTAGCTTGGCATAATCATCCTAGTGTTTCAATTTTTTTCATTTATTATAACGGGGTTCTGTGTCTTCCACGCCCATACATTGTGAATAAGGTAATCATTTTTACGTTATTGTAATTAAAAATTGCACCAATAAAATATAATAATCCCAACTATTTCCTTTTCTTTGGAAAAAATGCAAGTAACATAATTGCCACCATTTTGAAGAACTTTCATTAAAAACATATAAACTTAAATTAAACGAAAAGAAAAATATTAAAAGAAAATATATTTTGCCATGGACTTTTATTTAATTGGATTTTTTTTTAATTGGTTAGGTAGAAAGTATACAGACCCTCAAAATCAGCTCATGATTTTTCATGTCGACAATGGTCACTCGGCCCTATATCATTTCGCAAACTGCTCGATCTCCCAATCCGATGTCTTTGACTGAGGCGACCGTCTCTACCGATTTTGCAAAATAGCCGACTGCCTTTAGCCATTTCGCGAACTGGTCGACTACATCTAACCATTTCGCGAATGGCTGGCCAAGCAGTTCAAAATTATGTTGGCCAATTCGCGAACTAGCCTATTTCGGCCGTAATACATATATACATTGAACATTAGAAAATATGATGCATTTGAGTGAATCAGATGCATCTTGAATATCTCTCACTGTGATGACGCTTTTCCGCCTAAAATGCAAAATTCATTTAGTTACAAAATTCCAGATTTAAAAGCATTTTAAATGATTTTTTTTTTTTTTTTCTGTAGAAGAATAAGTCACATTTGATTCTTGACTATGCTTTTATTTAAAATGAAAGTAGAAATGTAAATGACATATGGGATGGTGCTGGAGCTTAAGTTGCGAATATACGGACAGCAGATAATATTTCAGAAATGAGTAGAGATAATACGAACAGCAAATACAATTCTAGATACAAAAGCATTTTTACTGGAAAAAACTTTTCGTTGACTGGGAGCGCATGGGCTCTCGCGACCACAAGAAGCACATTAAGTAATATGATTTTAATGTCACAATATTGCCAAGACAAATGTATTGGCATAAAAATAGATACAGAACCCGACGTGATTAATGTACGGAAAAATGATCTTTAGATAAGAAGTAGTGTAAAAATTTTAATCGAGTTTGGTCAAACCTAAATCAATTTTCACTGTTGGTGAAACTTGATTATTACAAACCCATAGGACAGACCGGAAAATATCTGCGTTATTGTATACCAGTGGTAAATTTAACTTCTTTATGAAAGGAAATGAGACGAACGAAATAAATGTAATGGCTATGAAAAGGAGAAAGATAAATTGTAATTGTTTTAACATTTTAGTCAACTATAAAATGAAAAAGAAAAATCTAGAAAAGAAATGATATTTTAAAGCTAGTCAATTATCTGGTTTTACTTATTTCAAATATGGAAACCAGTTTTTAATAATAATAGAAACTATTAAAATAAAATTTTTTTTATTATTATTATTATTATTAAATTTACAGAGGAGAAATAATAACTTTTGAAATATTTTAGAGTGACATTACACATAAAATATGTGACAGCATCACAAGTTCGACCATTATAGGAGATTGTGTACACAATATTCCAGATAGCAAGCTCATTGCTATGTGGTAGAATGCGTGATACAAAAGGTTTTATGTAATCGGTAATTTAATTTTTGATTTACAACAAAGTTAGATTTCTTAGAAAATTTCAAAAATTAATTTAGAAAGGAATACGGATTTAACATTATTTACTTCATGAATTTGCGTACTGTTTTATAAATATTTTTTTATTAAAATAAAGTTTAGCAAACAATATCTTTTTAAGAAAAAATGTCAAAAATGTTTTTGGACCATATTTGTCAAGGTTAAAAACCTTAAAAAATATTTTTTTAAAGAAATACTATTGATATAATTATTATTTTTTTAAAGTCTGAAACAGTTTATTGATATCGAAAGATTATATCACTGTAATAAAATATTTTGGAAATTAACTAAAGCCGCTATTATAGAGCCTACTTAGTGTCTACTAGAAAGCCTTTTAATATTCTATATATAGATATTTTAAAATACATAATTATAGAAACGAATTAGAATGTATATTGTGTAAGACTTAAAGAATAATGATAAATTGTATTGTGTACTTAAAGAATAATGAAGTTGTCACACATGTATCTTATATTTTCGAAAAAAAAAAAACCCATAAAATTTCCATTTAACAAAACTGTATAGATTGAAAGAGATATTTACAAAAACAGGGTATACAAATTTTATTATGTTAATATAGTTTGATTTAAATCATCAATACTTATATATGCCAATTATATTAAAAATAAAAATGTTACAATTATTAGTGTTGTGCAAATAAAAAATGTTAGATTTCTGATTTAGAATTTAAATTTAAATTAAATTATATTTTACACTGGGTGAAATATATTATATAAAAATGGTTCAATCATTAGATTAATTTTTATCACCTTTGAGTCATAATAAACCTATGTTTTAAAAATTAAAAATATATCAATACAAAATAAAATTGTTAAATACAGAGTATGCGAAGAGGATTTAAAATCAATGTAATTTTTTACGCGTTGAAGATAGTACACAATTCATAAATATTCTCAAGATTTTTTCTCATTTTCACCTTCTTAAAGATGACCAGATTCTGGATAGAAGAGCTCTGGACACCGGCGAACTTTTAGCATCTATAGAAGGCTTTTAATGTTTTAAAACCTTTATTTCATTTTACGCCTATATTAGTAATAAATTTTGATTAATTTTAAATGTTTTCATGTTTTTAATTTTCGAAAAGTTACACTTTTTAAAGTTTTATATCATATCTGGGTTTTATAATTTATAGTAAGAAGAAAAACATTCTATGTTTAAAAAAAAAATCTGTTCTGACATGTTCAACAATAAAATTTCCATGTTTCTTCAACCGAAATTCTCCGAGTTATGAAGTTTTGAAATTTATGTATCTTCGAAGCTTTCCGGCACTGAAAAATAACCTTTTTATTTAAAATAATCTTTTTATTGCCATAAAGTTCCAAAATTTTATTGCACTTAAAGTATCCTAACACAATGACTTTAAGTCGTAAAAGAATGGAATTTTTATTATTTTAATTCACAGAGAAAAGGGAATTAATTTTCTAAACATAACTTATAGGGCGCAATGACCGGACAAAATTTTTATAAGTGCAACTTTTTGAAAATTAATGGCTGGTCTATTTTATACACGTAATTCTATTTCCTATATTTCATACTCGTAATTTTAATTCATATCTTATTTTAAAAAGTTTAGCAATTTACATTGTGTACATATTTCCAAAAGCTGAAAAATTAAAGAAATCTTTAATCGTTTTCGGCCAACCTGTATACGTAATGTTAACGGCATAATCATTTGGATTATAATTCAATCAGAAAGTCATTAAGGGAAATTTTTATTCTTAGCATTCCTTTTCTATCAGATAGTACCTAACAAGAGAATGACGCGACATAATTAAAATTTGGAGGAGAAACAGAGATAAAAAGAAAAATATATCTAATTACATGAATAACATTATTTCTTCTCGGTCTCAGATGCGTTGAGTAATATTCATTCGGCAAATTAGTTTTTTTTTTTCATTATGATCCTTTACCAACTATGTTAAAGTGATTCATTTAAATAATTTAGGAAACTCAGAAGTGTTTATGGTTTTGCACTAATACTTTGGTGATGTAATATAAATTAAATTAGCATAAATCGTATATAAATTGATTTTGTTATACTATCAAAACAATTTTTTTTTCTTGAATGCGGTGCTTTAAATAATTTAAATAGTTGGAAAAAACTTATATTGAATTATATATTTTCCTTATGTGCTCATTGAAAAATAATTACTTTTAAATTAATATCAATTAGAAAGCAAAAAATCTGCCAAAATGCAAAAAACCATAACCAATTGCATATAATCGTAGTCTTCAGTCAATAGTATTCAGAAAAAATATAATTTTAATAAAATCTACTCAGAAATCAGATGTATTTAACATGCAGATTCGATAACAAAATAATTTCTTTGAGAATTTTTCCTGTATGTTTTAAAATTCTTTAATGTAGCTTTTCAATATAAGGATAAGTTTGTTGGTTGGGGCACTACGATCATCTACACAGGAGGGAGAAACAGACCGGGACCTCCGTTTAATGAGGAATCCGACCCACTATAAACATCCGTCTTTGCCTCAGTCGTACCACTTGCATTTTTAGGTACGTTCGTAATTATGTAAACGCATAGCACCTATAGTAGTCGTCTAGTCCGTCCGTCTGTCCGTATATAACAAAGCAAAAACTACTGAGCCGAATGGTTTGAAATTTAATATATTGTTGCAGAATTTTGTCGAGTCATTTCAAATTTTTTGAAAATTGAATCAAAACTTAAAAAGATGTTAATAAAAGTTTTCTTCATTCTGTTAACTCCTATCATATATAATCTATATAATAAAAGCGCAAGTCATGTGACAGAGGAAAACAAATGTGTGCTGACCATTTATTTTTTCATATGCCAGGCGGCCATTTTTATTCAAAATAATTTTTTCGAAAAAAAAGTGCATAAAAGTTGCATTTTTAGAAATATCGTTCAAAAAATTGTTTGTTTGAGAGATGAGTTACATTAAAAAATGTATAGATTCTAAGATAACTTCAGTTAAAATTAGTTTAACAACCCAATATTTATCCCAATATTCATTAAAGTAAATAAAAACAAGAGTTTCATTCATCGTGAGTCATAGAAATATTAAAACATGGAGGTAATCATCCGCAAAGCAAGATCTCCACGGTGAATTTCGCAGCGCTATATAGTGTCGAAAAAAAATTGCATCTGTAAACGTGACATACGTAATAAGAGAAAAGAAACACATGCTCATATCGCTCATGACAAGCGATATAATTCAATTCACTGAAATAATAACGAATATTTTTTTATATTGTAAAACTAATTATAGTAAGAACGCACCTCATTTGTCCCGTTTAACGTAAAATTTCCAACTTTTTTGTACAGTATCCAACTCCCTAACCATTAGACAAGCAGGTAGACTTTTAAATATTGGAGAGAAACATACATAGCGGTGCAGATTTTGCAGAAAAACTCAATTAAAAGTTAGATATAATCAGCTAAAAACACTTTAGTTATTCTATATATATAACTACCAACTTGAAGTATTTTTCACACCAGATTTACTAATACACATGAATGGAAACTGAAAAAAATCACTATGTAATAATATTAACATTCGTCTGACTGTGCACCATACTTAATGCATAGTAAGGCAGTGCTCATTTTCTTTTCTTCTTAACTTACACATTCATAAAGCTCTTATATGA